>JBCFYV010011172.1:27579364-28280023 GCA_039000515.1 Timema cristinae
TACAACATGAATACTGAGAGGTTGTTTAACTCACCGGCCCGGCCTCTGTTGACCTGTCCCGGCACAATCACGACTCGTCATACACACCGCATCACTATCAACATTAGACTGACTCAAGGATAGAGGCTCGCTTCCAGCCCTGTCAGTTCTTCCACGCCCAAGACAAATGAACTGCAGTGTGCGTGAACTCGATGCGTTCCGCCTGAGCGTGTTCAGAAATTCTGTGAAATATGGTTGAGCGAAAGTTTGAAGCCGTGTGGATCAATCAGTTGAGCATGTTCTAGAACCTTTCTACCCCTTACCCCTTTCCCTCTCCCTTCGTTCCCGCGGCTCGAGAGCACATAGAGCTTCTATAGGATATATAATGGTTGGAGTACCTGGTATGGACACACACTACGCTCTGACTTTAAGGTGAGAGACCTGATTATTGGATAGGCTTGCTAAATTATTCTAAATTCCTTTGGCACTAAATCTTTATCTTTCAAAATTATCGTTCTGGACTTATATATTTTATATGTATATTTTTATCGTCACTTCATGACGGCCAAATGTTATTCTTTGCCCTTAATGCATGATACATTATGGGCGACCAGACCAAAAAACAACAACTTTACTTGTCACATGGTATTTAGTGGAAGACATTGTGTGTGGGATTTGCTCATAAACTTTAAATTTACTGAATCCGGCTCACGGATATGTTTCGAGATCTGATCACCGCCATCTTGGGGCAGCTATGAAATTCATAGGATACTTTTCACGCTTATTTTGAGCTTTGTTATTTAAAATTGAGATAGTTTGTTATCGTTGGATGCCTTGCATTAATTGTTATTTAAAGGTGGGGCCGCGAGCCGGCAAGTTGTTATTCTTATTTGAGATAGTTTGTTATCGTTGGACGCCTAGTATTAAATGTTAGTAAAAGGTGGGACCGCGAGTCTTTTTAAGTAGGCATAAATGCTTGGGTCTCAATATTAAAATATGCATGTTTAGAAGATCCTCCTATCAAATTTTGGGCAATTAGAGTTTTCAGTATCATCAACTTTGGATCCATTCTCTTTTCTAATTTGTCATTTGCGCTAGGGTTTGTTTTGAGGTTCTCGATTTCTATTTACGGTTGGTCAAATTAATATTATCATGAAGGTCAATTGTTGTTATAAAATCGCTACATATTATGAGACGCCATTTTGAGCGTTTGGAGAAGTGGGCCATTTATTGCAAATTTAGTTTACATGCCTCTCTGGCGTTGGTGGCTCCCTACGCTTCGTTCGGCCTTTGGGCTATGCTGTACCCCTTACTTGGCCTTTGGTTTACTTTCTTGTTCAGCGCCTAATGCGTAAATATCTCACTCACGTACTTTGTTATTTTCGTGTTAAATAAAATATAACTCTACTTCCTCTGCCTATTATTTATGTGTAATGGAAAAGGGGCGGGTGAAATTAATAAAACTCAAAATCTAGGCTGTCAAGGGAAAAGAGCCTTGTTATAATATTTTGACTTTATTTTAACGTGAACCATATTTGGGGATAATGCATCGCCGATTACATATTGCGTTAGATCTGAACGTCTGCGCGGCAACATTCAAATAGATGCCTAATTTTGATTGAAAATCATTCAAAGCATTAAAATATTACCTAAATATCCAAAATGACAAAATACGACTAAAATAAACACCTTTAGAATATACGTTTATTCAACCAGGTAACAATGGCTGATCCGAGGGGGGGGGGGAAGGATTTAGGCTATAACTCCCCCTTTACCCGCATGTAAAATAATATCAAAAATATTGAAACCAATACCCTAATGTTGTAAAGAATGACTAACACCTCCCTCGCCCTATCTCCTACATTACCTTATCCATTACCTTATTTCAACTTAGCTCTAATGTGCAGAAAAGCAAGTAACTTAAAACAAACTCTCTGGTAAGCTTAGTATGATAACCAATTCGTTGTATTAAAATACATATTTTTTGTATTAATACTAAAACATTTTAGGCTCATGTACATATTTATTACTTTTACGACAGTTACGATTTGTTTTATGGTGTTTTTATTTGTGTGTGTTAAAATTAAAAATGTGTTAATCAAAAGTGGTTTTTTTTACAATTCCTCTGTTTATTATTTAAAATTATTTTTATAAATTATCAATAATATTATGAACATGATGAAATTTTTTATTAATTAAATTATTAAATTTATACTTGAAGAAACCTTATGAAAACCAAGTCCCCCGACATCCGGCCCTGGATTCGCCCTTGCCAAGGAATCTTGAACTGAGGGGTGTACAATACCGGTACCATTGCCTGAGATCATTTGTGATATTGCAAAAATAAAAATATCAAAATCCGGTCTGTTATAATCGTGAAAGAAAATAATTTAAAGATTGTTCATATATGTCATGTCCGTATTTTTAGACAATTAAAATATAAAATTACTCCTTTTATTTTGTGTAGTTTTAATGAGCAATAATAAGATGATAGCACTAGAATTCGAGCCAAAATAATTATGAAATAAAACAATAGCACTTAATTCGAGAAGGAAAATGAAAAAAAAAACTTGTGACACTTAAAATATATTTTTTTTCGTTGTTGATATATTTAATTTTTAACCCATTATTTGAGGCAAGAAGAACAAGTTTATTTTATTTTAGTTTAAGATCGAAGACTAACTAGATTTACAAATTAACGAGATCACACACAGCAGTAAAAAGGACCGGCAGTTAAGTGTCTGGAGTAGTGAAACAATAGACTGTACTGATGATGATAGGGAGGTCGGGTTCAAATCCCAATCGGGTATACTCAGGGTTTTTTTTTTCTAAGATGGTTTTCCACTCTCCCTCCACATGCGATAAACTTCCTCAAAATTCAATCGTCCTCATCTCTAACACATTAGCTTGATTAGTAAATATAGGTATAATCCTAGCGGGTAGTAAGACGCGGTGCTAAAAACAAAACAAAAAAAAAGAATAATTTTTAAACAGCCATCTCGTATCCGACGTATTGTATTGTCACCCACTTTGTCCGACCCTTGAGGTTGGAAAACTGCACGATGTTTTGGCCACCCCTGTTTATGCGACGCAAAATATCTCGTTTCGCGAAGTATGTCACGCGCTTAGAAGTCTACTTACATGTGTCTGTTTTTATGTATTTCTTCTGGTGTCTCTGGTTAAGGTGGGATGGAAAGTGGACGCGAGAAAAGGAAAGTTTTTTGTAGTTTTTATGGCAAAACATTTTTTCGGCTAAAGTAAATACAATATTTATCCAGTACAAACGGATAGTAGTTTAATTTTCTCCACATTTGAGTCAACAGTTGATTAATATCTGTCATGAGCATGAGAAGCTTTTTAAATGAAAAAAAAAGTTTTCATTAAATTCCAGGACAACTTTGACATATATTCAATTCAACACCTGTTGATATCAAAATTTGAAGAAAATTAAACTCTATATTTGTACTGGAGCAATATTTTATTTATTTGAGCCAAAAAATGTTTTGCCATTAAAACTACAAAAACACTTCCCTTTTCTCGTGACCCCGTTCCATCCCACCTTAAGGTGAAGAGTGTAGGGAACATGGTTAAGGGCAGTGTTTTTTTCCATTTTTATAACAAAACATCTTTTTGGTTAAAATAAATAAAATATTGTTCCAGTAGAAACATAGAGTTTAATTTTCTTCAAATTGAGATATCAACAGGTGTTGAATATTTGTCAAAGTTCTCCTGGAATTTAATGGAGACTTTATTTTCATTTAAAAAGTTTCTCATCTAATGCTCTTGACAGATATTTCACTATGTGAAGAAAATTAGACTCTCTTTTTCTACAGGAGCAATATTTTATTTATTTTGACCAAAAAAAGTTTTGCTATATAAACTGAAAAAACACTCTGGCCTTTTCTCACGTCTTCTACAACCACACCTTTATATTAACTGTGTGTTAGATCTCTGTTGTTGACAGAGAACTAGAGAGAGAGGGGGAGAAAGAGTGGAGAAGGGGGAAGACGGGAGGCAGGAACAGATCAAGGTGAAGGTGAAAAAAGGAGGCCTCCGCAATTCCAACTAGGTTAAATCGTTTTACACTGATGGTGTGGATACGAAGCTCGTCACCAGCAGGTTCTATCTTTGTTTCATTGACCTTGTCTTTAAGGAGGTTGATCCCAGTCATTCTGTTGCGTTTTGTTGTTGTTGTGGTTGTTCAAGGTTCTACTACCAATCAGGGCTATATTTATTTAATATATAGTTACACTAAAAGGGAAGTAATTGGCACGGCACAGTTTAGGAGAAAATTACAATCAAATTTTCACATGAAAAACCTTATCTGACAGCTATAAAATCTACTGGACCAACTTTCACGTAGGTGACCTGGTGGTCTAGGGGTAAGGTGTCAGACTTCTGTTCGCGGGGTTCAATCCTCGGTCCGGCACAGATTTATCTGATTACCAAACCCTTCCTACACCTCTGACAAGACATCTTGTGAATGTGTGGAATGCCAGGCCTCCACCGTGGTTCGGATCCACGTTAAATTGTAGGTCCTCCATTTCATCTCACAATCACCCACTATTAATATATAATAAAATAATAATAATAATAATAATAATAATAATAATAATAATAATAGACGACACGTCAAGTCATCTAATGTTAATTTATTCTATTAGGCATTTTCTATAAAAATTAGATTAACGACACTTGCATGTATAAAGTGGGGAAAAAAACACCTTACATACATCCGACTAAGATTCGAACATTTAACTGATTAATCCGTGGGCTTATGGAGGAGAAAGGCAGTGAAATAAAGTGCACCCCTATTAGCGTTAATACCAACCTCGGTAGCCACATGGTCTGAGGCGTCATTCTTGCAAAAGACTAGACTAATGATGACGAGGAGATAGGGGTTTGAACACCAGCCAGGTGTAATGAGGGCGGTTTTCTTTAAACGGTTTTTCACTCTTCCTCCACGCAATTGCAGGTATACTTCCTATAAATTCAACCTTTCTCGTCCTTAATTAACTAACGTGGTTAGTACATATGCTTAAAACATGAAACCCGTCTCAGTGGCGTAGTTAGCTAACGCGTTAGTTTCGTGTTTAGCTAGAATGCCGAGGATGGGAATATCGAGGTTCGAGTCTCGGTTGGGTGAACTGGGGGTGGTTTTTCCTAAAGGGTTTTCCACTGTCCCTTCACCCAAATGCTGACTTACTTCCTCTATATTCAACCTTCCCAACTCCTAACACATTAGCGTAATTAGTACTTAAGTGTATAGCCCGAATGGGTAGTAAGACGGGGTGCTAAAAAATGTATATATTAGCGTGAAGAGGGGAGTAGGGAAACCAAAGTAATAAATCACATGTAGAAAATCAACTACGAATACATACAGCCGAGATTCGAAATCCTACCTTCCTAGCACTGATAAATCAGACCATTTTGATTTGACGCCCTAGCTCGCGTGCCCACCGACACGGGTAAATCAAATTTCCCAGAGATACATTCTCGTTACTACTTAGTAAATGAACCCAGGAGCCTAAGGACGCTCCGTCGACTAATCTAAGCTGTTTCATTATGTCATGAATTTCTTACATTCATATATTTTAGGGCTCAGCCTGAATTGCGCCAATCTACCGGATAGGTAACTGATCGGACACTAATTGCGCCAAGACCTAAGTACCTCCCTCCTCCCCCCAAGACCGGACCCAAATTGCACCAACGGCACACTAGAAAACCAACAACATAAAATAAAAGTGAATATATCAGTATAGTTTAATATAATATATGAAAAGAATTTCAGTCAAGCTTTAAACAGACATAGCATAAACAAGAAAATTGAGTCAATGCGCACTCATTATAATGGTAGGTTAGGTATGGTTGGGTTGTGTTAGCTTAATATACTATATGAAAACGAATTTAAGTTAAGCTTTTAGCAGAGATAAACAACATAAACCAGAAAAGGGAGTAAATGAGCTCTCATTAGAATGGAAGGTTAGGTTAGGTTGGTTTAACTTAATATAATACATGAAAACGAATTTGAGTTAAGTTTTTAGCAGCCATTTGGACTACTTTGAGTTCCAGTTCATAAATGGGTGTTTAGAACCCTTACTGATGGTCAACTTTGTGGCACAATTCGGGTTCACCCATATTTTGTTCCGAATTTTCCAGTTCGATGCCGTCGCGACCTTTGATTCTGTCTACAGACTCAGTGTATTGACTGTTATTGATCTGACGTCCGGCTTCGAAGCTCACCGAGACGGTGGGAATAAAAAGGAGGAACATGACGTGTCTGCTACGCAGTGTTTACCAACCTGTGGTTCGTGGGATAACACCAGCCCCTTTAGGCTTATTGCTTTGTTTTTTATAGCACCGCGTCTTACTACCCGTTTGGGCTATACGCTTATGTACTAATTACGCTAATGGATTTAAGAATTAGGAAGGTTATATTTAGAGTAAGTGTACCTACATTTGCGTGGAGGGAGAGTGTAAAACAATTTTGGGGGAAACCACCCTCAGTACACCCGACTGAGACTCGAACCTCTATCTCCCCGTAATTGGCAATGTAGTCTTCTGCTAGAGTAGCGCGTTAGACCACGCACTACTCGTTGGCGCTAGCCCGCAGATAAATTCTTAGGGTCCCGTCTCCCCTACCCCTTTCAACATCCCCCTAACTCCGCCCCCAGATAATTTATATATTAGGTAGATAAAACACCTCGAACCAGATGTCGCAATGTAGTGAGGTTTTCTGTAGTCTTCGTAACATTTACCCCGCTTCGGTGGCTGCATAATCAAAGGCGTCACTCTCGTAATCAGTCTATGACGGGGGAAGATCAAGGTTTGAATACCGGTTCGGGTGGTTTATTCTAAATGGTTTTCTACTCTCCCCCCACACAAATGTGGCTAAACATCACTTCCTCTAAAATCAACCCTCATCATCCTTAACACAATTAACGGTAAGGTAGTAAGACGTGGTGATAATAATGATAATAATAGTAACAATAATATTTTGATCTCATTATGATATTATTCGAAAGTACTTGATATGTTTCCGAGTTTAAAATACTCAAACATCTATTTTCTATAACAATTTAGTTTTCTTACGTGATCGACCAGCTAGTTGCGAACCTCCGCTGTAGACCAATAGGTAACGAGATCCGTTCTCTCCCCCGGGGACAACTATAGTCTGCCGACTCAGAAAGTAGACCTTGTTTTGATGGGGGTTTTTAAACTAGGTCATTGGACCGTTAAATGACAAACGGAGTGGACTTGTTTACTCTGTATCAATGATCACACGCCATGGCATGACTCTGACCCAGGAGGTACAAACACAAAAGGGTTTTTCCATCCTCTCTAACAGAGAACACTGGGTACGTTTCAACGCGGATAGACTAGACCCAGGGGTTTCAACTTAAAGTGCTCAAGGGTTCACAATTGAATCCAAGAATCTAGTTCTTCATAATTGGTTAATTTATTCAGGTTGTGCAAAAAACAAGAACAGGTATTTAATTGTGAATGACCCACTACGGCGGCTGCATGGTCTAAAGTTTCACTCTCGCAATAGACCAGACTGCCGATGACGGGGAGATTGTGGTTTGATCCCGGTCGGGTGGATTGAGGTTTCTTTTCCCTAAGTGTTTTCCCACTCTTTCTCTCTCTCCGTGAAAATGCGGGTTCATTTTCTCTATTTTCTACCTTACTCCTCGCCACCCCCTGAAACGTAGTTAAATGCGTAGAACACAGACAGATTGTTTGACGAGGATCAAAAATATTTAAAGATGGATATCTAGTTTTGATATAAATCTAGATATTGATAGGCGGTCAACATTGATGACATTTTACTATTATATATATATATATATATATATATATATATATATATTCAGGGTGTTCGGAAACTCTTAGCTCAAACTGCACATATAGAAATTTTGAACCAAAATAATACAAAATCCCTATACACTTAAATCTGAAAAACTACACTAATATCATTAAAATTGCGTTCAAAGTTTCAGTGAATAGCGCCGGGAGATCAAAGCTGTTCAAGCGTGTGTGTACAACAGGTTGCATAGTAGTTAGGCAAATGGCACTGCACATGTAATGATGGTCAGTACTTTCTGTGATGTAGGACCGTTAATGATGACCCTCAGAAAGTATTCTTATTTCTAGCTATACTAATATGGTGTTTACTATCAATTATGGTATGTTCTACTGCCGTGCTCCAAGATGTTGAGGTGTGCAGTACAGTGCGCCTGACTCTTATGCAACCGGTTGTACACACATGTTGACACAGTTTTGTGTTCAAACAACCTATATGTACAGTTTGGGCTATGAGTTTCCGAACATTCTGTGTGTGTATTATATATATATATATCTTATATATAAAATTCTCGTGTCACAATGTTCGTTCCCGTACTCCTCCGAAACGGCTTGACCGATTCTCATGAAATTTTGTGAGCATATTGAGTAGGTCTGAGAATCGGCCAACATCTATTTTTCATACCCCTTAGTGATAAAGGGTTGTCCACCCTTAACATTTTTCTTTAATTTTTAGACATTTTTTTAATTTCTTTATTTTTTTATTATGTCGCATTAAAAAATACATACAACCCTAAATTTTTACCCTTTTATCACCAACCCCTATTTTTAATAGCCATTTTAGTAATTTAATAAAATAAAATTTAATTATACGTGGCATGCTCTCGAGTGGGTAAACCATCCAGTTTGTTTGTGTTAGCTAAAGATGGACTAACAAAAAATATTGTTCACGCTATAGCATTAAGAGATTGATATTGTTTGTTAGTGTTACTGTCGTAATTGATTAATTAATGATATATAATTTTAAGGAATAATCTTATATATAAAATTCTCGTGTCACAATGTTCGTTCCCGTACTCCTCCGAAACGGCTTGACCGATTCTCATGAAATTTTGTGAGCATATTGAGTAGGTCTGAGAATCGGCCAACATCTATTTTTCATACCCCTTAGTGATAAAGGGTTGTCCACCCTTAACATTTTTCTTTAATTTTTAGACATTTTTTTAATTTCTTTATTTTTTTATTATGTCGCATTAAAAAATACATACAACCCTAAATTTTTACCCTTTTATCACCAACCCCTATTTTTAATAGCCATTTTAGTAATTTAATAAAATAAAATTTAATTATACGTGGCATGCTCTCGAGTGGGTAAACCATCCAGTTTGTTTGTGTTAGCTAAAGATGGACTAACAAAAAATATTGTTCACGCTATAGCATTAAGAGATTGATATTGTTTGTTAGTGTTACTGTCGTAATTGATTAATTAATGATATATAATTTTAAGGAATAAATTATAATAACTTAAAAATAATGTTTGCCTTTTGTTATTTTTATATTCCCTCATCGTTCACAGCGCTCCATGCCTATTTCACGCATATACCACATTCTTACACACTTACAATAAGTAAGCTATTTTTTGTCTACACTAGAAATTACTTTAAAATTATTTATATGGCAAAACAACGTTTGCCGGGTCAGCTAATATATATATATATATGTGTGTGTGTGTGTTTACAATATTAAAATCAATTAAAAATTCAGATTACCATGACTGGACCTATGAATAGGCTACAAATAGATATTACTTAGTAATGTTTCTGTCCAATAAGACTTTTCTTATGAACATTGGACAATAGTAAAGTCACAAGGGGATTGGTTCCTTCGATATTATTTTTTGTTGATGTATTTTAACTTTGTACGAGGCCCCTGTACTCAATATTTGAAAGAAAATAAAAACTGTTCAATTTAGATTTGGTGGTATTTAAAAAAAAGTAAATTGTCATTTACAATGCTAGCTTGTATTCTTTTTAATATAAAAAAAATACAAAATTAAAACAAAATTACAGAACTGAATAAAAAGGAATTAGAGTAGATATATTTTTGTTGTAAATGATCTCATGTGTACAATTTATTCATAATGGTGAAACATCTCATCCTGTAGTTTACGATTTCAATTTCACTTCTTCATTAATATTTAAAAATGAGACTATACAGTATAAATTTCAGTCTTTTCTTATAGACGCCCAGTTAAGGAACCCTTGAGCTACACAAATCTTGCCACCCCACCTACTCCTTCTCTCATCCGTAAATCCCTTCAGTCACCCACCTACCACTCACCCACCCCCCTTTCCCCACACCCTGTGTAAACTATAGACTAAACACCATACAGACAAGTCGTATATTAATGTTAGTGATAGGGGACGGTATAATATAACTCTGACCCACTTCGGTGGCCGCTTGGTCTAACGTGCTAATCTCGTGTTGGATTAAACTGCCGTAGACGGGGAGGTCGGGATTCGATCTCGTTCGGGTGAACTGAGGGTGTTTTTTTCCTAAATAGTTTTACACTCTCCCTTTCACGCAAATGTGAGTGCACTTAATCTAAATTAAGCCTTCCTATTCCCTGTCCCATTAGTGTAATTAGTATATAGGGTATAAACTGAAAGGTAGTAAGACGCGGTGCTAAAAAAATCTAAATATAACCCTGCACGTAGCCTATCCGTACTCTTCACTCTGTAATGATCACTAAAAAAAAACACTCAAACCTTCCGGCGGTCAGGCGGGGCTAAGACCCGTGTTGTCAAAACAAAGGGGGACCAAATTCTCTTATAGGGATGCAGGGTGATGGACACAGACACCCAATGGTTATACCACGGGTTTTACATATCCATTTCGGGAGGTAAAGTGCGTGTTTAAAAAAAAAGTTTTGTTTTTAAGAGATGGATAATGTTAACTTTTTCAATATCGATAGTTATTTTCTTCCACCAAATTTACCGCCCTTCTAATTTTGCCGCAATGGGCTATATCCCCCCTGTAAATCCAGCACTGTCCGACCCCCCCTTAAATTTGATGGGCCCCCTTATAGAGGATACATATATATAGGTGTCCAAACTTGTAATGGCTAAAGGTATAGTAACAATTATTTTTTTTACTATTCCCCTTTTAGAAAAATTAGCTTTCCACGCCTTGCAAGGGGGAGACGCTCCCTCCATCCCCCGTTCCAGATGAGTCAATCCCCTCCTGCATTCAAGAGGTCAGGCTACCTCTTTAGAACCGGATGGAATGAGTAAGAAAGTTTTGCTAGAAATGTTTATTTAGTTCTCTACACGCGATGAATTTTCCAAAGCCACCAACGAACGCAGAGTTGAGAAAACTCGATTCCTTCCGGGAGAATCTGGAACACCTTTTTAACAGATGCCTTTTCTGTTGTCGTCCGCGTAGCAAAAAGATATTCGCACATACGTTGATACAGTTCAATCTTTGTAGGAAGGGCGTTGTCTGACATCTAGAAAAGCTATTAGTATAACATAGAGAAATAAGTATATTTCTCTATGGCTCTGTTTTATAGTATTAATAGGTCAGGACATATTATCCGCAGCTGCCACTTTTTATAGATAATATCAGTACTTACAAAATAACATCAATAATATAGTAAAATCCACGGCCCAGATTTTTATGAAGTTAATATTATAAAAAAAGACTAAAAATATTAACAAAAACTCGTAATAAATGCACACGACTAGATCAAACACTCATTTTACTTATGATATAATAATTGTTGTCGATGTTGTTATTATATATAATTTTAAACTTATCTTGACATATTTATGCTTGGTGTTAGCACAGCTTAGCGGTTTTTAACATTAAAGTATATCAATTTCAACTTTTTAATATTATTTAACATTTCATTAATTCATCAGTGTATAATAACCTTTTACTTTATATTGCTAATCTTAAGTTTTTATCTAAGTATTAACCATAATAATTATTAATGTTAAATGAATTGAAAAATCTTTAAAAACTAAACTTTTTCATTCCACTAAATATAACATTGATTTACGAATAATAATATCTGCTTTAAAAGTAATAGCTACCCCCTTTCAACGCACCCTCCTCCAGCCCAGTGGTGGATTTAAAATTCTTGCGTGCTTAGGAACAATTATAATGTGTACCCAGCCCACTCCCCTCCCATTTGTTTTTGGTCAGGTGCTTTAGGAAGTTTTTGAGGAAAGAAGTGCTGTGTGTTAGGTAAGAGGGGTGGAAGTTAGTATTCGAGAAAAGATTTCTACGAAAAATAATCACACATGTACACGACATTCCTTACAGTAGCTTGAGTTGACATTATGAAGCGATTACAAAGCGATTTCAAAGTACACTTATTTTAAATATATATATATTGTCATTCTGACTTTAACTTGGACTATTTCAATAATGTTAGCCCAATAATTTTAAACGTGATTATTAAAAAACAAAATATTATAATACAAATAGAAATAATACTATCCAAAATGTGTCTCCCCCACTAAAGTCACCGCCTCTAAGCCCGGGCCTAGTGTAAATCCACTTGTGCAGTCAGCCTAATCGCACTGTCTTACTAGGAATGTGTATTTTACAACCAAACAAGTAAAGTGGAGGAAATATAGTTCATTATCTTCTCATTACGACAACTGTGTGTGAAAAATAATTGTTTTAGTATTTATCATTTATAAAAATACTTATTCAACCGATTGTAATAAAATAACTAAAGACGTATTTAAAATCCTCTAAAATGCATAAAAATTACTCATAAAATGACGCAAACTAAAAAAAATTTATTATGATCTTAAATTACAAAATTACAAAAAAATTACAAAATAACCTATACAAAAAAATTTCTGAAACATAACCATAGTTTATATTGTACTTACGATTATTGTATGAGACGAACAAAAAAAATAATGACATATCAAAATTCGGCCCTGGTTATCAATATTGAAAGTAAATAAATATATGTTTGTATTTTCTAAAATACCTTTCCTATGAAAACTGGACCGTACATTCTGTTGGAATATAAAAACAGGAGCGGCCGTTAATGAGATGATAGGAATATAAGAATATTCACCAAACTGGAAGCGGTTGCCAACTGGCTGCACGTGAGCTGCATCCGGCTTGCAATATCTCTTTGTTTGTTTGTTTGTTACTTGTTAGTGACGTTGTTCTGTATTACGGTGCTTTTTTTTTTTTTGCTCCTAGTCTCACAACACTTCGTTTTTAATTATACCAATGAGATAGGAATGAGTAAGATATACCTCATCTACGGTAAGAGTGTTGTTAGGTGACAGCTAGTAGGACTTTATTTAATGAAAACATTGGCTGAAAGTCACTAACGTTAACCTATTAGGAAATATTTATTATTTGCTTAGTAGTGCTGTATCTATATTAATAAAATGAAGAGTTTGTTTGTCCGTCACAAGTGTTGCGTGATATTTACAGCACGAGAGGTTTGAAATTTAAAAATCATTATTCCCTGTGTACAAATATGTGCAACATGCAGCCGGAATTTTAAAATTTTTAATTTTTTTTAGTTAATTATATTAACTCCGAGAGATATATTTAGTAATACATTCCTTGATACAGTTGTACAGTGGAGTTATGCTAAGTACGGAAATGTGCACCTGGAAGCCAGAATTAAATTTTTTTGATTAGATTTACTTCTTACCCTTTATACCCTTACCTACAATTTTTACATTTTATACTCTTTTTATGGCTAACGCGCTTGTCATGTTGAGCCGTATGCTGAGGACGGGGAGATAGAGTTCGAATCTCGGTCGGGTGAACTGGGGGTGATTTTTCCTAAATGGTTTACACTCTCCCTTCACGCAAATGCGGGTTCACTTCCTCTTATTCAACCCTTCCTAATTCTTAATCCATCAGAGTAATTGTACTTAAAGCGTATAACCCGAACGGGTAGTAAGACTCGGTGCTAAATATATTATTATTATTATATTATTTTATTGAACTCTTGTTTTTTGCACATTTTTAGCCTCTATACCCTTTTTATCATTGTTACCTTTTGGAATTTTTTACACCTTTATGCCTTTATACTATAGGTCTGGGTCGATGCCCGTGACTAATACGATTTATCGGCTGATATTGGCAGAATAGGTCGAGGATAATCTTTTTTTTTTATCATGTAGATATTTATGCCGATATTTTATTACGTATTCACACCACAAAAACATCGAAAAAGTCCCAAGATTACTTATCATTATTGTGCTATTGCGTACTCTAGGGGATAGATAGCTGCACAGGGCCGCGTTCAGTAATCTTGTGTTTTACTTTTCTTCACGGTGCGTGACGTCAGCTGCATGCCGATCGATTACTGAGCGCTCCAAGATCCGCTCGATCGATCGCTTAATGAGCACTCCCCAGATCATTTCTTAGAGCACGTTCAAGCGTCAATTTACCGCTTATGTAAATAGTTGTTTAGTTATTATTATTATTGTTATTTATTATTATTAAGTAGTAGTATAGTACCCGGTCTTACTACCCGTTCGGGTTATACGCACTTACGCTAATGTGTAATGATAGGGTTATAGTGAGATGAAATGGAGGATCTACAGTTTAACGTGGAATCCGAACCACGGTGGAGGCCTGGCATTCCACACATTCACAAGTTGTGATTGATAGTTGTTTAGTTATTTTGTCATTTAACTGAGGATTAATATATTGATCATTTAATTGAGAATTAGTAATATATATCGGCATCGGTTACCGGCATCGGCAATATCTGCAAAAGTACTTATCGACCCAGCCCTACTTAATACCCCTTTTAATTCTATTAGATTTGCTCTAGCCCTTTACACCATTTTTGTCATGACTACTATTTTGTGTACACTTTGCTTTTTTTCCAGATGTTATCCCTTTTGTTCTTTTTAACATTATTGCCCTTTTAATCACTTTAACACTTTTTACCTACCATGTTTATTCTTAAAATAATTGATTAGATTTACTTTGTACCCTTTTTGCACTTTTTACTCTTTTTTTAAACCTTTTTACTTTAAACTATTTCTTCAGTGCAAACTGGGTACTTCATGCTAGTTATCAATAAATAGTGTTATCAAATGCTTCTATTAATACTTCCAGCCAATTTTTGCAGTAAAGAACCTTCTGTTAACGTCACCTCCACTCCTACCGTGGATAAGGTATGCAAATTATAATAAATGTGCCCATGAATGCGTCAAGTGAGAGTGGAAAAACCATTTAAGAGAGCAAAATCCTTAGTACACCTAGATAGATATCGAACCCTGACCTCACAATCAGAGGTAAGCCAGACTAGACGAAACTGTCATTTAGTCCTGTAAGACCGTCGGTGCGCGCTACTGGTTATTGGCCATACTTGGGTTTCCGGGACAAATAAACACCACAGTCAGAACCCGTGACATTAATTTACCACTGAGCGAAAGGAAGCTAACTAAACAATTTTAATAACGATAACGTTTCGGTCGGGAATAGAATCAATGACCCTTTAGTTCAATAGTAAGACTGAGCTAAGATGTCGAGAAATATTGTATCAATCTAAATTTTTCTAGCCAAACTTATGTTTAGTAAGTGTTGTTTTTTTTCCTTTTTGAACTACCCGTTCGGGTTATTCGTATATTTTACACTTATGTTTTATCGATTAGTTGAGCTTTACAAGTGCAAGGACATCAGAACGTTTTTTTAAGGGGAGGGGGTAATGATATTATGTCCATGATAAGTTACGTTAAGTAAGGAAAAAAAAATACGCCAACGTAGTTTAGTATCACTACCACTAATCTATAGTGAGATAAGCGATATTAAGTTACCAATAATATTCACATTTCTAGAATATAATAACTGTACAGTGATCACTATTTCAGACTAATTTTTATTGCACTTTTTTAATTGATTGTTTCGTTATCGATTCATAATTTGATTGATAAAAACATTAAACTTGATTGAATTAAAGGTTTGTTTATACCATTTTGGACTTTTTTGAGTATATACTCAAAAGAGTCTAAAATGGTATATACTCAAAAGATATACACTTAAAATAATCCAAAATGGTGTGTGTATATATATATATATATATATATATATATATATATATATATATATATATATACACACACAAAGCCCGTATTTATATATGCATTTATGATATATATGTATATAAATTTATTTCTATATAATACATGTATATACACAGACCCGTATTCCTTTTAGATGGTGAGATTTAACATTATTGGTTTATTAAATTTTAGTGACACTTTCTTTAGGGTGTCCCGAAAATTCCATAAAAATGTAAAATTCCAAAACGGTTAAGTCTCACCCTTTAAAAGGTTTTAATAGCATTTATGGGACATTCTAATTTAAGACTTTCCTTCAATATCATGCTGCAAGGTTTAAATATGTTTTGGTTATTTATGTCACCTTAAAACATACTTTAAAAATGATATAATCTAAAATACAATTAATCACGTGACGAACATGTTTTGGACAAGATCTGAATTCATAATATTATTTAAAAACGTTTATATAATCAGTTAATGAAAGAAGTGATCAGGTTTTTGGTGAAGTCGAAGTCTACTTAAATAAAGTGTTGCTAATCATTTAACACAAAATGTATAACTCTCTTGTAAATAAACTTGTGAATATTATTTTTTCAAATATTGAAAAAATTATTGAGAAAAAGAGTTGGACTTATTTAAATCTCGCAGTTAGAGTAATGAAAATGTTGAATTAATATTAATGTTCAGTAGAAACAGTGTATTTGGAATAGGAATATTTTTATTCAATGGATAATATTATATTATGTTCCACCTATCTATACTTATAAAATAACATGCCCTGACTGACTGACTGACTGATGACTGATCATCATCGCCGAGCGCAAACTATCAAGGCTACAAGCATGAAATTCGGACTGTACATTCATTTTGTTATGTAGGCACCCACTAAGAAAGGATTTTAGAAAATTCCACCCCAAAGGGGTCAAAATAGGGGATGATAATATGTATGATAATATGTATGAAAGTCCGTCATTTTGAAAGTTACATAAACAAAATTTTGTATTTCGGTTATTGACGTAAAACAAATAAATACGTGTTTCAGGAATTTTGGAAATTTTATTTAATAAGGGATGAAAAAGGGGGTGAAAGTTTGTATCGGACTTGCATTATTTTTGATCTGAGGTCAAGTTATGGTCATCAACGTAACGTAATATTTTAAATTAATCTGTAAATACATATGTATATTTTCGTATTTGTATACAATCAACTTCCACGCGAGCAAAGCCGCGGGCAACAGCTATCTAGTTTTACATAATTAGTTAGGATCGAATTAATAATAATGTGTCCTCCCTCCTCCAAAGTAGTAAAGTCGATCAAGGCCATTTGAACTACTATTTGATCACTTTTTTTTAACTCATTGAAAATATTGTTGGTTAAAAACCCGAACAATTTCGATATTAAAAAAAAAAATCAGCCAGGAAGTTTGTAGCTTATTACGTCTCAAAAAGAGGTCATAACTGATAAAAAAAAAGATAGGATGTATGGTAACTCTGCACGGAGGTCAAGGTTCGATTCTTGGTTGGTGCAAGGGCATAGGGAGCTAATTATTCTAAGAGTTCTAGAGAGTCCTATTAGAAAATGCTTCTAAAATCTATGTCAATAAAAGTTTTTATAAGTATAAATAACTTCCCCAAAGGGGGTCCATAAAATTCAAGAGAGGGGCATTCCACCCCGTCCTTCTTCTTCCCCCCCCCTCCTCCCTGTCTCCCCTTTCTATGCCCTTGGTCGGATGCTTTTACCTATCCCTTTTCACGCTACTTTGGTAGCATCCTTAGAGTGAGCTGTTTTAACTCTGGTGTCAGAACGTTAGAACTGGTGAAAAAACTTTAACTAAATATTTGCTCCTTAAATCTCTACAATAAAAAGACAAGTCATTAAGGTGGGATGGGAGGGGACGCGAGAAAAGGCCAGTGTTTTTGTAATTTTTAAGGCAAAACTTTTTTTAGCTAAAATAAAAAAATATTTCTCCTGTACAAACATAAGAGTTTAATTTTCTTGACATGTTGAAATCAACATTTGTTGAATATATGTCATGAGCATGACGGAATTAGATGAGAAACTTTTTAAATGAAAATAAAAAGTTGTCATTAAATTTTTGAACACCCTTGACAGATATTCAAGAAATATTGAGGTCATCATGCGAAGAAAATTAAATTCTATATTTGTACTGGACCAATATTTTATTACTTTGGTCAAAAAATGTTTTGCCATAAAAAGTTTCTCATCTAATTCCGTCATGCTCATGACATATATTCAACAAATGTTGATTTCAACATGTAAAGAAAATTAAACTCATATGTTTGTTTGTACTGGAGAAATTTTTTTTTTTAAATTTCAGCTAAAAAAAAAGGCTTTGTCATAAAAACTACAAAAACAGTGGCCTTTTCTCGCGTCGCCTTCCACCCCACCTTAATGACTTGTCTTTTTATTGTAGAGATTTCCATAGCAACTTTTTGCTACACCCGAAGATGCGTTTACTAAAGAGTGACATTGTTGTGTGTGCAAAAGATAAAGAAAGAAAAATGGGTAATGACGTCACTCTGTTGCAATGTCTCATGTTCAACACTTTGGCGTTGTCTGTTTCCCGCGGTGTTGACCTTCAATTTGCTTGATTAAAAATGACACGGGTTTTTTAAAACTTGTTTAATATTTTACTACGATTTCAACTGCTCGGGCACGTAAATATAAAACTGACCTTCATCTATTGAATATTGTTTGGATTTTAGTTCAAATACGTGATTTAAATAAAAGTTACAAGAAATGAAAATAACCACATTTATTTTATTTTTCACAAAGAGAAAGTATTGTAATCTTGAAAAATATACACACCGTAGCCTTAAAATTCAAAAAAGTTCATTTTTGAATTTTGTTCAAATCTAATATCTAGATGCATTATTGATACTTAGCAATAAATTTAAGTGTTGTTTACTATTGGTTAATTTTTGAAAATTTGAAATGTTTCGAAAATGGCTTTAATGATTTTGTTAAAAATGAGAAGTGTTCTCCCATGATAAATAAAAAAATGTTGTTTTTTCTAAAAAAAAAAATCGTTTGAGGATAGTTTATAGACAACTTATTTGTTTAAAATTTAAAATTTGTTTAAGAATGTATATAACAATTTTGTTTGAAACTTACTAATAAGTTGTTTTCTGATATTAACTAATTTTGAAAATTCTATTACAACTATGTATACTATACTTTATTTGAAAATCTGTACGATTACTCATTTTCTATTCCTCTGCGAAGAGAACCTATTTCGTACCAAAGGACGTTGGAAGCGGGAATTAATTTGTTATTAAAAATAAAAAAATAACAAATTGACTAATCACAAATGATTGGGAATTTGTTGTCCAAGACAAACATTGTAGTCTGAAAACAAGAACAATAGTTGTATTCAAAGCAAAAAATAAATAAAACACTAGAGAATCATGCTGTTTTACCTGAATCGCGTCTGCATTCCGGACTAAGTACCTGCTGGTTCGATTACTACCATGGCTGAAAATGTAATGATTATCGTATAAATTGGAGTTTCTTCATATCACATTGATGGATTAAAGGTCGGGGAACTGGGTGTTGTGTATTTTCTAGAGATACATTAGTTTGCAAGTGGTGTGCTGATATAATTAGTTGGCTCAGAAAATGCCGTTAAATACATTATGTCTTCTTTTTTTTTATATGGGTTTTAATATCTGACCGAGCTCTACGTATTTTACTAGAACAGTGGTTTATAACGTGTGGTACACGTACCCCATCGGTACTCGGTAATTATGAAGGTACATGAACAAAATTTAGCAATGGTGGCTTTTTTTATTGCTCCAAATTAACTTAATTTGTTTTTAGCACCGCATCTTAATACCATTCCCACCCACCCCCCATTTATTTGGGGTATTTAGCGTGCACTTTCCAGACCGACTGATTATATCAGCAAATGACTTATAAAACTAACTTAAATCTAGAACAGACACAACATCCAGCCCCCGCCCGTTAATTACTCACTGTGTTCACCAAAGATAAATTTTTAGGTCATGCCATGAATCAAACCAGGGCCCTATATTTCAGTAGAGAGATACGCTACTTACTGAGCTAAGGCGTTGGACGTCTTTCTACACATTCGGGATATAGGCACAGCACCTAATTATGCTAATGTGTTAGGGATGGGGAAGGTTGAATTATAGGAAGTGTACTTTCATTTGAGTGGAGGTAGAAAACCTCCTCAGTACACTCAACTAGGATTTTAATCCCAATCTCCCTCTCACTGCAAGCTTAGTGACAAGTCTATTGCCTTAGTGACTGTCTATAAGGCATGCCAAACTTGCAGCCCACGGGTTACCGCCAGTTAACGCCTATTATTCTAAAAATACTTGATAATACGTTCGCCTGAACCTAAACAGAGCTCTTAGTGAACAAACTTACAATATTATCTTATGATATAATCTATTACAAAAATTGTATAAATACGCCATTTTCGTTTATGACAATTTTAAATGGCTCATTATTGCGGGAAATCTAGCAAGTTAGGTAAGTGTACACATTCTTTTAGCCTTTACTTACATTATATCGATTACAGAAGTGTGATATGTAAGCACACAAGTATGTGAAGGAATAAAACATCTGAAACGGCAGACTGGCACACATATTTCATCATTAAAGTGACTTCGATCCTTAAAGAAGATTTAATATAAATAATACAATTACTTTATATCTAGGTAATTAGTTTACAAACACACTACACCCAATATAATCGTTGAGGGAACTACTGGTCTTATGGAGAAGAAAAACTTTATCTTTGGTCTCTCTCAGTCAATTGTTGCCAAATATCCTCGCTCTCGGCTATGTCTGAAGGTGGTGTGCTGGGGATAATAAGGAACTACTGGAAACCTCAACAAACCAGCGTTGTGAATGTTAAGGCCGTGACACAGTTTAGTGACTAATGCAAGTTTAGTGGTATTAGCTTACTAACATGTTAGTTGTGTTGACACGTATTTTTCACTTGTATTAGTAGCGATTATAAAAACATGGCTGAAAATGAAGAGAGGTGATAACTGGTCTCTCTATTGGAGCCTTTTTTTTTATCAATGCGTCTCATTTTTCGTTCGGGTAATTTATACGCAAATACTAATTACGCTTATGTGTTAGGAGCTAGTAAGGGTGAATTTAGAATAAGTATGGGCGGCAACATAAATTACAATTTTTCAGTAGATGGAATTTATCATAATTAGTTTATTTTTGAAAAACATTATAAGTTGTAGTTAGGAAACAATATTTAATCGTAATTATAATAATAGAATTAAATGTAAAGAATAGTTACAATGTCTGATAGAAAATATGTTTTAATAATTAGTTTACCTAATTAAAAAAATTATTTTATATAGACAACATAAAAAAGTTAGTGATTAGTGTGTCTCCTATTTCTTAGTTCCTTAATACATTAAAATAGATTTTAGTTGATCCCAAATAATTATTAAATTATTTTACTTGATTTGTTAACTTATTTAGCACACATGTTAAATAAAATTAACCTCAACTAAGGTAAATAAATCCCAATACAACCAAATTCGGTAGGGCACTTTTTTAAATAGGTCCAACCCAGGTTTTTTCAACCCTCTTTTAAATGTTAGTATACTAATAACCAAATATCTTGTTAAATTCTAGGTAGGCCTAAAATATTTTTTTAAATAATAATAGGCTTAAATTAATTTGTTGGGCATTTTTTAATAGACCTAACGCAAGTTTTTTAGACCCGTTTTAAATTTTGGTATACTAATACAAAACATCTTGTTAAATGCTAGCTTGCTAGGCCTAAAATATTCCTTAAAAAGTAATAATTCATTAATTTGTAGATTGGTTTAAATATAGACTATTTGGTTTGCTATACGATAATATTATATTATGTATCTACTCAATATTCCAAAGCATTACTACAAAGTGTTTGAAGTGTGTGGGCTGAACATTTATAATTAAAACTTATAAAGATTGTTTAAAGTGTCAAATATGGAGATTGGACAACGTGCCTAAGATTTCGCGTGAAAACCACCCGTCATTCATGACTTACTTGCCGATAACGCGAATATTATGTTGCCGGAACTAATCACGATACTACAATGTTGTATTATATTTTGTGATCGTATATAAAAAAAATTACACATGCCACGTTGAGTGGTAGGAAATAATGGTTTTTTAAAATTATTGATAACATTTGTTTACCGATATTAAAAAATATCTCTCACAAAGAACATTTGAAAAATGTACGTAGGCCTAACATTTTATTTTGGAAACTTTATTTACAGCTGATATAACTTTACAATATCCTCTAGTGCAATATCCCTCCCATTCCTATCTTTATGAATTCGGTGCTTAAAATTGCACAAAAATAATCCTTTTCATAACATTCCACAAATAAGTGTCCGCCGCACAACTAATTCTTCAGTTGCCGCCATTTTGAATTGTCTACTTGCATTAAGTAAAGTTGGAAGGTGACAACTTTTTCACTTGCAAGTGACTTGCATGTTAGTAGCTTGCTTGTCTGTTTACACGGTGCAAGCTGTGCGCGCGCAGCCCAATTAGTGTACTTGCATTAGTCAACTAATATCGTGTCAACGGGCCTTTATGGTTGAGGGGAGATTGACCACACAAAAAACGAAAGAATGACAACGCTGTTACCCAATACCAACCAAGTAGTTTCCCCAGATATGATATCTAGCCGTAGAACGACTAGGGGAAAGAAGATTTTTAAATAGTAAGTTACCCGCCTCGGTGGCGTAGTTGGCTAACGCGCTAGTCTCGTGTTGAGCTTGACTGTTGAGTATGGAGAGATCGAGGTTCGAATCTCGGTTGGGTGAACTGGTGGTGTTTTTTCCTAAATAGTTTTCCATGCTTCCTACACGTAAATGCGGGTTCACTCCCTCTAAATTCAACCTTCCCAGTTTCTAATCCATCAGTGTAAATAGTAAACGGTTAGTAAAACGTGGTGCTAAAATAAATAAATTAAAACTAGTAAATTAATTAATTTAAAACCCGCCTCTGTGGCGTAGTTCGCTAACGCTCTTGTCGTGTTGAGCCCGACTGCTGAGGACGGGGAAATCGAGGTTCGAATCTCGGTCGGGTGAACTGGGGGGGTGGTTTTTCCTAAATGGTTTTCCACTCTCCCTCCACGCAAATGCGGGTTCACTTCCTTTAATTCAACCTTCACAATTCCTAATACATTAGTGTAATTAGTATTTAAGCGTATAACCCGAACGGGTAGTAAGACGCGGTGCTAAATAATAATAATAATAAAATTAATTTAAAATAACTAAAATCTTTGAGTTACTGAGGTTAAGTTTTTACAATTATTACTACACCTATAAGATTAGACAGTACTATAGTTGAATTGAGGGGAGGAATGTACCCGCATTTACAAAGAGGGGGAGTGGGAAGACAATTTAGGAAAAATACCCTCAGTACACTCGACTGGGATTCAAACCCCAACCTCCTTGTCGCTGACAAACCAGATTATATGATCCCGACCGTATTGGTGGGTACGCGGACTAGGATGTCAACCTAATCTGACTCGCTTCGGCGATCGCATGGTCTATGGAGTCCCTATTGCATAGACTGAAATGCCGATGACGGGGGAAATCTGGATTCGAATACCGATCGGGTTTACTGAGTTTTGTTTTTCAAAATTGTTTTATATTTTCCATCCATTAAAATGCGGGCACACTTCCTCTAAATTCAACATTTATTATTCTTAACGCAATAGCGTAATTAGGACATATGACTTTGTTTAAAACCCGAACGGTTAGTAAGACGCGATTCTAAACAAAAAGAAAACTTTTAGTTTTGTATGATGGGAAGGATTGGAGCTCGTATCTCACCTGGGTCTACCGAGATTGATCCCCCCCCCCCCTCATATGTGTCTCCACTCTCCCACCAAGTAAATTAGAGTGCATTTTCTCGAAAATTACACCTTCATCTCTACCTCGTTAGTGTAAATTTGCGGACAACTCGAACGCGTAGTAAAACGCGTGGAGCAAGGAAAGGTGTAATTCTTTTTCTCTTGCGTTGAGTCATCGATCAGTAACGAATGTCGATCTCGGTAGTCTTGGGGTAAATTATTATTATTATTATTATTATTATTATATTAACACCGCGTCTTACTACCCGTTCGGGTCATACACACGCTAATGTGTAATGGTAGGGTGATTGTGAAATGAAATGGAGGACCTACAGTTTAACGTGGAATCCGAACCACGGCGGAGGCCTGGCATTCCCCACATTCACAAGTTGTGATTAATACACTTCTTGTCAGAGGTGAAGGAAGGGTTTGGTAATCAGATAAATCTGTGCCGGGACCGAGGATTGAACCCCGGACCCCAGCACGGAAATCTGACACCTTACCCTTAAACCACCAGGTCACTCACTCTTGGGGTAAAGTGCTCGCCTCAGAACCCGATGTTCTTGGGTTCAAATCCAGTAAAATAACTTGCTAATAAAATTCTCCTATGCTGATATAATCAGTTGTTTCAGAAAGGGCACGTTTAATACCTTAAATTAATAAAATCAGTGATGATTCTCTTTAATCAAAGTGACCGAAATAAACACTGTCTCGTTGCTAACATGTCAATCACTTTTAACATAAACCAAGTTACTACACATCTTGTCTAAGGCTCCTATTACACGGGTCAACTTGTTGATGAAAATGTTATGAAGCATTGGTTTAAATGAAAGCCATTACACGAGGAAACTTAAATTGCATGGCCGGCAATTAGTTGCAGACAGTTTCCGTGCAGTGAAACTGCACTGTCAACTTTTACTTGCCTGCACTCGAGCTGGGGCATTGTTTTAAATGTAACCTATTATAATATGCAACTAATTGCGTGCGCAACTGTAACTTCTGGTGGGATACTCCTTCTCATTTTAGTGTCGAGTCTTCTTTTATATAGGTCAGCAATTCATCAAATGATGATTTAGACATGCGAAAGTAATTTTTAAAAAAGTTTTACTGTCCAAGATTCTCAACTGACGTTTATTATTATTATTATTATTATTATTATTATTATTATTATTATTATTATTATTATTATTATTATTATTATTAGCACCGCGTCTTACTACCCGTTCGGATTCTTCGCCTGCGTCTTCTCTTTATTATAAGCAAGGCAAGAAGAAATAGTCCTTCATTCCTCGACGCCATTTTCTCGATATGACGCTCACCAATGGTTGCAGCAAATAGTTGCGAGTAGCAATTTGTGCAGTTGCAAACATCGAGCAACTGGGTGTCAACTAGTTGCATGCGACAGGTTTCCCCGTGTAATAGGGCCTTAAGATTTTTTTTTCACTGTCTACAAAATTCTGAAAATAAAACTGAAATTGCTATTTGCTGGTTTCATAAGCAAAATATATTGTTCGTTGATAGTGAAACTCCACGGTGCCTGTCAAAGAGTAAGTACGTACTTATGAAATGTCGACAAAACTTGAAGGACAATTTTTGTAATAGATATTCAAATGTAAGTTTTCTGTTTGTACATTTCTAAAAATATATATATATACCTTTACCATCCAAACACATTATTGTAACTCACGTATAAAAATAGAGAGAGTACGTGGTTACCCCTGGCAACGCTTTTTTTTTTTTTGCTTCAAACAGACAGATAATAAAGATCTCATTTTATTTATTTCAGCCTAATTTTTAATTATAAAAAAATCAAGTCCAAATTTTAAAATTCTGGCTTAGATGTGCACGTGTTCGTGCACAGGGGATATTGTTTGTCTTTTTAATTTCCGCCATCTTCGTGAGGTAGATATCACGCAATTCTCATGACAGACACACACACATTATTTATCATATAACATTAAATAATTAGAGCCCTTGGAATGGAACAGGCTAAAGACCAATAAAGAAGAATGAATAAAAAGAAAAATAATAAAAAATATCCGACACCTTTAGCTCAGTCGGTAGCATGTTTGTTTGTTGAGCTAAGGGTCCCGGGTTCGATTTCTGGCATGGCCGAAAAATGTATCACTGTGAAATGTGGGTTTACCCTTTCACAGTGATGACTTAACGGCCGGGGACTGGAGGTTGTGTCTATCCTAGTCTTGTTAGATTATAAGACACGAAGCTAGACAGGCCTAGGCAGCTAGTTGTAGAAAATATATGGATTTAATAAAAAAAACAGGCCAGAAACAGTAACGGATGTAAAAATGTGTATATACATACACACATACATGTAGGCCTACGCTTCTAATTTAAAAATTATTATTTTATACATTGTTTTGCACGTCACTTATTTTAATTATTTTATGTGGATTATAGAATATGTCTAACTTGTATTATTCGCCAACAATTTTGGGGGCACAAAGTTGAAGGGTATTAAATCAGGTGGTTCACGAAAAAAAAAAAAAATTGAACGCCTCTGGATGGCGTCACTCACGCAATAAATAGACTGGACTACCTCTAACAGAGATATGAAGGTTTGAATCCCTGTCGGATGAACAAAAGGTGTTTTTCCCTAAACGGTTTTTCACTTTCCCTGCACGCAGATACGATTACACTTCCTCTAAATCCAACCTTCCTCATCCCTAAAACATAAACGTAATTAGTACATATGCGTATATCCACAAGGGATAGTGGGATGCGGAGGAAGGGAAAAAAAACTAATAAAACTGTCAGCCATTGTCCTTACCATGTCCCTAATTTATATTGTCACTTGAGTGTGACGTCAACTGGTGGTTTAGTCAACTGTAATAATTGTTTTGGTTACTGTCACGTCTAGAAGAACAGCTGATTGTCTCCAACTTCTCGGATATCAGCGAGAAATTACCGCGCAGACGTTCAACTCTAGCGCAATATGTAATCAGCGATACGTTATTTCAAAATACGGTTCACACAAAAATAAAGTCGAAAGATTCCAAAAGTTTTCATTTTCCTTAACAATCCTACTCATATATTAAGAGTTTAACTAACAAAAAAAAAAGTAATATTAGCTCATTTTAAACTACTTGTTAGCATATTTGCGGAACTCTGACACTAGCCTTGATTAAAAGAAGCTCTAGATTTAGCCTTCCTCTAACAAATTACAGTGATTTTTTTTAAATCTTCACAAGATGAAGTATATAATAACTTATTGGAGAACTATCTGCCTCGGTGGCGTAGTTGGCTAACGTTCTAGTTTCGTGTTAAGCCAGACTGCTGAGGATGAGGAGCTCGAGGAGGTTCGATTCTTGGTCGAGTGAACTGGGGGTAGTTTTTCTTAAATTGTTTCCCATTCTCCCTCCACGCAAATGCGAGTTCACCTCCTTTAAATTAAGCCTTCCCAATTCCTAAGCCATTGGCTTAACTAGTACTTAAGCGTATAGCCTGAACGGGTAATTAATACGTTAAGTAATAATAATAATAATAATAATAATGATAAATAAATAATAAATAAACTATTTGCGAGCTTTCCGCCTTTAGATAAAGAGTTTTGTAGTTTTCTTTCCTCCTCTTTACTTTATCATTAACATGACAAATGATATTTTAGGTGAAGGAAGCGTATAAAGAATAGAGAAGTAGTTCCAGAAAACGACACAGACCATTGTATTTTAAGCCGTGTGGCCTGATAGAGATTGATACGTTCTCTTTGACCGAGGCGACCACCTTAACATGTTAACTATCATTTTCCATATCTTATATCAATAATCATAGGAGCATATTTTAGTTATGTTTGTTTTTGTGATATACAGTTTATTTTCGATTCGCTTCTGTTTACAACTTTTATCAACAATGTTCACGTTCCTGGAATATCTCCAAGCAATGCCGGCAACTATCCAATAAAATGTTACCCACGTCATAATTTCTTCCTCCCTTGATTGACTGGAATAAAGTACTTTGAAGATCAATGTCACAACATTCCGAATGATTGCTGATTTATCTACTGCCTAGTCTACAGGTTCCTAGTTCAATTCAACTTGGTGCGAGATATAGTATATGATATTTGATTCGTGTCTCACCACCCGTCGGGGATACACACATTAATTACACTAATTAATGTATGTAGTAATGGGGTAATCCATAAACCACGTGCCACTGTTGAGAAAGGGATGCGGGGGGGGGGGGGGGGGGGGGGGGGGGGGGGGCTCTAGTGTCTGAATGCTGTTACGTGGGGGAGAGGGTGGGTAAATCACACTGTTCCATAACACAAATCATATGATTCAATTCTAATGTTGGAAATTTTTTTCATGTGTTCACCATTCAAACATACTAATAGATTACTTACTATTCTGAATATAATCGAATATGAGTCCCTCGTTTAATGTCACAAAAGCCTCCTTATGAGCTAATTACATTCACCCTTGATGCGAAAATTTACTTAACAGAAGTTAGAAAAGGGGACGTTCTAATATCTACATGGTAATACATGGGCAGGTTAATGTCTACATGGTGTTACATGGGAGGAGGATAGTGTCTAAATGGTGTTACATGAGCAGGTTAATGTCTACATGGTGTTACATGGAGAGGGTAGTGTCTACATGGTGTTACATGGAGAGTGTAATGTCTACAAGGTGTTACATGGAGAGCGTAGTGTCTACATGGTGTTACATGGGAAGTTAATGTCTACATGGTGTTACATGGGGAGGTTAATGTCTACATGGTGTTACATGGGCAGGTTACTGTCTACATGGTGTTACATGGAGAGGGTAGTGTCTACATGTTATTATATGGGGAAGTTAATGTCTACATGGTGTTACATGGAGAGGGTAGTGTCTACATGGTGTTACATGGGGATGGTAATGTCTACATGGTGTTACATGGGCAGGTTAATGTTTACATGGTTTTACATGGAGAGTGTAATGTCTACATGGTGTTACATGACAAGGTTAATGTCTACATGGTGTTACATAGAGAGGTTAATGTCTACATGGTGTTACATGGGGATGTTAATGTCTACATGGTGTTACATGGGCAGGTTAATGTTTACATGGTTTTACATGGAGAGTGTAATGTCTACATGGTGTTACATGACAAGGTTAATGTCTACATGGTGTTACATAGAGAGGTAAATGTCTACATGGTGTTACATAGAGAGGTTAATGTCTACATGGTGTTACATAGAGAGGTTAATGTCTACATGGTGTTACATGAGGAGGTTAATGTCTACATGGTGTTACATGGGCAGGTTAATGTTTACATGGTTTTACATGGAGAGTGTAATGTCTACATGGTGTTACATGACAAGGTTAATGTCTACATGGTGTTACATGGGCAGGTTAATGTTTACATGGTTTTACATGGAGAGTGTAATGTCTACATGGTGTTACATGACAAGGTTAATGTCTACATGGTGTTACATAGAGAGGTTAATGTCTACATGGTTACATGGGGATGTTAATGTCTACATGGTGTTACATGGGCAGGTTAATGTTTACATGGTTTTACATGGAGAGTGTAATGTCTACATGGTGTTACATAGAGAGGTTAATGTCTACATGGTGTTACATAGAGAGGTTAATGTCTACATGGTGTTACATGAGGAGGTTAATGTCTACATGGTTTTACATGGAGAGTGTAATGTCTACATGGTGTTACATAGAGAGGTTAATGTCTACATGTTGTTACATGGGAGGAGGGTAATGTCTACATGTTGTTACATGGGAGGAGTGTAGTGTCTACATGGTGTTATATGGAGTGGGTAATGTCTACATGGTGTTACATAGAGAGGTTAATGTCTACATGGTGTTACATGACAAGGTTAATGTCTACATGGTGTTACATAGAGAGGTTAATGTCTACATGGTGTTACATAGAGAGGTTAATGTCTACATGGTGTTACATAGAGAGGTTAATGTCTACATGGTGTTACATAGAGAGGTTAATGTCTACATGGTGTTACATAGAGAGGTTAATGTCTACATGGTGTTACATAGAGAGGTTAATGTCTATATGGTGTTACATAGAGAGGTTAATGTCTACATGGTCTTACATGAGGAGGTTAATGTCTACATGGTGTTACATGACAAGGTTAATGTCTACATGGTGTTACATAGAGAGGTTAATGTCTACATGGTGTTACATGAGGAGGTTAATGTCTACATGGTGTTACATGACAAGGTTAATGTCTACATGGTGTTACATAGAAGGTTAATGTCTACATGGTGTTACATAGAGAGGTTAATGTCTACATGGTGTTACATAGAGAGGTTAATGTCTACATGGTGTTACATGACAAGGTTAATGTCTACATGGTGTTACATGACAAGGTTAATGTCTACATGGTGTTACATAGAGAGGTTAATGTCTACATGGTGTTACATGACAAGGTTAATGTCTACATGGTGTTACATGGAGAGGGTAATGTCTACATGTTGTTACATGGGAGGAGGGTAGTGTCTACATGGTGTTATATGGAGTGGGTAATGTCTACATGATGTTCCATGGGAGGAGGGAGGCTAAAAAAAGGTAAAATAAAACCGTTATGTGGTTTATGGGTATCCTCAATGAAGAATGTAGAATATTGTATCCAAATCTCACACTAAATTTTGGAGATGGATACGGAGCGTGGAAGGTAATTTTTAAGGGAAGGCACCAGAATTCATCCTAAGAGCTTTTTGAAAAAAAAAAACATTAAGGTAGAGATGGGTCGAATCAAATAATTCTCTAATCCGAAAAATACACTTTGTTTCAACTCTCAAATCTTTAAAAGTGTACAAATTTTAGTCAAAGTGAAAATATCTTAAATTTACTTTATTTAAAGTTGTTTAAGGCTAGGTGCCACTGACAAATTATATTTTGTTTGTCATGTCTATTAAGTCACAAAAAAAAAAAGAGTGAACTTTTTTCTAGTAAATTAATTATAACAATACAATATTGTCCTGATTTGTGATTTTGTCGCTCTCCCAACTACACAATTATACATACGTACTTCTCTTTACCAATTTATTAAAATTGTTTATATATATATATATATATATATATATTATAATCTTTACCAATTTATTAAAATTAAAATATACCTAATTCAATAAAGAGCACGCAAAGAATTCAAAAACAATTCGAGACAGCTCAGGTCAGATGAAATTCTGCGCTGATATTGTAGCCTAGGGGGTATTCAAGTATTACGTAAGCACCTTGGGGTGGAGGGGGGGGGAGGGGATTCGAGCTTTGCTTATTTTCGCTGACAAGGGCTAGGGAGTCAGAACAATGCTTACTTAAGACAGAGAAAGATGGACAAAAGTGAGGGAGGGCGCATCGCAAGCCGCTTGGACTTCTGGCAGTTTTGAACAGCAATGAAGATGCTGAATGGCTAAACGAGAAAGAAGTGGAGAAGCCTATTGGCCCCCCCCCCACTCCACCATTACTAAAAAGAAACATAATAATTGAAAGCGTTGAGATTCAAGGATCAAATGGAGTTTAGGGTGTATTTTTTATAAATATAGTATTCATGTATTCACTAAAAATACTTTTTTTTAAAACTTCAATCAAAAGAAAATTAAAATTTTAAAGTTTTATAATATTATAACTTATTTTAATTTCACCTGTTTAATAAATTTCAATTCATTATATTGGCCAGTGTTAATTGTCAATCATTTCGTTATTTTAATTTATAACAGGTGACCTGGCGGTCTAGGGGTAAGATGTCAGACTTCTGTGATAGGTGACCAGGGGTTCAATCCTCGGTCCCGGCACAAATTTATCTGATTACCAAACCCTTCCTTCACCTCTGACAAGACGTGTATTAATCACAACTTGTGAATGTGTGGAATGCCAGGACTCCACCGTGGTTAGGATCCCACGTTAAACTTAGGTCCTCCATTTCATCTCATAATCACCTTACCATTACACATTAGCGTAAGTGCGTATAACCCGAACGGGTAGTAAGACCGGTGCTAATAAAAAATAATAATAATAATACAAACTGAACAGTTAGATAGAGGCGGTGCTAAAAAAATAGTTTATATGTCATAAGCAAACAAATTAAGAAGGTACTAAATACCACTGTTGACGTAACTCATAACATGATTGGCCATCTAGAACGTATATAACAAAACTGTACCAATAATGTGTCTCCATGCCATAAACAAACAAATTAAATACTAAATAGCCCTGTTGGTACGTCAATTGCAACATGGTTGGTTATCTAGAACATACGACATCTTCACCTAACGTTCACTTGACGTGAAAGTTCTTCTCTGGGTAACTCTTTAAGTTAACGTCGATTAACTGCATCGTGATAGCTTCCATTTTAAAAACACGAGGCTAACCTTTTCATTACGTTATGCTACGTTACGTAAAAGTTGTGTGAACGTTAGGTTGGTCGTGATCATGGCATAAGAAGCGTCGAAAGTAAAATATAATATCATGGGTTTGAGTAGTATTGGGAATCTTAAGTTAAATCAGTTTGTAGGTCTTGAGCTGATATAGCTGATAAATTAGAAAATGCACTTTAAATAACACACTGAGAATATAATAATAGCAATATTATTAGTATCCCACACCGGCGGGCACACGGATTTAAGTTCAAAATCAAGTTTGGTTTGCCCGTGATGGGGAGGTCAGGTTTTGAATACAGATCGTGGTGTATTGAGGGTGGTTTTTCCTAAATGGTTTCTCACTCTTCCTCCACACAAATTAAATACTTCCTTCCTGATTTCTACCGCATTACAGTAATTAGGCCTCGTATTGACTTATAACCTGATCTGGTGGTAAGATGCGATATAAAAAAAAAAAGAGGTGGCCCTGATTATTTTGTTTTTATTTTATTATCACCGCGTCTAACTACGCGTTTGTGTTATACTCTTAAGTACTTTACGCTACTGTGCTAGAAATAGGGAGGGTTCAATTCAGAGGAACTGAATCCTTATTTGCGTGGAGGGAGAGTGGAAAACCATTTAGAAAAAAACCACCCTCGGTTCATCCGAGCGAGATTCGAACCTCGATCTCTCCATCCTCGGCAGTCTAGCTCAACAAGAAACTAGCGCGTTAGCTAACTCCGCCACTGGACCGTGTTCCCTGATTATGATTAAAAAACCCACAAAAACACCTTTAAATAGAAAAGGAATTTAACGTTAAAAGAAGGAAAAAAACAAAACAAAAAACCCTCCCACTTCCTGTTGGGGAACTTCACGACGATCCGCTGAGGATTGAGGACTCCCCTCAAAGATAAATGTCTGGGTGTGACCCTGGTCTATTTAGGTTCTTTATAAATATTCTGATAAACATTGGTATAGAGTTTCGTTAAACTCGAACTTTGGACGCGCCCTCACTTTAGAGCTCTTCGATCAAAGGTTAGCGTCTTATTGATTGTTTACACCCTCGTTTATTTTCTCAGTAACAGTACAGTCACTGCCGGAATTGTTTAGTATAATAATAATAATAATAATAATAATAATAATAATATAATAATAATACTTAGCACCACATCTTACTACCCATTCGAGTTAGACGCTTAAGTATTAATTACGCTAATGGGATAGGAATTGATAAGGTTGACTATAGAAGAAGTGAACCCGCATTTGCGTGGAGAGAGAATGAAAAATCATTTAGAAACCCCCTCCCCCCAGTTCACCCTAGCGAGATTCTAACCTCGATCTCTCCGTTCTTGCCAGTCAAGCGCAACACGAAACTAGCGTGTTAGCGAACTACGCCACTGAGGGGGAGCGAAATTAGTTGTTTGGCTTTTCTATGCCCTGGTAGGTCAGGATTCGATCCCGACTGGCTTCAGTGGTAGATTATATACTTTGACCACTATGGGATTTTGTCGTCTGTTGAGTTGAATGTTGATACATCTAAGCCACTTTACTAATTATGTTCTTAGATTATATAGTTTAAATTGTCGATGATCAGTTCTTGAATCAAACTAATGACCATTTTTGTTCAACTGCGCGGCTACCAATCAAATATAACTAAGTTTCTTTCTTGATGATATCTTCCGCTTTCTTGTACAATCAGATTCATAAGAATATTGTTACCCTAACAAAATGCGTTGTTAATGTGGATAACACCTAAGTGCACAGAAGGTCAAAGGAGTGTTGAAGGGTCTTTGAAGGTTCTGCTATGGACATACTTGAGGGTTGCCGAAGTGCACAGACGGAGGACTCAAGATCATTAACGCATGGATCACTCCCTACCTAATCTCTTGTTATTTCCAGAACACAAGAACAATGTGAGAGCGACAGGTGTTTCGCGTAACAGGGTGGCAATAGAACCAACCAAAGAGACCATTGATAAACCCAGCTACTCAGCTAAAACGATACTTTAATTTTTATCTTCTGTGATTCAAATTTAAGCCTAACCTAACCTAACCTAACCATAGGTGCTTGTTATGAATACCAAGGGGTGAGGGAAGTATTCCCCAAGGGAGGGTGTTTTTGTTTACCTACCTCCAAGCTGGCTGAAGTCAAAAGGAGTGTAAAAAGGCATGTGCAATTAGACCTCTTTTTTGAACGCGCAAACAAACCTTGTGCACTTTGACATCCTTTCTGACTGTGTGTGTGTACTCGGCAACACCCGTTAGTGTCATGTCAGCCCCCTTTTTCAAATGAACGTGGCTCTATTTAAAATAATAATGATTGCTTTTTATCGCGGTCATTTACAGTTAGTAGGAACGCGTTGTTATCGTTCCAATTATAATATTTAATTGATTTTAATGTAAATACTTTCTGTTCACTAGTACTCTCAAATTGTTTACTATTTTGTATCTATCATGTATAAAATACTAATAATGCTTAAATTTATATTGAGTTTTAAAATTATTTGGTTATTATATTAAGTAAGTAGACTTAACATTTTTTAAATTATAAATGTGTTACGTCTATTACTTAATATAATATGGATGCCTGAAAATACTCAATAATAAAAACACTTTATTCTAAAACATTTACTTCTAACTGCCTTAATTTAATTTTATATAGTTAAGTAACCAAGAGATTATGTTATCACTCCACATCCAGTTATTCTACACTCTATTTTATAAACATAGAAGAGTGTACTAAGATGTATTTGGAATAGTGATAAAAAAATACTATATGGGGTCTGGGCGTAGGAACGTTCTGTATTTTTTTAATATAACAAGTAAACACATTAATATAATATCTTGTTCAAACTAAAACAAACTTTTTAATAAAACATTTATCCTTCTTAAATATATGTATCATAAATTAATTTAAAAGAATAGACTGTAAAGTTACACTATAGTAGTATCGAACATCAAATTCAAATGCCGCGGTTTTATTTCTAGCGTTTGGTTTCCGCTTGGTCTGTTTCTTACTCTGTATTGTCAAAGCTATTACAATAAAGATACTACACTTATTCGACATTACCACAAGTGATCAGTAAACAAAATAAACTTGCCACAACATTTCCTAAAAAAACGTGCAATAAATATATATTTTACACCTCTAAAATATTTGTTCGTCCATTTTCATTAAATTTTCAATATCAAGTAAATAAAATATTTAAAATCATAATATGACAGTACTGAAGTATCTTATTGAAGAAGTTTGTCTATCGACGTTGAATCAGTCGTCGCTGAAATGTTTCTGCTTAGTTCTGCCAGTAAAGTGAATCGTGTCATGTGAATACAAGTGATACAAGTCGTGGTGTAATTTTGCCACTAAACATGAAACATAGTATTAATGCTAAGTATGAAAAACTACCGCAAGCACACACAAATAAAGAATTTAATGGAGATTCGTTAGGAAGCCCAGACGTTGGAAGTGTGAACGAGGTGAGTTTTCAATTGTCAGTCAGTCCTGTTATTGATTATTCACCCTTTACCTGGAACTTTCTCACTGGTGCTCTATTTTATTTCACTCTGATTACATGATTTTATTTGAGAAGTGTGAACTTTATATAGGTTAATTATATATACTATTCTAATAAACAATAGTTTTTGAGATTAGATTAATACACCGGCATATAGAAATTGAGGTCATACTTTAAGGGCTGGACTAATAATTAAGTTCAAATATTAACTTTAAAATAACCACTTGGTTTTACGAAAGGTGAACTGTAATTTAATAAACAGTGGTGGTTCATAGCTAAAATTAGTGGGGGTGCTGCTCCAGAAAATTTCTAGCCTTTGTTTTAAAATTGTGTAAAAGGAAAAAAACATGTATAAAAAGAAAATTTATTCAGGAACTTTATGAAATCTTAACAAAAAGAGACTTTTTTACTTACTTTAACTTAAATTGTTACAGTTCAAGCTTGATCTATTCATTTAAAAATGAAATCCATTCTTATGTTTTAATTTGCGCAAAAAGTTCAATAATTTTCTCCTTGATCTCTGGATGACAATTGAGGACATTTTTCTCCATTGAAAGTACTGCAAGCACATTTAGTCTTTCTGTTAAATAAAAGAACCGAAAAATAATGAATCGATTAGAATAGCTGGAAGCAAACTAATAATCAATCTAATTCTACACTCTTCTACACTATCACATTCAAGAATTTGGTACACGGTTTTTAAGCACAACACACGCAGAGTAAAAAATAACTTCCTTCCGCCATAACGCTAGAGCCGGCACTGCGAGAGCAACAGTGCTCTCTCTCTCTCTACTTGGCAGTCCCGCCTTTCTCCCCATGCCCCTCCTATATGCGCATGTGCACAACAGTCAAACACCACGTCGCTGGCACTTTGAAGCGCATATTTCCATACAAAGATTTTTGTATTTCTTTTCATAAACTGGGTGACCTGGTGGTCTAGGGGTAAGGTGTCGGACTTCTATGCTGGCGGCCGGGGTTCGATCCTCGTTCCCGGCAAAGATTTATCTGATTATCAAACCCTTCCTTCACCTCTGACAAGACATCTTGTGAATGTGAGGAATGCCAGGCCTCCACGTGGTTCGGATTCCCGTTAAACTGTAGGTCCTTCATTTCATCTCACTATCACCCTACCATTACACATTAGCTGTAAGTGGTATAACCCGAACGGGTAGTAAGACGCGGTGCTTATAATAATAATAATTTTCATAAACTGGGGGATGGCTACTGAAGTACTGACATTAAGCTTAAGGAATATATATTGTACTACAAAAATAAAGAAAGAATTAAAGAAAAAAGGGTCATTATATTAAATGTTATCGATAATATCAAGTTGGAAATAGGGGTGCTGCAGTTCGGCATTGCCTATACACGAGCCGCCACTGTTAATAAATATTAATCTGTCTTTCTGGTTAATATAATTGGTAAAAGTTTCTTTTGTATTTTGTCCAATAAGTTTATTTCTATTTAGGCCTACAGTGCTCATTATTTGGGAATAATAAGTACAATGAATCGATCTTAGGGGTCTTGGGGTAATAGTGCTCACCTCAGGACCTGATATTCGTTGTTCAAACCCAGCTGGGCTCACCACATTTTTCTTGAGTGATTACAATTCGTAGCACAACTTCTTTTGAGAGGAGGGGAGTAAAGCTGTTGGTCCTATGTCGATTGTGGCATGTAAAAAAAGCTTAGAAGGTATGTGAAAATACCTTTCTAGTTAAAACTGGTAGGCCTTTTGCTCTGTCATTGAAATTCTCATGTGCTGAAATAACATTTAATGCCTAAATCAAATCAAAAATAAAATAAGTACTGTACATGACTCATATTTTAAATACCCACAATATTGTTATATTTGAGTGACTTTTATAAAATATATAATTAATTTGAATGTGCACATTCCTTGTTACAATAATTATATAAGAGAGAGACCTACCAGTTGTCTAGTAGTGTGTACAAATTTATAAGTATGTCGGTATAATATAGTTGGCTCACAGTAATTTAGGGCTTCTTTGACAATTGAAAAAGCTACCAAATCATTTCTCTTATCATTTGATTCTAAATTATATAATGCCACTTTGACAAGCCATATCAATTGCCATAGGTTGTCATTTTGCTATAATATTTATTCAAGATGGATGAATATGGAGGAACTTTTCAACTGTTAAAATAAGGCCAAGAATGTCTGCTATGGATGTTTTATTTTATTCTCTTTAGCAGAATAATTCCAATCATAACTTATGCCTCAAAAAAGTTTTATTCATCCTCACTTTACAAAAGTGAAATCTTGACAGCGTCACTTCTTTAAACACTAAAAGTCTTGCGTGTGTGTTCATGAAAGATAATATTGTGTGTTCATTAAATATAATCTTAATTAATGTGCACACTTAATTAATTACCACTATCTGCAACATAATTATGCTGAACACACAAACATAATGGGAGGGAGACATAATATTATCAACACTGGGCTGAAAGAATAAAAACTTATTTTACTTGACACTTATTAAATTAAAACTAAAAGTAATACATAGGCCTATATTTTTTATATCTTTTGCTGCTACAATCCAGAAATTTAGATTTATTTTTGTGAGATAATTAAACTAAAACAGTTCAAAGGGATTATAGGGCCCTTAACTAGATCTAATGGGGTCCTAAGTCTCCCCGGCCTTCTCTTTCTGCACACCTATGAACTGCAATAGTGGCTAAATATAATATTTTATTTTGATTATATACCAAAAATATGGTTTAAACATTGTTATCTACCCTGTGTCTACCCTGGAAGGTAGGAAACTTGTCATTATTCCACTAAATTGTAAAATAGATAAGATAGAGTCATATTTTAATCTGTTAAGGTAAGATTGCTACCTTTCAGGCCAAACAAAATGTAGTTCACACTAACTTATTCTGTATCTTACAATTTTAATTAGAATATAGTTGAATCAATTGTTTTAATATGTTCACTACTAAGTAAAAATAGGACTTTTTGTAACCTTGAAAACCAAAATGTCAGCACTCTTTATATTCTGTGTAGCACATTTACATTTTATTAGTTCTGAACTTAAATTTAATGTATACTTTAGTGGTCTCAAACTTAAAACTATCTTAAGGGTCAGATCTACAAATTTAGTACATGTTGGCCACAGTGATCGAAACAAGTTTTCTTAAATATATTCAATACTTTGGTTTTTGCAGCGCATCTTACTACCCATCTGGACGATGCAAATTTTGATCATACTAGTAGATAAGGGATGAGTAATATATATTTTTGAGGAAATGTAACCACATTTTTGCTAAGGGAATGTGGGAACCCATATAGGAAAAACACCCTCTCTATATCCAACTGGGATTCTAACCCTGACTTCCCTGACACTGGCAAACTAGATCATAAGAATCTGACGTTTAATCTGTGTACCTACTGATGTAACAACTATTAGCTATTTGATGCTATTTATTTAAAACCATTAATGTATATTTAAAATTAAAAAATAAATATATCTTTACAGAAGTTTATGTGGCTAGCAAAATCTTCAAAGTGCTATTATTATTATTATTATTATTAGCACCACGTCTTACTACCCGTTCGGGTTATACACACTTACGCTAATGTGTAATGGTAGGGTGATTGTGAGCTGAAATGAATGACCTACAGTTTAACGTGGAATCCGAACCACGGTGGAGGCCTGGCATTCCCCACATTTACAAAAGTGCTATTTATTAAATTATGTAAATATAAGTTCCCACAGTCCAAGTATTTAAAGTTAAAAAAAAAATATATATAGCAGAGTTTGAAATTGTTCTAAATTTTATTGCTACTAAATATTATTTACTAACTAAAATCGAATAAAATGTTTTGTATGTGTATATGACTGCAATCTGGATGGTAATATAAAAGTATTCCAAACAAATGAGCCGGTCTAATATATTTAGCAGTCCAGATGCGAGAGTCTCGTCTATATATCAACTTTGTGTCTGGCGACTAAACACACAATTTATACATTATTGAAAAGTTTGAAAAGGTTAATTTTTATATCTATATATGAAAAAAAAATTAGTGATCAGTATTTATCATAAATTAGTAGGACCTACCTACTAATTAATTAAAAAACTATTGGTCACCCAGGTAACCCAATATCTTGTTTTTATGAATAATGATTCTAAGATTGAAAATGTTTACTAATTTCAACCAATTGAGTATGATTAAAAAAATGTTAAAAAAATGTGGAAACCCTTTTTTCAATTGACAAAGATTCGGGAACAAAATATTAGTTCATTACCTTAGGAAGTTTATTTCCATCCTTAAGGTTATTTCAAAATAAACTTTTATAGGTCTATATATTTCTATTTAGTTTTGTCTCCCTTTTTTCTGCATTCTCGGACATATTTTTAAATACATATTTTCAACCCATTTACTGTAGGAATCAATGAGTATGTGAGTCAGATTGCTCAACCTGACTTTTTTAATCTAAATATTTGTCCTACATTGGCCCTAAGAGAATGGTCATACATGTAACCTAATCGCTGTAACTAAAACACTTAATTCACAATACTAACATTTTGACCCGTTAATAATATGGGTGACCCAAAGTCACTCGCTGAGTCACTATTGTTGCTAGTCAGATGTATTGTAGAATGGCCAACTAACATTTTTAAGAAGTGGTGGTGTTTTTTTTTTATCATGGCAATCAGATCACTTAGAGTTAATTATTGATTAATGCCTTATTTTGACATGTAAAGGATTCAAATCCTATGAATAATCGGGTGCTCGGGGACTTTAATTGTAGCTCTTTTTAAAAACGGAGGCACTTTCCTTTCAATTACCATATTTCAATAGCACCTTAATTGTGTTTGCCTTAAGTTAACTTGTGACAACATACCTTAAATCTGTGCTTTGAACGAAAGCCAATATTTCAAATAAAAAGCTTGTTTCCATTTAGAAGCATTCAAACCTTTGTTTCTTGAACTTATATCCTGATTGGTAAAGCCCCACTTGAAGTCTATTCAGGATTCCAAAATAAACTTTCTCAAAATTTTATCAGGAGAAATAATGTGGAATGATTTTGAAGGAAATAAAGCGGTTTTTGAAGTGGGTAAAGAGAACGAAACAAGGAGTGCACGGAAAGAGCTATGACATTCAGAATGAAAGTGGTAAGATTATCTGAGATAAAAACTGTATAAGAGCGATGGAGGGAGTTTTTTTTTTTTTTTTACTAATTGTATGGCTAAAGATGAGAAAGTAGTGGTAAGGCTAGGCGTTAAATCCCAGTTTTCCGGGCCAGGAGTCGAAACCCCCCACCTTTTCAATTATGATCAATCACACTATCTCATATCTAACTCTGCTGGTGGTAGAATCAACTGAAAATAGGCTACAATATTGTTGTATGACTCTAGGACGAATCACCAATCATGTGGTTGACAACAAATGAATCTAGCACACTGGGAGCAGAAGAAGTATCGGCGCGGCTCAGGGTAGATCTACGTTCAGGATTGGGATGGAGGGAGGCAGAGCTACGCCGGCAGCTGGCAGGTTATAATGAGCTCACGGTTCGCGAAGAGGAACCGACGTGGAAGAAGTACATCGAGCAGGTATGTGCTCTGAAATTTATTAATAATTCATATTCATTTGAGAGGTTTTTTTTGTGGGGGGGGGGAGGGAGGTTCTAGTAATTTTGATGCTTATGTATATAGCCTGGTGGTCACACATTCTAGGGAACTAAACTCATAACCTTGATCGACAAAGAAGTTGAGATTGAATCTCAGCTGAGTGTAATAAATGTGATTTCTCTTCCTTTGTGATAAGACCTTTCTAATTAAAATAGGACTTTATATAAGAATGGCTCATTTTGCACCCAATATATAATTTACTAGGCTAAGTGCATCCTTTATCATTAATGTTTAAATACAAACCAAAGTAAATAAAAATATAAGTAGAAAATTACTACCTTATTTGACCTTATAATAGACAGGAAATCTAATTGTAGCCAGGGAGGAAGATTTATGATTTACCCAACCCCTGCACCTAAAATTTGGGGGGGTTTGGGAGTCATCCTCTGAACCTTCGAAGGCAAGAAATTTTTTGAATTATATATACCCTATAAGCTATTTCGAAGGCTTTTTGAATAGTAATTGTGGACTTGGGCTTAACATGTTTTAAACTAGTCACTAACATTGTAAATATAAAAAATAAGCTTAGACTTGGATCAAAGAAAATGGTTTTAAACATTCTCTAAAACCAGGGTTAATAGACTAACACTTTTTTTTTTAAACTTCTAACTAATTAGACCATACTTTTAACTTCATATTTTAACCTCATTCCAAACCACTTGATAGTTTTCATTAGTATACTGTTTCTGACAAACATCTTTTTAACCAACCTGTTGATTGCTTCCCTACTTATAATTATTATCAAAGGGAATGATTTATACACTGCCATTAATGTAACAAATAATTACTTTTAGATTTTGTATGCAATTCATTAAAAAAAAATACTGTTCAGCAATTATATGTCCCCATTTAATTTAAAGGTAATTGTGGATACATTTTATATTTACGATAACTTAAGCAAAAATCTAGAAGTAATTAATATTCTTTTCAACCCCTGCAATGCATCAGGTACTATTACGTTCGACCCCTGCATGAGCAGGCCTGGAGGGCTCTGACTGTAGCTAGGGTAAAGAGTAAAGTTGTTGTTAGTATCTGGTGTCCTAAGAATGACTGAGCTGACCTAATTTGGGCCTGGACATCGGTATTCCAAAAAATTTTCGTGGGCCTCACACTATGCACATTTCCATAATACGGAAACCCCCCCTTCCCCTTCCTGTTATTCAACTGCCAGTTCCACGCCTCTCCGCCAATTACCTCTACCTGTCATTTGTTTTTCAGCTGTCACTTTTTATCAATGCTTATAAAATCACTAACGAAATAGTAAAATGTTTTTAATTTGGGCTTCAAAAGAATGCTTTAAATCCCGCCTCAGTATCGTAGTTAGCTAACACGCTAGTTTTGTGTTTATCTAGACTGCCGAGGACAGAGAGATAGAGTTTCGAATCTCAGTCAGGTGAACTGGGGGTGGTTTTTCCTAAATGCCTTTCCACTTTTCCACAAATGCGGGTTCACTTTCTCTAAATTCAAACTTCCCAATTCCTAACCCACGTAATTAGTATTTAAGCGGATAACTCGAACGGGCAGTAAGATAATCAAGAATGATTCAATGGATGAGTGTTAAAACAATTTCAGGCTACATTTTACTTTGCATTAAACACTTGAGTCTATATTTTTGATATTGAATATAAAGTATCTTCATTATGTGATAAGAATTCCCCTTCTTTTGAAAACGATAGTGTTTTGAATGATGGGGTATTTTGTGCGCTTATCTTTCAAGTGTAGACTTTTCCCACCAAATCCTGATATCACCTACCAACCAATATAGGTAAGTACTTTATATCTAATTTTAACTGTAACTGTAGATCCGCTTCAGTGGCCACATGGCTTAAGGCATCAGCTCTTGCAATATACTGAACTGCTGATGATGTAGAGACAGGGGTTATTATAATCCTTATCCCGTGTACTTAAAGTGGTGTTTCCTAAATAGTTTTCCTTTCTCCCTCCATGCAAACACAGGTACACTTCCTCTGAATTCAACCTCCTTCTTCGCTAACACATTAGCGTAATTAGTACATATGCAGGTAACCCAAACATGTGATTAATAAAATGGAACTGTAAATTTTGTTTGGACTACCTAGCTACATATATACATTGGAACTCATTATATTTAAAAAAGGCTAGACTGTAATTATTTGAAGGAAACAAATTTTTTTTTGTCTGATAGAAATGTTACAGTAAAAAGTAGTGTGTTCACTTGCTACCACTAAAACACACATTTAAGAAGTCCAAACATACTAGATGTTGTTCATTTTCAAATCTACTTTTTTCTTTCTTAAAACCTAAAAGAAAAAATTGTTCTAAAGCTACTCACAGCAGCTCCTTGTTTTGTATTATAAGAATAAAATACAAACAACATTTTGACCCCATTAGGAATCAATCCAAAGTCTCTTAAATGCATTTGGTAGTAATTTAAACCTCAAAAGTCCTCAGCAATCTTAATCCTACCCGAAATCTGGAAGCAAAGCTGCCAAGTGCTTTTAAAAGTAAGCTATAGACGGATTTTGGTAGTAAGAACAATAGAAACTAGTTACCAAAGTTACTAAAACAATGTTAATATATATTCATACATCAAGTCAGGCTATCTGCAGCTGTCACTTTTTATAGATATTATCAATATCTATAGAATAACACAAATAATTTAGTAATATTTTATCAATGTTGGCCACAAAAAATATGTTTGAATTTTCTCTACTGTTCTTCCAACCAAAATCAGAGTATACAGTTGCATTCTTTTGACACCTAAGTATGCCACTCAACAACATTTAATTTAATTTAGTATTTGGTTCGGCTTCAGTGACATTCATAAACATGAATTAAATATCACTTTTTTCCCTTAATAGAGTAAGCACGGATTAGGTAAAATATAAAATAAATGTACCAGCATTTATGTGGAGATAAAATGGAAAACCATTTATGAATTAAAACCTTGGCTGGAATTCAAAACTAAATCGTTCTGTCAAAGCAAACTAGCTAGATGAGTCGCAGTCTGTCTACCATTCGATGCTGGTCAAATAGATGTTGAAAGATGGCTCATAGGAGCTAACCTGGGGTTTTGTTAAAAGTTTAACATTACTTTTACTACTAAGATACCTAAAAAGGATCGTGTGATGAGTGTATTACTACTTGTTTGTGCTATCTTCAAATTTACATGATTGGATTAGGGATGAAAAATGTTGAATTTTGAGGAAATATATATACATTTGATTGGAAGGATGTTGGGAAACCATTTAGTTAAAAACACCTGACCAGGATTCAATCGATATCCTATCTGCCAGTCATCTGCAATCCATTTCATTGCGAGTGTGACACCTGCTGTCTCCACTGAGCAACATAAAATGATTTTTGTGTTGCACAGTGTAAGATATTTCGCATATGAAATTTTCTTAATCATCTTCAGTCAACAAACTGTCCACATCGGAAGAACATTGTTTCATTGAGCTAGTGTTGATTTTCTATATTTTAACTACTGTGTCTACACTAAAGAAATTGTTTATAGTTTCTGTCGACATGTGACACTAAGATTATGTTTTAATGATGGCCCTGACCTTATATTTCATTCAGGTCTTTGGGGTGCAAAAAGACACAGTCGGTTGTAATTATCAATTAATTGGATGCAATTCTATGAACTCTATGTTTAAATTCCTTGCCGATGAACTAATTACTGGTGTAAAACTAAAACATGTACAGCATCAACGGATGACATGCAGTGGACCTAATTTCACAAGACCTAAAGTTTAGGAGCTATGCCTTTAGGTCTTATAAAATTAGGTCTAGTGAAGTTAGGTCTTGTAATATTAGGTCTTATAAAAATTAGGTCTTGTGCCTTTAGGTCCACTGCCTGCTTGAACAGTTAAGAATTTTTAAAGTAATATATGAGAAATTAATTTTAGGTCCAGTGCTTTAGGTCCAGTGCCTTTAGGTCTAGTAAAGTTAGGAGCTATAAAATTAGTTGTTATAAAGTTAGGTCTTATAAAGTTAGGTGTTATGGGGTTTAGTTCTTATAGCATTTAGGTCTTGTGCCGTTAGGTCTTATAAGGCTAGGTTTAATAAATTATAACTTCCATCTCATTACAAATATTCAGTCCCATCATGACCATCAAATAAACAACATTAAAATAATCGATCACCTCCTAGATTTTAGAACCAATGACCTTGCTTGAGGGCTATAGAACCTGGGGTTTTGGGTGCATATCAGGACCTGCGTAGGCTGCGTACAAGGGGAGGGGGGAGTAGAGCCATTTTGATTTTCCACATAACACTATAAAGGTTTTTATTATTATTATTAGCACCGCGTCTTACTACCCATTCGGATTTTACGCACTTACGCTAATGTGTAATGGTAGGGTGATTGTGAGATGAAATGAAGGACCTACAGTTTAACGTGGAATCCGAACCACGGTGGAGGCCTGGCACTCCCCACTATAAAGTTAAATATAACTTTAATTATATTTTAATAAGATTTTAGTTCTATTTTAAACCCATGCCACCAGCTCTAAACTGTTGTGAGGGTTAGAGGATGAGGATATGGAGCCAAGGGTTAGAGGAAAGGGGGTGGAAAGCCTGTCGAGACCTGCACTGGTTGGGAGAGAGGGGGTCAGGATGAGGAGTTATTGATATGGGCTTGAGTTACTAGGAGCAACAGGGCGCCAGGGATTTACCACTATGGGTTCGAGTTGTTGGGAGTGTCGGAGTGTCGTGTTTGTGGGGCGTCCAGACGTTGAGGGTAAATTACAGTTATGTGGTCCAGGTGTTGGGGGCGTGGGACATCGTGTTGGAGAGGGTGTCAGAGCGTCAAGGGTAACTCACTGTTGTGGGCTCTAGGTCTCAGGAGGAGGGGGGGGCAAAACATGTAAAAAATAACGTTAATAGTATCAAAAAGGGAATTTTGCATCAAAAATTGGTGTCAGGGAGAGAAAGGTAAGTCAAAGGGAAGAAATGTCATAACCTTAAGAGGAAACGTTGGTAATTTACCACTATAAGGTAAGGGCGTTGAGGATTTGCTGTAGATAAGGTATTCAGAATATGTAAAGTGCATCAGCATTTGCCTGGAGAGATAATGAAAAATCGTTGCTGGGCATAGGGAATTTGTCATCATGAGGTCGCGTTGATGCGCTTTGGGGGTCTGGCTGGCTCCACCTCTGCTTATAAGGTATAGGAGTGGTGATCTCTGATTTTGGTGGCGGCCATCTAGAATTTCCACATCACGTTGTAAGGTATAGGGCGGCCCTTTTGGATTTCATACAAAGTTGTAAGGTTTATTAGGTCTTGGATTTTCACATGACGTTATAAGGTATTTTGGTGGCAATTTTGAATTTTATAAAGTGATTAATTAGGGTAGTTTATTAATCAATGCAATTAATAAGGGACTAAGAGGTGGGGTGGTGGCATTGGTGGTGGGGGAGTCGCAACGCCAGGGGTAGGGTGTCGCGTCGATGTTCACCATTTTAATCAAAATTTCCCCCCAGAAGTATCTGAATCTCCCTACTTAAGTATGAAGAGCTAATTCAAGAGGAAGTATACCAGCATATCCATGGAGAAAGGATAAAAATCCTTTACAGTGAAGTGGGTGATTCCAGCCGGGACTTGAACCCAAATCTTCGTCACCAGTAAGCCAAATGATACTGACTCCTTAGCGAGTTTTCCTCTTCCTCCTTCCTCAGCCCCCGAAAAACGTTTAAGAGGATGGCCAGACTGGGGGTAGCGACTAGAATATAAAATAGAACACATTGGTTGTAATGAGAGGTGGCCAGACTGGGCGAGCGGGTAGCTAAAATATAAAATGGAACACATTGGTTGTAATGAGAGGTGGCCAGACCGGGCAAGCGGGTGACTAAAATATAAAATAGAACACATTGGTTGTAATGAGAGGTGGCCAGACTGGGCGAGCGGGTGACTAAAATATAAAATAGAACACATTGGTTGTAATGAGAGGTGGCCAGACTGGCGAGCGGGTGACTAAAATATAAAATAGAACACATTGGTTGTAATGAGAGGTGGCCAGACTGGGGAGCGGTGACTAAAATATAAAATAAACACATTGGTTGTAATGAGAGGTGGCCAGACTGGGCAAGCGAACGAGTGAGCGGCTGAGCGCGCGCGCTTGTCCCAAAACAGTCTAGTTTACAGGCGCCAGGTAATATTATTGTATGTTGGTTCATTGAGTGCTGGAAAAACTTCTCATATTGACATTTTTATTACTATCGATAGGTTTAGCACACTTGCTACTAACGGCTTATATTAATTGGTAAGATCATAACCATACACACACATACACATATATATATAACTGATATGTTAAAATACTTCAATATTATCAAAGTAGGCCTTTACAAATAAGAATCCCCATTAGCGTGGAGAGAGGATGAGAAAACCACAACAATAAATCACTGGTTTGAAACCACCCTCAGTTCACTGAGCAAAGATTCGGAGCCTCCTCGTCAGCAACTCTCGAGAGCTATCTACTAATCACCGCTTGCCAGTCTGGCCACCCAGTTGCTTGCGCACTCGCTCACTTTAGTTTTTCTTTTATGATAGAAGTCGAATTTGACATCTATAATTGGCACTATGGATACAACGACCTATAGGGCTCACCTTATAAGAGCTATTGAGAAAAAAAATAAAATAATAATCAATGGCGTAAGCCCGCACGCAAGCCATACAGACTAAGCGACCGCCGTCTGTTGGTGAAGACCATTTTCATCCTCAAGATTACTCGCCTCAGTGGCCGCATGGTCTAAGGCGTCATTCTCGTGTTAGACCGGTACTAAGGAAGGGGATATTCGGGTCAAAATCCCGTTGGGTCCAATGAGGGTGGTTTTTTATAAATTGTTTCCTACTCTCCTTCTAAGCAAATTCGGATGGATTCCCTCTAAAATACTTCCTTCCTCATCCCGATCCCATTAGAGTAATTATCATATAATATGTATATAACCTAAACAGGCAGTAAGACCTGATTATAAAAACCGTCGAGATTATTATGAATCTTTACGTTCTATGTATACTCAAACACAAACAAGTGGGCCTTTCAAGAAAATTTGTTTCCCTTATATTTCAAACCAAACTACGCCCATAGTAATTTTTTATTGATATACCATGTATAAGTACCCGTTTGAGCTATAATACATTATGTTTATTACATGTAGAGATGAGGAATGAATAGTTTTATATGTAATGTACGCGAATTTGCATGTAAATGGTAAATGTAGTGGTAAATCATTATAAAAATATCCTCAGTACAACAGTTTGAAGTTTGAACCCCAACCTCTCTGCCACTGACAAAATAGACTAAATGAGCTTGATATTCAGATCTTGGACTATGTCCACCGAGACGGCTTTGTTTGCAATGACGGGGCAACATAAGTTAAGTTTTCGGGAAAATGTACATGCATTTGCATTGAGGGAGAGCTGGAAAACATTTCTAAAAAACTGTGCACCCGGTCTGGATTATAGCCCAATCTCCTCATAAGTAGTGTGAGATTTTGCTAATGTGGTATAGGCCCTATAATTATTAGTAGAATTACTTTTTAAATGGTATTTGTTTAATTCCATATAGCCTGGCTCGCCTGATTCTGCAACTACTCGGGTCTTACTAGAACGTTTGAAATTATATAATTCTTAAGTTGACACACATCTCAAGTTAATTATTACACATGTCATTATCATTATTAAATTCCATGATCTCGGCAATTCAGTTCAGTGGAGTTTAAGCATATTAACTTTGTGTGATGCATTTAAGACTTGGAATAGTGGAATATTATATTTTAGCAAAAAAAAATAATTAGAAAGCTACCAATTCCGATTTCCGGTTTTCTATATTTGTAAACCACACACACACACACAAATGAATAAAATGATCCTTCACATGTCTTAACCGCAGAAATGGTAATATTTTTTCACATAGCTGATAGACTATTAAGGCTGTTTAGAATTTATATCCCTTTGAATCTTAATTTAATTTGATATTAGTAATCTTTTAGCTTTTAATATCATTTCTATTATTAGTTTTGTTTTCAAAGTTAGTTATTTTAAATTAGAAAATAATTATTGATAATATTTTAAGTTTGTTAAGGAAAGACAAGCTGTTACATCTACTCTAGATTAAATAAAGACATACACATAGATTAAAAAAATTGCTTCAGAATTAAGAATGATGATTTGTCTAATACTCCACTTATTTACAAGCCTAGACATTGGAAATATTTATTTATAAAATTTGGCACACATTTTACAAAACATTTTCTTTTGGAATCATATTTTTTTCAAAGTTTTAAAACCGGAGAAAATAAGATTTTTAAGAAATCGCGGAAATGATTTTTATTTGCCAGGGGAGCAGGAGTTATTCTTTAATTTATTTTAGTTTGAGTGGCCGCCCTGATATACAGCAAATTAATAGCGGTATTTTTAGTTCCTATAGAGTGTTCTAAAAGCCGACAAATCTCAAAGCCCAAATGTTTATCAAACATTTTATTAAACATGCCCAGTTCCCTAAAGATTAGCAGAGCGGGCTGTCTTTCCCTTGATTAAAGCTATTGCCGCCAATATCGTTTTTATTTGAAAGAAATTGTGTCATTGTCTAAGTATTGAATTACTAACTATGCCATGCTATAGTTTAGCTGTGCTATAGGCCATAGCTACGTTTGTTTTAAAATAAATCCGTTTTGGTTGTGCTCAGGTTAGTTTGTATATTGGCAACATTAGCTAGGTTTACACAAAACCAAGTATTTGTTATGTGAAACACCTCTAAGGTAGATATATAAATATAACATTAAAATCGTAGTGAGATGAGATGAAAACAAACAGTTGTAATAAAATGTCCTTATGATTGCTCATTCCCTCCACGCAAATGTAGAAACACTTTCTCTAAATTACCGTATTCCTTATCCACCCTACTTCATTATTGTAAATTTACGGATAACATCGAAGTAAATAAGTGAAGCATTTCTAATATCACAAAAAAAAAAATGACATGGAAATAATCTTTACAGTACACACTCTTATATGTGTTGAGTAACATCTTCATCTTAGTATTTGTGTTCCCCCCTCCCTTCCTTTCTAAAGCTTACGTTATTTCCATCTCTTTGACTTGGCATGCTATGGCACCCAAGGGGCGCGAGAAAGTAAAAATGATATTTGTGATTAATTTATGTTATCAAATAATAATAATTGTAAAAATGAAATATGGAACTATGTTAACGTTATTAATTTTAAAATAGTGGTGGTCAAGGCATGTTCACTAGTGCCCCCACTCCCCTTTCATTATCTACCTTTATAATTGATAGCAAAATAGTTTCACGACATTTATCTATTGTGACAAGTGTATTTCTTGTTAATATTGCCAATAGTCCATAATGGTTTAGATAACCCTGTATTATCAATACAAAATTATTGACTGTTTACAGATCAGATTACCAAAGGTAGGGCCAAAGTGTTTGATTGGTACACCTAAGTGAACCGAGCCCGTATAGGTTTTACGCTGATGTACGAATTAAGCTAATGTGTTAAAGAAGAGTAAGGTTGCTTTTTGATGACATACATTCACATTTGCGTGGAGGGTGAGTGGAAAACAGTTTAGAAATAATAACCCCATAACACCCAAATGGGATTGAACCCCGATCCCCGTCCTCGGTAGTCCAGTTTATTGCAAGAGTAGTACCTTAGATCATGCTGTTACCAAAGCGATTCCTTAATTATATTAATTAGGTATTCTACGCACATGATATGAAATTAATGGATAATTCTAATTTACAGTTTTAAAATTGTATATTCCATGCAGAAACGATAACAAATTCATAACACATTAAAAAAAATCTAATTCACAAGAGCAAAACATATTTTTTTTGTCTGGTTGAGATAAAGTCATTTTTTATTTTATTTTCTTCTATCTCTTTTTACAGAAATGGATTCCATTGAAAACACATCGTATTCACACAACTGATTTCATAAATGAACGTAGCGAGTTGATATTTTTCCTCTGAACAATTGTGTATCACAGCGCAACGCTTGGCATCACTGCCTTAGGTTTTCACGAGAGGCTCATCTTGTTCAACCTTACACCGATAGGTCGCAGCATACAGCACCACAACACTTTTTTGAATTAAAATAAAACTGTACCACTTTATTTTAGTTTAGAACAATATGTATGTTTAAAAATGAAAGGATAATTATTCTCAATCATATTTTCTAGGTTTATGCTTTGTCTGCAGATTTAAAAAAAACACCATTAAACCAAAAAATACGATAATGTAAAAATAATTTAAACAAAGTCGCTTAAATATTTAACTTTTAATTGGTGTTAAATTATATTACATGATAGAGAAATGTGTTTATTGTAATATAATGAAAACAGTTTTAGCCTAATCATCTCACATTTCAATAACAAGACCAGTTTGTCTTATGCGGTGTTCTTTAAATTAATTTTTAAAACTTAAATTTGAATTAACCATAAACCACGTGAGTGTATTGATCTTTACAGTAGTAAATATTTGATTCAAATGTGTATAGTAGTTTTCTTAGTAATCGAGTACAGAGAAATCGCCTTAGAAACTGGCAGCGTTCATCTCTCATGGTGATCCATCCCCTTATTCACAGCTTGTGAATGTGAGGAATTCCAAGCCTCCACCGTGGTTCGGATTCCACGTTAAACTGTAGGTCCTCCATTTCATCTCAATCACCCTAGCGTAAGTGCGCATAGCCCGAAAGGGAAGTAAGACGCGGTGCTAATAATAATAATAATAATAATAATAATAATACAGGTAACCTATTTGTGTGATTGATGTGGCGTTCAAGACGTTTGATGTTTAAAATATAATATGTATTTGAATAAGAATTACCCATTAATTAGCTCAATAAATAAGTGAAGTTGCTAATGTCACATGCCATGAGATTAAGCTTTTAAAATACATGCATCCAATTATGAAAGTTGCTTTATTCCCTCAATAACTGCACTTTAGCCCGCATCGGTGATCGAATGATTCAGAGAATAGACGGAATTGTTGATGATGGCGAGACCGGGTACAAATTGCTGTCAAGTGTACTGAGGCCTGAGAGTGAGTTTTAATAAATTGTTCATTATTTTTCCTCCAGCAAATGAAAGTAAATATCCCCTTAATTCTGCATTTCTCTTTCTTACATATTTGTGAAAATATGTGGAGAGCCCGAGGTGCTAGTAAATACTGATACGCACGACATAAAAATTTGGGTCATGATTATTGCTCAGTTAAATTTTATTTTAGTTAATAATAATTGTCCCTACAATACTTTTTTTAATATATTTTTATTTTAAATATGGTAAAATACGTGAAGAAAGAATGAGTAGACAAATAAATGGGAAAACACTCCTAGCATACCTGAAAAGGATAGACAAATATTAACTAAATACCTCGGTAAGTTCGGCCGAGATTATAATCCCAACTTCCTTGTCTGCGGCAAACTAGATTAGATGAGCTTGACATTATTCCAAATTCCAAGCGTTTTGGCCGTGTTTATTAAACACTTTATCTCTAAAGGTATGTTTTATATGACGAGAGCGATACACCCAGCGGGATTTGAACTACAACCTCCCATTCCTCAGAAAACTAGACAAGACAAGACTCAAACCTTTGTTTGTGTTCCTATCAGTGTGTTAAAAAGAATGTTGTTTTAGAACTTATGCCGGCATGCCATACAAATTTAGGTCTTGTGCCGTTAGTCTTGTGCTTGTTGGCTTGTGAGATTAGGTCTTGTGGGATTAGAGTCCAATGAAGTTAGGTCTTTTAAAATTAGGTCTTATAAAATTAGGTCTTGTGCCTTTAGGTCCACTGCCTGCTCGAACAGTTAAGGATTTTTAAAGTAATATATGAAAAATTAATTTTAGGTCCAGTGCTTTTAGGTCCAGTGCCTTTAGGTCTAGTAAAGTTAGGAGCTATAAAATTAGTTGTTATAAAGTTAGGTTTTTAAAGTTAGTTTAGTTTAGATTGTACTTTAGGTCTTATACTTTAGGTCTTATAATTTTGGTCCACTGCCGCATGTCCGTATCAACAGCAACAAACCATCCAAATAGAATAAACATTAATCATTTATGTGACTTAATGTTTGTTTTTGTGTTTCATATTATCTTTTGATATTTACTGATCGATACTTGTAGCAAACACCAATTTGTGTTTATTATGACATCAACATGATACAACACAAAACAGCTAACATCACCTAACTCCAACATTTCATTTGTAGCCATGTTGGTGATGCTTTAAGTTGCTTTATATTTCTCCAGTGGATACACAGCTTTGGAATTATGTTAGATCATTCATCCGTTGAAGTAGGCTTACAAGCTTAATTAATGACATCCGGATCAAAATATATTTTTGAAAACTGTTAATAGTATAACTAAAATCAAACAAATATAGGCCTAATATACAATCTTAGGTATATCAGAGATCTTGAACCTAGGCATCTAACCACCACATGCTTATTTTTTTATTTAGCACCAAGTCTTACTCGTTCGAGTTTATATGCTTAAGTACTAATTACCTAATGGGTTAGGAATTGGGAAGGTTGAATATAGAGGAAGTGAACCCACATTTGTGTGGAGGAAGAGCAGAAAATCATTTAGGAAAACCACCTCCAGTTCACCAGGGCGAGATTCGAACCTCGATCTCCTCGTCCTCAGCAGTCTAACTCAACATGAAATTAGAGTGTTAGTTAACTATGCCTCTGAGGGAAGTCACATGTTTTAGTTAAATTCAACTATAGATTACGTTGCCTGAGCTAAAGATTGCATAGTTCTGCTATAAATAAAGACCAAGTTATAAATATATCAAAGTAAATGTAACTTTTGCAGGGAAAAACTTAACACCTGTGCTAAATAAATCGCTATAAAATAATAAACATGTCTGTCAAACTTAGCAAATTTATTTTAGTGTGGTGGTCTGGTGGGTGGCAAGATTTTGTTCCTATCATTCCTTTAATGCTTAGTATAATTTGTCTAATTGTAAATAACACTTTTAGTACATAAATAGTTTAATCCTCTAAACCAACTTGAAGTTAGCTAAGGGCCTCATTTATATTTTTAGACAGTCTACAACATGAAAATTAGGCCTAAATACAGTATCAACAATTTTTGTTTAGTTAACCAAAATATTACATTAATAGTATTATAATAAATGATATACAGTATAGCAAATAGTACATATAATAAATTTTACACAATTTAAGTCTGATCATGTTAAAGGAACTTCTGGATGACGTTATATATATATATATATATATTTTTTTTTTAACTTTCTACTGTGTTGCAGGCCACAAAATATTCTTCCAGTTGGATAAGCTTTTCCTAAACTATCTTATTTCCAACAAGGCGTAAGGGGCTTACCATAATGTTTAAAAGCGTACTATGAGATTGAGATTTGAATCTTGGTTGTGTGAACTGAAAAAATTTTCCCATTCTCCCTTCACACAAATTTAGATACATTTTATCTAAATTCTACCTCTCATCCTAATAAGAATTGGATTAAAAGAGACAAATGATAGACAAAATTCAAGGGGAAAAAAGATGAATTGGCAAGGACATTGGATGAAAAAGGAATGCCTGCAGCTTGCAATTATTGAAGGAATGATAAACAGGAAGTGGAAGGAGGCGATACCAGATGCTGGATTCATTCAAGGTTGGAGAAAGATCGAGAGACTTGAAAGAGTATACAGGGTGTTTACCATCCGGGAAAATGAGGGAAAACAGGAATTAGCTGGGAATTTGAAGTGATCGGGAAAAAACGGGAATAAGTCGGGAATTTGGTAAATTACAATAAAAATCTGCGGAAATGTGGTTTTACTCAAAATATGAAATATAATAATCACTAAAACAGTAATTTATAATGTTATTCAAATGGTAGTATTTTTGCTTGTAGTTGTGTAATATATTTTAAAATTCCTAGTAAACAATATTAATACAAATTTAAAAAATAGTTTATTCAAATCTTAAAACTTATTATTATTCATAAAAAAAATTATAGAAAAATGAGGGGGGGGAGAAGGTTGGGAATTAGAAGGATGTGACTTACATTTTAGTCGGGAATTTTTGGAAATGATCAGGTAAATCAGGGAAAAAATTGGGAATTTCATTGGTCAAGTTGAGTAGACACCACGGTATAATAACTGGAGATGATGATGATGAGATGATGAGGATGATGATCCCTACAAAATTGGTGTAGTTAATTTTCATGTGTCTAACCCGAATGAGTAGTGAAACCTGGTGGGGGGAAAAGTATCTTTGTCTGATAAAATTCTAATAATCTCCAGAATCATTGTAAACATAAACATCTACTTATCATGCTTAAGGTGGGAGTGTAAGGAGCATAAGCTAAGATCAGTAAAGTTGCAGTTTTTATAGCAAAACATCTTTTTTGGTCAAAATAAATCAAATAATTCTCCATTAGAAACATATACAGTAAACCCCCGACCATCCACAGGCGGATTTCCGCATTGCGACTTAACTGCGGCATCGACAATGGCAGGGGATGGATGCATTTTTGAAAAATGCAGAGTTGGTTTAAAATGCAGGAATACTGATTGTTGTGCTCAGTGAATCCCAAAGGATAATGGTCAGAGAGGCAAAAAGTTTATGCAAGAGAGGAGGAGGCTTTCGGGGCAGTATCTGCTTAATTATCTGGAAAAGGAAGATGACTTGCGCCCATCTGACCAAGTTGATGTTACGTAAAATACATAGGGGGATAAGAATAAAGGAAGCAGTTGCAACAAAGCTTAAGACTAATACAAACTTTTTGAAGTGATGTCAATTTTGATTATACTGTTTATCGATTTTGTGTTTTTATTTTTTATTATATTAGTTTGTGAAATATGATGTATTCATAGACGCAGTCACGATAGGTGTGTAGGCCTACTAGTTTGAATTGAATGCGCTACAATCTATTGTTTTACTAAATAACGGACTATCTGTAGTTTTTGGACCTTGTCCCCTCCATTATCACGGATAATCAGGAGTTAACTGTAGTTTAATTTGCTTCACATGTTGATACCAACAGTTCTTGAATATCTATTAAGGGTGTCTTGGAATTTAATAACAACTTTTTCTTTTCAATTTAAAAAAGTTTTGTCATCTAATGCTACTATTATCACGACATAGTCAACAACTGTTGATATCACCATGGGAAGAAAATTAAACTCTGTCTCTACTGAAGGAAATTTTTTATATATTTTGGCCAAAATTTTTTTAATATAAAAACTGCAAAAACACTGACCTTTTTTTTGTGCCAGCCTACTTTCCCAATTTAATATTTAGTCACTATTTGTATTTTGTATGGCAATTTTAGACTCAATTTAGTAAAATAAACCTCTTATTCACAAATTTTGTAACATTAAATGCAGGAATTGAACCCGATGGCCGAGCATGGGTAAATCCTGGATAATACAATGGTAGAGCATTGATATGCTAAGCCAAAGGTCCAGGTTCAATTCCGTGTATAGATGTCATTTTTAAAAATCTGCAAATATGCTATTTGATACGCCTTATATCTGTAACTAGTGCTCTCTGATGATATATTCTTTTATAGACACCCAGAATCAAAGCCCAACATCCCATTATTTGACTAATCCTTCCACCATTTACAAATATTAGATAGAACAAAATAAATTAAATATTTATAATAAAGTAATAGTATATTTCTTGAGAATTGTATTCATTTAATTTTGAACTCTTTTTTATTCTATAAAAAAATTCAAAATAATTTGTTTGAAAAATAATAATTAGATAGCCCTGATACATATTAGTGTTAAATAAAATAAAGAAAAATATGTATATATATGTAACTGACAATTTCTGCACGTCTATCACAGACTTTGCCTTAAAATTTGAGTGAAGAATAATCCTGGGCATGGGATGGATCTTGGATAGCTCAGGGTGATAGCATTGGCATAGTGGGTCAAAAGTTCTGGGTTTGATTCTTGTGTCCAGGTGTCATTTTTCACTTTAAAGAATATAATATTTAGCATCGCATCTTACTACCTGTTCAGGTTATACGCTTTAAGTACTAATTACGCTAATGTATTAGGAATTGGGGAGGTTTAATTAGAGGAAGTGAACCTGAATTTGCGTGTAGGGAGAGTGGAAAACCATTTAGGAAAAAAAAAACTCAGTTCACTCGACCGAGATTCGAACCTCGATCTCCTCGTCCTCAGCAGTCGAGCTCAACACGACAAGCGCATTAGCCAACTACGCCACCGAGGCGGGTCACTTTAAAGAAAATAAATTGTTAAAACATCTTTACTTATTTCAGAATTTTAATCAATAGTGCGCATTATTTATTCCATGTTAAACCCAATTGTTTTTTAAATATTTATATTGATGAAGACTGAATGATTGCTCAATTTGATCTAATTTCTACATTTTCTTGTTTCAGTTTAAAAATCCTTTGATAATGCTACTACTGCCTCTGCGTTTGTGAGTGTATGTATGAAACAGTTCGATGATGCTGTAAGCATCACTGTGGTGAGTAATTAGCATATTCTACCTTTATTTTAAAAGATAGTTTATTATGAAAAATAAATTAAATTCCAAATTGAATCAGTAGCTGTATTTTTATAATAAAACCATTATCTTTGTGTGTGCAGTTATTTTTCCATGTAAATTCTTGGATGATATTTTAACACTTGGCCCATTTATCCAAATATTTTGGTCTATATTTCATTAGATAATACATTTTGTGTCAATTTTTCATGCAAAGGAGGCAGAGCATTCTATAATAGAGTATTACATTCACAAACGACTTGTTTGCGGCTTAGAGTTAGAATCCTGGTGGGATGGTTTACCATATTCAATTTTAACTTTGGTTTTATTGTCATGTGTTCACATTATTGTGCTTAAAACAACCCCTCAAAAAAATTCTCCTCATCCTTGAGTTAAGTGCACAAATAAATTAAGTCATCTTTGAGTTGTAGCTTTTTATTTTCTATTCTTAAGCTCAGTCCACACGCAACTTTTCATAATCATTTATGACTGTACAAGCAAATTTGTAATAAACGTTGCAGTTCAGTGGTTTCCACATAGTAGAGTTTTTAGCACAATTTGTCTCACTCAATTTTGCGGAATCCATTATGGAGGAAGTACTAGTATGGTAAATTTTTTAAATTTGTCTTGCATAAAGAAGGTAAATTAATAGTATAAGTGTATGCATGCTCAAGATGTTCCAGACATTGGCTACTGTAAAACACAAATTCAGCGGTGCTCCTAAGAAACTCACATGGACCTTGATAGATCAGTCATAGCTGAACAATAAATAATTGATCAAGGAAAAAGGAATATAAAATTTTAGACATCTGCGAACACTTCCTTTATCCCTATTAAAGGAAAACTAAACAACATATGTATAAAAGAGAGAGGGGAGTGTCCACCCGCACCAAACTTCTATGCAGGTTACCGTTAAAATATGCTTGGTTTCATGTTTTCACCTCTGTATCATATCCGCTCAATTCACATAATTGCACAGTTTTCCGGCCCACACACATCTTGTCTGCAACATTTTGAGAACTGTTTAGACAAAAGGTTGTATGAAACCTTGCGCGTGGACTGGCCTTTATACTTAAATACAAGTAGCTAAATATGTTTTATATAAATAATTTTGGTCACTACTAACTTTGGTTTTAATCTCAGGCCATCATAATTGTTGTGACCGTAGCCTTCATCCAAGAGTACAGGTCAGAGAAGTCGTTGGAAGAACTGACAAAGTTGGTCCCACCTTCTTGTCACTGGTGAGATCTTTGTTTGAATGTTTCCTTAACGTATTTGTCATTTACTTTATTCTGTTCTTAAGGTCTCTTGAGTCTTTGATGAAATGTTGACTGAATAAGTAGCTTAAACTGTGAACAAATCACAAATAAATATCTACTTATTTTTGTGACTATTTATCACGGCTATTCACATATTTACAATCAGTAGGGGGGCAAAGATATTGATGAAAACGATAGAATTTAGAAGTAGTGTGGTAAAGTTTATGTGGCAGGAGGGTGAGAAACCACTTACAAAAAAATAGTTCAATACACCAAACCAGGATTGGGACCTTGACTTCCCCTACCATCGGCAAAGACTCCTTCGTCCTTGTACCCATCAATTATTTATTATTATTTGTTATTTGTTTGTTATTATTTAGTATTATTTGTTTAAAAACTTATGCCCAACCCTCTCTACAGTCTTAAGGCCATGCACCTATATTGTATTGGAATTCGACCAATCTCCCAGTACACAATAAACAAGTAGTTTACTTTAAATCTGGGTTTGGTTGACCTTTGAATCTTTATTATATACATGGCCCTTATTCTCTCAAAATCTGGGTCAGGTCAATGTTTCTTATTCCTTATGTTAAGTTATGAGGAATTCTGTGTTCACTCGTATACATCCTGCCTTAAGTACTTATATATAAGCTTGTGAAGCATGATATAATAACAGCTCTGTCCGTTTTGTTTTTTTACTAAAATTTTTTCAAGCTCTGATCAAATTAATTATTTGGGAATTTTCACATTTCAGTCTGCGTGAAAGCCAGCTTGAAACGTTTTTGGCTCGAAACCTTGTCCCTGGCGATATCGTTCATCTTAATGTTGGTGACCGTGTACCAGCTGATATTAGGCTCTTTGAGGTAAAGTTGGAATCCATAAAAATCACACTAAGCCTTGATCCTTTGAAATAAAATATAAATATTTGCGACATAAATTGTTATGGTAAAATTGTTTTTATGTTTTCAATGCCGATCAAGGTCAATTAACTAGTAAGAAAGTCAATGGAATGCCAGGCACCACCGTGGTTCGGATTCCACGTTAAACTGTAGGTCCTTCATTTCATCTCACAATCACCCTGCCATTACACACTAGCGTAAGTGCATATAACCCGAACGGGTAGTAAGACGCGGTGCTAATAATAATAAGAAAGTCAAATTATAAAAAAATTTGACTGTTAGATTTGAATTTTTAATCTAATCCGAATTTGGAATATATTTGGAATTGAAATTCAAATCAAGTTCAAATATTTACATTTGGAAATGAATCAAATTTTCATTTAACTTTCAAATCTTAAATATTGAGTTTGAATTTGAATCTTTGAAAAAGTTATGAACCTTGGTGGAAATAGAATTATAGTGGAAGAAATAAATATAGTTACTAAATGTTAAAGAAAATTCTTATAATCCATTCATTATAATACATTCAGTAAACTGTTAAATTAATGGTCTGGGGCCCGATTGTTGAGTTTGTCCTATTATGTTGGTTCTGAACCACCAATAAATAGGGTAGTATTAGTACTTTAAAACAAATTATCAATTAATTGGGGGAAAAAAATTATTTGAGTTTCAACTCAATATATTTTTTTGGCTATCCTTAAGGATTTGATGGTCCCATATCTATTTCTAATATTAAGATTTTAAACTTCAATTCAAATCCAAATTTTGGTTAGCTTCAAATTCAGATTTTATTTCACACTTTCTTGGTTATTTAAACCATTATATCCATAAACAAAATATGCTCAAACTTAATTGATCCAAAGTATATATGTAAATGTTTAACAATATATTTTTTTATTCAAAGAATTTAATCAAAATATAACTAAAAGATTCACAGCAGGTTTTTGAAAAAAAAAAAAAATTTCTGTAAATTTAATAAAACTTTTATTATTTCAAGGCACCCGCCTCGGTGGCCGGCTCGTCATGTTGAGCTCGACGTCCGAGGACAGGGAGATCGAGGTTCGAATCTCGGTCGGGTGAATTGGGGATGGTTTTTCCTAAATGGTTTTCCACTCTCCCTCCACGCAAATTCGGGTTCACTTCCTCTAATTCAACCTTTCCAATTCCCAATCCATTAGCGTAATTAGTACTTAAGCGTATAACCCGATCGGGTTGTAAGACGCGGTGCTAAATAATAATAATAATAATTATTATTATTATTATTTTAAGGCAATCGATCTTGCTATCGACGAGAGCAGTTTCACAGGCGAGACAGAACCAGCCTCCAAGCTCACCTCTCCGGTGCTGAAGAACAATGGCCATACTGCCAAGAAGAACATAGTATTCATGGGTACACTGGTGCGCTGTGGTAACGGCAAGGTAAGATCCGCATATTGACGAGTTGGCCAAGCTATTCTTATACGATATATCAAAATTACACAAACCGGCTCTGGTGACCGCATGGTTTAGGCATCACTCTGACAATAGACTAAACTGCCCATGACTGGAAGATTGTAGTTTGATCCCATAGGTGTATTGAGTTTTGTTTTCTTAAATGGTTTCCTACTCTCTTCCATGCTAATGTGGGTATAAATACCTTAAATTAAACCTTTCTTATACTCAACCCATCCATTAGTATAATTAGTACATGACAAGTAGTAAGTTGCGATGCTAAAAAATATTACAATTTGTATTTAAACAAAATTCTACCTAGCATATTAAAATGACTTTAAACATATTAAATATGTTATAGCTCACTGTAGAATTTTTTTAATGTATAATACTTGCTGGGAATAAAACAAAATATATACTGAAATATTTTCATGAAATTTACAAGTTGACCTAGTTATAGTAGTCCCATGGCTTCTTTGGTGCTGACTGACAGCTGACAACTGACAGCTTTGAAAAGTTACCAGACCAAATTATATATCCCTACACTGAACCATATGATCTGCAAAAACTTGTGTTAAGCAGCAGTCACTTCTGACAGTCGAAATTTAGGTATGTACCTAAATGTTTAATGTCAGCTGTGAGCTGTCAGTGAGCACCAAAGAAGTCGTGGGGCTACTGTAGATGCAAATAATGGTTCTTTTTTTTAAATTAAAATTCAAATAAATGATATTGAAACTATACATATTTTTTCACACTAGCAGGTGTCATCATTATTTGCCATTGTAGGCTGAAACTGTCAGTAAAAATAGTATTTAATTCACAATTGTAATTTTCTTATTTAAATTCTAATGATAGCCAATAACCATACTCTGAACTAAAGTTATTATTTATCTATGAAGAATAATTTTAGTCTTAATTTTTATTAATATAACACAATGCCAATTAAATTTGAGTTAATTTGTCATCATTTTTAGGTAACGACATTATTAATTTTATTCACCATGAATCAGTTTCTTTAATTATTATGCTTTAATTTGAGTGTATGTTTGTTTTTAAATGTTTGTTTTGTGGTCCACATCTTACAATGATGTTCACATTGTACTTTAAAATATGTCTGGAATCTTATTTGACAAGTTTGAGGGGAAAACTATTATTTTATTGTTTCTTCATATTTTTTTAACAATGGACTTTTTCACCTTTTCCTTCTTTGATTACCTTAATATAATTGGCATTCACAAAATTATTTTATATTTGGTCACCCTAAATCTCCACTAAAATAAAAAAGGGCTTGTTCCCCACTCAAAGGTGACCTGGTGATTTAGGGGTAAGGTGTCAGACTTCTGTTCTGGGGCTCTGAGGTTCAATCCTCGATCACAGTATAGATTTATCTGATTAACAAATCCTTCCTTCACCTCTGACAAGATGTGTATTAATCACAACTTGTGAATGTGTGGAATGCCAAGCCTCCACCGTGGTTCGGATCCAACGTTAAACTGTAGGTCCTCCATTTCATCTCACGATCACCCTACCATTATTACACATTAGCTTAAGTGTGTATAATCTGAATGGCTAGTAAGTTAATAATAATAATTCCCGCCTAACCCTATCTGATTGTTTTTTCCCTTCCATATCTCAAGTTTTAAAAATATCAAATTTCACTCCAGAAAATATATATAATAAAATTAATTAAATTTTTATTTGTGCTTCATTTTTATATAATCACCATATATCATATTTATTTATGAACATGTCATATTATTCTTAATGCACATATTGAAAATTATTTTTGGCAAGTCATTTTGTCATTTTCGCACACTTAAAGTTTGATTATTTTTTGATAGAACCTTATAATATGTTGATAAAACATTTGATTTCTTAATCAAGACTCAGGAGACTGGGACTCAATCCTGAACATTGTATCAGGAGTGATTGTACAACTGAAAATATCTATAAAATAGTATGGTATTGACAAAACCTCCCTCATGTGTGTTCGTGTATAGCCTGTTTTCTTAAGAAACGTTCGAAAACGTTACTAGACCAACTTTTCCTATGACAAGTCATAGCTGTCGCTTTGGATTGATATTATAAATACCCATAAAATACCACTAATAATATAGTAAAATGTTATAATTGTTCCGCAAAAAAAATTTGTTTTGATTTCTTGAAAGGTTGTTTAATTGTTTTTTTGGTAAGAATATCAATGTATAGTAACATTTACAAATGTAAACAAATATCTAGTAATATTTACACATGTAAAAAAACCAACTTGTTTTGCACTTCTTGAGAAGAGCCGACATCTAATCCAGTGATTGTTTGGGAAGTAGGGCATCGTGGTTAGCACGGGGGAAAAGTCCGAGTTTGGCGAGGTGTTCAAGATGATGCAGGCGGAAGAGGCACCCAAGACCCCGCTCCAGAAGAGTATGGACATTTTGGGGACCCAGCTTTCTTTCTACTCCTTCTGCATCATCGGGCTGATCATGGTCCTGGGCTGGATCCAGGGCAAGCCCATCCTCGACATGTTCACCATCGGTGTCAGGTCGGTGCTCAGACTCTTCGCAAGATGTTGTCTATATCATATATCAGCGAAAAATAGATTTCTTGAAATAGTTTGTTATACATGGAAGTATATATGCGAAAGATGGATAGGCACACATTAAATAAAATGAACACATAATGAATAGAACACATTTTTTCACACGTTACATTGCTGCCACTTATTCTTATTTAATCAAGTGCGAAACCAGCTAAGAAACCCGAGAGAATAAACATTGTATGATGTGGAATAGCAAGTGGTAATGTGTATACTTAAATAAACATAGTAATCCAGATTACGTTCGCTCTTTTGTCTCAAAATTCTTGTCATTTCAATTGTTGCATCACAGAGCCGTTAAGTTGTCGGCTCTTTTTATCAGAACATATGTCTCCACAATGTATGGTGTTTAAATACTATATTTTTCTTAAAAGTTATTACCTATGCTGCCCATTCATGAGAAAAGGCAGTTTATTAGGAAGAAATTACATGGGTTCAGTGTCCAATAACATTACTAAGTCGTAGTTTCTTGAAAATCCATTGAAAAACATGGTATGTGTGTAAAATATGTGGTGTGTTGGTGCAGTTTGGCCGTTGCAGCCATTCCAGAAGGCCTGCCAATAGTGGTGACTGTGACTCTAGCACTGGGTGTGATGCGCATGGCTAAACAAAACGCTATTGTCAAGAAACTGCCAACCGTTGAAACATTAGGTAGGTAATTAAGGATGATTGACTTCATTATAATGTTCAAAGTTTGTTTAAAATTGCATTCATCATGTTCCTAATACTACAAAAAGTATTTTAAGCTGAACTCCATCTTATTTATTTGAAATCATTTTTGTTAGATTTTATTTACAATTTTTACTTAACTTGTGTGATTAGAGTACTGACAGAAAAATGGTCAGTTTACTGTAACTTACTAGTAGTGTTTCATAAACATCCTCTTATTTTGAACTTCTGTGTTTTGGATGAAAACAGTGTGGAAACATTGAATTAATAAACATACTTTTAATCACTTTTACAGTCACACATGCTTTCTTTTAATTTGTGGGAATATTTCTTTTTCATAGTGAGAAAACCAAAAATTAAATTGGCAGCTAAATATTTGAAAAGTTGGAGGGTGGATTACTGAGCGAGTTGTTCTTAAACTCTTCAAAAATGTAGCTACTAATTAGGGGGGTGTGAAGCTTGGCTTTGCTTCAAAACATTTTCTGCTTCGCCAACAAAAATATTAACAGTTAAAACACTCCATTTAGGTTCAATAATAGCCATTTGAAGCTGTTTTGTAAATTCCAGATTAACATTAATATGGAAAAAACCTGAAGAAATTGAATTGTAAGCTGTGAAAAACGCTTGATTTGTCAGATTGAAACAAATTATTAATAACAAGTTCAATAAAACATTTTCCACATAATTTTAGTGCACAAACTAATATATATATATAAAAAACCATGATATAATATTCTATCAGGCATAAAACAACTGAAAGAAAATATTCAAACTTTGATTCGGCATTGAGAATATTTCATATATCTGACTCAAATTCGCTTTGCATTGAAAAAGTGGACTTTGCACACCCTACTACTAACTTATTTTTGTCTTGTGTTCTTGTTTGTGTCTGCCTCAGTGCGAAAAATAAATATGTCTGAAAATTAAAAAAAAATTATTGTAGCTGTGAAAATTATCAAAAGATGGAAGTGTGAAGAAAGTGTGGATGAATGAAGAGATGTTTATATTTGTTTTCTATCAAGGCATAACTAATTTTTGTAGGAATAAACTTGTTTTCCCAACAAAATGTTAATATACAGTAGGGCACTGCGAGTACACTGATTTAGAACTCAAAAGTTTTGTAGCTGCGTCATTTTCGAGCTTTCACTTGATGTACATAATCACTTTTTAAAAGTAATAGCAAGCATATGCTATTTGAGGTGATATCGACATTTCCACTTATAATCATTCAATTACTTAACAAATTGTTAAAAATTAAGATCAATTTTCATATTAAGATAATAACAGAGCCTCAAAATTACTTTTGACTGGTACATTTATTCAATGTTGTTGTCAATTTTGAATTATACATGATTGAAGTTGTTTACTTGTATTGCCTGACAAAGCAATGAATATAAAAATAGCTAAGTAGATTACTAAATAGTTGAATAATTATTTTTATTAATTTTGGCCTGGTCCCTTTCTAAAATTGATATTAAATTAAAAATGTAATATCAAGAATAGATTATCATATTAAACGTTTTCAAACTTAAGATATTTGAACTAGTATTAATAAAATACATTTAGCTACAAAACTAGCAATAATTCAGATACTATTTAATTAAAGGATTATGTTGTTTTTCCTGTCTAAGATCAATGTTTATCTTATTTATTGCACTACATATTTTACCAAACTTATCACAGTTGTATTAAAGTATTTACTATTTAATATTGTTTGCTAGAAATATTATTTGTCATATTATTTTTAATTTCAAAGTATGAACATCAACTTTTATAAGCATAAAAAAATTAATTGAATTAAATTTCTTAATAAAATGACATCTAACAAGAGCCCCTACAACCTGCATGCACGATTATACTAAGGAATAATAAACAAAATATGAAACACTTTAATTTCTAACTATTTATGATTCTTACATTTTCTCAAGTTACCAAATCATATTTTGGGGAAATATCAGCTTATTAAAACATCAATTTTATTAACTTTTTGAATTTTCAGAAATAATTATTTTTCATATGAAGAGACTTTAATGAAAATAAAGATTTCCAAAAATTCAAACCAATCTATTACTGTGGAAGTTTTGAAGAAATGAAGAGAGAAGTGTGTTTTTCTCTCTAGGCCTAACCTATCATTTAAGGTTGACTTCCTTTACTTACCTTACATTATTGTGCAGTGTTTCTACAACGTCTTATTGTACATTTCCAAGCCATCATGCATTTATTAATTTTATTACTTTTTTATAATTGTTAGTGTAATTTTAATGTTCTTAAAGACATAAGTGTTGACACCATCTTAATTATTTTTTCTATTAGTCCATATATATTTTCATTTAAGTGTTCTTATTTTTAAATCATATTTTTTAACTGTTATTTATAATTTAAAAAAGGAAATTTTTGCAATTTTTTTTTTAAAGTATTTATATTTATGAAAATGAGTGTCAATCATATTTAAGAACATGTTTTTTAGTATATTTTTTAATTCTGAAATTTTTAAGATGTGATAAGTGGCCTATTTACATTTAAAATAAACAAATATATATAAACACACACAAAACATTTTAAAATTATGTATATATTCCAACTCGACTCGAACTCTGGAGCTTTTAGAAAGACTTGACTCGAATGAAAAAACTCAAGCTTGAAGACCCATACTGTATTGTAGGATTCATTATAATATTTAGTAGGGCTGTGCAAAAAAGCACTTTTTTTAAATTTAAAGTTGACCTCAGTGATCCAGGTTAGCAAAGTGCTTGCCTCAGGATCTGATGTTTGTGGGTGTAAACCCAGCTGGAGTCGATGGATTTTTCTTTAGCATTAAAAATTCATAGCACATCTTCCTTCTGAGGGGAAGTAAAGCCATCGGTTCCATGTTGATTATGGCATGCAAAATAACCATAGTAAGTATGTGTGAATATCTTATCTGCTAAAATTGGTAGGCACTTTTTCGTTCGCTCAAAGAAATTCCATATGCTAATATAATCAGTTGGTTTCATAAAGTGCATGTTAAATACCTCAAATAAATAAAGAAAGAAACATTTTAATTTGAAGTGAATTAAATTTTTTTATAGATATAAAATATTCTCGAAGCCAAACTGGAGTTTGAATATATTTTGTTTGTAGTTTTATTCTTGGAAAAATAGTATATTGTGGCTATTTTTATAATTTTATGAACTAAAATCATTTGGGAAATGTTTTATTGCACAATTGCTTGTAATATTTTACTTCATTTGATGAATCAAAATATTATCACAACTTTCATTCAAGTTACTTAAGATTTTCTCTTATCAACATTAATTTTTAATTTATACAAGTGCTCAAAATGGCAATAATTCATCATAAATCAAGTATATTGGCAAAGATTTGTAATTGTCAAAGTTGGAATGGTTTTTGAAGCCAAGTTGAAGTTTCAAAGCTTCGCACAATCTTAGATATATTTTTAAGATTCTGGTAGGAAAAAAAGGCCTTTCAAATGTTCGTTAAATCGGTGCATGACAGTTCGACCAGGTTTACCAGTATCCATAAATTAGACATCTACAATGATTTGTTTTCTTTTCTAGGTTGTGTTAATGTGATCTGTTCAGACAAAACTGGGACCATCACCAAGAACGAGATGACAGTAACGGTGATTGTCACTTCAGATGGATACCTGGCCGAAGTAAGCTAGATTTTTTTAGCTAATATTAAGTTTAAATATGTTCATTAACTCATTCCTTTTTGTACACATAACATGGATATCTGATTAAGCACAGCTGCAATTACTTGTAAATTCCTTCCCAGCAAATATTTTCACTAATTTATTTTTTTCTCTTAATACTTTGTTCATGGATAATAGTATAGCATCGAATTCGTAGCACCATCTATTGGCTTCAATTCGAAGTACTCTGACAGACTAAAAAGTACAAAGGTTCATTGATAAATTTATTGCAATGAGATGTTTATGCACACCCATGCCAGAGAATGATTGGGCAAACATATGCACTGTTCAACACCCGCACCAAGGAAAGGGTTAAGACTTCTAAATTGATAACTATTACTGATAGCTGAAATATATCTAATAAGGCAACACATATTAATATTTTCTCTCAAAGCTTACATTGTAATGTTCTTTTAAGGAAAATAAACCTTCACAATACTCTTCTAGCCAGGAATTGTCTAATTTTCTCATCATAAGAATAAAACTTGGAACTCACACCTGTGGTCATATGGTTTAATTCGTCAATCTCATGCTAAACTGGATTTCCAGTGGTAGAAAGCCCAGGTTTCAAATCCCTGTAGGGTTAACTGAGGATGATTTTCCCAAATGATTTCTTATTCTCTTTCCCGATAATGTTGGTACATTCCCTTGAAATTATGCTTTCTTCATTCCTATTCCATCAGCATAATTAATGTATGCCCATGTATTGATTAGAAAAACTTTAAGAAAAAATACTTTCTCAAATCAAGTAATAAAAATATGAAGATAATTTTAACACAAAGGCCACAAGATTTAAATTTAGCTTATGGGTCGCCCATATACCGCATAACACTTTGAGAGGTTGGGGGGGAGCTCTAATGTCTACATGCTGTTACATGGAAGGAGAGTGGGGTACATCAAAGTGTTGCATAACACAGTGCTTATGCTCAAATTCTAATTTTCAAATATAATATTACTGTTAATCTCTTCACCTTTTATAAACACACTTATAGATAACTTTCGAATATCTGTGTTGTTTAAAATGCAAGTTTAGCACATTATGTCTATTTTAATGTGCTTAGGTGTTACTGTCTGCGCGAGACTACAAACACAAAGCACATTCGAAAACACACATTTCCATCCACATGCTAGCTGACCCCCTCATGTGCTCTTAGTTGGATAACAGCTTCCAGTCAAAGCGGTCTTAATCTATAATTATAGTTGAGTTTGAGTATAATTCTTTTACATAGGCTGTGAATAATCGCTTGTGTTTGTACAAAAACAAAAAAATTTCTTCAAAAAGAGGAGACTTGTTCATTGTTTGCGTATAAAAAGCAATATCCAGAAAAAAACAGTGAAAGAGTCTCAAAAAGATGTAGTGAAATGGAAAGAAGCAAAAGTAGAGAATTTATCTCAAGGCAAGTTTGAGGATTCCATCATTAGTGTTATTTTTTTCGTATGTTATGAAAAGTAAAGCTTCAAATATCATTAAATATTTTCGAAAGGTAGGTGTATTTAAGCCAATACCTTTTCCCTTCTGATAAATTATTGTGTATGTATATAAATGCAACTATTGTACACTCGCTATGGTGGACACATTGTCTAAATTGTCATTCTCTCAGTAGACTAAACTGCCGATGTTGGGGAGATTGGATTCCATTACCAGTCAGATCAACTGAGGGTTGCTTTTTCCAAATGGTTTCCAGCTCGCCCTCCATGTAAATGTTGGTAGATTTTCTTTAAAATTTCACCTATTAAGTATACATTTTGTAGGGTGGTATAGTCAAATTGTAGTTGTTCTAGTTATTTTTTTATTATATTTATTTAATGAAGTAGAAATGAGGAAGGTAGAATTTAAAGGTAATCTACCCTTATTAACGGGGAGAGATAATATGTAGGTATTGATAAGTTAACTAAAGTAAAATTGTAGATCAATTCAAAATACAATTTAGAAAAGTTGTACCCTAGAATTGTTTAAATAGATCTTTATATGATGATAAGACGACTATAAAAAAACTGCACAATATTAAGAAAGATGTCTTCCCTCAGCATCAAGCATCGTATGTGGGCACTTTAACTAACATCATTAAGTAGCGCCTCTACAGAAAAGGGCCATCCTACTCGGCACATATCTTACTCAGATCGCAAACCTGGCACCATAACATAAATATAGCAGATGTTTTCCCTCACGATCCTGAGGAATTAGAGACAGACTTCTTTATGTCTATATAAATAATAATACTCTGAAACAATTTATAATCAGGATTTATAATAGATTTTACGTAGTTTATGGACGACCCCTTATATACAAAGATATATTCTTTAGAGTTAATTTCATTTAAGTTAAATCTAATAATTTTGCTACAATTTTAATATTCAATTAAATTCTGAATGAAGCTGCTATCTTAATTTGATTTCACAAGATCATATAAGTGCTCAGAATTGAAAACTGTTGTTTCATTGTTTTTTACATGGCTTGAATCTCTTTCAGGTGTCTGGTGCAGGTTATAATGATCAAGGGGAAATTCATATCCACAAGTGTGATAGTGTGGACAGAGCAAGGGACTCTATCTACAACCTTTTGGAGGTGAGGAATAAGAGATTTGTTTTTAATAGAGGCCCAATAGGTCAAGATTTGTTTTGGAGTAGCCTAGTTGTAATGAGGCTGGTTTTGTACACTTTTTGGTGTTTTGTTCTAACACTACAGTTGTGCTAAGCTTTAACTTGACTTTGAATCAAATATAAGCTACAAATTCACTTTGAAAAAATTTCAGTGTTGATAACTGATACTTTGTTAGTTAAAAATATTTACAACTAAGAGACTTTTTTTATGTTTGATTATTACTATTCTGAGCAGTGATATATAGGGACACTTACTTTTTGTGAACAATATTTTCATGAAATATTTGAAACATCCATTTCGAAAGCACTAAAACTTGTTTCAACTTCAAAGAAATCATTATTATGTATTTTTGAGTTCAGGAAATAAAACAAAAGTATTTATATGGGAAATCGAAGTTTTTTCATGAAATAATATTATTTTAAAACAAAAGTTTTCTAGGCAAAATTCTGTTCATTTTAACATGCAAATAACATTAGCGACCATGTTGATATCAATTGCTGTAAAATTAATGCAGTAGCAGTTAAGGTCAAATCTATGCAGCTTTTACCATCACTGTCAATAAAAAATACTAGTCGAGATACAAACAGTGGACTCGCAAAGATTGATCGCAATTCTATTCTCTTCTATTGTAGACTTGAAAATAATATACCTAAAACCAACACATTTACTGTATTCTGCTTCAAATTTAATGATAAAATATTTATTTTGATAGTTTAAAAGTAATCATGAACTATTTTATTCACTGCATTATAAAATTAAATTTTATTTTGAATCTCTTCAAGACAAAAAAATATTGATACATCAAGTTTCTGTGTTTTTTTTAATTTTTATCTTTGGTTGGTTGTAATCCTTGCAAGCCCTGGAGTTTCTAGCTTCTTTGTGATTTCATTGTATATATGTTTGTTATTATGTTATTGTGTATCAGTCTTCATTTATGGTTTGATTTTATATTATATTAGTAAAATATATTAAGTGTAAAAAAGTGTTTTTAGTGATTTTTCTAGGTATTATAAAACTATTTTTACGACAATTTTTGTTTATTTGGGAATTTTTATGATGAAATTCAATTTTTCTCATGGCGAAATGTAAATATTTATTTACCATAATATAGGATCTCTAGGGATATACTTTAAAAATCAAATTAATATGTAAAAAATCTTATGTTTTAATTATCAGTTGTGATAAAAACTTGATTCATCAGATTAAAACAAAATATTACAAACACTTATTCCATAAAACATTTACCAAGTGATCTTAATTAGTACATAAACTTATATAATAGCAATTTTATAATATTTGTTCCATTATAAGAGAGCTAAAAAAATAGATTAAAAAATAGCTTTAAAAAATTGAACTTCAATTTGGCTTCAAGAATATGTAAAATATTCTATTAGTTTGCATCGAATTGAAAAAGTGGACTTCACACATCCCGCACACACACTGTCTAACACCATTTTACTACTTATACAGTTACTTAAAATTCAGCCTAAGCCTATTTACAAAATTTGGATTTATATTAAATCACTGTAACAAAGGGGCCACAGTCGAGGAATATAAAAACCTGGAAAAGTCAAGGAATTTAAAATTGTCAAGAAAATTATGTAATTTTGTAGGTGATCAGGGGAAATTTTGTAATTTTTCTGTCTAAAGAAGAGATTTAATTTGTATCCTCTAAAAACATATTTTTTTAAAATCAAAGTATTATGTATATTTTAGTGAATTTCAGAAAGAATTATTCATAACAAATTGAATATTCTTATTTATTTTTAAACTTCTCTATAAATCTTGATATGGGCTTAAGTCAAGGAAATTTGGATTTCACATCTGGGAAATGCCAGGGAATTTTATTTAAGAGATTTTTTGGTCATTTTGAATAAAAGTTAAGTTCCAATAAGAATGTCATGAGGGTAAAAGGTCAATTAATTAATTAAGAAAGAAATATCAATCCCTCATATAAACAATACAACATTACTAATTTTTATTTCTTTCAAGTGTGTCAAATCCTGTGTGGCTTTATTTCCCTCTTACCCCATGCTAGTATAGCTTTGAGTTAGCTAGCTAAAGAATTCTAAAAATAAATTTCTATTTAAGTTTTAGTTTTCTTCATTAATTTTGAATCTGATATTTTCTTGATTCGTCAAGTTTCTAAAGGATTTGATGTATTCAAGGTTACAAAGCTCTACTTATTGGTCATAAATTACCTTATGAATATGACCAAAATCAACCTTTTTTTAGGTTGGGTGTGTGTGTAACAATGCTGTGATAAATGGAGAAGTCCTACTCGGCCAACCCACTGAGGGAGCTTTGTTGGCGTGCGGCATGAAGGTAATTTTTTACTTTTTCGAACGTATGATTTAATTGTTACCTACCTGTTCAGTGTATGCATTGTATAAGGTGTCACTCACATTAGAATATAAACTGCTGATAACAGGAAGATCTGAGTTTGAATCTGTAAAGTGTACTGAGGGTGATTTTTTTCTAAATGTTTTTCCACTATCCTTCAACACAAATACAGGCATACTTTCTTTAAATTCAATTTCCCTCATCCTTAACACGTTAGGGTAATTATTGCATATGTGTGTAACCCAAATGAGTAGTAAGATGTAATGCTTAAAAAAAAATATTCAATTGGCATTTTCCCTAAATGTTTTTCCACTCCTATTCCCTGCAAACGTGGGTAAAATTCCTCTAAAATGTAACCTTACTCATCTCTAACACATTAGCATCATTAATACATAAAATATGTATTACCAGAGCAGTTGCAAGGGTTTGAATCCAATTTGCCCATGAAGAGGTTAGCATAGGAGGGGGGGGGGGGGGCATATGTGTACCCATTGCAATCCCTTCAATTTGGTGGTAGTTTCTGTCCAGGAAGCTGAAATTGTTATTTTCAAATATGTGAATGGTGGATTCCACTAGAAAAATGGTGGATGGCTTATAATTGGTCAATTGGGTGATTGTTTGTCCAGAAAATGTACCATTGCAGAAAGTCCTTATGTGTGGGGTATGTTGGTGTAAAGTGAATCAACATCTATGGTGACCAAGAACACATCAGTGGGGATTTTGTTTTTAATGTCTTGTAAGCGGTTTGTATACTTAATGTGTGTGAGAAGTGTTTGGACCATGGGCTGAAGATGAGTCGACACTTGCTGAAATGTGTTATATATTTTTATGTATTAAATAACGTGTACTAATTTTTTTCCAGCATGGTATGTATGGTGTGTCCGATAAATTTGTTCGTCTACAAGAGTATCCGTTCAGCTCGGAACAGAAAATGATGGCTGTGAAATGTATTTCCAAGTATGGAGATGTGAGTATTGTTTAATTTACAAACGGATCCGTTTTGTTGCATTTTACATGTTGTAATAATTAAAACGCTAGCCTGATAATAAATGTCTATACGCCATCGTAAGGGTGATATTATTGCAATAATTAATGGTATTCTTTTATAAATTAAAAGTTCTGGTTTTTTTTTATAGTTTTTTATTTTAATTTTAAATGAATGAACTATTTACTTTTAGCTAGATATCACACGCATTTTATATTTTGATAAAAGCCCGACTATTGCGTTAAATGAATCTTAGCTATACGTCTTCTTGTCGAGAAGGAAGGATCACCAGCAGTGAGTAGATGTGCGCATTTCAAGGGGTATATCAAGCGACATTTCCTTCTCGAAGCTTCCTAAAAGAAAAGGGGTGAGGTCATCCAGGTGCGTCTCTTTCCACGGAAAGTGCGTTGTCTTTTTAAATAGAGACGTAGAAGGATTTCACCACACCTTGTAATGCCCTGTATTATAAGCTGCTTCTAGTAATATATTCATCCATTTACTAGCGTTATGTTACATCCTGTCTTGAGCCAGTGTGTGCGACCTTGCCCTTGTTCTCTTATTGTATAGGCTAAAATCCCAGATTAATGGGGGATTGGCATTCGCTAACCAACGAACTAGCCAACTAAGGAGAGCAAAATCACTGTCTGGCGGCTTCGCCACTTAGGGACAAAGTGCCCCCCCAAGTCGCGGCGTGGGGTCCTTGAGGTTGTCACATGCTCACTCATTCAGTTTAGTCTGTCTAATATACCCATTGTATTCTAGACTAGTATTTTCACTTAATTAAATAGATTTCTTTGTACACTGCCTTTTAATTAACAAGCCTTCTCCTCCCACAACCTACTCATTCTATCAGATTAACCCCATATGCTCAGGGGTGGCCATCCAGTCACATAAGTTACTTAGACCCCCCAATTCTATGGTAGCCAGTAGTTAGAGCTGACATAATCGGGCTGCCGTGTGAAAAGGGGATTTTGGTATGATATTTACAACCTATTTATTTTACAGAATAAAGAAGAAATATATTTTGTGAAAGGTGCTTTGGAAAAAATCCTGCAACAGTGTACTAAATACTTGTCGAATGGCTCCCTTCACCCGTTAAATTCGAAAAAGGAACAGGATTATCTTGCTGAAGCTTATGAGATTGGAAGGAAAGGATTACGAGGTAAAATAGTTTTATTTTTCTATATAATGCAATGATTAGATAACGTTACTGTGACATGGTTAGTCACATAATTATGTTGATAGGGTTGGCCCTCAGATAGCAAGATGATTATGGGTCAGATTCTTAGTGCACCTCAAGTGCGGCTCAACTATACCTACTTAGACTCGAACAGAATGGTTCAATTTTCACATATGAAATTGGCCAATTCCATTCTTGTCTAGGTAGTTGTTGTCCTGTACTTGGTATTGAGGTAAACTAAGTCTGATCATGAATCTGGCCCTATGGTACAGGAAACCAAGGCTCGACTACAATCTATTTAGCTTTGATAGTGGTTAGCTTCTTTCCACCAAATTATATAATTTAAATTAGCTTTAAAGTTAAGACTACAGTCATACTTTAGACATAAATAGTGACCAGGATACCAATAGACAAAGCTTTGTTATACATTTGAGTGGCCATACTACGCTATACCACCTAGCAACAATGTTTTAGTTGAAAAATGAATCGACTGAGGGTCACTTAAACCAATAACAAGACTTTATGCTCTGACAAGTATGAGCATACTCTTGGTAAAGCACATACAGTAAGTTCTTCTAAAACTTCGCGTTTGGTTACAATGTTGTTAATAGTCTATGACCCTCCCTTTATTTAATGTTGTCCTCAACTGGCTACTGTGTTGTTTTTCAGTCGATTTAATCGTCTTTTTTTTTCTTCAAAATTTGAATTAGATTTAGAACACTAATACTGCCTATTGGTGGTTAGGTCCCAACATTATTATAGGAAAAACCTAACAACTAGATCCCAGATGATTAATTTAACATGTAACTGAATTTATAAATGTTATAATGAATGCATTTTCTACCTCAGATAATTTTCCTATTTCCTCTTATGTTCTTAAAATTTCCAAGATTTAAATTAGAGATTTGGATTCATAAGATAGTAGATTCGACTTCCTCTCTAAATCTCATTAAAATTGCATTACAAAAACCTTACTATAAATCATGTAAAAGTACAAAAACCTGACAATAGAGGTGTGCGAATCTTTGACTTTTCTTGGTAACAAATATCAACTTGGACGTCATAACAAATTTTGACTCCGCTTTGTAACAAATATCATATCAACCTTGTCTTCACTTCGTAACAAATATTATCTTCAACTTCAATTTAAAAAAATTCCAAGTTTGACAATAACCAAATCTTTGGCAATACTGGTCATACATTGTCATTATCAGCTGCTATCTACAAAACAATCACACATAAAAAATCTGAAATAATTGAAATATGAGTTGAGATGTTAATTTAATCTATATGAATAAAACTAAATATTACAAACAATTGTGTAATAAAATATTTCCCAATTTTTTTCAAGCATAAAAACAAAAAATATTTGAACTAAAATTTAGCATCAATAATATTTCAAATATTCTATTCAAGTTCACTACGAATTAAAAAATGAACCTTGCACATTCCTACCTGGTAATACAAGTAGTTAACCACTTTAACTGGGAAAAACTTTTTTTTTTAATATCCGATTTTTTTCTCCTTCCAATTTTAGTTGTGGGAATGGCTCGAGGCTCATCTTTACAGGACCTCATATATGTAGGCCTTGTGGGTATTTGTGACCCCCCTCGTCCTAATGTGCGGGAGTCCATACAGACCCTAATGCAGTCTGGTGTCAAGGTCGCACTAGTTACAGGGGATGCTCAAGAAACTGCCACAGCTATTGGTAAGTATGTTCGAGGTCTTCAGTGTGAGTTTGGTGACCTGTTTCCTGTATCTTTTCCAAATATAACAAAATATTTACATTATTACATAAGAGGTTGTGTCAAAATAGACATATCGGCTACTGAGGTCACTCTTTTCTTTTCACATGATTAGAAACGGAACTATTTTAGATATTATTTAACAAATATCTCACCAATAAAATCTATCAAAAGATTGTCTGCTCGATGTTATAAAATGTTATTTACTATCAATGCTACAAATAGTTTACCAGCAGAATGTGATTTTTTTTTTTAACAACCTATGGACACGGGCTGTGCTGCTAGAACTCATACAACTAGTCGTGAGGACGGTCTACTCTGTGAGGCACACTTGAAACCAACATTTTAACTACAGCCTAGTTCTTATCTGGTTACATCTTGTTTCAGCATCCATGGTGGGTCTAGACACACTTCACTCGCAAGTATTGTCTGGCGATCAGATCGACACAATGACAGACCACCAACTTGAACAGATCGTGGGTAATGTCAGCGTATTCTACAGAGTCACACCAAGGCATAAGCTCTGTATAGTCAAGGTAATTTTTAAATCTTGTCATGGATCACACTGCTCGTATTGGATGAAGCAAATTATACTAAATGCTTCTAAACTACAGTAGCCCCATGGCTTCTTTGGTGCTGACTGACAGCTGATAGCTGACTGCTTTGAAAAGTTACCAGCCCAAATTATGTATCCCTATGTCAAACCATATGATATGCAAAAACATGTGTTAAGCAGCTGTCGCTTCTGAGAGTCAAATTTTAGGTATATACCTAAATGTTGACTGTGAGCTGTGAGCTGTCAGTCAGCACCAAAGAAGTCATGGGGCTTCTGTAGCATTCCTTAAGTCATTTAAACTTTCATAAAACTTATATTAATTTAAAAATAACAAGTATTTTGAAGGATTTGAAGCTTTCAAGAGCCTATCTGTAAATAAATTATAAGCTTACAGATAGCTTCCTTTTAATTAATCTATTCATAAATCCTTCCAAACATATGATCGGGTGAGGTGGTGATGGTTAGTAAAATGCCCCCATCTCCATCTGATCTTCCTATTCTTCGTTGGTCTTTTATCTTCAAACTTAACGTTCTCATTCTACTTTCAAAAGTAATTTCAAACTTAGTTTAATATCCTAGCGAATCATGTAATGTAAAAGGTTTTATTTCCAGGCATTCCAAAGAAATGGAAGTATTGTAGGTATGACAGGAGATGGCGTTAATGATGGTGTAGCGCTAAAGAAGGCAGACATTGGTATTGCCATGGGTAAAAATGGTACAGATGTTTGCAAAGAAGCTGCTGACATGATACTCATTAATGATGACTTCTCTACAATAATGTAAGTAAACATTAACTGTTCAACAAAACATGTAATAAATATAAAAATTTGGTATGCTCGTTGATCAATACGAACTTGAAATAAAATGGAGTCTAATTTGTTTAAAAAGCCTGCACACACATTGAGTAGCAGGAGCTATCTACCACACCATAGTAAAAAAAACAAAATATATTATTGCACATATTCTGTGCTTAACATGTGATAGTTAAGGGACACTTAATAAACTAAACAGTGGTATCAAATATACATTTTTTGCATCAGGTCATGTTCGAATTGAGTTTGGATAATAAAATAGTTTTCTTTGCGTTTGAGTAATATAAAGCAATATTTTAAATTTGGTTATCTTTAAAGATCCTTGCATAAACCCTAAACACAAAAATAAAAATCTACAAATTAGTTTTTTTCTGTTAAAATTAATATATTTAAATAAATTAAATACAGTTGAACACCCGTATTTCTTTTTTAATCAAACAATAGTAAATCGTGAAGAACTCTTTATTTGCTATGAAATAATATTGTAAAATTCAGTCAAATTAATTACACTTGGAATTTTTTAGATAAAAGGGAAAATTCAGAGCAATCAAAATTTTTGAGTACTCGTACATTGTTAATCTTTTCTAACTCTTTTAGTAAATGGGAATGAAATGAGGATGGAAGAAAATATTGGAAATAAAGTATGTAGGAAAAAGACCGCAAGGGAGGCCAAGAAAGATTGGAGGATTAGATTGTTCAAGTGAGAGGAGAAGAATGGAAGAATGGAAGGATGGAGGCATGTTACTAAACTGAACGGCTACAGGCTGGAAACAGTTGATGATGATCGTTTAGTAAATCCTCTTTTATCTTATGAGGCACATAATTATATATTCAAAAAGAACTATCAAATTTTAGCTGTAATTTAGTTTGTATTCTTTCTTCTGATGAAGAAGGGACCTGATGTGCGCTAGAAATTTTTGTGATATTAGGCTTTTGAAAGTGAACTTTTGGCTCTTTTTTTTTATAATTGTGTGTAATATCCTTTAATATTACTTTCACTTTTAATTGAATTGAGTCATTGGTATAATTTTTTTCTTTTATTTGTATGTATTAAAGTTAATTTAATGTGATTAAAAATACTAAAGTTTTTGATCCCTTTGAATCTCTCAGTATATGATGGCACTTAACTGTAGATTGTATCAGTGTTAGAGAAACTAATTACATTTAATAACTTATCATGAACAATTGGCACATAAGTTTATGGTTGCCGATGAAATATTAAAATACCTTTTTTGTGCGCTTATGTATTTTTATTCACAAACACATTCGGGGTTATCATTCAAGCGCTGCCATAGAAGAAGGCAAAGGCATCTTCTACAATATCCGCAACTTTGTGCGGTTTCAACTGAGCACGAGCATTGCCGCTCTCTCCCTAATCGCGCTGGCCACGCTGATGGGCATTCCAAACCCCCTCAATGCCATGCAAATCCTCTGGATAAATATCATCATGGATGGACCGCCAGCTCAGAGGTAAGGATTTGTTTGGTTTTGGTTGAATCTTGGGTCTTAGGCTACAGATGTTGATGAATATAGTGCCCAATGGTAGGGGTGAGTGAAGTCCTGTTTTTTTATTTGTAGCGAAGTTGAATTGAAAATGATGTAGAAATATTCTCAAAGTCTAATCAAGTATGAATATTTAAAAAAAAATTATATATATATATATATATATATATATATATATATATATTTCAAAGATAATTAATATATTTTCTCTTAAATTATAAATTAAGTTACTAGTTTATAAAATTAGCTTTTTTTATGTGAATACTAATTTGTGGTGTAAAAAAGAGCAGAACATTAAAATAATAAATATAAATGTCTGGTTTAGATTTAATTTTTTTTTTTTGCAACACTTCATCGTTGTCTAATCCAGCCAACGAATATATGAGTTTAAGTTGAAGTTTTTGAAGCTTCGCATACCCCTACCAGGAAGACCCCATTCTGATAGCAAGATTTTCACTGCAGATGCTGTTTTCACTTTTTAATATAAGGTTTTTTTGGAATAGAACACTCCGTTAAATCAATGTTTAAATTGGGAGGGATAGCCAGCTCACTTACCTTAGTGATAGTGGAGAAGAAGTTGTTTGGACAGAACACTAAACAACACACAAACACATATTTAAATACAAGCTTTCACTGTCATACAGTCGCAGACAACTTCTTCATTGTCACACAGTCGCAGAAAACTTCTTCATGCTGAGACATTAGGCTGGTGCTCTTGGTTGGACTCGAAGGTTGACTGTCCACAGCTGATTGTTTTTAAATTATGATTTCACTGTATGGATGGCAATAGAATGTGGAGGCTAAGAAATCAGTAAGAAAGAGAGCTGTATCTGAGTCTAAGAAAGGCAAGAATCTTGATGCTCAATTATGAGATTCAAAGACTAGTGGAGGAATGTGAAAGGGCTTAGGAAAAGTTTGGTAGGAGTGGCAAAGGAGGTAATTTGGAGGACAAGTGATAGAGGAAGTTGCAGGAGACATCATGGCGGAAAGACATAACTAAGGAACCAGTGGAAGAAAATAATAAGGCACTTAAAAGGAGGTTTAATAATATGAATTAAGAAACAGAGGAAGAGTATAGGGAGAATAAGAAGAGTGAAGCAAGTAGTATGATACGCAAGAAAGGATTGGATGCAAAAAGGAACAGACATACTGGAAAGGGATGTGGAAGTAAATTAGGTGGTGTTGTATAGCCAGGTAAGAAACAGGAGGAGAAAGAAATGTCAAGATGTTAGAATGATGGATGAAGAAGAAAAGGAACTATAGATGGATTATTTAGAGATGTTTATCTGATAAGAGGAAATAGATTAGAGTGAAACTGAGGAGCATGAATAAAATAGCAGAAAAGTAGCAAATGGGTCGCACATGAAGAGAGGTGGCGGATGAAACAAGGAAAACCACAGTGTGTGGACGAACTTACTTTGGAACTGATATGAGTTTCAAGACAAGCTGGACTACAATGGTTGTACAGGGTACTGAGAGTATTATGTGACTTAAATGAGGTTCTCAAAGAGTGGAATTATATTACCAATTTTCAAGAAAACAGACAGGAAGAGGTGTTTGAATTATAGGGGAATAACACTGATTCGCCACTGTACAAAAGTACTTGAGAAAATACTGTAAAATAAAATAATATAATGAATATTCCTTAATCGCTTGGAAATGTATTATAAGACATCGCAGAAACACTGTAAATTAATGTAAAGGAAATGATTGTGAAGGAAGTCAACCTGAAACGATAGTTTGGAAACAAGAAAAATGAAACATTAAAGGAAAGTGAAGAAAGGAATAACACGGATTTAGGGAACCGAGGTTTACCAAAGACTTGTTCTTCGCTATACAACAGCTGATGGTAAGCAAGATGGAATAAATAGCTAAGATATTAAATTTGTTAACTGCTGTTATAGACACATCTCACTATCATTACTGTATCTTTAAATGGAAACATGACATCTGAGCATGGGAATTGAACCCGGTACTTTTTACCTAGTACGCCAATGCTCTAATCACTTAGCTGTTCAGGAATTGTCTCGGTGCCTGGGGTAATCTTTCACTCATATTTAAAAAAAGTCTCTGTGATGGACATTTGGGAATTTAATTACTTGACCATTAGTATCTAGGAAAGTCCCCTTGGACTGTAAGGAAGTATTGTACAGGCTGTACGTTGTACCCATTTGTCACACAAGCAGCAGAAACATGGACATTGAATGTAAGAGAGACTAGGAAAGTGAAGGCCATGGGAATGAAGTTTGTGAGGAGCGTGTTAGCTGTCACGAGGAGACAAAGGATTAGGAATTAAGCTAACCGGGAAAGAGTGGAGAGTGGGGGTACAGGGAGTAGATGAGATAATAGAGGAAGCAAGACTTAGATGTATGGGCATGTAATGAGAATGGATAGGGATAGTATATCAAAGAAAATGATGGCGATGAAGAATACAGGAAAAAGACCACAAGGTAGGCCAAGGAAGAGTGAGAAGGAGCGGATAACATAAAGTGTGCAAGTGAGAGAAGAAGAAGGAAGATGGGTGGAAGGATAGAGGTATTTCATTAAACTGATCTGGAAACAGTTTATGATGATAATGATTATATGTATGAATTTTGTAATAAATAGAAAGAAAAACTAAAGTTGTGTTATATTAGATGATTTTATGATATTGAAATGGTTAAAAAAATATAAGTGTGCTGGTAGAAAGAGGAATTCACATAAGGTTGAGTTAGGCACCTGTCTAGATTTGATGGAGAATGATAGGCCAGTTCCCATAGCCTTTTGTTGAAGGTTACAGATTTCAGAGGAATTTGAGTACCTTGGTGGTATAGCACTAATTAAAGTCCAAATTATGGGTTTCAACATGTGATACTACAGTTTTATCTTTACTGTTCATCCTGGTGTCATGTCGATGAACATTCTCTTTCTTGGTGTTTCGCCCTGTTTGACCAGTGTATTGTGGTTGTATTCCAGTATTATTATTATTATTGTTATTATTATCATCATCACCACGTCTTACTACCCGTTCGGGTTGTACGCACTTACGCTAATGTGTAATGGTAGGGTGATTGTGAGATGAAATGAAGGACCTACAGTTTAACGTGGAATCCGAACCACGGTGGAGGCCTGGCATTCCACACATTCACAAGCTGTCTTGTCAGAGGTGAAGGAAGGGTTTGGTAATCAGATAAATCTGTGCGGGACCGAGGATTGAACCCCAGCCGCCATGTATTCCAGTAGTTAGATGAGGTTTTCATAACAGCCATATGGTAATTTATTTCAGTTGTGTTGCTGGTGAAGGAATTGGTTTGTTTGTGTATGGTGCAGGTTTTGCAAGGAAATTAACCTGAGATTTGTTTAGGTTCAGGTTGAAATTTTGGGTTCTACAATATAAACAATTTCAGTCCCTCACTTTATGTTCAATCTGCAAATGGTTTTCTTTTACAGTCTTGGCGTTGAACCCGTGGACAAGGATGTAATTAAACAGAAACCTCGAAATGTCAAGGAGCCCATGATAACACGTTCTCTTATTATTAATGTCCTGCTTTCGGCTTGGATCATCATCTGTGGAACTTTGTGGGTCTTCAAGAAGGAGGTAATAGACTAGAAAACATCAAATGTTCAGATTAGAGAGAAATAAGACATGCCTTCTAACTAAGAAGGTGCAAAATTCATGTTTTCAATCTGAAAAAACTCTTAATTGAATGCATGAAATATTCTCAAAGCTGAAATTTAAGTTTGAAATATCTCTTAGGTATTTTATGGTGGAAAAAATTATTAGATTGTGATTATGCACTAAAATTACTTTGAAAATATTTAATCGCACAATTTTGTTCCCCCAGGTCAATAAATCAAATTATTACCAAAATATTCAATTCATTTACCTCAGATTCTTCAATATAAATTTTAATTTGTAATACACACAAGCCCACAGAATAACAGTAATTGAAGAGAGTATTTTAGCTGTCACTATTTTCATTGGCAAAGCTTTGTAATTGTCAAAGCTGATATATTTTATAAGCAACTTCAAAGCTTTTCACACCCCTTCTTTTTAACCTATGAAACCAATACAAAATGACGAGTTGTGCCTTTACTGACCTTTCTGAATTTAAAATAAAGCTCAAAATGAAAATAATTGCACGAGTGTTACTCCCAATGACTTCTAGAGTAAACTTTGGATTACAGTACTAAAAGTATATTTCCTTATATCAGCATAGAGAAAAGTTAAATTTTTCCCCGGTGTCTAGTTTATTTATTTTTATCTTTGGATTCCTTTGACAAGTTGTTTTTTGCTTTCAGATGAGTGACAATATAATAACGCCTAGGGACACTACAATGACTTTCACATGTTTTGTGTTCTTTGACATGTTCAATGCTCTTAGCTGTCGATCCCAGGTATGTGATTCTTTTGTTACCTTTCTTTCTATGTGAATTTATTTTGAATAAATCATTTTTAACTGTGTCATATCTGATACATCACAAGTAAATAACTTATGTGAAATCTCTATTTACTAGGTTTTTAAATTCACACACACACAGTACTGGCTATTACTAAACTAACTGTTCAACGCAAATGAACTGGGTGATGTGAAATGAGAAGTAATTAAACTGGTATTTGCTTTGAAAAAAAAAATGGAAAATGAGGGAATGCCTCAAATCATCTAATTGAAATACCCCACCCCATCCTAATCAGTTGTAGTGTGTAAAGTCTACTTTTTCAATTTGAATAAAAGTTTAATCGAATGCGAGATATTCCCTTAGCCATACAGAAGTTTGAATATTGAAAAAAAAAAAGTTTAGTGTTTGATAAAAATATCATACTTTGCATAACTATGTAAATTATGGTACTAAACATAATTCACAAAATTGCATGTTCTAAATGTAATTAATATATTTAGTCTTGAATTGATATCACAAAATGTAATATAATTATTTCAGATTTTATTACACAAACACTAATTATTGTTATTGAAAATAACATTATAAAAGTAAACATAAAGGGTTTTTTTCCTGGAGCTTCGTTATTGTAGAATTCTGAATTTTACTCTCAAATTGGAGTCTTCAAAGCTTCACACACCCCTAATTATCAGTCAGTCAAATGTACTGTTTTCTTGCTTAACTCTGCTTGTTTTTAATTTAAAACTTTAAATATAGCACATTTCCCTCAAAGTTGACACACTGTGTTTGTTACTTTTCACATAGACAAAGTCGATCTTCTCCATTGGCTTGTTGAGTAACCGCATGTTCCTGCTCGCGGTGACTCTATCTGTGGTGGGGCAGCTGCTTGTCATCTACTTTCCCCCTCTGCAGATGGTGTTTCAGACAGAGGCATTAACTCTAGGAGGTTTGTTGTTTAACAAAACTAAAATAATGATATATGTTTCTTTGAGGAAAATTTCTTTGTACTTTGATTATCCATGTACTATTTAGTTTTGTTATGTGTGTAGTGTGTCTAAATACCCTTATTAACCATTTGGGTTTATAGCCTAGAGGCATATGTTCTAATTATGCCAATGTGTTAGGTATAAAGAAGGTTGAATTTAGATGAGGTTTGTACGCATTTGTGTTGAGGGAGAGTGGAAACTCATTTATGGAAAATCACCCTCAGTTCACTCGTCCGAAATTTAAACCATGAGCTTCCCATCATCAGCAGTCTAGTCTATTTCAAGAGTGATGCCTTGAACTATGTGGTTACAAAATGAGTAAAAGACACTTCAGTACACCTGTTTTATTCAAAACCTGACCACCTCATCACTGGCAGATTAGACAATACTCTGATTTGCGTGCCCATCACCAAATGTTATATACTGTATTTATCTGAATCTAAAGTCAAGTTTTTTCCTTAAATTTGTATCTTCAAAATCTAAGGGTCGTCTTAAAATCGCAGACTAAGGATTGGAAGGTATAACATAAACGACAAACCCAGGAAAAGAACATTTGTTGCGAATATATAATATATATCTATAAGGAAAACCTCTTTTCACTTTTTGAGGTAATTTTATTATATTTGGAAGAAGGTATAGAAAAGGTGGATAGAAACACATAAAAGGGACAAACACAAAATGTCCTTTACAATGAAAAGAAGAACACAGTTCACACTTTACATTGCTGCCATTAGACAAAGAGGTAATGGTTTTCTCTTAAAGAAAATTGATAGTCACCGCTCAATCTCCCGACCTAAGTTTCATTCTATTGGAACTCATCAGGGAGGAGTGTAGAACTCACAACTCAACTTCTTAAAAGAGGAAACCAAAAAGGCAACCATTACCTCTTTGTCCAATGCTATCACTGTAAATTGTGAACTGTGTTCTTTTTAATTGTAATAGCCATATTGTATTCGCCCCTTTTATATGTTTTTATCCACCTTTCCTATATCTTCTTCCAAATATAATACAATTAACTCATAAAGCACCAAGAAGTTTACCTTATAGAGATATATTATAATTCACATCCACTGTCCTTATCCTGGTATTGTCCTTTTATCTTATATTTTTTACGTGTTCCTATCTATTTAGACTAAAGATCGGGTTAGGCCCACATCAATTGTAACATTATACCTTTTTAAACACACTATATATATATATAAGGTATAATGTACATATATATATATATGTGTGTGTGTTTAAAAAGGTATAATGTTACAATTGATGTGGGCCTAACCCGATCTTTTATATATATATATATATATATATATATACACACAAGAGTGCAGGGCTGCTTTTTTAAAAAAAATTTTTACAGATTTTATTAATTTTCACAGGTTTTAAGGGTATAACACAGATCACATGATATTTGGTTATCTTCACAGATTTTAAACCCCATTTTTAGTTTATCTTTAAAATAACTACCTAGTTGTGGCCCGATACAATATTCGATTCCTTGATACCCATAGTATCGACTGGTATCACAATAATCATTACTATATGCTAAAAACTCGATACTTCTCTTTAGTATTCAACACAGTTAACTCCTCAAATGGGTTGGGGATAGTGATGGGCGAAAACGAATGACTTAAATAATCGAATTGCATTTTATTTACTTGTGCTGTTTTTGATTACTTTTTCAATTAATTCACTACGATATTAAAAATGCAGCCATTCACAATAATCAAACTATATTTTAAAACAAAATGATGAATTATTAAATTTTAAATATTTTATTCTTAAAACTTTGCCTACGCTTGTCAAGTAAGATGTGATGAGAAAACTTGAATTGATTTTAAACAATCAATCAATTATACGTAGAGTTTACTAGACAATTTTAGCGATGCCAAACTTTAGTTTTCCCGTGAAACTCCACAAAATACATAACTTTTGAATAATATCAAATACATTATTATTTTTGATTAAATGTCTCTAGATCATTGGTTTTGAAATAAGAATTAAAATGCTTGTTTAGCTATCAATATTTTACGCTTGTCGGTCATGGTGGCTGACTTTTATGGTAGTTCACAGCAGATGTGTTAGTCGATTAAATTTCTTGTAACATGTGAAATGTTTTTTATATTTTCTTTATTAAAGCAACAGTTTTTTATATTTATCCTTTGATTTCTTCATATATCTCTTTACTTTATATTATTTTCTATATATCATTGTTAAAGTGAAAGTGTCACATTCTATAAGATAGCGTGATAATGGTCAAGTCCAATGTTCGTATTTAAGAAGAGTAGAGTATGTATGCGACTCAGATTTTCACTAAAGATTATCATCATATGTCATAATAAAAATTAACTTCTCATTGTTTTTATGAAACTTTGACAAAGTTAACCTTTTTATGCAAAAGAAATCTTTGCAACAAAAAAAGAAATTCCTTATCAATTCTGTAACCCTAACTAGATTTAAGTCAACTTAAGTGTTTTGTTTTTTAAATAAAATTTTTTTGTTAGTATTACAAAACAAGTCTACCATAATTATTATTTTTTTGGTTCATGATAAAATAAATACCACTTTTAAAAAATCTATGCAGAACCACTGAAAATCTGGGGGTCGTCTTAGATTCGTTGTCATCTTGAATTCGGGTAAATATGGTGATATTACACATGGGAAAGTTGCTGTATTATTCTTTATATATATTTTTTTTTTGTGACAAAGGTTAATACTAAAGGGTTAAGGTTCTTAAAACAACTATGAATTTTCAGTTCTCACCATCTGAAAAGTCAAGATAGAAAATAAAAACCTAGGTGCTAGGATTGAACTTTTTTATGCATCCATTACTGTTTCAAGCCTGTGGCCTAGGTCGATTTTTTATTCAAGCCATATATTTTACACTAACGGCTAGCTAGGCCTTTCATAGCATCATGTGCCTTATAATATAACTTAAGACTAGAAAGGCACAACATCTAGTCCCCAGCCTTTAATTTACAGGGTGTCTACTGGGTCACAAAAGTCACAAATTTTCAATACTTCGATAATAAAGTCACGAAAATATTTTTGTTTGAATATCCTCCGCATCGTAACAATGGGAACGCGTCGAAAGTCGTGCCACTTACTACCCGCTGCAAGTTGCCTGATTTTCACCATGATACCAAGGATAAGTTAATTATCCCTCTCATACTCCCATTTCATAGGCTTTAATTCTGCTTTTCACTACCCACGTTTCTGCTGTGAATGTCAATAGGATGTTTAAGAGCTCTAACACAAACACTGATCTCAAATTATATATAAAAAAATAATCTTCACTATGATATTTTCTCAAATATCCTTGATTTAAAGGTCTAACCCTTTATAAATTTATTCATACCTTGTTGTTTGTCGACACCCTTTTATGTGTGTTTGTGTGTACAGTCATACATATCTTTTAAACGTCACTAGGGTTTGTTGGGTTGACATTCCTGGACTTCTACTGGCGTTTGTTGATATGTAATGACCAACTGTTGAATTAGAGGCATCATGTAGGTGTGGCTACGTTACCCCATTGAGATGATGTTTTGATCATGATGATAATAATGTGAATTCTTAAACCTCACTTAAGCCTAACCAGACCATGATGACACAAGGAGCTTATTCCTCTTTTAGGAAATATACCTTTGGTACCAACGAGAGTCGACACAGACGTTTTGTGTGTGTGTGTGTGTGTGTGTATATATATTTATATTTATTAATTACTGTGTCTAATTTGAACTTGTGCAACTCTTTTTTTTTTCCAGACATTGTGTTTCTGACAAGTTTGACTTCTACAGTATTTATCTTCTCGGAATTGAAGAAACTTGTTGAGAGGCAAATTGAGAAACGTCAAAAGCCTTCTTCGTGGAAAAACGAACTCGACTTTGTATGACAGTTAAGGAATACCAGAAACAAGACCCGAGTAGATTAAAAGTTATCTATCCTGTAAGTAAAGTATTTTTTTACAGCAAAGATAGGTTTAATAATTATAAACAAAATGAGGAGGTCTTTTCTGGTGGAGGAGTCTACATGATAAACAGAACAAGCTACTATTGAAAACATTTACTCTAACAATAGTACCAAAACATTAAAAACATAACGTGTCATAGTAATCTGTGCGTGACTAATTGAAAAGTATTTTAATTTAATGAGCAGTAGTTTAATTATTTCAGAATTTATTGTCCTGGCTTTATTCTAGTACTGGTTTCATACTCACTGTTTGTTTGTTTTCACAACTTGCACAATTTTAAAATGAGATATATTAATGTTTTAGGAGCTGTTTTTTTGTCATTTGCTTTACTAAAAAACACTACTATAGTCATATTAAGTCTTTTTTTTTCTGTCACAATTTAAATTGAGCTGCTAAACATTTTTTGGTGAGAAAAGTTTGTGTAATATTACAATGCACATTTGCTTAATTTATCAATTTACAATAAAAATACATTTAACATGTCTATGGCTTTGTGTTCAATTGTGTTAAATTTAACAAATCAATAGTGTGTTCAGGGCCAAAACAATGCAATAAATTTGTCAAGTTCAAAAGTGGCTTCACATTTGATACATTGTGCATACAATTTGGCATAGTAGTATAGTGATGTAATTTTATTTCATTGATAAACATTCCTCAGAAATTATGTTTTGAATTAAATACAAAAGTGATATTTGCTCATAACTTTGAAAATAAGGTTTTAATCAATAAAAATCACTACTTTATAAAAGTCCAGAAATATAATAGAATGTTCTGAGAAAACTTTTCATATTTATTTTTTGTGGCATTAAAACTAAGCTAAATAGTTACCGGAAAATTGGATGGATTTTTTGGTTTGTTAATTCACATTTAATAGACGAACCTTTAGTTTACACACCCCAATAAAAATGACACTTTTTACTCACCCATCGATGAAAGTTTTGTTCAACAAAATGGAATTTCAAAAACATTTGCTATGAATTAAAACTGAACATCTCTGAAGAATAAAATATGATGGAGGATCTGTGATATTATGAAAACATGAATTTGAGGTAATGTCTTAAAAGAATTAAGGGTTTAAATTCATAATAATCTTTTTTTCTATTTCTCTCGTTATGTACCATTTTCAACTTGCTCGAATTCTTGCCGGCTTTTAGAGAAACTGTTTGTAGGACTAGTTATAAGTTGTTTATTTATTCAATATGTTGTATGTCTCAGAGTTTGTGTGAAAGACTCTTAAAGTAAAGCCAAAAATTGATGAAACTAAGTCCCTCCTAACAAGGTAAAATAAAAACTTAATAGGGAGCATGACTGCATAGTACACGTAATTCAGTTAGTATTTGTGTGCTATAGTTTTTTAATTATTGTGTTAAAATATTTATCTCAATAAAATGTGAAAACCTAATATTAAAAACTCTATACAAGTTTTCATACAAAGACTATCAGAAGTAGCTGAGGTAAAAGTGCAATGAATTATGTGGTTACCTCAGACACCGCTTTTTTGCTTCAAATTTACAGGGGGAAAAAATCCTCATTTTAGTTTCTCTTGCCCAGTTTTCGATAAATTTAAAAAAATCAAAAATTTAAAATTGCAGGAGATTTGAGGTGCACATGAGCTACTAATTTTAGATTTTCAAACCTCTGGTTGATATATATATATATATCCTGCAATGCTCATTACACTCTTAATATCAAGTGTGTAACTAATTTAATGCAATGCCTGAATAGCAGCATAACATTAGATTTATGTGCAATAATGTGATCTTTTTTTTTTTTTTGGACTAATATGTTAACAAACTTTATTTGATATTTTAGTGAAAATAAAAAAAAATCTTTAAATAGTATTCTATAAATTAAAGAATCTAGAAGGGAAAGATGGATCGAAACACACACAAAGTGAACAAACATAGTATTTATATTACAATGAAAAGAAGAACACATTTCATACATTACATTGCTGCCATTGGACAAAGAGGTAATGGTTGCCTCTTGGAGAAAATTTATCGTTGCCGCCTAATCCCCCAACCTAGGTTTCATTAGATCCTAACTCATCACTACATAGTGTGAAATGCTAAATAAACATCCTAAGAGAGGGGGAAAAAACATACACACAAGGGATAAATTGTTAAAGAACGGTGGAACATTTAGATAAGAACATGAACGAAAATAAAGGACAATCACAGTGAATTTTTCTTTTTCTCCCTTTCATGTTTTATTGGTTTATGTGTTGAAATGATCTTGAAAATCTTGCAAATTTCTTCTTAAGACTCTAAATATACTTAATTTATGTACTATGGTGAAAGTATGTATAACGTTACTCAAAATCAAGTAAGATAAAATAAATAAATGAACTAAAGTCTTGATTATACCGGCCATTGCAAAAATTTATTTAAAAAAAAAGAAAATGGTTTGCTTAGCATAATAGATATAATTGATTGAAATTATAGCACGAATATCTATTTAGTCTCAATATTTAGAACACCTAACATTATTTAAGTTTTGTGATAGTTATTAGTTTTATTAAAGTGAGTGGGACCAGTTTCATCAATTTGTGGACCTATTTTAAATTTCTATGTATAAATGAAAAACTTTCAAATTTGTATCATAGTCTTTAAGATGGAATCTAAAAAGTATGATAAAAATTGAAATGATGTATTGTCAAGGTAGACACACGAGTTGAAATATTAATCGATTTTGACGCAATTGTATTCACTGTCACAAAATAGTGCTCTAAAGTTTTTATTTATTTACGAGTGCTAACTACAAATATATATATATAGGATGTAACCTTATCAGTGTGAATTAAATAGATATTGTTTAATGCCTAGTTGTTTGTAAGTTATGTAATATTTACTAATGACCTAAAGATGATAAATCACAACTGTTTTCTTTTCACTTGATAATAGTAAATATATCTTAATTTAGCTACAAAATCTACTCCTAGTAATTTATAGAATGTTATTGTTTGCACTATATTAATGTGAAATGAAACTACACAAATAAATGCAGTTAAAACAATATATTAGTATAGCTGTTGATACAACTTAGGGGGGAAAAAATTTGCAGATATAAGTAACATTAAAAGTTTTTCGCTGTTGCTTGGATGCTTCAAGCGTGCTTTGGCTTTGCACACCGTGGAGTGTTTTGGGGCATTTGCAAGGTTAAATGTAACATAAAGCCACTCTACTGCAGGAAAACTTTGGAAAGCCACTTCAGGTAAAATTTACATCCAGATAGCATCCATCTTCTAACTTAATTTATTTTTAAAATCTGTTTGCAACTAATGAAATTCTGTACTGTGTAATATATTAATATTTCTCTACATTCCTATTAGCACTATCAATGTTGGCTCAATTATAGTAGGTGGGCACAGGATGACATCTACGTTGTTGCTGAAACTTGTTTGTGAATTTTTTTTAAATTCAAATAGAAACTTGATTCATGATTTGATAAGCACAATTTGCTTCTATAATAATGCTTTAAGGATGAAAGGGGATAATACATGGATAACTTGAAATATTGGTTATGAATTTTTTGAGTTTGTTAAATACTAAAGCGAACATTTTTATTATAAAATCCCTTTTCATTATTGAGCTATGTCGGTTCTTTGAGATCATCTCCACTCTCTAGTACATAGACATATTTGATTGTCGATAATTAGCTTCAAATAAGCTTTGTAAAGTAGTACACACATAATGTAATAGCTAAAAAAAAAAATAATGTTAGATTGATTTTTCAAATTATCTATCTTTATTAGTAGTTATTTTATTCAGATGTTTGTTAACTAATCTTTTAAATCTCCTGTTTCTAAATGTCTCCAGCCCTGGTCTGTAATCTCGTGAGTGAAGATCTATCTAGGCTGAATAGTAGGTTTAGTAGTTTAGAGCCCACTGTAATCAGGAGGTTCAAGGTGCTAGTAAACAAATCTTTTAAAGTGCCTGATAAAAAACAATTGATTTGTATAAATAGGACAGTGAAAAATATTAAAGATTAAAAGGCTGAACATTTGCTTGGCTACACAGAAACAGGAAGTAAACACTTCACCAAAAAAATATCACACTATGTGCTGGTGTTTTTAAATATAATGTTTATGGTACTTAGAGAAAAAGACGTCATTTTTAATCTGCAGTTTGTTTGAATGTCTGCATGTGTGCACTAATTTCATATAGCTTACACTCCTTGAATTCTTGCATTTCACATGGTAATTACTGAGGGAAAGGCCAGGGTTTGAATTTTGCTCCCTCCCTTTATAATAATCATAGTTACATTTCATCTAACTAACCTCTTTATTTCTTATACCTGTTGTTAACCCTCGTATTAGTTATCATTTTAAGATTACAGGCTTATAGGAGCTTGATTACATTAATGCTGTGATTCAAGTATTGATCCCTCGTCTTTGGAAGTCTCTTTGATACGAATCCCATCTGAATATGTGCAAGTAGTTTGATTCCACTATAGTCAGTAGGTTTCAGACGGTAATGACCCAAGTGTTCTAAGTACCTGCTCAAAAGTTGAAACACTCAATTTTGTTTCCGCTAAAAAAAAAAAAAATCTGACAAGTAAATGCTGGGAAACACTGTTCCTCCTTTTTTTGGTGAAGTGCTTGAATTAGGTGAGCATGTCAGTATGCATTCTGCTTCACATCATTTCTAATTAATTGGGTAAATTCATTACATTGAGGTCTCGTGTACTTCCGCCCGCTCCCACAAACTCACTTGGGCTACGAATATTCGATCTCTTACTCTCTTCACCTCTCGCTAAATTAAAACAATAGTTGGAATGTTCATTTCTTTCGCCATTGTATTTAAAATGGTTTTAAATCTCTTAAATATGATACAACTCTTATTAATACAATAATGATAAAAAAGACTTTATATATTCTCTTAAAATTATATTTGTATTGCATTTTTGCTTAGTTTTCTAATCTACACAACAATTTTGTGTTATTTTGTTTCCAAAAATGTCCAAGCAGTCAGGTTTGAACATTGTTTACAAGTCTTATTTCACAGTATGAAAAAATTAATTGCTAGATGGATGAACTAATTTGAAAACATACGGACAGAGTTGATTCAACACCATTGCTCTACTTTGGCCCAGAACTTACCAAAAAACACTGCTAAAAAGAGTTGGGGGGGAGTAGATATTGATGTCTTGTCATATTTGAGCTAATGGTGCTGCATTTCATTTTTTTTTAATTAATCACCCTTATGTTTTTAAATCTATATGCTCAAATTGGCAGATAAACTAGAAATAATAATTAAAACAAACTGTAGTATAAGTTTAGTATTGAATTATTTTCTTGAAATAATTCTTTTCCGTCATCTTTTGAACTTCTCATCATAGCTAACAATCTTACTCTCTTTCTGTCATATTTTATATTTAGACATCTAACATTTGTGTTTTTCATTACTTAAACTAAGGTTGGAAGAAAGGAAGAATTATTAATTTGATAAACAAGACTAGAGGGATAGTTTCTAAAAAAAAAAAATTAATTTGAAATAATCATCTTGTTCCTTATCTATTCTTGTGGCACAGGTTCTACAACCTTGGAAAATTATTTCAGCTTATTAAAAAAATTATTTGGTTTCTACATTCTAGAATTAGAAGATAATTGTTACATGTTTGAAATATTGATGTTTATACTGTACTTATATAAGCTAAGGGATGAGGGCTGATAAAAATTTACTTTAATAACTTTATCAATCAAGGTGGTAATTTTTAATGTAAATATTACTACTTTTTTGAGTATTTAAATAATTGCTCTTTTTCAACTTGAGATGTTGTTCCTAATTAGCTAGAAACACTTAGAAAAATTAGGCATTACATATAAGAATCAAAATTTGTGTAGTTTTCTAAAATTTAGCTCCTTTTAGATCTTAAAGAAACTAGTTAAAAACTTTATCAAGAAGTGTTCAAGTCTAAAAACCACACATTTCAAATTAAATAGATACATTTGGTGTAGTGATATTATTTTTAATGTGAATTGATTTATTAATTCATAAAGGATATTGGTTTTATATTATAAGAGTCATAACTACGGCATGGATGATTATGCCCTAAAAAGTTAAAAACAACTCTATACTTATTACATCATCACTAGCTTTATAGACATTTCCCCATCATACGTGTTCTTTTATTCCTAAAACTCTTAATGTATCTCATTTTCACACATTCGTCTACAACATTTAACCACCTCTAATACATGTATGACTTTTTCAAATGCTCCCTACATTTACTGGATTTGCCTGAAAATCTTGAATAAATAGGTAAAATATAATAAAATTTGTTAAAATAAACTCATATTAAATAATTATAATATATTTAGACATTGCAAAAACATCTACTCATTGATTTTGGTAAAAGATGAAATGTTAGCTCATACTCTTTGATTAAATTTACTTTGGAAATTCTTTAAAACATACACTATATGCCATAAATAGGATTTAAATACTGCACTATACCCTAAAATTTAAAATAGCTCAATAGTCAATCATGTGTGCTATGTTTGTTATTTAACATTAATTTCCACTTAGTCATATCACATTACGTGAACTGAACTCTACACTATCTGTACATATGTTTATCAGACTGCACACTTTAGATTGTGTGTGTGTGTATATAGCATTCTTTAGCAGCCAACCAGACTCGTATTAAATATATACCACATGCAAAATATAACACACATTTTTGTAATTATAGTTATATAAAACATGATTATATCCTGTTTGTCATAAAAATAAAGTTTATAGTAAAAATAAACATCCTAGCCCTAGTTATAACTTAATTTTGTTACTAAGTTTTACAGGAAACACTATTTTTATCTTGTATTTTAAGAAAACTCAATAATTTGGACATTTCTTGGCTTTTCACTTTTTAGAGCATTAAAAAACGGTTTGATTAGAATCCCTCTTCCTATGGCGCACTTTTAAAATAATATTGTAGTTCTTCACAATGTCCATTAAATGTGATTGTGATAAATGACTAACTTTTTTGACCATCAAAAATCTTGCCATATATACTAGTTCAACGATGCCCTATTATTTAAATTGGACTGTACCAAGCCCAAATGTTAATTCAGTAAGGATTTTATAAAGTCTATAAATACATTTGAATATATTTTTATAATAAACTGGCTTTTGTAATAATTTAAAGTTATGGTTTTTAAAGAAAGCCATTAAATCCTCAAAGCTATTTGTGTTGTTAAGGTGTATTTATTTTGGCACTAGGGGCTCCCAAAGCTTGGGCCATATTGCCCATGTACATCCTTCAAACTTCAATTGTGTGGTCTACAACCTTATTTAAGTTTGATAATATATAATTGAAAAAAAGTTACACTCTAAATAGTTGACCTTTGTAAGAATCCTAAATATTATAGTACCCTTTTAAATATATATTTTTTAAAATTCATGTCTTATTAAATCTAAGTTCATATTATTATATTTTTTTTAATTAAAAGTTTACACAATATACTGAATTTAATTTGGAATTTTATATACAAAACATTTAATTTAATAATTTTGTAATTATGGTGTCACATTAAAAATATTATAACCTCATACATTTCACTAGCTCAAGGATGAGTTGCATAGTCAGACTGAGTACGCCTCAAGTGCACCACTATAATAAAGACAGGTTGACAACTATCCAGGCCAAAATGGAATAGGCCTGTTTAATATGCAAAACTGGTTCATCTCATTTTTTAATTCAGGCAGGTGTCTTCTTGTATTTAGTATATCGCCACCACACTTGAGGCATACTATGTTTGAAACTGGCCCAAAGACTGGATTTTGCCAAACAAGCTTACAGCGGATCAAACTTAGTGAAATTCTTTCAATCATTATTGATACTTATTTAAACCAAAAAATAAGTGGCCTGCTAACTATCTTTAAGTTAAGCTTGTATTATTGATGCTTTATCCGAATTTTATTGGACATCCCCAAATTTAAATAATTAATTAATTATGTAAAAATTATGTGAGTATAAATAAAAATCCTTGGTAATCCTTAGTATGTGAGTAGTGGCTGATGTATAATAAAGTTAGTGTCATATTTTAAATAAAGTTATAGTGAAAAACTAGAGAAGATATGTGTTTTTAGAATTTTGATTGAAACATAACAATTTTGTCAATTAAAACTTTGATATTGAATGTAGGTGTGAAAGGTTTGAGGCCAATCACTGCACTTGAAGAAATGTGATTTTTTTTTTTTAATTTCCTCCTATTAAAATAAAATCTGATTTACCTTATTGCATGCAATCAATCTTTGAATTATTGTACTCCTATTAAAACATTGGTGCAGTCCAGTTGCTTAATTTTTTTTAATATAATCAAATCACGCTATGATAGGTTGGAAATTATTTGAAAATATTTTCTTTATAATATTCACAAAAATGTATTTAATCAGCATTGATGGTATTCTTGCAATGGGACAGCTAAAAATAAATAATCATACAAATATGTAAAAGTGTTGGAAACTTTCGTGAACCCATATTTGACAACTTCGCTATATATTTTCACTCTAAAAACCATCATATTTTCATTTAAAATGAGACTATTTAAATATATCACTATTGTAAAAGTGTTGAATCACAACTTGTGAATGTGAGGAATGCCAGGCCTCCACCGTGGTTCGGATTCCACGTTAAACTGTAGGTCCTCCAATTGATTTCACAATCACCCTACCATTACACATTAGCGTAAGTGCGTATATAACCCGAACGGGTAGTAAGACGCGGTGCTAATAATAATAATAATAATAAAAGTGTTGAATTATCACCAAGTATTTTCCTCCTTATGGATATTTTACTAAACAGCTAGATTGTATTACTGTAGATCCACACATAGGCTAAAAAAAAAAATTGCAAATCATAAGTATGTTCACGAGATGGAGCTATGAGTCAATCACATGATATCACTGATCTGTGATGTTGGTTTGGCGCTCAAATCTGCGTTTACTATTGTGAGGAGATTGAAATAACTCTTCAAATAAAAACCCTATGTTTTCATTCTTGTTATGTGTTGATTTGCTTGAACACACAACACACCTTGAAAATATTCATAAGGACTATAATATTTAAGAGCTACTTACCCACTCAAAAAAAAAGGTTCATGATCAGTTGTTTCTAGTTTGTGTTACAAAGCATCATGGGCTAACATACATTTCTTCTCGTGTCAATTGTTGCACCACTTGAGATGATTTTCACTGTTTTTGGTCAACGTGTGGATCTAGTTTAAATCACTAATAATTATTTACCAGGTATTTTGAGGTTTATGAACAACTTTCTGCTATAAAGCAAATATTATAAATGGTTTGTTTTGTTTTAACTTAGGACAAATTGAAAGTCAACTGGGTTAAGGTGTCGTTGAACTAGTTAACTTATTGCTGTACTCTTTGGAGGAAGTAGTGTATACTGCACATCTTTCTGATTACCTTTTGTCGTGTGCATTTTTGTTTTAGGTCAAGAACACATTGACTATTTTTAAATTTTCACGTATCATATAACACTTGAATGGAGTTTTTTCTATGTTAAATTAAATTATCTATAAAGCTTTTTTTTTTTGTTTAAGTCTGCATACTTGAAACTCAACTTGGCTATTATATTGATAATAAAACACTACAAGATAAACCTCACTTTAACAATTTCTAGCACAAATATATATAATTTTTTAAAGGTTGAAAAAACCTATATAAAAAAAAAATTGTGGAAGGAAAAAAAAGTAGGGATGAGACTCCCAAGACTAAATGGTGTGGTTGCATTCCCCTAACACTGAAATATTTCTGTGTTGTATGTGATCTTTGTAGTCCACTAACTATACACCAGTTATTTCTTTAAAAGTGAATGAGTTTGACAGTTTATACTTTCCTTCCATCTGCGATTTAACATACGTCTCTATTTCAGTTCAAGTCTGCAACATTCCATATACACTCCCGTTTACCCTTAAAGGTAGCAATCTCAAGTTGGCGGATTACACTATGACTTTATCTTAATATCTAGGTCATAGTGGGGACCATGGAACTTAAGCTTTTAACCTTACAGGGTAAACGAAGAAGAGTATAGTAGTATGTCCAGGCTATTAAAAGAAAAGAGTTATACCAAATTCGAAAAACACAGATTATCCAATTTAAAAGTAAATTTTATTCTCACATCACATAATAACTTAACACATTTTTAACAACATGTTTATTTATTAACATAGTTTGTAATGTGGTTGAGGCTTAAAGGTCAGCTCTGATTCTATAAAACACCACAATTTGTTTGTAAAAAGAGTTCTCATGTAGTCAGATGATGAAAAATACCCATTCTGGATGAATGTGTCGATAAGTGGCAAATTAGTGCAAGGAAAATAGAGATGTATGTTTTCATTTGTATATTTATAATTATTATTTCTTGATAGAAACTGTTAAAGCAAGCTTGTAGTGCTTTATTCTCTTTATTTGATAATGTACTTTAGTGTTATTTTTTTGTTTGAAATTCTCTTGGATTAAATTTTTTTAGTTTTAAACAAATTCTAAACAGTTTTAAAAATAATTATCTAGTAAAAAAGTCATGGCAACCTTTAATTTCTTCATAATAACTTTCTTTACCTTTGATGTCACTTTTTCTTTCAAACCTAGATCTATTTAAATTTAAGTTTTAAATTATGTTTATTATTTTTGTATTAATTTTTTTGTTACATTTCAAACCGTGTGAACTTGTCTTTTTTAATGTGTGTGAAACATGTTGTGTGTGTCAATGTTGAAGATTTGGCTAAGACGGCAGACCTAGTCTCTTAAATCATGGCTGTTGTGTTTTTATTTGTAAATGTTGTATTTGCTGTGGCTACCTTAGCTAAATCTCCAATCAAATGTTATCGAGGAAAAAAAAGTTTTCGTTTGTGCCCAGGGTGTTTTGAGCACAATTGAATGGTTTGTAATTTACACTTGTTATTTTTATACATCCATACTTTTTTTTTATACAGTAGTATTATAAAGAGGTTTTTTTTTTGTAAATATTTTTATCACAGTACTCCAACGTTGACATTATAAAATCTTGTTTGTTATTCGTCTGTAGCATTCCTTATGTACTTTCTCATTTTGTTTATTTTGTGATAATATATATTATTTTTTTACTGTGTTAAATTGTGTTTATAAGATCATAAAAATACACAATCTTCCTCCAATCATTATAGTTTGTTTATTTATTTTCTTTAGTGGTTCCCAACCTCCTTGAATATTATTTTATCTGTATTTATTACATGTTGGGCACAATGTAGTAATTAACACTCTTTTATAATAATGAACCAGAAAAAATATTTGTTTCATTAGAAGAAATGGAAATATACAGCTATTTGGAGGACAAACCCATATTTTTCCATAGCAGGTGTTATTTGGGATTGAATCTATATTCTAGACTTAATTTCATGAAAAATTCCTATATATAAATTTCTGGCATATTTTCTTGTGTTGATTTTAGTAATCGTGTTTTGTTTAAATCACCTATAATATCATTCAATATGATCAATAAATTGAATATATGTAAGTTCAGTTTAATGATCATATTCATGATCATACAGGTAAAATAATGTGGGTAAATAAATGCCCCTGATGAGTATTTGAGGTGTTTAATGTTGGTGTGAATATCTCAAACATAGAATTGTTTGACCCACAAATTAAACTAAAAAGTTTCCATATTGGTTTCTATAGTACAGATATAATGAAAATTAAGAAAATCTATGAAACTGTAGCAACAAACCCAGTCTGGTGCCTATTCACAAACTACCATTTGGGACACACTTCTATAAACTTTTACAACCTCACCAATGATCAAGATTGCTTCGGTGTTTTGGTACTTTAAATAGCCAACCACCCACATAGGTGTTCGCATGGTCAGTCTTGTAATAGACTATACTACCAATGACTAAGAAATGGTAATTGGTTCTTGGTCAAGTGTACTGAAGGTTTTTTCCCCAATTGGTTTCCCGCTCCACACATACGGGTACATTTTCTCTAAACTTATCCTTCCTCATCCCTCACATTAGTGTGATTAGTAAATTTGTGTATAACCCAAACAGTCGGATGCGGGGCTTAAAAAAATTACATGTACACAAAGTTTATCCCAAAAAGCAGCAAGTATTCCTTGTCTAGTTACACTACTGCCCATAAGATAGGATCATAGTGCGATCTTTTAGGGCTAGACTGCTATCCATCATGTTGAGCCTAGAGTAAATGTTTTGTTTCATCAGTAATTATTCCTTTCCACACTGAACAAAATATTGTAACCTTTGATCATTACATGAAACATTCAAGCTATTTTGAACAACCTACTATAGGTCTGCACTCTTTGATGTGAATATTTATCACATGTGCTCAGCTTATCTTTTACATCCATTACTGTTTACAGCCTATAGACTGGATCTTTTTTTTTTTTTTATTCAAGCCATATATTTTACACTACCGGCTCGCAAGGCCTGTCATAGCTTCATATGCCTTATAATCTAACTAAAGACTAGAACAGGCACAACATCCTGTTCCCAGCCCTTTAAGACATCACTATGAAAGGGTAAACCCACCTTTCACCAATCATAAATTTTTCGGGCATGCCGAGAATCGAACCCGGGACCCTTAGCTCAGTAGACATAAACTATCGACTGAGTTAAGGTGTTGGAAGAGCTTATCTAATGAACTTTATTTTATTAGAGCAAATTTTTCATAAAATATTGATTTGTTGAATGAAATTTAAATATTTTCAAAGTCTTGACACAGGCTATAATTAAATGTATTTTTACAATAGAAAGTGTTAGACTGTCCTTCTGAATATTGATTATATTCTTGCGTTCTTAACAATACAACGATTATGGTATGTGTTGTAAATAGTTGGGATTAATCTCATCTCACAAATGCATGACTTATCTTTTGTAAATAATATATGTGGGTGTGTGTCTTTCTATATACAGAGTGTACTGTAACATGTGAAACTCACTTCAGCAGTGGACAGGAGACACAAAACTATGAATAAAAGTTAATACAAAAACATGTGTCCCATTTGACCTTGTTTCCCGAGTTAATCATGTTTATACTCCAGTAATGTGGAGCTGCTTCACATTATAGGAAGTACTCAAAATGGCCACCTTTGGGCTGAATGCAATCCAGCGGTCGGGTCAGAGAATGTCCCACTCTTTAAAAAATATCAGGGGTTTTTATAATATCTAGGAATAGCCCTCGAAACAGTCGTGGGAAAACTACGGCCAGTAGCGAAAATTTGTGTGGCCCTTACACAAAATTAAAACTTTTAGTGATTTTATCTATAAAAATGACAAAATTAAATATATAATTGGTGCATATTTTTCAACATGTGAACAAATGAGCAAGATGATTTATAATATTACATGTGTATACGGTAATTATGATAGTTAAATGACTAGTAAATGTATTTTTGTGTGAAATAAAGTTGAGTAATTAATAAATTTATATTTTTGTGACATGTGGTTCGCTAGAGACAAAGATGTCCTTGTGGCCCTTGGTGAGAAAAGTTTGCCCACCTTTGACTTGGAACATACTTATACAACAGGTCGAGAGAGATCAAAAATGATATATAAGCAGTTAATTGGAATCACTTGGCTGTAACCAGGAAAAAAGTTCAATTAGGTCACATGTTTATATGAACATTTTTCATCAATATCTTTGTTTCTCCTGTCCACCACTGAATTGTTTCCTACCTGTTTTGATACATCCTGTATGTGACAGAAACTGGTCTCCAAAAAGTAAAATTATCATCAGCTTATTAAGAGTTCTTCTAGTAAGATGTACATGTTTAAATCGAGTAAATTTAAAATAGTTAATTTTTTTAGCATCACATCTTGCTGCCTGTTTGGATTATATGCTAATTACATACTCTGCGGTAGCTCATACAGGGATTGTTTTAGGAAGTTTAATAAACTTAGTATATAAAGTTTTGAATGGTTCTTTAGTTTAAATATTGGCTTATGATTTCTTTGCAACGTGTTTTACTACCTGTTCGGGTTATACGCCTATGCACTAATTACACTAATAGTTCAATGAATTAGGAAGGTTTAATTGAGATTAAGTACACCCGCATTTGCGTGAAAAAGTGGAAAACCACTCAGTGCGCCCGACCAGGATCGAACGCCGATCTTCCCAGTTTTCACCAACCTAGCCAAACACAAGAGTAGCGGCGGGTTGGACCACGCAGCCACTGAAGCAGGTCATGGCTTTCTTTGTTCATTTTTATTTTGTTTATCAAATATTGTTTAAAAACAACCAGTTAAAGTGTTAATTGGGTGATCATACATTTTAAAGACATCTTTTGTTTCGTATATTTCATAAAATTATATGATCTCAGCCAGTTAAAAATTTTGAATTGTCAGAAATTCTTGTTGGCCTTTGTAGGAAAGAACATTAATCTATTTTACTTAACAATCTTGTTTATATCTGAATGAAGTATTTATTACAAATTGTGAAATAACTTTACTAAATCTAATCAAAGCATATGTACACACACAAAAAAAACTTATAATTTTGAGTAGGATTTATTTATTTAGCAAATATAAAATGTACAACTTTGTTTTTGTGGTTTGAATCCACTCCGCTTGAGTGAAGTATCCACTATCGGTCTATATCTCTTGGCCTTGGGTACATCTGTATGTTATCAAACGGCCCAAACTTTGACGTAATCGACGAGCAGAGAGGCACTCTCGCCATTGTTTTCATCAAGGTGCCAAGTTGGCAGCCATTGTGAACGACCATTCCAAAAGTCAGTGGACGCCTAAAACACACAATGTTACTTCGGTTTTAAAACATTAAATAGTGCATGATTTCTCCCAATAAAGTCCTTTTTTAAAAAAGTTGGTGCATGCATCTCATAAAACACTGTAAACTCAAAAGATACACTTTCATCTCTTGAAAACTAAATAAAAAAATAAGGATAAATAAAAGAACTGCAGCGACATTTGCCTAGGGAACAATTAAATAGAAAATTTTAAATGCAACCATTTGGGACTAAAAGATGCACTCTAACTGTGCATTCAACCCTTTTGATACCCAAATTGTTTTCTGAAAACTTGAAAACAAGAAAATAATTTTCTTTAGAAGATATTTATGCTATAACTTTAATTAAACAGTTTTATTTATGATATACCCTTAATTAATTTAAATGGTTTTGAACAAGGTATATAAAGCAAAATTAAAGAGTGAACCAAATAAAAACTAATCACTTTTAATTAAGAGCGTGTGTGGTGATTTTTATATTAGGACTTTGTTTTCTTATTACAATAAAATATATATTAATGAAACCTTTTGAGTATATAGGAAACATACACAATTATATCTTACTTGAATTTAATATTTAAATGTGTGTTACCTGAAGATTTAAATCTTTCATTTGACTATTTTTAACTGTGTCTAATATTTCAATTCCAAAATAGTTTAACTTAATGTAAATTAAAGTGAAAGTTATTTAAATAATCTAATCTTCTCTTTTTTTTTCTTATAAACTCAATAAATCACAACTTCTCTTTTCAAGTCTTACCTTACTTGTATATGCTCCTTACTTAACAATTTTTTTAAATCTTTTCTAAAAGGTTATGTGTTTGCTGGTTAAAATATCCAGTGATACCATGTTCAACTGCAAACAGTGCCACTACCACAAGTGACAACAAAAAAATCCCTGCCATCTAACGAGGGGAAAGGGTGTTTGATTGGCCCTACCTAAAACTAACTAATAGTTGACAAACTGTTTATAAATAAACACAAAACTAGCTCAGATGATTAAAAAAGATTCTAGTAAACAACTACATGGAAGTTATTCAGATTCAAATTAGCGTGCTAATATCATAAAATATTGACGTTTAAGTTTAACGAATGCCTCCTCCCCCCCCCCCCCCCCCCCCCCCCACCACACCACATTCTTAGGATTACCAGGGTTAATATACACCAGGGGGTTGGCAACCTACTGCACATGGAACGATTTTCAATGGCACGTTGAGCAATTTGAATAAAAATAATATAAGACCATTACTTTTAATTAAAACCCCATTGGTGTGAGTAATAAGTTAATAGCAATTTTTATGTTGCAATGATTCAATTGTTTTGTTTCAAAATTTTAAAATACTGTCTTCAAAACTTAAACTTTGCAAAACATATTTAGAATATTTGTATTTATTCTGATTTATATTGAAATATGAAATATTAAAGAAACAGGAGTTATTAAATGTATTCAAAATAGAAACCCGTTTCATTTACATTTTATAAGATCAACTTAAATTTGTTTTAATAGTTGTGCTTGTTAACTAGTATAAAAATATAAACAACTTGGGGCGGGGGGGGGGGGGCTTAGGTTGGTTGGCTCGCTGAACAACTTTTATAATATTACTTTGGCACAGCACTACTAAAAGTTTGTCGACTCTTGATATACACCCTAATTCCATTGAAGAAGAGTTATTCAGACCTCATATAAAATTCACAGTCAAATTTCTAACTGGATCCTGCACACAATAAACTATTTCAATAGAAGATAATTATATAACGTTGCAAGTGAATTGTTGTTACCTGTGGAGATGTATTTATCCATGGTTTACCTCCAGCATTTACTCCATCATCAGGGAAGTAGCCATTGACACCTCCAACAGCCAAGTTCATGAGGAAGTAAAACTAGGACAAATAAACATCATTATGTTGAGGTTTTAACACTCACGCTCTTCTGACAAGACATCTTGTGAATGTGGGGAATGCCAGGCCTCCACCATAGTTCGGATTCCACGTTAAACTGTAGGTCCTCCATTTCATCTCACAATCACCCTACCATTACACATTAGCGTAGGTGCTTATAACCCGAACGGTTAGTAAGACGCGGTGCTAATATAATAATAATAAAACACGCTCTGAAATGTTGCACAGCTGTATTATTATTATTAGCACCGCGTCTTACTACCCATTTGGGTTATACACACTTATGCTAATGTGTAATGGTAGGGTGATTGTGAGATGAAATGAAGGACCTACAGTTTAACGTGGAATCCGAACCACGGTGGCGGCCTGGCATTCCATGCACAGCTGTACCTACCATCCAAAAACCACCCTTAAATAAAACCATTGATCTCAGACACAATCTACAATGTTGAAGCATAATGAGTCCGACTCATCGTCCCCTAGAGACATTTGACTCGAATCCCAAGGGGTATAAAAATGTTTCCAAGCATGGTGGGTGGTATTGATAGATATTGGAGTAAATGAGTTGGATTTATCAATAATTTGAAAAACATTACTTTTGACACAAACAAAATCGTGAAATGTAAGATTTGAGCACTTACTCTAGATTATATTTTAAATAATCATTTGTTATCTTTTTTTAATAATTCTGGATTTATCAATTAAAAATTGGTAATAATATACTGTCATTTTAAAAATCCAATCTAGGATAAATTACTAGAGAACAATCCAGATATAACTGCCATGCATTCTTTGATTTAAAGTTGCGGCACGGCTGTTTTTATCCCTGTGGCAGGAGGGACATTTATCCCACTCCTCAAAAATAAAATCTTCTCAAATGGTAAACTTTTAGTGCCATAAAAGAAACGGAATTGTTTAATTCTGAAAATCGTAAATCCCAGTTTTGGAGCAATGCATAAATAATCAAGGTAACTTTTTTTTTTACATAACTTCTAGAGTTAATTCTACTATAATATTATTCATGTTATTTATTTGGTAAGAAATAATTTTTATTTGCTAATTTGAAGTTAAAATTGATCTATTCTGTACCCCTCCTTCTCCCTCTCAATAATTAAGAGCTAGTAACTCCTATTAATGGCCGTAAATGAATGTTTGAATAAGTTTTGATTAAAAAACCGGTTTTTAATCATTCGTATACATTTGATCAAAATTCTACCAAGATCAATTTATAGACTACACATATTTATTTCCATAGAGAAAGCCATCCAGGATTGACCGATTTTTCATGAGCGATACAAATCCGTAGCACAACTTCCTTTGGAGGGGAAGTAAGCCCTTAGACTCAAGTCTATTGTTGCATGTAAAAGAACCCTGGAAGGTATGTGAAAATATATTTCCTGGAAAAATGTGTAGGCCCATTCACTCTCGCTCATATAAACTCTCGTTTGCTGATATATATATATATATATATATATATATATATACACACACACACACACACACACATAGTGTCACGTCTTACTACCTATTCAGATTATACGCTTAAGTAATAATTATACTAATGGATTAGGAATTAGAAAGGTTAAATATAGAGTTAGTAAACCCGCATTTGTGTTAAGGGAGAGTGGAAAACAATTTTTTTTTAATAGTTCACCCAAGTGAGATTCGAACCTCGATCTCCCCGTCCTTGGCAGTATAGCTCATCACAAAACTAGTGTGTCAGCTAACTACGCCACCGAGGTAGGTCGTTTTCTGATATAATCAGTCAGTTCAGAAAATTTACATTAAATACCCAAAATAATTTTTAAAAAAAACAAGTTATTCAGTAATATACAAAATATGAATACCTCTTGATCAAAAGGAGCCATCTTTGTTCCAAATCTCCATGGGTTTTCTGCTGTTGGATTTATCGCTGAAAATCCACCCAGTCCCCAAAATCCTTGATCGTTTGGTGTTACAGTGCCCAATTCCTCATTATCCACACTGAACTTCATGTAGTCTAAAAATAAGAATTAACACTACTTTTAAATTATGGCTATAAATAAATATTGTTCTGTTGCTGTTACCATATGTAGACCTACTTGTACATTTATTTTATCTATTCATATACCTAGACATTATTTAATTAATTAAATTATAATAATTGTGTCCTTTGTGTTAAGAGTGAATTCAATTATGTACAGAATTAACATAATATAGCTTACTTAATGCAATGAGCATTTCAATTGTTATGTTCTTGTGTCGGTTAATGTCTATTCAACCAATTAATAACGAAGATTTACTGGCCCAACTTAATTTAATAACAATCAATAAAGTAAAATAATTAACAGTTAAGTTGTTCACAAAAAGATGATAATAATTATAAATACTACCTATCTAAATTATTACTTTTCAAATGATTTATATCCAACCAGAGTGTTTATGGGGGTTGATGGGTTCCAAGCCAAATAAAAAAAAAGGGCACCCTTTGAAAACCTTTCTTTAAAATTTGGCTGAATTCTTTTAGTGATACTCAAACTGGCTACTCGTCATAATAACGGTTATAAAATAATAATAATAAAATACACTTTTACTGTTAAAAAAATTAAACTTAAATTGTTGCTAATATATTGTTAATAAATGAGTAATCCAGGGCACATTACTCACTTGCAGGGCCGCGTCTAGGGGGTAGGGTACCGCTGTCAGTCTACAGATAGCTAAAGGTGCAAAGAGGAATTTACTTATGCTAACTTAATTGGATTGCTTGTGGGTATTTAATAAAGTATAGTCATTTATTGGTTTGATCAATATTCCATAAAACATGAGAAATTAGTAAGTAACATAAGTACCGAGTGCGTATCAATTTATTATAATGGCTCAATACGGAAAAACTGCCCTATAAAAAGGGGGGGGGGGAAGGGGCTCAGATTTTTCCTACCCGGGCCTCACATTTTCATTAAAACGACCCTGTTCACCTGTCTCATCCTAGTTATATCACTGTATCTAACTACAAATTTGAAGAAATGCTGTTGAAACACAGGCCTCAATTTTTTATGATTGTATGTAATTCCTGAAGTATGTGATCTTAAGTAGCATATATTCTTAAAGGGTTTTTTTTACAAATTTTTTGTAATAAACATCTCAAAAAAAATCCCGTCAATTTCAGTACCATGATTAGGCATATGTTATTAGCGAAGAAGATTACTCGTACTTCAGGTAGTTTGCTATACACCTAAGCTGTAACAACCATAAGAGTGAAAATTGTATATCATGGATAATAGAAATGCTATACATCTTATTATGTAATGAGTTTAAATTGGTTTAACAACATAAAGTCTGAATCTAGTTTAATTTGAGGAGTTATATTTTAAATGAAACAATGTTATGTAGTGACACATTAATTTCAAAATTATTAAAATTAAATTATTAAATATTTAAGGATTCAAGCTAAATTTCGAAAATAACTTATTAGGGAATTGAATTCAAAATATTTATAATAAATGACAATCTAAATAAGGTCCAATTGTGTTATACATTATATAAAATTTTCACCTACTTTTTTTTTTACAGTTAATGTGTAACAAACTACTTGAAACTATTTTTTTCATTAATTATAAATAATATGCTCCTTATTACATAATACGTGGCTAAATGTTGTAGACGAATGTTTGAAAAAGAAAATATTAAGAGTAAAGAATAAAAGAGCATGTATGATTCGATGTATGGATATTGTTAAGGCTAAGGGAGTATGCAAGGATAGGGAAGTGTGGAGAAAATTATTGAGGATGGATTAAACGTTGAATTTGTTAATATTATTTTTTGTGCACTTAACAATTGGGTTATTGACAGATATTTCCTTACTGATGAATCCCTACTTCAAATCCTTGTCATAGATTTAATCACAAACCACCTAACATAACTTACAATTGATGACTTTATTGGAAGACAGAAATTTGGTGAACTAAGACCAAGGTCCTGGGTTCATTTTTCTATGTATAGTTAAGTTTAATATACGAGATATAAAACGAAAAATTCACCGCTTGAACCTTCCTTAAGAAGTCTTATGATGCATTGCAGACATCCAGAAATCTACTGTTATTTAAGAAGTGGTGTGTTATTTCGAAATATGGTCGACACCAAAAGGAAGTTTATTATACCATTATGTCTTAAAGGGCTTAAAACATTATATTTCATTTTTTATCATTAGAACGAATATAATGAAACATTGAAATTAGCTCATTACTAACTTTCAATGACGTTTCGCAAAAATTGTTGCATTCAAGGGAGCAAAGCAAATGATTATAAATAGAGGTCTAGCAGGGATACCACTCATCTGAAAGACTTAGGGAAAATTTTGTCTCTGGTGATAACAGAGAACTTCACAAAAATATCTTGAAAAATACTATAATAATTGCGAATTTTGACAGCTATAATCTTTAAGGGAGATAAATGGGGGGAGGGAAGCAAGTAAAAAAAACGTTTTCGTGTAATAAAAATAAAAATTTTCTTCGTCAGAGTTACATATTTTATTATAGCATGTTGGTTAGGGTATACAATGAATAATAGTTCCAAAAATTATATTTTACATTCTTTAATATTTTATAAACTGGTTTGATAAAAACACATGCATTAAACTCTAGCCTTTATTAATTTAGTTTAATGTTATTAATATATTTAATTTGGGTTGCTTATAGAAATCGAGGGCCCAAGGAATCTACAGAGAATTAATAGAACTATCAAAGTTAAATCATTTAAATCAAGATACTGATCTTGAAATTTATTTACTTGGCTTCATTACAGGATTAATTATTTTAGTTTTTTATTATTACTATTATATATTAATAGTCTGGGAAAATTAGTATAATAATTGGTAAAGTTTTAAGGCCTGCTTCGGTGAAGCCACCACTCTCGTAATAGACTAAACTGCCAATGTTGGAGAGATAGGAGTTCAGATCCCGGTCGGATGTAGTGAAGGTGATCCCCCCCCCCCCCAAATGGTTTTCCACCCTCCTTTATGCAAATGTGGGTGCACTTCCTCTAAATTCAACCTTACTCTTCCCTAGCTCGTCAGTGTAATTAGTAAATATTATGCCTAAAGTAACATTATGGTGATTTCTATTGATTTACCTGAAGTCCACTCCATCTGATAGAGATGATAGTCCTTATCGAAGCCAGCCCCTGCGGGGGTGTTCTTGCTGAAGTGTGCGCTCTCGTAAGCGTTCAGAGGCCAGTAAGGGCCGAAGTGCAAGGTGGAACTAGACTGCTCCGTACCGATGTTCACTCCGTTTTGGACGTAGTCCAAGTTACCTCTCAGTTCAGCCAGGTCGATCTCCCCAGATGCTGGCCAGGTGCTGTAAGCGTTGTAGCGGGGTAGGAGCCACAGGGCTGTAGATTATAAAGGTATTTGAAAAAAAAAACTATTTTGTCTGAATTTGAATTTGAACTTGAACTAAAGTTGTGTCTGCCCAGTTTTTTTTTTTATCTCTCTCTTTCTGACATTATAATATGAGCTACTTTTAAGTAACGACAGCGGTTTCAGTTCTCTTCTCGCACTCGCGTAATGACTACAGCGCTTAGTGGTTGAATGTGTCACCAACAACACGTCTGTTGAAGACCAGATATGTCAATACTTTGATATAGAAATTAATGCCTTGACGAATACATCCCCTTAAACCCTTGAGATTCAACTATCTGAAAATTTTACTGAAAAAAAAACCTCTCCAAATGCCATAATTTGTTTGGATCTACTTTCTTACACATTTTGTACCTCTTACCCCACCACCCACTCGTCCTCCAACCCACTATTTAATGGCTGTATTTATATATGTAATAGGCTCAGACCCGCTTTGGTGCTCGCATGGTCTAAGGCGTCACTTTCATGTTAGACCAGACTGACTGATAGGTAGATCAGAGTTCGAATCCCTGTCGGATAGCTGAGGAAGGGTTTTTTCCAAAATGGTTCATCCTTAGCATTAACGTAATTATTATATACCCAGGTAGCAAGTAAGACGTGGTGCTAAAAAAAAAAAGCTCTAAGTGTCATCAGACCCCGACCTAGCTCTTTCACCTACTTAGTGGGCTCCGAGCTGCCACTGCTGAAAATTTACCGGACAATTCTGGAAGAATTTGTTTCCTTAACTTGTGCCCCCACCATTTGATCGAACCATCCCTCTCACCTGGCCACAACCAGTCGCCGGAGGGCATCCTGGCCCGGATCTCCACCTTGCCGTAGCGGAAGCTGAACGAGTTGATGGAACGGATCCTCGCCGACTGGGCGGGGTTCAGCAAGTTGGTGACACTCCCTGTCCTCTCGCAACCGTAACTGGAAGGGTCCGTGCACCTGCGTGGGGAAAAGACTTGTTGATGAGCTAGACTCGACAGGGTGTCGCAAATATTGGGGATGAAAGGGCAGACAGGAGTGATTCCTAGCAAATGTCGGCATGGATAAGTGCCAATAAGAATTTAATCAAGTAAATAGCTATCTGGCCAAAATGCATTTTAGTTCCACATGAGATTGTGTGGGACCCCCAAAGCAAGCCACGTTCTCGTATCGTGTATATCTTGTGGGATGTGGTGGGAGCCACCACGGCTATGCTGTGCACCACGTATTGTAGTAAATGTAAACAACAAGAAAAGTCAAGGGAGACCTAAATGACTCACTGAGCTTTCGTTGTGCACTGTAGGGGTGTGCCTCCCAATTCATCCCGCAGGCCCTAGACGTGGTGCACTGTAGGGGTGTGCCTCCCAATTCATCCCACATAATCTAGACGTTGTGCACTGTAGGGGTGTGCCTCCCACTTCATCCCATAGGCCCTAGACGTGGTGCACTGTAGGGGTGTGCCTCCCACTTCATCCCATAGGCCCTAGACGTGGTGCACTGTAGGGGTGTGCCTCCCAATTCATCCCGCAGGCCCTAGACGTGGTGCACTGTAGGGGTGTGCCTCCCAATTCATCCCGCAGGCCCTAGACGTGGTGCACTGTAGAGGTGTGCCTCCCACTTCATCCCACATGATCTATACTTGGCGTACTGAAGTGGCCACTACCACATCCCACAAGACTTCATTGGTGGAAGTATTTTACGATGAAACTATTGATTTTATTAAATTTGTAAAGGCAATTTAATTCTTGAAATTGTTTAAAGAACATAGTTTTGCACGTTTTTAAAATACATTTTGCGACGCTCTTTATATTATGAATATGTTTTATGGGATTAGCTCACTAATTTACGAAAATTGTCTACAGATAATTGTTTAGAATAAAATTATAAAGTAAAATATCTTAAAATAACAGTGCGATTTAAAAATAATACAGAGCATCGTATTTCATAAGAATATATTCACTATAAATAATATTTTATATACTAAAGATTTAAAAGATATATTAATTTCGTAAGCATGTACTGAAGTGCGGTGTCAATTTTTTTATCTATCCTAAATTTGTTTTTAATCAAATTAATCGCGGAATCTAAACAGGATTTTTTCTAATTTCTTTAAAACACTGTGTCCTACAACTCGTTCGGGTTGGATGCCAATGTACTAATTATGTGTATATGCTATGGATGAGTAAGGTTGAATGTTAGAGGAAGTGTACCCGCAATTGCGCGTGGAGGGAATGAGAAAACAATTTAGGTAAGTCCTCCCTCAGTACACCCGACCGAGATCCAAACACCTCTCTCCCTGTTATCAGGAGTCCAGTCTATATTGATAGAGTAACGACTTAGACCATTCGACCACAGAAACTGGGAAAAAGGTTTCTATTCAAATGTCCCAATGCACATGACATATGTCCAATAAATGTGGAAATAACTAGAGATCGATTTTGATAGGAAGAACAGTATTTGGTAATTACTAAAACCATTTTAATATATTCATACATCAAGTCATGTGATCTGCAGATGTCACTTTTGATATATATTACAATACCTATAAAATAATACAAATCATATTTTTAATAGTATTCATATTTGATTTGGTAAGGAATAATAAATGACAAAATTATATCTTATTTATATTTTTATTCTCTTCTCCTTATTTGATAGTAGTTTATTCTTCTATGACATGTCTCTGTGTTATTATTGAAGTTACACCATCTTTCTTATATGTATTTAACATAATATCACATTTATCATGAATAAGACCTAAATATGTTGAAGCATCGGCAATAACATCAATACATGTCGTCATAGAAGAATAAGCTACTATCTTTTTATTTATTTAGCACCGCGTCTTACTACCCATTCGGGTTATACGCTTAAGTACTAATTACGCTGATGGATTAGGAATTGGGAAGGTTGGATAGAGAGGAAGTGAACCCGCATTTACATGGAGGGAGAGCGGAAAACCATTTAGGAAAAACCACTCCCATTTCACCCGAGCGAGATTCGAACCTCGATCTCCCCGTCCTCGGCAGTCTAGCGCTACATGAAACTAGCGTGTTAGGCAACTAAGCCACCGAGGTGGGTAATAACCTACTATCAAATAAGAAAAAAGGAATAAAAATAAATAAGATATAATTTTAACAAACTATAGGCCTATAGTAAAATGATATCAAATGTTAAGATTTTTTTTTAAATTTTCTAAACTGTCCTTCCAAACAAAATCAGGGTAAATGTTTTGACAATTAATTTAAACATAGCAACTGAAGAATTTTTATCAAACATATTTGTTTTTTTTTTTTTTTAAAAAAACACACGCCAAAATACTGAATTAAACTCACACTATATTCACCTTAACCCCCCTCCCCCCAAAATCTTAAACCCAAATGTAAACTAAATCAACAATGAATGGATGAGTTAATAATAATATTATTAATAATATTGAGCGTTTGTGCTACATCACTCGTAACCCAGTGGTGGAAGGATTATCCAGTACTAATGTAGCATTGCCCAGGGGACTACCGAATGTCGAATGTACTAACCGTACATCTTTTCCTTAGAGGCTCTTTCCACGTCCCGATGAGATGAGATGATGGTGATAGCAAGTATGAGGGTGTGGAACCTGTGGAAACACTTAAATCTAACTTAAGCCTAATCAACCAAACCCTGGTGACTATTGGGGTAATTCCATTTTCAGGAAAAATACCCAAAGAACCAGCTGGATATCGAATCCAGGGCCCCTAGGCTCGTGTGCACTGACCACTACACCACGGGGCCGGTTAATGTATTAGTTAAGAGTATGACTGACGCGTCCGCGGGCGCCCCTCCCAGGAGGCTGATGGTCCCCGAACTGAGGAACTCCTCTCCATAGTGGTCCGAGGTGAGGGTGGGTCGGATGTGCAGACTCCCGTCCTGGGCGAACGTGTTGGAGCGGTTGTTGGTGTAAACCTCGAACTCCCAGTTCTGTGACACACAAGATGTTCGACTGGTTTAGAACCCGGGGCGTCAGGACAGAGGTGTCAGTCTGGTCTGGTGTTTGCTAACGACTGGTGGAGGTCGTGGTTCGAATCCCGTGTGGTTGTTTTCATAGAGAGATGGGACACTTGAATCTCAGATTTCTCGACTCACTCGAATTCTAGAATAGCTGAATCCTATATTCCTTGAATCCCTCGAATCCTAGATTTCTCTAATCTATCGAATAATATAATCCCCAAATCCTAAATTTTTCAAATCCGTCGAATTCTAGAATCCCCGAATCCTAGATTAATTGAATCCCTCGAATCCTAGATTAATTTAAGCCCTCGAATCCTAGATTCCTTGAATCCCCGAATCCTAAATTTATCTAATTCTCGAACCCTAAATTTCCTGAATCCCTTGAATCCTAGATATCTTGATCCCGAATCCTAAATTCCTCAAATACCTCAAATCCCAGATTACTTGAATCCCCAAATTCTAAATTCCTTGAATCCCGAATCCTAGATTTCCCTTGAATCCTAGACTCCTCGAATTCTATAATTCCCGAATCCTTCAAATCCTATATTCCTCGAATATCTCGAACCCTATAATCCCCGAATCCAAGATTCCTTGAATCCTTCAAATCCTATGGTATTAAAGAATTTGATATTCATAGACCTCTAAAAAGTATCTCTAATAGGTTACCTATAATATAATGAAGATATTGGCTTGGAAAATGATTTTAAGAAACCTTTCGGAGGATTTGCAATGACTTGTTTAAGTTGGAGAGTAATTGTGCATTTAAAAAAAAAATCAACAAATCTGAGGACTCAAATTTGAATTCGAGATTATAAGGAAAATTTGAAGATTTGGATTCGAGAAATCTATGATTGCACCCATATAAATTAAATATATATACATGGTTTCCCACGTAAATGTAGATACAAGTCTTCTAAATTCTACCTTGATCATCCCTACTCCATTAGTGTGTAACCATGTGAATAGCCCAAACAAGTATTAAGACGCAGGAATAAAAAATTAAGTTTTAAGTCAAACTATACATCTTTTGTTGCTTTTTCCCTTTTGCCCTTCTGGTATACCCGCATATTTACACTATTGGAGTAGAGAACAGAAATAAAGAATTTAGTTTTGCGTTCGCGTCTCGAAAGAATGGCGACACTTTAGGTAAAGCTACCCTTATTGGGGGGGGCTGCACACAGCGGGGATTCAAACCACATGTCCCCTTTGCCATCAAACCAGAAAAGATGAGGGTGACGCTTTGGTCCACGTGTTGAGCAGTCAAAGTAACTAATAACTTTAGACTAGACGTTATTCAAACAAATGTTACAGTGCCCCGCATAAACTTTCTTCTCTTCAAATTAATATAAGCCTACATTGTTATAAAAATATAACGAGAAAATAATAAACATAGATTAACATTTAACCAAAGAGCACACAGGGGGCGTTCAAGTATTACGTAAGCACATTTATGGACATTTTTAACCTCTCCTTCTCCCCCTTTTAAGTAAAAATAAGCAAATGTCTGACGCCCCCCCCCCACCCCCTCTTGCTTACGTAAGATTTGTCAACTTTTTTAAATTTATTTACAGGAATAGCCATTCTTTAATGCATGCAATTTTACCTACAGCTTGAACAGATATGATAAAAAAAATATTAAAAATCCATGCAATCTATAGACTAAATAGATTGCTGATAATTACTAACATAGATGTGTAAATTAATATTGCGAAATAATTGACAATTAACACTGATATACAATGAATTTAAATTTATTGAACAGGTAAAATTAAAACAAGTTAAAACATTATCAAAGTTTAAAATTTTAATTTACTTTTAATTGAAGTTATAAAAAAAATATTATTAGTGAATGCATGAATATTATCTTTATAAGAAAAACTTTATTTAATTTGATGAGCAAGGTCCTTTAATCCACGTCTCAACACTTTCAACTATTATGTTTCTATTTGGGTGGGCTAAGTCACTCAAGATTTTGCTTACTTCTATAAGCTTCTGCACTTCTTCCTCATTTAGCCTCTCAGCATCTTCATTGTTGCCAGAAGTCCAAGTGGTTTGCGATTGTGCCCTCCATCTCAATTAGGTCCGTCTTTCTCTGTCTTACGTAAGCATTGTTCTGACCCACCTACTCCCCTCGTCAGTAAAAATAAGCTAAGCTTGAACCCTCTCCTCCCGCTAAGGTGCTTACGTAATACTTGAACGCCCTCACATGAAATAATATACACCGTCACAGAAATATAATATTTGACCTGTTCTCTTTCAACTCCCCCATTTCACAAATCTCTATATTTAAAACTTGTTTAGATTGGGGAAATATTAATTTTGTCGAGAGTCAAAAGGGACCAACATGTTGAACAGAGTGTACACATAAAATTTAGAATGTTGTAATGATACTGTTTAGGACCCCTCTTATATATTTAAAAAGTCATGGATGAAGGTATTTTTCTTCAATAAACTGTATATAAAGTATCCTTTTAAGACTTCATCCATGGAGAATCACGTGCTTTTCAGAATTAATGTTAATAAATTACACCAGAAAATTAATTTTTTTCTTTCAAAAATCATTTCCGTAGTATTTATCAAAAAAGCAAGTGACGCTAGCTCCCTCTATTCGATAGGAAGCTAGCCTTCACAACACCTGCCGCTAGGACTCTTTCTATTAATTGGTTTTAACACTGGTGACAAGGGGTCTAAGAGGCAAGGGGTAGGTCATTTATAAGCCGCTTGTGCGTATGAATCCATTACAGTGGACAGCATTAGACAAGAACTTTCTAATAAAATAGAGAACTCGGTAATATATCAAATACAGTACTTATCAGTGCCGTCAAATCTTCAGCACCAAGGGTGCAATAATCTAAATAATTCGTGTGCAAATTTAAAGCTCCTACTTTGGTCTAACTTGGTGAGAGATTGACGCCTTATACCATGTGGTCACCAAAGTGGCTGGTTGTCGTATTGAGTAAGACTTGATGAACACCAAAAATTAAATGAAAAAATCTCAAACAGTTTGGTAACTTTGATGTTTTTCCACCGCCTCCTACAATCCGTCCGGGCTACACACAAAGATGAGGATGGTAGAATGTAGAGTAAATGTGCCCACATTTGCGTTAAGGGATGGTGGAAAATCCATATAGGAAATCCCACATGAGATTCAAAGCCTGACCTTCCCGTCACCGGCCAACGAGACTAGATGAGGGCTGACATTTAAGTCTGCAGATGACCATCGATGAGTGTTTTCTCCTACGCGCAAATGCTGGTACACCTTTAAATTTAACCTTCCTTCTCTCCAACACATTACAGTAATCAGCACATATTATGCGTACAGCATAAACGGGTAGTAAGGCGTGATGATTATAAAAAAAAAAATTGAGCAAAAAAACTCACCCCTCCGCCAGCCATCGTACGTTCATGCTCCCAGGTGGTCACATCGAACACGTCGAACTCTTCGTCGAAGATGAGGTCCCCTTTACAGAAAGTGGCAGGCGCCTTGGTGCCGCTCGCTTTGGAGATGGACTCTACACATTGGGCGGAACACCCAGCCCCAAAAAGGGCCAAAAAAACTAACGTGACGGTCACCCTCATGTTGAGGGAGGAAAAGACCGTACTAGATTTATAGGTAGATGGAACTCTCTGAACTGTCCTTTATATTTATTGTTAACACTTTTGATGCGTACTTGAAGCTTCTCCTGTGAGTATATACTCAAAACTTTATATATATATATATTTTATTTTTTATTATTAGAACATGAACATATATATATATATATACATATATATATATATATATATATATCGACCTGATAAAACCAACAACACTTCATGACGTCCATGTTCTAATAATAAAAAATAAAATATGGATCCACTTGTTCTGTCAAAGAACAATACATTGTTATTTTCAAGTGAAGTGTTTTGTTTGCAAGTTTTCTTTCAACTTAAAGCTAGAATTATTTATATATTTCTTAAAACACAATGGCCCGTAGATATCCGAATCTTTAACAAGTTAAACAAACATTAATAAAACTGATTGCTTTGAAAGCTTATTAAATAATAACAGTTTTTTTTTCTACTTTACACTGAAGGATAGAAACCTTTTAGAAGGATATAAGGTCATTCATTACTACTTAAGTGTTTTTCCTATGTCAAGAAGATAAAGCAGTGGTTTTACTTCCTGATGACTGTACATCTGAGGGTCGGCGACAAGAAAAGCATCATATCGTAATGTCTCGTAATACAATTTATTAGTTAACTGTACTCCAATATATGCTAAATTAATTAAAAATAGAATATGTTTTGCAAGTACACAATTTGTTTGGATTTCGATAGTGGTAACAATACTTACCTTTTATTGTTGCATTTTACATTCAAACAACGTAATAGGATTTCTATGCCTATATTCACTATTACAAAACAAAGTGTCAAACAAAACCACGAACTGTGGAATCTTTTTCTATATCCAAAGAGGTTTGTATTCCTGTAAGTCCAAAGATACCTCATCACTAAAATATATGGCGTGCGAGTATAACTTTAAAAATCTCAAAATTATTTAATAAGTTTTAAATTTTTTTCAATGTTTTATTAATAGCTTTAAACTAATAATATAAATAACCAAGCCTATTAAATAATGACTAATATCCTTTGTGAAAAGTACCCATAAATAGCCCCATTCTAATTTAATTGCTATCTTTTAAGTAAATTGTTTAAAAATATTTGTATTTGCTGCCATCTTCATTAGAGATTTAAATTAAAGTAGCATTGACTTTTAAAGTAAATTCTTCTCACTGATTTGTCAAAAAGAACGTCAATGATGACTTTCATTGGAGAATATTTTCACCTTTTAGTGAATCCAAGTACTGTTAGGTTTTATTCTAAGGATATAATTCTTGAAATAAGATGTTTAAGATATCTAAATATATTTAGATTCTATTCTGTTTTTTTTCAATGGGGTTGAAAGTTGGATACACTATCCGGGATTCACTAAAGGGTACCAATCTTCTCCGGTTCAAGTCTAGAAAATGGCGCAACCTTCAAAGCTACGCCGGTGCGTCTATTTTCCACCGTTAATGAATCTAGATCCACTGGTTTAGGTTGAAGTCATTGTTGAAAAACTACCTTAACACAAAGATGCTGATGCCATCATGATCATTTTTATTGGTTCATTGGCCAAACTAGATTTTTTTACAGTCAACCAAAACTTTATTAAGTTGGAGCAATTTAACCCTTTCCATTCCAAATTAAAAAGGATATCTATACTTATAAAATAACATGTCCTGACTGACTGACTGACTGACTGATTCATCATCGCCGAGCGCAAACTATCAAGGCTACAAGCATGAAATTCGGACTGTATATTCATTTTGTTATGTAGGCACCCACTAAGAAAGGATTTTAGAAAATTCCACCCCAAAGAGGTCAAAATAGGGGATAATAATATGTATGATAATATGTATGAAAGTCCGTCATTTTGAAAGTTACATAAACAAAATTTTGTATTTCGGTTATTGACGTAAAACAAATAAATATGTGTTTCAGGAATTTTGGAAATTTTATTTAATAAGGGATGAAAAAGGGGGTGAAAGTTTGTATCGGACTTGCATTATTTTTGATCTGAGGTCAAGTTATGGTCATCAACGTAACGTAATATTTTAAATTAATCTGTAAATACATATGTATATTTTCGTATTTGTATATAATCAACTTCCACGCGAACAAAGCCGCGGGCAACAGCTATCTAGTATTTATATATATATATATTAGAAATTTGTTTTAAAATCTATGTATAAAGAATTTTACTACCCTAATATAATTTGAGAATTCTTTTTAATATGTGGCCATTTGGCTACAACAAGCATTGGTATTTTTTAAAGATAAAATATAATATCAAAATCAACTATAAAAAACTACGTAGCAATATGTCTACAGCGGGCTGAAAAGGTCAAAATTTTTTAAAACAACATGCTGCGTCTCACCTAAAACCTCCTCACACGTCACAGTTTGAGAAACTCTGATTTTAACCACTAAAAATGTGTCGTACGCATTGAATGGATTTTAGGATCATGTTTAGAATCTTATTGTCAAAGGTTATACCGTTACACATATTAAAAGTGCCCCTAAAATTTACAATGGACAAAAAATAAATACAGCCATAATAATAATTATTATATTTAGCATAGCGTCTTACTACCCGTTCGGGTTATACGCTAACACACAGCCATAATATCTTGGATACATTATTTTCATGTTACCTTTCCCCCAAAAATAAATTTCTTGATGCACTGCTACCACGATCTATAAGTGAAGGCGGTATCCTAGTTCAGTCCTCACTAATATTCATTAATAAGGTGTACCAGTAGTTCAAAGAAAATTTAGACAATAAATGTCCTTTCTTACCCGCCTTGGTGGCGTAGTTGGCTAAAACGCGTTCGTTTCGTGTTGCGCTAAACTGCCGAGGACGGGGCGATTGAGGCTCGAATCTAGATCGGGTGAACTGAGGGTGGTTTTTCCTAAATGGTTTTCCACTCTCCTGGGAACATTTTTTGCTGCCGGCTGGCTTATAAAATGTATAATATGATTTGGGGAAGAAAAAAATAACAGATACCGATATATATTACTTAATCAACAAATAAAATATAATATGTATTTTATTTACATATTTTACGTAATTTTTAAACGATTTTTGTTTTTAAGTGAAGATTACATTTTTATACAAATGCACATTTAACCAGCAGACGACAACTCTAGTAGATAAGACAAATTGCACTACCTCCTGCTACGAAAAATCTAAAAATACGGGGGGAGGGGGGGGGGGGACCAGAGAATATACGTCATGAGAAATCCTTAATTTCATCTGTGGGAAAATCTAGTGTTTGTTTGCCTTCATTGCTCGGGTCTTCGTTTATTTTCTGATTGACTGAGCCACCGAAAACCACATTTGTTTGTGCACACCGTTTATACGACTCGTTCGGGCAATCCAGATATTTTCCCTAATGGGGTACGGATGAATAAGGTAGAATATAAATATAAGATAGTCTCATTTGAATGGAGGGAAAGTGATAAACAATTTAAGGAAAAAAATAATATCCTTAGCACACTCGACCGGGATTCGAACCGTTGCCTTTTCAAACCACATTAAATAAGCTTTACATTTAGGCCACGCAAGTCTCCAATTTAAGTACCGGTTGATACCCGCACTTTTAATCACGTGGTCTGATCTGTCAGTCAGACAGAATTGGTGGTGGGGGGTATATAGGTCTAAAGGTGATGTTTTTCATTCTTTTTTTTTATCACCGCGTCTTATTATCTGTTCAGGTTATAGCCATATAATGATTACTCTAATCGGGTAGAGGTGAGGAAGGAAATATTTTAGAGGTAATCTACCCACATTTGCGTGGAAGGAGAGTGGAAAACAATTTTGAAAAATCACCCTCAATACATTCGACCGAGATTCAAACCTCGATCTCTACATCATCGACAGTCTAGTCTACTGTCAGACCATGCGGCCACCGAAGCGGTACTTAACTCAGATGGTAACGAGTCTGCCTCTGGGCAAAAGATCCCGAGCTCGAATACCTGTATGGCTGACAAATTTATTATTTGTGAAATGTGTGTTTTCTCTTTCATGGTGATGAATTAACGGCTGGATGTTGTGCTATTATAGATTTAAGATAGTTTATTAATCGTGTCCTAACATATCTCTAATCATTAGTGCACGTTAAATACTTCAACATAAAAAAAACTCTTAATGATAAGAAACATATGAGTCCACAGTTCTTGATATTGCTGAGGATTGAACCTTTGACTTGTCACTTCAAGTGATTAGAGTGTACAGGTGTTTGAGAGCGTATTGTGTTATCAGGTCATCACGGCCATTAATACATAACCTTTGAATATTAAATGCCTTGGAATAAAAATCAATAAAACACTCAACAACTTGAGTGACCCACCATATGGGAATTTGATGGCAAGTAAAATGGCCGCTGTTCGAACAAGTGGTTGAATACACAGAAATGAGTTGTTCATTTAGTTAGTCCAATAGTTCAGTCATTCGTAAACAACAACTAATCCTTTGGTCGTTCTATAGTTCATAATTTACCATACAGGTGTTAAAAAAACAAATACAACCCACGAACAATGCATGAAAATTACAAATATTGTTTTATATGTTGGCTATTATGGATTGTAAATAAGGCGTGCCTCCTGTACCTCTTCCAGTGTTCTTCAAAATCCCAATTAAAATAAATAATTATTAAGAGTTCCTAAATTTGATAGGAAAGAAAAGCAACGGGTTGAAATAATATATCACCTATACCATCTGTGGGTTGCCTTTCTATTTGAACACCCTCTATGGTTATATATTTTGGTATAGTAATGTTTATTTCTTGGAACTTTAGAAAGTAGGTGTTTGTACACCCTTATTTTGGTAAGAATCCCATTTATTAAGGTATCAACTATTATCAGAACACTACTGTATAGTGAGTGGTATTTTGGTAGGATAAAAGACCTTCCAGAATGGACCTCTTATTACAGGATTATTCAATTAGTTATCCAGGCGGGCCACTCTGAAAAATCATTATATATGGTGAGCCAGACATTTAATTCAATCTGGCAGTAATTTTGAACTTTATTAGATCATACTTTTGTAGTTGAAAAAGGGGTGCGGGGGTTAGTGAAACGTAATTTAATAAATTTAAAAAATGTAAAAGTTAAATGATTTTAATCATTACGCTTCCTTTTCTTACTACTCAAAGTAGAACGTGTCATTCTAGAAAACTTACAATAAGACTAATTATAAGCAAAACATTCCGCTATTACTATAAATAACGCACGAACAATAAGCTAGGCAAATATCAACTGACGAGACATCAGCTGCTGTTAGGTGGAGGGGAGAAGAGGTTTGAGTCACTCTCAACCCCCCCCCCCCCCTGTCGCCCGATCACCTGCATTGTTCAAGGTAAAAAGCAAGAATAATTTATGTGGTGGTGCTTGGAGGGAGAGAAACTGGGTATAGAGTGAGGGGGGCGCACGCCTCTGGAGGGAAAGATACCGGGTCTAGAGTGGGGGCCGCACTTCTCTGGAGGTAAAGATACCGAGTCTAGAGTGGGGGGTGCATGCAACTGGAGGGAAAGATACCAGGTCTAGAGTGGGGGGCGCACGCCTCTGGAGGGAGAGATACTGGGTCTAGAGTGGGGGGCGCACGCCTCTGGAGGGAGAGATACCGGGTCTAGAGTGGGGGGCGCACGCCTCTGGAGGGAAAGATACCGGGTCTAGAGTGGGGGGGGGGGGCGCACGCAACTGGAGGGAAAGATACCGGGTCTAGAGTGGGGGGCGCACGCCACTGGAGGGATAGATACCGGGTCTAGAGTGGGGGGCGCACGCCTCTGGAGGGAAAGATACCGGGTCTAGAGTGGGGGGGGGGGGGGCACGCAATGGAGGGAAGATACCGGTCTAGAGTGGGGCGCACGCCTCTGGAGGGAAAGATACCGGGTCTACAGTGGGGGCGCACGCCTCTGGAGGGAAAGAACGGGTCTAGAGTGGGGGGGCGCCGCATGGAGGGAAAGTACGGGTCTAGAGTGGGGGGCGCACGCCTCTGGAGGGAGAGATACTGGTCTAGAGTGGGGGTGCACGCCACTGGAGGGATAGATACCGGGTCTAGAGGGGGCACACGCCTCTGGAGGGAAGATACGGGTCTAGGTGGGGGCACGCCTGGAGGGAAGATACTGGGTCTAGAGTGGGGGGGCACGCCCTGGAGGGAAGATACCGGGTCTAGAGTGGGGGGCACACGCCTCTGGAGGGAAGATACGGGTCTAGAGTGGGGGGGCACGCCACTGGAGGGAGAGATACTGGGTCTAGAGTGGGGGGCACGCCTCTGGAGGGAAAGATACCGGGTCTAGAGTGGGGGCACACGCCTCTGGAGGGAAAGATACCGGGTCTAGAGTGGGGGGGCACGCCACTGGAGGGAAAGATACTGGGTCTAGAGTGGGGGGCGCACGCCTCTGGAGGGAAAGATACCGGGTCTAGAGTGGGGGGCACACGCCTCTGGAGGGAAAGATACGGGTCTAGAGTGGGGGGTGCACGCCACTGGAGGGAGAGATACTGGGTCTAGAGTGGGGGGTGCATGCCACTGGAGGGAAAGATACGGGTCTAGAGTGGGGGGCGCACGCCACTGGAGGGAAAGATACCGGGTCTAGAGTGGGGGGCACACGCCCCTGGAGGGAAAGATACGGGTCTAGAGTGGGGGGTGCACGCCACTGGAGGGAAAGATACTGGGTCTAGAGTGGGGGGCCATGCCTCTGGAGGGAAAGATACCGGGTCTAGAGTGGGGGGCGCACGCCTCTGGAGGGAAAGTACCGGGTCTAGAGTGGGGGGTGCACGCCACTGGAGGGAAAGATACTGGGTCTAGAGTGGGGGGGGCATGCCACTGGAGGGAAAGATACCGGGTCTAGAATGGGGGGCGCACGCCACTGGAGGGAAAGATACCGGGTCTAGAGTGGGGGGCGCACGCCACTGGAGGGAAAGATACCGGGTCTAGAGTGGGGGGCGCACGCCTCTGGAGGGAAAGATACCGGGTCTAGAGTTGGGGATGCACGCCACTGGAGGGTAAACTCGCACTCCCTTGTAAACACACAATATTGGGGGCTCCCAGTACCGAGTAAAACTGGGCTTGCAGCTTCCCCCAACACTGATAAGAGACTGAAGATATCTCTGGCCGTTCAAGGTCAGGCTCCTCTACATACCGTCTTAACCACGGTACTTAAAATATACGGTAGGGTCCACAAGGCAGGTGCGCAGTATCCTGTCGTGTCTGTGACGTCAATGTGGTCCACTGCGCGCTCAGATGTACGCTCCCGACAATTATTCTTGTTGTTTAGATGCTATAATTTCTCTCTATCTATGGCTCTAATGTTTTGATATATGTACTCGTATGCTCTAATTTTTTGTTTACTTCAGGGTCGTGTGATATTAATTTGTAGTATTGGTGCCTTTCTATGTAGTTGCTGGGTTCAATAACCACTCAAGAAACTCTCAAGAATCTGGGGTAATATTTTATAGATTTCCAACAAATTAAACATTGCGAAAACAATGGGTGCACGCTTGTAAAAGGAACAGAACTGACCATTTTTGTGTGTCTAACGCTCGTGTTTACTCTGCTCACTTTAGTGAAACAGACTTTGTACGTGACTTGAGGGCGGAGTTATACAAATTATAACCAAATAGAGTGTTAAAAAAAATGTGCCATATTTTAAAATACCAACTATCACAACTTCTTGAAGTAGTTCGAAAAGATATAAAAGAGATGATAAACGTGAAACAAAAAAAAAGCTTAAACTTTCTTTTAAATACACACGAAAGTAATAATACGCCCTTTCCATCCTTAGAACATGGGACTAGCCCAACACACTTAATAAGAACACAAGAGTTAGAGTTGGAACTGCTAAAGAAAGAAAATAATATTTTAAAGAATAAAACTAATGTTTTAAAGAATAAAAATAAAATTTTGAAGAAAAAATATGAAGACAATTTGACAGAGTTAGTCACTGCTAGAACAGACATTTCTCGTCTAGCCAAAACTATAAAACAAATCAAATCTAGTTTTTCCAGCTCCCAACATCACATTATTTTAAGGGGAAAATGTAACACTTGGAATTCTGAAGATGTATCAAAGGCAATAACGCTAAGATATATATATATCCAAAAAACATTTAGATATTTAAAAGACGTTTTAAAATATCCCCTTCCAAACGAAACGACAGTAAAACGCCACTTCAATGAATTTTCTGTTAATCCAGGATTTATAGATGTAAGTTTAAATATTTTATAAGCACAAGTAAATGTTTTTACTGATTTAAAAAAAGACATGGTGCTTTGTTTTGACGAGATGAAAGTGAAATACGACATGTGCTATGATAGTGTCGAGGACAAAATCCTAGTACACAACTCAACTGTCCACGTTTTAGCTATCCGAAGCGTAATTGGAAATGGAAACAACCAATCTATTACGGATTTGACAGACCCTTCGATAAAGAACTTTTCTTGAGTGTTGTTGAAACAGTTGAGGCCACGGAATTCCAAGTCGGGCTTTTGTTAGTGATATGGATGGGATCATCAAATCAAAAGCTTATGTTGAATCTGGGAATAACACATGGCTATGCAGGTATTAAAAACCCATTTTCTGAATACCGCCAAATTATTATTCTCTTTACGTCCCTCATGTTTTGAAACTTTTGAAAAATCATTTATCGGACGAAGGATATCAGCTGTCTAACGGTAACACTGTTATAATAAATGTATTTGCACAGCTCATCGAGTTGCAAAAAGACGGCGATCTGAAATTTACGTATAATATTAACACTAATCACCTCCTTCTAACAGGAACAGAAAGACAAAATGTCAGGAAGGCTGCAGAATTACTATCCAGAACTGTTGCAGCTGCTATTTAATATACTCTACCTGGAAATGAACTTGTGGTTACATTTTTGAATACTACAAATGAGGGTTTTGATGTGCTAAACTCTAGAACACCTTATCACCCAACAAATAAGTTGAAAAGTTCCTATGGGATTAATTTAAATGAGCAGAATGCAGACCTTAACCTCAAGTCATGATCAAATTCTAATTTACTTAAAAACAAATGTCAGGAGAGAAGCAGCTAGCAGGTGGTGTTATAGTAATGGATTAGCGCGTGTATAGCCAGCGGACACCGAGTGACGTGTCAAAGGGGCGGGACTGGAGGGAGAGATGCGCGTGGACCCTACCATGTATTCTAAGTAACGTGGTCTAAACTATACGACATATCTCCAGAGATACAGTAGTCCGCGGGTCAATCTGTGGAGCTTGGTGGGCCGGGCGCGGCCCACGGGCCACCGATTGGATAACCCTGTCCTGCCACTACCGTAATGGAAGGTATTTTTTCAGTAACGAGGCATCAGGGTCGGCAGGATAAGCTTAGCTCTCCCAAAAGCTTTTGAAAAAGGAGAGTAGTAGTTTTAGTCTGCCAGTACTGTATTATATAACTTCATAATAAGTCCATTTTCGACATCGTTAATATGCCCCTTTATCAGTGTTCATGATTCAGCTTGCCCAAATATTATCACCCCGCTTCGTCACAGGTCTTTATTATTACCAAAATACAACCAAACAGTTGGATTCTGGTATGAATTAAGGCCTTCAAGGGAGGGCTCTGATAAACAAGGTAAACTTAAAACAGAGAGCTTTATTTTGACCCAAATAAGTCAGGCGTAGTAGCGTATCTCAGGGGAGAACCTTGGCTTTAATTTATTACTCGTCACTTTATTTCTGTGATCAAGATAAGCCGAAAAATCGCGATTGTTTACTATCACGTCACCTTGTCGTTCACATCGAACTAGATCATTTCGATAAGGTGAACTGAGGCATTTTTCTCTATAAAGGTTCACAAAAACGTGGATTAATTTCCTCTAAAACAATTTTCCTCATCCCTACTCCATTAAGACCCGTTGACACGGTGTTAGTGGATTAATGAGAGTTTACTAGTATTAGCTTACTAATTGTGTTGACAAGCATTTTCCCCTTGTATTAGTATCGCTTTTAAAAACATGGCTGAAAATGAAGTGGTGCTAACTGGTCTCGGGAGCCTTTTTTTTACTATCACTGCGTCTTATTTCTTGTTCGGGTTATTAATACGCATATACTAATTACGCTTATGTGTTAGGAGCTTGGAAGGGTGAATTTATAATAAGAATGAGCGGCTAGACAGATTACAATTTTTCAGCAAACGAAATTTATCATAATTAGTTGACCTATTTAAAAAAATTGTTTTATATAAACAACATAAAAGAGTTAGTGATTAGTATGTCTCCTATTTCTTAGTTCCTTAATACATTAAAACATATTTCAGTTAATCTTTAATCATTATTAAATTATTTTGCTTGATTTGTTAACTTACTTAGCATACATGATAAATAAAATTAAACTCAAATAAGGTCAATAAATCTCAATACAACCAAACTCGGTTGGGCATTTTTTTAAATAAGCCTAACCCAGGTTTTTTTCAACCCTGCTTTAAATGTTGGTATATTAATAACAAAATATCTTGTTACTGTAGCAATTATTGCTCCAAGTCAACAGAATGGGGACAGTCAAGTATAAACATCACTTACCCAATACCACTAATCTTGCGAGCACCTCGCGCAACAAACATCCGACTACACAAACCACAAGCGAACAACTGCCAAGACTGAGCCAAGTTCCGCATCTCGCCACTAGAGACCGGCACCACCACTACCATGATCAATCCGCCCAACTTCAAGAAACGAGAAGAAGATGGTAACTGCCAGGCTTTGCCAGAATAATATAGAATGTTCTTCTGCCGGCGCGCCCCCTTCCTTTGTGCCTATCCTGTTCGATGAGTGTGCCATATAAAAGACCATCCGTCGAGGAAGACGTCACTCTTGGACTTGGCTGCGACCATGTAGGACTAAGCGTCGGCGTAACGTACATATTACGTTAATGTAAGAATAAAATCCAATTTCGGTTTAAATGTAAATTATGGGAACTAGTCAAAATTATTTTTAGATCTTTTTATCAAATTTAATTATAAAGTATTTGCGTAAATCTTCATCTTTGATTTACTTTATAATGAGAGTATTGTAAAGTCAGACATTTTCTATGTTATTGATATTAGGCATTATGCGCTAACTTTATACTCAACCGATTAACTTTATTTGTTTCTCAGTAGTATTTAGGTTATATGAGTGTAGTAAAATGAAAATTTGAGAGTGTTGTTAGATCAGAACTTTTCAATATTATCCATAATGATTGAAAGTCAAACATTTCAAAATTAACTTTATTTCGTCTCAATTGCAAATGTGGCATTTTGGGTTTGGTAAACATTAAGGTGGGAAAGTGTTTGAAATATGGTGCCGAGATTTTCAATATTAGTAGAATGGAGTATTGCACTAGATTATTATATATATCAACTTAACTTTATATTTTTTTACTAGTTTCTCAATTGTTATTTTTAGGATAGTGTTGTTAATATTTATTTTGTGCCAAAATAGTAAAAAAAAAACTTAAAGGGGTAATGTTAGGAAATATCCTCGATATTTATAATAGTACTATAATCCATGTTTAGGACATAGGCGAAGGCTATTTTGAGTTATGCTAGTAGGTTATTAGCGTTAAAGTTAAATGGTATTGACATTAGGTATTTTTGATGGAACTAAAACTTTTAGTAACATGTGGCATTTTCGCAACAAGTTCAAAAATGTGTTAGTTAGAGAGATCATTTACTGTAAGACGTATGATCATATTAAATTAATGTTATGCATCAATATTTGTATTTATGTTTAGGGTACATAATAAATAACGTAATGATTAGAAGGAAAAGAGTAAATATTTATGGAACAATGTTTTTATTGGATAGTATATATTTATGTTGAGAATGCTTGCTCACTCACGACTATTATATATATATATATATATATATATAAAACTGAACTATTAAATTCTCTTAAAATAATATGCTTTAAATTTAATAAAGTTTGGCATAAATTAAATCTAAACGATTCTAAGACTTGAATTTATTCTATTACATAATTACGCCATATTATCCCTATGTCTAGAAAAGGTGTGAGGGATTAGCCTTCAACCTTTTTTATATTAATATGTTAGGCAACCTGTGAAGGTGGACCGTAGTTTCCCGCTACTCACAAGAGTGAGTTGCGTGCGCTGGGGACATGCTAAATGTCCAGCATTTTTAACTCACAATTTTAGGATATTCACTCTACGCACTCCTCTATATTCTATTTTATTTTTCTTTAACTGTAGGTTTTGTTTATATTTATGTATTGAATCCCTCTAGTTTTGAGCTTAGGGATTACATTACATTCTAGCTAGGTCTAAAATATTTTTTAAACTATTAATAGGGCTAATTTAATTTGTAGATTGGTTTGGATATAAACTATCTGGTTTTATATGAGACAATAATATTATGTTGTGTACCTACTCAAGTTTACAAAGAATAACTACGAAGTATTAGAAGTGTATGGGCTGAACATTATTGATTAAAACTTATAAATATTCGTTAAAGTGTTGTAGAGTAAGAGAGAAAAGTAAGATATTGGAAAGCGTGCCGGTTATTTCGTGTGAAAACTACCGGCCATTCATACCTTACTTGCCGATAACACTAATATTATGTTGCTGGAACAAATCACGGTACTACAATGTTGTATTATTTTTGATTGTATATAACAAAAATTACACATGCCACGTTGGTTGGTAGGAAATAATAGTTTGATAAAATGATTTATAACAATTGTTTACCAATATTAAATAATATCTCTCACAAAGCACATTTGCAATATTTACGTAACATTTTATTTTGGACACTTCTTGAGAATATATACGCCTGATATCACTTTACAAATATCCTCTAGTGCAACATCCCTCGCATTCTTCTCTTTATAAATCCGGTGCTTAAAATTCCACAAAAACTTATTCTTTTCATAACATTCCACAAATAAATGTCCCCCACACACACAATTTTTTAGTTACTGCCATTTTGAATTGCCTACTTGCATTAGTAATTTGGAAGGTGACCAACTTTTTCACTTGCACGTAGACTTGCATGTTAGTAGCTTGCTTGTCTGTTTACATGGTGCAAGCTGTGCGCGCGCAGCCAAATTAGTGTACTTGCATTAGTCAACTTATATCGTGTCAACGTGCCTTTAGTGTAAGATATGGATAGCCCAGGGGTTTCTAAACTTTTTTGAAACCACGCCGCCCTTCACATGTCAGATTTTCCGTGCGACGCCCTTGAACCCAATTTAAAAAAACGCCCAAATTTGATTTGGTGACATTTTTTAAAAAAAGTTGTAATTTACATTAATAGCATGTATTCTTTTAAATGTAAAAATACAAAATTAAAACAAGATTACAGAATTAAATAAGAATAAAGTAATTAGATTTGACTTTTTTTTTACATAATCTCATGTGTACAGTTGGTTTATAATGGTAAAACATCTCATCCTATATTTTATGATTTCAATTTCACTTTTTCACCAAGATTTAAAAATTAGACTATAAATTATAATTTTTACTTTTTTCCCTATTGCCATAACGCCCCGGACCAATACCGACGACGCCCAGTTTGGGAACCCCTGGTATAGCCATAAAGGGGTAGAGGACGCGGGGTGCGTTAAAAAACCAAAGGATTTGAAGAACGGATTCCACCACGTTGTTCTGCTGTAGATAATGTATCAGTTGTTGACGCAACTGTTTCAAGTGCTATAATCACCAACAGTTCTAATTTTATCTCTCGTGATTGTATTTATCTTTGATTTGTGTATTATCAACTTCATTATGGGTGCTTTTTCAAACTTCCGAATAAAGTGCGGCCATTACAATCTAGCTTTCATAAGAAGGGAAATAGGGTCGGGTAAATCAAAATACTCTTTGCCAAGATTCAAACATAGACTCCCCCGTCTCCGGTAATTTAGTTCGTCGTAAGATTGACACCTTAAACTTTGTGACCAAGCACATAAAACACGGAATTTAATTTATATTATATTATTATTATATTATTATTATTATTATTATTATTAGCACCGCCTCTTACTACCCGTTCGGGTTATACGCACTTACGCTAATGTGTAATGGTAGAGTGATTGTGAGATGAAATGGAGGACCTACAGTTTAACGTCGAATCCGAACCACGGAGGAGGCCTGGCATTCCCCACATTCACAAGTTGTGTCTAATACACGTCTTGTTGGAGGTGAAGGAAGGGTTTGGTAATCAGATAAAACTGTGCCGGGACCGAGGATTGAATCCCGGAACCCCAGCACAGAAGTCTGACACCTTACCCCTAGACAACCAGGTCACCGATTAATGTTATGGTTCAAATAATATGTAGAGTACAAATAAGTAAAATAATATAATTTCAAATTTGATAAAATAATATTCTGTAGTCATAACTTTAGAAAAAATTGCCAAACAGTGAACATGTTTTTAAAAACACGTTCAAATAAAAATATATAATACTTTTATATTATATTTTAATTAATTAAGATCTATTCCTAATCAATATTAGAAACATACAATCTATTTAAAGCTGTTCCCAAATAATGTAATACATAATAAGAGTAATTTCTGATTACCAAACCCTTCCTTCACCTCTGACAAGACATCTTGTGAATGTGGGGAATACCAGGCCGCCACCGTGGTTCGGATTCCACGTTAAACTGTAGGTCCTTCATTTCATCTCACAATCTTTCTACCATCACACATTAGCGTAAGTGCGTATAACCCGAACGGGTAGTAAGACGCGGTGCTAATAATAATTTCAATTTCAATTTCCTTTATTATAGTGCTGGCCAACAGTCGCAAGACCTATAACAGGCCAGCACTGAAAAGTACAAACGTACATATCTTACAATACATATATTTACATACGAAAAAATGATAGACAAAAAATGGATAAATAATGTTATATACTGATGAATAGTTACGAGATAAAAAAAGTAGTAAATAATAATAATAAGAATAAAAAGTAACATTAAAAACAAATAACTATATAGTAAGCAGTAGTAATAGTAACATTATGCAAAAAATAGATCAGAATATTGTAAGTTTAAATAATATAGGCAAAACCTTTACATGATAAATTATTGATATGGGATAACCTTAAATAACTCTCTGAGTTTAGTTTTCCTTTTATGATAAAAGTCGAATTCGACAAATCTAGAATTGGCGCTATGGATACAACGACCTATAGGGCTCATCTTATAAGAGCTTTCGAGAAAAAACAATTTAGGATTACGATAATAATAATAATATAATAATAATAATAATAATAATAATAATAATAGGAGTAATTTATTAAAAATAACATTATTTTTAACAATTAGCATAATAGCATAAGATATATATATTTTATTCTACAACAAAAATATAAATAGTATCCTAGTACATTTAATAATACATTTTACAAATGTTTGTATCAGTAAAACGTCATCTGTAAATAAATTTGAACCCTAAAGATTTCAATTCTATTAGTTGAGCTAAATATTATTATTTTTATCAAAATAACAATCAACGATCTAAAAGAAAATATTGTATTTATTCACATAACGAATGATTACTCATTCTTTTTTTTTTTCATGCACTTAGCATACAGGATTTAAATAATATTATCAAAATCATTTTGAAATAGATATCATGTTGTTTTTTGTGTGTGATTCTAACTCTTTAATAAATATATATATATATAATTGTAATTTGTATTATATTTTATTTATGAATCAAAATAGGATGGTATCACAATATAGCCTTATATGTGAATCGAACCAGGATGGCAGTAGAAACACACGACGTAGTTTTAGGTAACCAGAAGATACATTTGTTTGAAATATTGTAATTCTAAATACGTGTCTTTCTGTTCGAAGTAGACTGCTTGTGTAAACTCCACCTACTCATAACTGTAGATGTCACCCCCTCTAAAGTGCCCACACTTTAACGTAATCCACTTGAAAAGCAGAGTTCTCTCCGTCCCACGTGGGGTACCACATCTTCTTATCTTGCCAGAAAGTCAGTTTCGCCTGGGAAAACAAACAATAACACATTAGTAATAACAGCATGTGATATAAATACAACCATCATGTATTAATCCATATGTTTTAACATAAAGACTTAACGGTGCACCAAGTACTAGAATAGGGGGTTTAACCCCTTCTTCTCCCCTTATTTCGAATAGCTTTTAGTAAAAACTGAAACCATATTAAATATAACCAAAATATGGAGCACCCCTTCTAATCCTCCCCAGGAAAACATGATGATTAAAATATATATATATTGCCTTACCCACCCTGGTGAACTGCCGGTGACGGGGAGATTGGGGTTAGAATATCAGTAGGGTGTACTGTGGGTAGATTTACCTAAATGGTTTTTCACTCTAGCTCTCTCTACCTTATTATATATATATATATCCACGAAAATGCTGGTAAATTTACTCTAAATTAAATCTTTATCATCCCTAACACATCAGTGTGACTTGCTAGCAAGTATGCTTAAGCGAACGGGTAGTTAGACGCGGCGCTAAAAATAAATAAAAAATAGTGCCTTATTTATCGTTTAACCAATATCAAATAAAGGTAAAAAAAAAGTTATAACTAGTAAGCTATTGTTGTCACCATTCTGATGTTTGTGTATTTTGTACATGATGCTTTTAAATACTTTTAACACGAGCTAAGGGCTTATTAACTTCTGAAACCATACTTATAGATAATTCAAAATCCCTCGAACTAACTTACAACCCGATTTAGCATCACGTTACGACTAAGTAACTTCGACCGGACTGAGATTCAAACTGGGAAAGGTATCCGATTGGCAAAGCTCCCCTAACATTACTCCCACTCCCTCGAAATTTAAATCTAGCTAAAAGTTTGATTGTATGCACCCCTTTCCCTCCTCCCCTCACCCAATATATTATTTTTGTAATAACTTGTCTATGGCTTTATATTGATTCAACACATATTGATAAACACATGTTCAGCCGGTGTGATGTAAATTGTAGAGCCGTCTCCTCACCAACCCCTAATTACCCGTTTACCGCATCACCAGATGCTAAACATTTTTTTTTTCTAATTTATTTGAGGTATTTAACATGCACTTTCTAAACCGACTGATTATATAAGAACACGACTTATAAACTAACTTAAATCTAGAACAGACACAACAACCATCCCCCGGCCGTTAATACATCACTGTGTAAGTGTAAACTCACATTTAACACTATGATGAATTTTTCGGTAATGCCAGGAATCGACCTCGAGACTTTTAACACAATGGACGGACACGCTACCAATTGAGCTAATGTGTCGGATCAGATACTAAATAGATAAACAGTTTAATTATAAAGAGTGATTTTGAATGAGCGTGAAAAATTAAAAGGGTTGAAATTTTTGCTATAACGACATTATTAGCATAAGGAAATAAAGGTCGATTGAGTTCCCTGTAAGGAGCTAGAAAACCTCAGACATTTGAATTGTTGCCTGAAGTATAGGCTTTTTTTTTATAAAAATTTTTTGCATGCCAATGGTGCTACATGACTATATTGTCACAATCGAAATGTCGTACCTCATCCAACCAAGGGCAGCAAGCAGGTGCAGCCGTACAAGAATGAAACAAAGATGGCGAATTACACATTCATGTAGCTACAGTAGCCCCACAGCTTCTTTGGTGCTGTAGCTACAGTAGCCCATAGCCTTTAGTGCTGACTGACAGCTGACGGTTTGAAAAGCTACCAGACCAAATTATGTATCCTTACACCGAACCAAATGATCTGCAAAAGCATGTGTTTAACAGCTGTCAGTCAGCACCAAAGAAGCAGTGGGGCTATGTAGCTGACATCCAACATGTTTACGAGTGTAATGTGGCATACTAGCAGTAATAATGAGATATTTAGTGGGAAGTGGCACGGTGTTTAGATAGTGCCGATACCACCATCTAGCGGTAGCGCCGCTGACATAACGGAAAGTTGCCTCAAGCTTCGCCGAAAATGAAAAGCAGAATCTGCTCAGAGGCGCAGCAATTTACACACTTCAAGTTGACTCATTATGAATTTCAACGCTAACGTAAAACAGCTGACTATCAACAGATTTTATTTTCTAGTATATAGACATATATTTTATATCATTGTCCCGATGGTTGTTTTCAAATTATAACGCTGTGTCGTGGCACAATCCAATACATCGATACACACGGTTGACATTAGCGAGTTATTTCAAAGGACAACGAAGCTGTCTGCTATCTTCTGCTGTGGAGCGCATGCGCACTGATTTAAGATGGTTGGTTCGGAGGTTTGATTGGTTCTACTGTTCTAACATCTCGAGCAGAGCAGACAAAGTAGAGAATAGTTGAACTTCAGCACAACAGCTCACACCGATTAAGAGGAAATCTTGTGATTGGCTTAGATTGCGTCACATGACCACGTTTCTGTTCTGCGCTAGTTTTTTCGACGGACGTGTGAATCCACAGTTAACACTGTTGGCCTTTGGACTTTGTGAGGAGATTTGAAATAACTCGTTAATGTAAAACGTGTTTATCGATGTGTTTGATTGTTCCACGACACAGAATCAAATTTGTAAAAACATCCAATCAGGAAAGTGATTAAAATATAAGTTTATCCACTAGGAAATAAAATATGTTAATAATCAGCTGTTTTAAAGCGCTGCAATGCATCATAGGTCAACTTAAAGTGTGTGAATTACTGCGCAGATTCTGCTTTCTACTTTTAGGCGAGCGTGTGAATCAAGCTTAAGACTTCAAGCAACACATCAAATGTTTTAAGTTCCATAGCGCCTTACGGGGACATTGCTGGTCATGGGTTCCTTATATCACTATAGTAACTATATCACTACCTTCCACCTATTTTATTTTGGAACCTCATTAAAAACTATCCTGTATGTACCGACGTTCAACCATGTTAGTCTGTACTCGTACTTCTGGTTGTAAACGTATTATTTTCCCCTCTAATCAGATGTTTCCAATGATGGCTTCAGGTCTGATTTACCACGAAGTTGCAACGAGCAATCTACCACCTTCTAAAGAGAGAATTGTTGTGGAGACGTTCAGCTATAATGCAATATTTAATTCTACGATGCGTTATTTTAAAATATAGTTCATGCCAAAATAAAGTCGAAAGATTCCAACAGGGCTATATTCCCCTAAAATCTCCATAGTTTGAGTTTTATTAAGATAATTAAATGTGTGAAAATATGACATTAGGTCATTTTAAACTATTTTTTAAGTATATTTGCAAAGCTATGAGACTAGTCATAATGAAAATATTTGAGAACAAGAAGCGAGACGTTTCATAGTTTTCTTTTCCCTCTTTTTAATTGACAAGACAAAGGGTAGGTAGGTGAAGGGCGAAAGAGAGAATAAGCTTAGGCAAAATAGAGAAGTAGTTCCAGAAAACGGCACAAATCATTGTATTTTTAAATGGTGTGACCTGACAGTGATCGATACTTTCTCGCTGACCGAGGTGGCCGCCTTAAGAGCTTGTTTCACCCCCCACCCCCAACCCGCCGGATAACACAAAACTTAGGAAGGTAATACATCTCGAACAAGACATCGCATTGTGATGCAGTTTTATCTATTGTACTTAGTAAAAAAGCCTGTGGAGTTGAAACAAGTGAAATATTAACCCCTCTTAAAAATTACAACAAATATGAAAAAAATAACTATCTAAAATAATAAAACCAATCAATCTGATATCAATTTCGCTGTTTTCAAATGAAGAATGAACTATCTTGCACCTTATATCCTAGGGTGACCTGGTGGTCTAGGGGTAAGGTGTCAGACTTCTATGCTGGCGGCCGGGGTTCAATCCTCGGTCCCGGCAAAGATTTATCTGATTACCAAACCCTTCCTTCACCTCTGACAAGACATCTTGTGAATGTGGGGAATGCCAGGCCTCCACCGTGGTTCGGATTCCACGTTAAACTGTAGGTCCTCCATTTCATCTCACTATCACCCTACCATTACACATTAGCGTAAGTGCGTATAACCCGAATGGGTAGTAAGACGCGGTGCTATAATAATAATAATAATAATATAATTATCCTAGGCTCTTAAACCTATATTCCTATGTTCTTAGCTCAGCTATGGCTTGTCAGCAGATGATCACTATAGAACCAACCTTTGCTCCTGTGTTTTTCCACGGTTTGGGATGGAAGCCCCAGATGGCAGGCTGGTTGAGCAGTTATCAGGGAAATCACCAATACCTCCGACACCCAAACCAAGACTCAGATAAAACTAAACAAATAAAAACATAATATCTTTTTACTAATCATTATATGTGGAAGAAATCAGATCATGATTGAAATAAATAAATATATAACTTTTTTGGGTACATTTTTTAGTTATGCATTTTAATCCGAAGTCATCAACGACTTAGGAGTAAAGATGTGATAAGGTACTTAACGTACTGTACATATTACAGGCACACAAAATACATAAGAACATAACTTACAAACGAACTTAAATTATTACAGATCGCCTAAGACAACCCACACAATCCTAGCTCCTAATTATTTGTTATTAATTAATTGAATACTCATTATGTAAACAGTAAATATCTTTTTCAGTATCACCCGGAATCAAACCAAGATCCCCCCCATTTACCTGTTAACAAAAGCAGGGAGCAACGCACCGGCAATTTCCGGGCGGGATTATGCGGTAAAACCAACTTGGAATAGGTCGTTAGTGGTGAACCGTAGACCAGCGGTTCACAGAACCGTCTTACCTGTGACATTAATCAGCAGACAATAAAGGCTCACCTCCTTATCGAAGGGTGCTATGTTACTCCCTTTGAGCCAAGGGTTGTCCCGGACCGACGAGAAATCTGACAAAGATGCGAAGCCTGTGTTGGATGGGCTAATGTGGGCGAACTGTTGGCCGTCCACGCTGAACGTCATGTACTCTGGAACAATAAAAACTTACTTACCTATCGTTTATTATTATTATTATTATTATTAGCACCGCGTCTTACTACCCGTTCGGGTTATACGCACTTACGCTAATGTGTAATGGTAGGGTGATTGTGAGATGAAATGGAGGACCTACAGTTTAACGTGGAATCCGAACCACGGTGGAGGCCTGGCATTACCCACATTCACAAGATGTCTTGTCAGAGGTGAAGGAAGGGTTTGGTAATCAGATAAATCTTTGCCGGGACCGAGGATTGAACCCCGGCCGTATCGTTTATTAACACCTCGTATCACTACCCTTTTTTTGAGTTTATACATACGTACTAATTACGTTAATGGGTTAGGGATGAGTAATACTCAATTTATCTTAATTGTACCTGCATTTGCGCGGAGGGAGAGTGGAAATCAATTTATGGAAAATCACCCTTTGTACACTCGACCAAGATTAAAATCCCAATTTCCCAGTCATAAGCGGTCCAGTCTATTGCGAGAATGATGCCTTAAACCATGCATCCCCCAAAGTACGTACTACGTACTAACTTTCTTTATGACATAGCATTAGGGGCTCGTATGTTAATTGATGCACTTACAAAAGTACACCACCTTTCCCCGTATTGAGCTATATCTATCCAGTCCACCTCATTACACCCTATCCCTATCTTGAGCTAGCAATATCCAGTCCACCTCATGACACCCTATCCCTATCTTGAGCTAGCTATAGCCAGTCCATCTCATGACACCTATCTCTTCTTGGGCTAGCATATCAGTACACCTTACAAATACACCCTATCCCTATTTGAGCTAGCAATATCCAGTCCACCTCATGACACCCTATCCCTATCTTGAGCTAGCAATATCCAGTCCACCTCATGACACCCTATCCCTATCTTGAGCTAGCTATAGCCAGTCCATCTCATGACACCCTATCTCTATCTTGGGCTAGCAATATTCAGTCCACCTCATTACACCCTATCCCTATCTTGAGCTAGCAATATCCAGTCCACCTCATTACACCCTATCCCTATCTTGAGCTAGCAATATCCAGTCCACCTCATGACACCCTATCCCTATCTTGAGCTAGCTATAGCCAGTCCATCTCATTACACCCTATCTCTATCTTGGCTAGCTATATCCAGTCCACCTCATTACACCCTATCCCTATCTTGAGCTAGCAATATCCAGTCCACCTCATGACACCCTATCCCTATCTTGAGCTAGCTATACCAGTCCACCTCATGACACCCTATCTCTATCTTGGGCTAGTTCTAATTCTATTCAGCCCACCTCATTACACCCTATCCCTATCTTGAGCTAGTTATATCCAGCCCATATAATTACACCTTATCCCTATACTAAGTAGTTCTATCTAGTACACCTCATTACATCCAATCCCTATCTTGAGCTAGCTATATCCAGTCCACTCATTATACCCTATCTCTTTCAGGTCCATCCCAATGTTATCCTCCCATCTTCATCTAGAGGCGGTATGCGAGAACGTTATTGAATGCTTAGTGGACCGATAGTGTGGTCCACCTTTTAACCGATGATGACGCAAGCAAACCCACGCAAGTGTCCACTAAGCATCCACTTAGTCAAGTTCTTGCATACGGCCCTAGGTCTTCCCAATGGTCACTTCTCATTGAATTTGTCAGTCAATAACTTGAACAAGGTTCTAGAATCTCCTATTCACGCTGCATGTCCTACCCACCTCAATTTGTGAGATTTGAAAACAATAACTATATTGAGCTATTTGTTTTATTATTAAGTTTAACACCAGGATCATTAACAGATTGATACAGTCATAGGCGAACACATGGATTAAGTGTTAAATCTCATCTAGCCCTGTTTGAGTAGGCCTGGGTTCAAATATTGTTTGGGTATACTGATCTAGCCCCCCCCCCACCCCTAAATTGTTTGCCACTCTCTCTCCACGCAAATAATTATGTGGTCATTCATTTCCTCTTAATTATAACTTCCTCATTCCCAGCCCACTGATGTAAATAAATTTGGTATTCCGCACGGGGGGTAAGACGTGGTGGATTTAATTTTAAGTGTAGGAGGTACACGTACCAGTGATCACGTTGTATAAGACGTTTCGTAATAGACTTGTAATGAATCTCGGTCGGGTCAGCTGAGAGTGGTTTTCCACATGTAATTTATAACTTCATCCCTCCCGATGCGAGTGCTGGTGCACTTTCTCTAAAACTACCCTATACATCACTACTCAGCTGTTAATAACTATGGTGTTAAACTTAATAAATGTTTAAAAAAAAAACTTTGGTGTACGAATTGTAATGTCCTAAATTGTGAGAGACTATTTTGTTTGGAATTCAATGATAAGGTATGTCCTTTTTCGTAGATCTGTTTCTATGTAAAATACTGTTAGCAAGTTTCTCTATATACTTTATCCAAGGATGAGAGTGGAGTTTTGAACATTACTATTTCTATTTTATATTTTAAATTCGAAAAAGACAACGTGTCCTGATAACGGCGCAATGGAACTCAACAAGTGAATCACACGTATTTAAATTTTTCAAAATTAGTAAGACGTGATTGCACTTAACAAGTGTACAGACGTAACACAAGATCCTAAGTATATTATTATGTTATAAATTGAGATTAAAATAAAGCTCAATATATGAAATAAATTAATTGTTTGCGTCTCTTATTAGAGAGTAGATTTATCATCTTGTGCGTAGATAAATATAAAATTTGGTCAGCGCGTACGTAAGAACTCAAGAGGAAGTACCAGTAGGTTAGGGAACCGTGCTTACTATAAATAATAGGATCCATCAGCGTGCGACGCCCTTGGGTGTTACACATGACTCCCATCCCACCGCGGCCCAGAGGCAGTTACAAAGGACAGCCAAAGCGTGGGGAACACGCGAGATTGTTACAGATGGCAGCCCACTTTGGGGCATGCACCTCGGGGAAAGATCATCGTAGCATAGCAGGTATTACAGAATGGTCCATGATGGTGTCACTAACGAAATAGACTGGAATGCTGGTGACGGGGAGATCGGGGTTCGAATACCAGTCGGGTGTAATGAAAGTGTTTTTTCCAATAAATATATACTTCCACACAAATGATGATACACTTCCTCTAAATTCAACCCTCATAATCTCTATCACATTAGCTTAATTGGTACATATAAAAATAACCCGAACTCGGTGCAGAGTTAATAATACGAAAATAATAAAGCATAGAGAGGGTAAAGGATAAAGGGAGTAAACCGACATTAAGGCGGAGAAAGGATTACAAAACTACAGTAAAAAAAAGTGTTAAGGCACCCTATCTTCTTACTCCAACAAGCGTTTTGAACTGAACACAAATGGTATATATAATTATGTTTTTAGCACCGCGTCTTACTTCCTGTTCGGGTTATACGCTTATGTACCAATTTCACTAATGGTTTTTAGAGATTAGAGAGGTTATATGTATAGGAAGTGTACTCACATTTGTATGGAGGGAGAGTGGAAAGCCATTTTTGAAAAAACACCCTCACCCGACCGAGATTCAAACCTGGATCTTCCCTTCATCGGCAGTCTAGTCAACTACGAGAGTAGCGCCTTGAACCATTCGGTCACCGAAGAGGGTAAAGATTGGTATAAATTAATCATAATCCCCTTCGAATATTCAATCAAACCTGGGTCTTCAAGCATGTATTTGACTTCTCTTATCACTTGGACACGAGGATTTGAATAGATTGTCATGTTTATAAATTATCAGTGAAAGTTTGGATTCACGTTTTCTGTTCCAGCAAAGATAGTTGATGAATGGTGACGTTATGCGAGTCAACGACGGGAATTCCCCTATAGATAGTACATAATGTTATTATTATTAGCACCGCGTCTTACTACCCGTTCGGGTTATACGCACTTACGCTAATGTGTAATGGTAGGGTGATTGTGAGATGAAATGGAGGACCTACAGTTTAACGTGGAATCCGAACCACGGTGGCGGCCTGGCAACTCTTGTTAATCCCCTAATAGTAAACAAGAGGATAAATCCTATTGCGCATAAGCAAGGGGCACTGTAAGTTAATCGTGATTCATAAATAGTAGTAAGAAAACTAAATACTTTAATTCCAGTAGGGACTACAATAATTATTGTAGCTGATGTAAAATAAGCTCGTCTATCAACATCTATTCCTACGGTGAATATATGATGTGCTCAAACAACGAATCCAAAAAATCCAATAGCGATTATTACAAAAATTATTCCAAGATCTCCAAAGGCCCTACTTTTTACCACTTTCGTGACAGATAATGTGAGAAATTATCCCAAATCCAAATAGAGTTAGAATATAAACTTCTGTAAACTCAAGTACAACCAGAGTCTGGGGGTAAGGGGTGGGAAGATTTTTTTGGGGGGGAGGATGGAAGTGGGAAAGTGTGGGGACGATGGATAAGTGTTTTAGAAGAGGGGAAACTTTCTCTTTCGATCTCTGAGAGCTGTTATTGTTTCATTACAGTTTTCGGCTACTATTGAACTAGGCTTCCTGGCAAACTGCGTCGCTCCGATGAGCCTGTTGTGCCTTGTATTCTGTTTTTTTTAAGGAAGCTATAATTTGTGATTTGATGGGAGATTAAATCTATAGTTTGATTATTTTTTTTTTGTGCACCACGTTTTATTACATGTTTAGACTAACCATATTTTTACACCATTGGGGTAAGGGTGGGTAAGGTAGAATTTAAAGGAAATGTATCCGAATTTTAGTGGGGAAATCATTTAGGAAAAAGACACAGAACGGCCGACTGGGATTTGAACCGAGAACTCTTCTTCATCTGCCAATTTAGTATAAGGAAAGAGTAAGGGTTCGGCCAGACTGACCAGCGTGCGAGAGAGAAAGCGCGTGATTAGAAGATAGTTGTCAATAGTTGTTGACGAGGAGGCAAAGGTTCGAATCTTGGCTCAGTGAACTGAGGGTGGTTTTTGACAAGTGATTTATTGTTGTGGTTTTCTCATCCTCTTTCACGATAATGGTGATTCTTATTTGTAAAGGCCTCCTTTGATTATATTATCTGTAAAGGCCTACTTTGGTTATGATATTGAAGTATTTTAACATATCAGTTATATAAAGGCTACTTATATTATAATATTGAAGTATTTTAACATATCAGTTTTACATATGTATGTATTATTATTTATTAGCACCACGTCTTACTACCCGTTCGGGTTATACGCACTTACGCTAATGTGTAATGGTAGGGTGATTGTGAGATGAAATGAAGGACCTACAGTTTGAATGTGGAATCCGAACCACGGTGGAGGCCTGGCAATTCCCCACATTCACAAGATGTCTTGTCAGAGGTGAAGGAAGGGTTTGGTAATCAGATAAATCTGTGCCGGGACCGAGGATTGAACCCCGGCCGCCAGCATAGAAGTCTGACACCTTACCCCTAGACCACCAGGTCACCCCATATGTATGTAAAACTTATATATATATATATATTTATATATATATATATATATATATATATTATATATAACTGATATGTTAAAATACTTATGATCTTACCAATTAAATTAGGCCGTTAGTACAAGTATGCAAAAGCTATCGATAGTAATAAAAATGTCAAAATGAGAAGTTTTCCTAACAATCAATGAACCAACATACAATAATACAATATTATTGTATGTTGGTTCATTGAGTGCTAGGAAAACTTCTCATTTTGACATTTTTATTACTATCGATAGCTTTTGCACACTTGCTACTAACGGCGTAATTTAATTGGTAAGCTCAAAAAGCATACCTATATATGTATGTAAAACTGATACTTTAAAATACTTCAATATTACCTTTGATTCATCCAGATAGTTTGAGAGTTATTCTTTGATTCATCCAGATAGTTTAAGAGTTATCCTTCCATTCATCCAGCTAGTTTGAGAGTTATCCTTTCATTAATCCAGATAGTTTAAGAGTTATCCTTCCATTCATCCAGATAGTTTGAGAGTTATCCTTTCATTAATCCAGATAGTTTGAGAGTTATTCTTTGATTCATCCAGATAGCTTAAGAGTAATCCTTCCATTCATCCAGCTAGTTTGAGAGTTATCCTTTCATTAATCCAGATAGTTTAAGAGTAATCCTTCCTCAATCAATGAGATATCCATTCATAATTCAATAATTTGAAGTTGTTCATTGATTCATAGTGAAAACTCTTCTCATATTTGAAGTTCTTTATTAACAGATAGCTTTTGTACCTTGCTACTAACAGCTATTTGAGGTAACTCAAATACCAATAGTATGTAAAAGTGATCCTTTAATCAATATTTATTATCCTTTGATTCATCCAGATAGTTTAAGAGTAATCCTTCCATTCATCCAGCTAGTTTGAGAGTTAATCCTTTCATTAATCCAGATAGTTTGAGAGTTATTCTTTGATTCACCAGATAGTTTAAGAGTTATCCCTTCCATTCATCCAGATAGTTTAGAGTTATCCTTCATTCATCCAGATAGTTTAAGAGTTATCTTTATTCAATCCAGATAGTTTAAGAGTATCCTTCCATTCATCCAGCTAATTTGAGAGTTATCCTTTCATTCATCAGATAGTTTAAGAGTAATCCTTCCATTCATCCAGCTAGTTTGAGAGTTATCCTTCATTCATAGATAGTTTGAGAGTTTTATTCTTTGAGAGTTCACTCCAAGATAGTTTAGAGAGTTACCTTCCATTCATCCAGCTAGTTTGAGAGTTACCTTCCATCCATCCAGCTAGTTTGAGAGTTATCCTTTCATTAATCCAGATAGTTTAAGAGTTATCCTTCCATTCATCCAGCTAGTTTGAGAGTTATCCTTTCATTAATCCAGATAGTTTGAGAGTTACTTCCATTCATTCCAGCTAGTTTAGAGTTACCTTCCATTCATCAGCTAATTTGAGAGTTATCCTTCATTATCCAGATAGTTTGAGAGTTATCCTTCCATTCATAGAGCTAGTTTGAGAGTTCACACTTCCATTCATTCAGCTAGTTTGAGAGTTACACTTCCATTCATCCAGCTAGTTTGAGAGTTACCGGGGGTCCACACGAGGGTGTAGACGTGGAAGTTGTCACACCAGGCCGCACCCTGCCTGTTCCACTCGTACATCTCCTTGTGGACCTGCTGACCCTAGTCCCAGCACGCAGCCAGCCTCCAGCCTCTTGGAGCCAAGATCTGGACCACCTTCCTTCAGGATGATGTCCTTATTCCCCCTGGACATGGCCAGGCGGATCTGGCCCGAGGTGTAGTCACGACCGTACCAGTTGTCCTTGGGCGTCAGCCACAGCTCTGTGAAACATCAATCAGATTTACCTAATGGACTTGCCCAACTAAGAGAAATTGCTAATTTAAACATCGTATGTGAGATCGGCGATGTTACGTAAATTTTCATTGAAATTCCCTTATCTGTAACTTGGGAAAATTATTAGATCTTCTTTCACATATTCATAAAAGTACATTTTATCTGGACCTGTAACTTCTGATGAATATCAACACCTATAAAATAACAGTAATAATATAATAAAATGTTAATCAATATTGGCCACAAAAAAAAAGTTTGTACTTTTTAAAAGTCCCTTTCTAAGAAAATTGAACTGTAAGCTTACACTAGAGCCTCAAGAAATTCATATTTTTTTGTAATTTTTAGGACCTAGACCTAACTAACTATAGCTTGCTCTTATGACCGTGAAATTGGCAATATTTTTACTCGGAAATAATGGTTTAACAACGCCAAAATAGTATTTTTGAACAATTCTGAACTTGTATACTTCTGTACCTCTTTAACCACCATCTAATTCTGTACCCTCTCTTTAACCCTTCCCATCTATTCTGTACCTCTTTAACCTCCTCTACTTCTGTACCTCTTTAACCCTCTCCACTTATGTACCTCTTTGACCTTCTTCTACTTCTGTACCTATTTAACCCTCCTCTACTTCTGTACCTCTTTAACCTTCTTCTACTTATGTACCTCTTTAACCTTCTTCTACTTCTGTACCTCTTTAAGCCTTCTCTACTTATGTACCTCTTTAACCTTCTTCACTTCTGTACCTATTTAACCCTCCTCTACTTCTGTACCTCTTTAACCCTCCTCTACTTCTGTACCTCTTTAACCCTATTCTACTTCTGTACCTCTTTAACCCTCCTCTACTTCTGTACCTATTTAACCCTCCTCTACTTCTGTACCTGTTTAGCCGCCCTCTAAGAGTAATCGCACTAGCTCCCTATGCCCATAGCCCCGCCAAAGTTGACATGTGTCACGTGAGGACACATGAGTCCCCCTCACCTGGGTAGATCCAGTCCCCGGCGGGTAGTTTGGCCCTCACCTCCACCTTGCCGTAGCAGAAGCTGAAGGTCTGTTTGGACTGGAGTCTTGAAGACAGCACCGGGGGAAGAATATCCCAAGCGATTGCCTTCTTGGTGCACTCGGCGCTGTCTGGCAGGCCCGTGCATCTGTGAGGCAGCAAAAACTGCTGATATCACCGTGTGAACAAAATTAAACTCTACATGTTTCAACTGGAGCAATATCTTATTTATTTTGATAAAAAAAAAAGTTTTAATATAAAAACTGCAAAAACACTAACCTTGACTCACGTCCTTTACATCCTCACCTTAATAAACGTTATATGAGTGAGCCCTTAAGCAGTGGCGAGCCGCCGTGTATAGGCACTGCGGAACTGCAGCACCCTCTATTTCCACTTGATATTATCGATAACATTTAATATAATGAGTCCTTTTTTCTTTAATTTGTTCTTTATTTTTGTGGTACAATATATATTCCTTAAGCTTAATGCCAGTACCTCAGTAGCCATCTCCCAGTTTATGAAAAAGATACAAAAATCTTTGTATGGAAATATGCGCTTCACAGTGCCAGCGGCGTGGTGTTTGACTGTTGTGCACATGAGCACATAGGAGGAAGGTGGGGAGTAAGGTGGGACTGCCAGGTAGAGATAGCACTGTTGCTCTCGAGTAAGACGGAATCTCAACTTTCAGGACGGAAGTGACGTCATAGCTCCCCCTCCCCCCTTTCCCTCCCGTCTCGCGTGTTCCAGGGATTCCCCCCTCCCCCCCCCCCTGATGATCCAGAGGGACATTGGGAGGGTGAAGGGGAGAGAGTGTAGGAGATGTGTGGGGATGATTCGTCGGGGGAGACGGTGGTCGCGGAGGGACGGGTTGTATGATTGGTTCAGGAAGTCCTCCCTCCCCTCACCCCTTTACCTCCCGTCTCGCGTGTTCCCCGCGGCGTAGATTCGCGGGTGCGTAGAGACGGGAGAAATGTCTCTCTCTCTTTCTATCTCTCTCTCTCTCTCCTCTTTCTATCTCTCTCTCTTTCTCTCCTCCCCTCTTTCCATCTCTCTCTCTCTCTCTCTCTCTTTCCTTCGAACAGTTTTTTAGACTATGCTGAAAAAAATACATATCTAAAATGATCTTTTCTATCTCTGTCTCTCTCTCCTTCTCTTCCCCTCCCTCTTTCTATCTCTCTGTCTCTCCCTCTCTCTCAGAGTAGGGGATGACGGGTATAGCCCTCCTTTCCTCGAACAGCCTGGAAAAAAATACATATCTAAAATGATATTTTCCTGCTCCGAATGAAACATACATAGCCTCTTAGCTTTTATTTCTATGATCAAGGACTTAAATAAATAGTACAACTTTTTTATTTAGCGAGTATATTCTTAAGATTATGATGATACATACATACATACATATAAATTCTCTTTCCCTCATAGTCTTTCACTTGATGCATACAAAAAATATCTTTCTCTAAAGTCTTGTCTAAACATGTTAGAATACTTCGACGCTTGAACAGTTCGTACTCGTCTTCAGCCAGATTATTATGATACATACAAAAAATATCTTTCTCTAAAGTCTTGTCTAAACATGTTAGAACACTTCATCCTCGTCTTCACCCAGATTATTATGATACATACAAAAATATCTTTCTCTAAACATGTTAGAACACTTCACCACTTGAACAGTTCGTACTCGCCTTCACACAGTTTATTATGATGCATACAAAAAATATCTTTCTCTAAACATGTTAGAACACTTCACCACTTGAACAGTTCGTACTCGCCTTCATCCAGATATATCAGTCCTCTCTGTGAAGCGTTAAAGCGACTCCTGTAGCGCGCACCAAAGTCCCTCATAGTCTTTCACTTGATGCGTACAAAAAAAAATATCTTTCTCTAAACATGTTAGAACACTTCACCACTTGAACAGTTCGTACTCGCCTTCACCCAGATATAACAGTCCTCTCTGTGAAGCGTTAAAGCGACTCCTGTAGCGCGCCCCAAAGTTTTTACCAGGCAGATGTACTTTGCCTACATAGTCTAGCGTTATGATGTTCGGCTCATCCTCATCCTCGCTGATCTCTTCGTCTCCTTCTAGGCGGCGAACGTTGTACGTACGAAACTTTTCAAGTTCAGAGATGTGCTTGACACGATCGAGTTCCTCACGCTCGATTCGGTCCAACTCGACGCACAAAGCGTTTTCCTCCTCTGCCCAAGCTGTAGTACCGGGCTGACTCGATTCCGGCTCATCCTCGTGGGAAGCTGTAGAACCGCGTTCGATGGACCGACTCGATTCCCGGAGAATTAGCGGGTCGTCTCCTTCCTTAAGATTGTAGACCGGACAAGCGGTAGAACAGCGTTCGACAGACTGACTCGATTCCCACATTCCGGGATTATGGCATCCGAGCCAGTGCACGGAAAATCACAGCACTCGCCGTAACCTTTGTCAACACTCGCGATATGATATTCTAAACCACCGTTCGAAATCTTAATATCGCTCATGTCCTCCAGACGGTAACCCAACCGGCTAAACATGTTGAATGAGATACGTCTCCCCGCCTCGCGCCCGCTTTATACGCTCGGAATGGAGGAGGGGAACGCGCCCTCCCCTCCTTCTACACTATATCCTTCGCCTCGATCCATGAATTGTGAGACGAGTCGAACCCTAACCATTTGACGTACACTCTATTTCCAGAACGTCTGATTATCTTCTCTACGAGGTAAACATCCGGATACGAGGTCTTTCTAAGCTCCTTACCGTAGAAACCTCCCGTGATAGGATTACCTTTCATATCTTCGAGTAGGAAGGTCCTGGGATTAGTCTCGACGACGTTACGTATTTTAAACAGTTCGGTCGACCAGTTCGCAGTATAACCCTTTTCAAAAACGTCCTTATACTTGCTGATACGAACTATATCACCTACTTTAAAAATGTTCGGCGTGGAATCTGACATCTTGAAACGTTTATAGACGGTATGTAAAAGTCTATCATCCTTGACGTCTATAGGCCTCATCTTTATGGTCGAGTGTACTGTACGATTGTATTCGTCCAGTAAGGAATCGATCATATCGATCCATCGATATGAACCTTTAGCCGTGAACCTCCTCCACATCATGTTCTTGAGAGTACGATTAAATCGTTCCACGACGCTGGCCTTGACGTTGCTGTATGTAGAATAATGATTGATTCTCTTTCTCTTCATGAGCGTTTTGAATTCAGGGTTGTAAAACTCTGTACCATTATCCGTTTGGAGATGACGTACGCGAGGTAAACCCACCTTGTTGAGGAGGAGAGCCATTGCGGCGCTGACGTTCTTACCCGTCTTAGTCTTGACGGGTGCGGCCCAAGCCCTCTTGGAATACACGTCGATGACGGTGAGAAGGTACTTGAAGCCCTTATTCGATCCAGAGTAAGGTATCATCTCCACTAGATCGGCCTGAAGGAGCTCGTTCAAGCCTCGTACGCTAACGTGTCTTCGAGGAAATCGTCGTCTTGCCGGACGATGAAGTTCACGTGCAATCTCCCACTTGACGCCAGACATGATTATGATAAAGTACAGAAGAGATGAACGTCTTTATACGATGATTCCCGCCTCGCGTAATTCCTCAATGATAGAAACGATCTCGTTATGGTGAGCTGAATGACCGGCCTCGGTAGATGCGCGCAAGAGTCGTAATCGATCCACCAATTCGTTAGGATCGTCCCAATAGGTATAATCGACCCCTCGTCCCGACTCCATCTTGTATAAACCCTCACCCTCAAGTTCCTCCTCAAACATAGGTTTGATGATTAACGAATACTTCGATCCGGCTCGCATCTTGATACGAGCGTATGGTTCGTTTCTCAACCGATGCGCGTTCGTTTCTTCAAGCATAGACTTGTATACTTTCAGATCCTCCTTTGTATAATGGGTAGGTGCTCTTCTGAAAAGTAATTCTAATAGTCCTCGAGTATACGGCACCGTCTTATTGTTAAGGAGTATTGTACCGTCTCTCCCGTTGAATACGATACGGCTATCTCCGAGCTTGGTAGAGTCACCTTCATGACGGACTCCGTAGGTCTTATCGGAATGAGCGTGAGATGAATAAAGATAAGTATCCAATAGATGGTTGTTTTCCAATGTCTCAGGTAAGGCTTCCGTCTCCTCAGGTTCCGCGAGCGCCTTCACCATCTTGTTTAGAGGATCCGTGATAGGTTTGAACGTTTCATTCGCGACGTGCTCAGACTCGTGTCGTGCATCACGTAGTTGTTTATACTTTCGTTTAATAATCTTACTAGCTTTTATGATATCCTCCGCAACCTTCGTCGTCATGATGTAAGGTGTGAATGTCTCTCACCGTGAAGATACGGTTCATTATATCTAAACGTAAGTAAAACCTAATTCTACGTGTAAAATCTGAGACGTTGTCGGGCGTTTTTCTATCATGAAAGATATAGAGTCATCTTTGGACACCTCAAAAGGCGGATCGTCGATAATTTTAAGATTCAACAAGCAAATAATATCTTTCAAGTTCATGACCATCGTTGAAACGATGCCCGCCCTCTTGAACTTATAACCACGTTCACCCGTTAGAGTCAATTCGAAATGTCTCGCATCCTTCCGCATAGGTTTCGAATCCAAGTAGATGTAGATGAAACTACGATTAACCGTAGAGTCTACATAAGCTTTAGACGCAGCGTCTGAAGGTAATGAGGGCATACCTATGTTTCGCAAAACTACACCGTCTGCATCGTAAAGCTTGTTGTCATCCGCTCCTCTTAAGCGTAGTACACCTCCGGCTATAAAATCGTTGTAAATGCCTCGTTGTATCTCGAAAGTTTCCTCTAGGCTTAGCAGCTTTGAACTTAAAGCGTCAAGCCTCGTTCTATTTTCGTCGAGACGCCTTGAGCCAGTTTCCACACCTCCTCCATCCCTTGACGAGCGCTCTTCTCAAAGTTAACGTATTTTATTCGATCCCTCTCCAAATCCTCAATCAGCGATTCCATCTGTCCTTTGATGAGGTCCTTGGCAGTGTTGAGAGCGACTATCTGCTCGTTACTATGCCTTGCATCCATCCTATCGACGTAAGACTTGTTACAGACATCCTTAGATGTGACGGGCGACTCGACGTTGACGATCCTTTTCGATCTAGCGTCGTAATACCCTTGAGAGTTTAGAGTTAGATTTCCCTCCGGCTCGATGAGAGATCTATATTTGTAGAGGCTATGACCGAATTTAGATATGGACGACATGATGTCTTACCGTGTACTGAATATACGTTCTTGTTAATCGTGCAAGATAAAGGTATCGAACCCGTAGCGATATCGTCCTTTATCGAACTCATGATCTTTGCTCACCACCAGAAAATCGTACTTGTTTTCTTTCCAACACAGTGAGCATACCTCCTTAAATTTTTGGAAAGTCATATCTGTGTTTACGTGATCGTCGTAGACGTGTCTCAGGTTCGTATCGTCCATCCTGAATAGGATGAGAAGATTAGCGTTATCTCTCAACATCTGTTTCGGGATGCGCGAGTACGTCTGACAGAGATAGAAACAGTCTATAGACTTATGTCTACCCATACTGAAATAAGCCTGTATATTAAACTGTTTATCGCAAGCGACGTCGTCGAAAATGAATACAGAGTCGGGTTCAGCCTCGGACGGTGGAATAATTTCCGCGTTGTCGGAATAAGGGAAATAGCCCATACCTTCAATGAGTGAAAGGACCTTCGATAAACGTTGATACTTGGGCTGGTACAACGATTTAGAGTAAACGTACACGTTCTTGAAGCGTAGGCCGTTAGGTTCCTCCAACAGACTGATCATGGTGTTGGTTTTACCGCAATTCGAAGGCCCGCAGATGATGCAGCGGATAGTATCGGGTAACAACGTACCGTGTCTCTGAGGTAAAGCTCCACCCTCATCGTGATCGTTGTTATGAACAGTTAAAGAATCTGTCTGTTTCTCGAGCCGCATGTCAACTACTACTTCATCTATATAATGCGCACACCTATATAAATGCTAATCAGTACGTGTCATGAGACGAAGAAGAGGGGAGGATTGTTGGATAAGATAATCAATAATCTACCGTTTGAAGCGCATATACCTGGATACCAGTACTGCGGGCCGGGGACAAAGTTGGAAAAACGATTGAAACGAGGTGATCCTGGAATAAACGAGTTAGATCGACACTGTAAAGAGCACGATATCGCATACTCCAAGGTGAAAGATCTTGCAGCTCGTCATACTGCAGATCGTGAACTTATCGAGAAATCGTGGAAAAGATTACTCGCGCCTGACTCAAAGTTGGGTGAGAAAGCCGCTGCGTGGGCAGTCACCAACGCGATGAAAGCTAAAGTCAAGATGGGTTCAGGTCTAAAGAGGAAGAAGAAGACTCAACGGCGTCAACGGCGTCCTACTACTACTACTAGACGCCGTAAGAAGAAGGGCGGAATTCTACCTATACTACCTCTGATCGCTGCGCTTGGAGCCGTCGCTGGAGGAGCTGCAGGAATCACGAAGGCGGTACAAAGTGCTAAGGCCAATACGAAACAATTGAACGAGGCTCAGAGACATAATCGTACGCTCGAAGCTATTGCCATGGGGAAAGGCATGTATCTACGACCTTACCCGAAAATAAAATGACTACCTAAACGTGCCCTTACCGAAACGGATCTGCGCAAGTACGCCGCCGAGTTAAAAATCCCCTTCTTTAGAGGAGTATTTGCAAGAGATGCTTTACCTAGCGGTACTCCTTGGAGGATGGAGAACGCCATCATCAATCTTGACGATGATAGCGGTAAGGGTACGCATTGGGTGGCGTATAAGAAAAACGGTGAACGAGCCGATTATTTCGATAGTTTCGGTGATCTAAGACCACCGCTCGAACTTGTTCGTTATCTCGGAGGAATACCCATCACCTATAATCATACTCGGTATCAAGAGTACGGTACCGTTTTATGCGGTCATCTTTGTTTAGCCTTCCTTAAATACTCGCGCTGACGTTCGAACTTAGTAAATATGTCTATGACGCTTACACTGACAGGTCAGAGTTCGAATCTGACAGAGAACTACTTCCCTCATATCCTGCTCGGAGAAGAGAATCGTGAAGAAGAATGGTTCATCGGACTGATCAATCTGGCCACGTTCAATTCCATACCGAACATTGACGAGCGTAATAATAAATTTTATTGTGATGGTAAAGAATATACAGTGCCTCCGGGCACCTATGAACTTGAGGCGTTGGATCGATTCTTGCGAAGGGAAGTCCCGAGTAACGTAAAGCTCTCGATTATCGGTGACCCTAGCACTTTAAAGAGCTATATCACTTGCAATAAACCTATCGACTTTACCCGACCTAGCACGTTTGCATCCTTGCTAGGGTTCGACTCGGTCATACTTCCTGCAGGGAAGACGCACATATCTACCAATACTGTGAATATTCTTCATGTGAATGTGATCCGCGTAGAATGCAGTCTCGCTAGCGGAGCTTACGTCAACGGAGAACCGAGTCATACCTTGCACGAGTTCAGCATGACCGTCCCGCCAGGCTATAAGATAGTGGAAGCGCCTAACAATATCATTTACCTTCCGGTAACGAAGCGAGTAATAGAGTCTATCGCGGTACGACTTGTTGACGAACGAGGTGATATCATCAACTTTAGGGACGAGACGATATCACTACGTCTGCATCTGAAACGAGTCGCTGGGGATGGGACTCGTACTAGATAAAACAAGACGGCGAAGTCTTCCTCGAAACATTGAGAGAAGGACAGTGAAAGTGTTAACACCTGCCAATAAACTCTATTTAAGACGTCTAGGTTACTCGTTACGAAAATAATGGATGACACCGCGGATATTCTGAACATTGGAGAGTCTGCCGCTTTCGATACGACCTTGAGCAGTTTCCAGTATCATTCCTACGCCTCGTATATTCCCGGTCCATTAGCTAACGGGAACGAGCTTAGGATATCTATCCAACAAGAAGGGTTATGCACACTACCGCACCGCTCTCTGCTGCATATCAAAGGACGACTACTTTTGAATACGGGAGAACCTGGAAGCACTTCGAGGATTGTTAATAACGGAATACTGCATCTATTCTCAAGAATCGCCTATGAGATCAACGGCGTAGAGATTGATCAATCGAGAGATGTGGGTATTTCGACTCAGCTTAAAAACTATCTATCTATAAGGAATGGTTGGCAGACTCATCTTTCAAACGCCGGTTGGAGACTTGAAGGAGTTCACGTACACGCTGAAACAGGCATCTTTGACGTATGCATCCCTTTACGTCTCATACTAGGATTCGTCGAAGATTATTCTCGAATACTGATCAATGCGAAACAAGAGCTGGTGCTAGTTCGTTCGACCGGCGACAATAACGCTTTACAAAGAGCCCCACCTCCTGCTGCAGAGACGCCCTCTAGGATCGAGTTAAGTAAAATATCTTGGCTTGTACCGCATATAAAGACTGACGATATCAATCGTCTCAACCTGCTTAATTTCATCAAGAGCGGGAGGATCATCGAGCTACCTTTCCGTACTTGGGAATTGTACGAGTACCCTAACGTGCCCACCTCTAATCAACATGATTGGACCGTGAAAACGTCAACTTTGCTGGAAAAACCTCGTTACGTTGTTTTCGCGCTTCAGACCGGACGGAACAACACGACGGCAGCAGATAGAAGTATTTTTGATCATTGTAATTTACGTAATGCTAAACTCTATCTAAATTCTAACATGTACCCTTACGAGGATATGAACTTGAACTTTAGACAGGATTCCTTCTCGAAATTATACGAAGACTATGCTAATTTCCAGACTTCGTACTACGGAACGAGCGCCTCTTTACCTTTACTTGATCCTTCCCATTTCAAGTCTCATGCACCCATTGTCGTGTTCGATGCCAGCCGACAGGAAGATACTCTCAAGGACGGTATGGTGACATGCCGTATAACGTTCGAGACGGAGGAAAATATCCCGGTAAATACCAAGGCGTTTTGTCTAATCATACACGATAGAGTTGTCCGCTATAACCCTTCAAGCAGTGATGTTAGCAAAATGACATCATAAATGAGGCAACATTGCGCAAAACTGGCGGAGGGGAGGTGAAAAGTTCAGTACACGACAATCTATATTAAAGGAACTGAAGAGTTGAGTCGGCTACAGAGTATCAACAACGCCGATAGCGACAAGTACAAAGCTTAAAAAATGTCTGAGTGCTCAGCGAATGGTTTAAGAATATTAAGTTTGATCGGACAAAACTTTTGCGATCTGACCAAGAGTGCGATGCGGAACGATACGAGTTCGGTTATTCCAGCTTTGCTTCATATGATAGTCTTGATAAATGAGTATAAAGAGTGTATTGATTTCAATAAGTTATCATGCTTCTGCGGCCAAGACGAGGTTGACACAGTCAAACGGAGGAAGAAAACTACTGACGCTTCTAAACGTTCACGTGGAAAGAAGAGTAAAACTACTGAGGAAACGAACGAGGAGCCTGCGGTGAAGAAGCTGCAAGACGGGTTGAGTGAACACTTTTAAAAAACTTTTTCACAGTTACTTGCAATGTATTAAACTTTTTAACGATTATTCTTAGAAATGTAACGAGCTCTTTTTTAAAATAAAAAGAATTAACGATTAACATTTTTGTTTTCTTTACAGGGTAAGGATGCGAGTGTACCCATGACTTTATTATTTAAGATGATCCCATTTAAATAGTCTAAAAGGTTATGTACCATCATTGGCGCTCTCTTTTCCAAGGCCTGGGTTCTAACCCCGACTGTTAGTGTATCAAACCGTCCTCTGAGAAGGACAGGTTGTAATCTCAACTGTTATTGCAGCAAACTGTGCTCTGAGAGGCTCAGCTTCTAATCCTGACCATTCTCTGAGAGGTTCGTACCAGACTGTACTCTGAGAGGTTCGTACCAGACTATACTCGAGGGAGGTTCGTACCAGACTGTACTCTGGGAGGTTCGTACCAGACTGTACTCTGGGAGATTATTGTACCAGACTGTACTCTTGAGAGGTTCGTATCAGACTGTACTCTGGGAGGCCAGGGTTATTGTACCAGACTGTACTCTAGGAGGTCCAGATTATTGTACCAGACTGTACTCTAGGAGGTCCAGATTATTGTACCAGACTGTACTCGGGGAGTCCTGGCTTATTGTACCAGACTGTACTCTGGGAGGTTCGTACCAGACTGTACTCTTGAGAGGTCTGGGTTATTGTACCAGACTGTACTCTAGGAGGTCCAGATTATTGTACCAGACTGTACTCTAGGAGGTCCAGATTATTGTACCAGACTGTACTCTAGGAGGTTCGTACCAGACTGTACTCGGGGAGTCCTGGCTTATTGTACCAGACTGTACTCTGGGAGGTCCAGATTATTGTACCAGACTGTACTCTGGGAAGGTCCAGATTATTGTACCAGACTGTACTCTAGGATGTCCAGGTTATTGTACCAGACTGTTCTCCGAGAGGTCCAGATTATTGTATCAGACTGTTCTCTGAGAGATCCAGATTATTGTACCAGACTGTTTTTTTCTGAGAGGTGCAGGGTTGTAACCCCTCAACTGTGGCTGGTTATTGCATCAGTCTGTAACTAGCTACCTCGTACTGTACTCTGAGAGACTCGGGTTCTAACGACCACGTGATCGATACTGCTTTTGCATGACAAGTCACTTACCTGTCTGTAGACCACTTTTACACACACATGTTGACCAGTGTGTTGCCGATCAGTTAGCTGGAGTCCCAATTGGTCCGCCAGTTTTGCCGTCACTTTGTTCACCTAAGCATGAACTTGTCAACCAGTTGTTCCAAATCGGGTTGGCTACATGTCTCATCTAGCCTACGAGATATTTTTTTTACAGCTTATCGATCAGTTTGTATGATGATAGTGTAAACAATATGAACCTGTAACTAATTTTGCTTACAAATACAACTATAGTACTTAGGTCTAGAAATTTAAATCATATCAATAGCAATCAGTCCTAGTTAAATATAATTGGCCTCCCCCTCAGCTCCTCTCTCTCTCTCTCTCTCCCTCTCTCTCTCGCCCTCTCCCTCTCTCCCCTCTCTCTCTCTCTCTCTCTCTCCCTCTCTCTCTCGCCCTCTCCCTCTCTCTCCCTCTCTCTCTCTCTCTCTCCCTCTCTCTCTCGCCCTCTCTCCTCTCTCTCCCCTCTCTCTCCCTCTCTCTCTCCCTCTCTCTCTCTCTCTCTCTCTCCTCCTCTCTCTCTCTCTCTCTCCCTCTCTCTCTCCCTCTCCCTCCTCTCTCTCTCTCTCTCTCTCTCTCTCTCTCTCTCCTCTCCCTCTCTCCCTCTCTCTCTCTCTCTCTCTCTCTCTCTCTCTCTCTCTCCTCTCTCTCTCCTCTCTCTCCTCACTCCTCTCTCTCCCTCCCTCCCTCTCTTTCCCTCCCTCTCTCTCTCTCTCTCTCTCTCTCTCTCTCTCTCTCTCCCTCTCAGAGTAGGAGATGACGGGTATAGCTCTCCTTCCCTTTTAGAAACTTTTCTAACCATCAGATAAAGCTATTTCCATGAAACTATGTTATCATGAACCAGCTATACACCTCATTCTAACAGTATGTTATCATGAACCGGATATACCCCCCATTCTAACACTATGCTATCATGAACCAGCTATACCTCCTATTCTAACACTATGTTATCATGAACCGGATATACCTCCCATTCTAACAGTATGTTATCATTAACCGGATATACCTCCCATTCTAACAGTACGTTATCATGAACCAGCTATACCTCCCATTCTAACACTATGTTATCATGAACCAGCTATGGAGCTGACGGGTATAGCCCTCCTCTTCTCGACTAGGCTGGAAAAAAAAAAAACATATCTAAAATGATCTTTTCTATCTCTCTGTCTCTCTCTCTCTCTCTCTCTCTTCTCCCTTTTTTCTTCAGAGTATGAGGTGGCGGGTATAGCCTTCCTTTCCTCGACTAGGCTGGAAAAAAACATATCTAAAATGATCTTTTCTATCTCTCTGTCTCTCTCTCTCTCTCTTCTCCCCTCTTTCTATCTCTCTGCCTCTCCCTCTCCTCTCCTCTCTCAGAGTAGGAGATGACGGGTATAGCCTTCCTTGTACCAGCCCGTACTCAGAGAGACTTAGGTTCTAACCCTAGCTGTTACCTTATGTACTCTAGGAGGTCCGAGTTGTAATCTTGGAGAGGTCAGGTAAAAAAACACGATACACACACAGAAAACTCTATTTAATGAATATAACAGATACACGCTAAATTAGTATATTTTTTTTTTTCTTCAGTCAAGTCTTTTTTAAAGCACTAATGATAAAGGTATAGTGACATTAATTATTCACTTTTGCATTAATCGAAACATATATACACACAGAAAACTCTATTTAATGAATATAATGATAAACATTTTTTTAAACAGATACACGCGCTAAATTAGTTACAGAGCAAGAATACTTTTCTCAAGTCTTTTTAAAGCACAAACATACGCCAGCTTTTTCTCAAGTCTTTTTTTCTAGTGACATTAATCAAAACTCTATTTACATACTAAAGCACTAACATTTTTTCCTAGTGACTATACCTACAGAAAACATGTGCTAAATTAGTTTATTTTTCTCAAGTCTTTTTTTAAAAAGAGCACTAACATTGACATGAGGGGCCAGTAGATGCCTGTAGATCACTCACTGACACCCGTACATGATGGTCCAGCTTCAATCATCGTCTCTTGGAGGGAAGTAGTTGGTTGCTCCCCTATTGCGTAGTGACCCCAAGGTAGAGTTCTGTCCGATCCGGGTAACATGTATCGTTTATCATCGATAGAGCAAAGTGCAACCCGATTAAATTTTTGAGTGAAAAGTTTAAATCCAACAGCTCTTATTGAACGGGCTTCTCTCATGACTACTGTTTCTTTAGTTAAACAATTACGATAGTCCTCTAAAGAGAGCGTTCTTAACGCGCTACTCTTGACGCCTTTAGCTTTGAGCGTCTCACCACCCCCTTGTACAGCAAATGAATAAAGTTTAGGGCGTAAACCTATGAACTCAGTGATGATAAGACCTCGAGTCTCATCTTTTAGTTTACCGAGCACCCCTTTATTTACTACAGGCATGCCGTAAACATTGTCTTGTCCGTAAGTGGAGGTGTCCAGATAGTCGTTAGCTAACGGGATAAGTCGCCGGTAGGCGTCCTCGACTGTTATATAGTAGAGGAGCGAGTCTGTGTCAGTGTATTGGAGTTTTAGTGTACCTGGTGGGAAGGCTGGAACCATGGCCTGGTAATGTAGGCCGTACATGACTACTTTAGAGATTTCCAAAATGGCGAATCCCGCATAAATTGGCATATCAAAGTAAATCTCCTGCGGTTCCATCTCAATGATAACCAGGTTTTCTGATACAATCATACGGTTTTTAAAGTTTGGACTGGCTATAAGGTTACCAGCCCCAAATTTACCCTCCCACCTGGTAGTTATTTTTATCGTACGGTAGGCCCTCTTGTTAGATATAAGACGGCCGAATGCGGCGTTGTTCATCAATTTGAAAAACATGTTTTCAAACTGATTGCTCGCTTTACTCCTCATTTCCGCGTTCAGCTTAATATACGGAGCCATCCAGGGAGATTGTTTGAAACTGAGAACACGGTGGACTCTCGTCAGTTTCAACCCATTCACTAAACATAACTTTAGATGACGATAGTGAATGACGTACCTAGTCTTATCAGCTAGAGTCGTTAACAATTTCTCGTGTTTCCCTACGGGTGGAATCCCTTTCTCAGGACAGAACGGCAAGTCAGAATGAGCGTCATGTACATTTTGTGGGTATTCAAGATCTACCTGCAAGATATAGCCCGTATCCGCATCGTCCTCCACGTTTAGCACGTTCAAGCGTTCAATTTCATCATCTTCAAGCCATCTGAACCCTCCATAGGGTAATGAGCTCAACATGCTAAATGAATAGAGTCCATTCACGTCTAGATAAATGAGGTAAGACTCTGGTTTGGAACGGTCAAATGAACTCATATAACGATTATTAGCTACAGAATGACGATTAGCTACGAAACATATCCCTCCTCGAATAGCTCCCTCAATGAATTGATGCATATCTACGTCATCTATTAATTCGAGCTGTACCTGGGTTATTCTCAATAGAGCTTGGTACGCTAGACTGGGGGCCGTAAGAGACCATCCGGGATCGAGCCTATACGTTTTCATACAAAGATCACGAAAGTTCTCAAAGACGTCAGCTAGTAGTGTTACGTCGGTATGAAGGTAGAGGTTCGAGTAATCCCAAAGATTCTTGCATTCGAAAAGGCGCCAAACCTCGTGAGCGTGACTATAGTCCTCCTGAGAGATATGAGTATCCGTGAGCGCGTTATAAAATTTATCTTTGCTCGGTAACTGAGTCTCGTTCAGTCGCTCAAATGAATCTATATAGTCATAGGGGAACACCCCTTTACGAGCGACTAGTTTGAAACGTTCATCATCAGGATGATACTTACGAGTGATTTTAAGTTGCTCAGGTTCGAGGTAAGATACGCATTTCTCTAGGGAGGTACACAGAAAGCTGAAACTATCTATAATTTTAATTGTGATCCCTCTAAATCCGTGCTGAATATATTTCATGATTACTTTGAATCTACCCATCGTCTCGCCAATAACCTTAACTTTCCCTGGATTGACAATAACGCTCTCCCCTGTGAACGGATCAGTTTCTCTACGTTCAACGAGTGATTCGAGAAGGAAATAATTATCATAGCATCGTGCATTATGAATGACCACGCTCAGATGACTAGGGTTCTTGTAATTAATATTACACCCTGCGTGACTGCTACCACGGTAAAGTCCCGTCAAGTGACAATGATCCATAACGCGGATATCATCATTCGCGTAGGGTTTTTCACAGATATGACAATGAGTAGCCGTATTGTGAGCATCTCTTTGAGCAGGTGTTAGCGGCGTCATTGGAACTACAGTACTATAATAATCTAGTACACGCTTTGCTGTATCTACGAGAGCTTCAACAAATTGATCTGTACAATCTTTTCCCGTGAAGTGACGGTACTCTGAGAGATTATCATTAAAAATGCATTTAGTGTACATGCCTACAGAATATGCTACATGACTCTGTACATTCTCAGTATAAGAAAATTTCGTGTCAGGATCACACATTTCTATAGGTACGAGTAAACTCTCCAAGTCAGCGTACACAATAAATCCTGTTTTCTCCTGTTGTTTATACTGTGAGAACGACAGGAATTTATTTTCCCCTTGAGGGAATGTACTCCTTACCGCTCCAAATTTTTTACACGTTTCTTTATGTTTTACAAGTTTATTTTCAGTCAGAAAAGAGCTCAAACAACGGTCACAAAAATACCTACGTCTTCTGTCAGACGTTGGTGTTAGTTGAGGGTTTATTAATCGTGACAGATTTTTGATTGCACTGAAATGATATTTTTCCGTCCCATGTACTTTTATCATGAATAAATGAACATGTCTAGCACACTCTTTAGCGCTGACATGAACGGGAACGATCACTATTTTTTTAGAGTTGTCCGCAGTGTCCACATAAGAATCACTACCTTCGTGTTTTGCAGTGTACACATTAACAGATATATCGTTAAGCCTTTCGAAGCGTTCAATATATCTCATTTCGAACGGAAGCGGAATCCCATCTAGATTCAACACGTCACGAAAATTAGGATAAGACGATAAACGCTGAGCTCTCCCTGTCGGCTCAAAGAGGCACGCCAATACGGATACCGGGAAGCAAAGTCCTTCTTCAGCTTGAACATTTATCAACGCTCTACGTCTGGCAATAGTTTCAGGGATTCGAACGTGGACACCGATCGTGAAAGCCGAGTTTTTCGAGAAATTTACTCTCATTTCCAACGTACCGTTGTACATCCACCCTGAGTCTCTAGAAACAAAGCCCTCAATCTGAGCAAGGAGTGGGAAGAGCACGTTATTCTCATATTTTTCCTCTAAGTTTAGTATGTTAAAAACATTGTATAGAGAAGAATTGAAATAACCCTTTTCAATTCTATCATCAGTAGGATGCTTAAACTCGCAAATGAGGCTACAATTTACCTTTATAGGGCCGTTCGCGTTTGATTCTTTTTCTACAGTTTTTACATAAATATCTCCGCACGCAACGAGAAACTGTACAACATCCTTGTAGGGTAACTCGTTACTGATTGAGTATGTCTTTATACGTCGAGCGTATGCTTGTTCAATAAGTTTAATAGATAGTCCTAGCGGCTCCAGGTAAAGCCTAAACTGAGTAAATCCTGTACCTAAGTTTCGTGATAAGGTCAAAAGTCTTTGGATCTGTACGTCTATATTGTCATGGTCTGATATCAGTAGACTCGAGGTCTTAATCTGGCCAGGTATATGTTCAATGTATGCGTAATACAACTTACCCTTACTAAGTGCAACGTCATGTTTTAAGTATCTAATTAAGAGTTGTTCATTTGTGTCTAGATCTGTGAGAGTGTACACCCTATTCCCATTAGTTTGCTGAGATACAATTATAGGGGGTGATAAACGCAAACGTTTTGCCGGTGGTTCTGTCATTTTCGGGTGCACTATGCTCTAAAAAGGCCCTACTCTCCCCTCAGTATTATCTTCTTCATTTCGGGTCAACTTGCTCTATGATCTCTTCGAGCGGCTCTGAGACAGCTATAAAAACAAAACAGGGACGTCTAGTCAGCTGTTCATGAAGCCATGATATACAAACATTGAAGCTAATGCATGTTTAATTCAGGTCTGAATCGTCTGTGTGTAGAGGAAGTGAGCCTGCATTTACGTAGAGTAAGAGTGAGAAGGATCAAGGTTCGAATCTAGGTCGCGTGTACTGGGGTGTGATTTTCTCAAAAAAAGGTTTACGATTCTACTTCATGCAAAAGCGAGTACACTTCTTATATCTAAAAATATTAGCGTATAACTCGAACGGGTAGTAAGACGTGATGCTAGGAACTGAATACCTCTAATTAGATTAACTAAAATCATATTAAATGTATGACTCGAAAATACATTCGATTGTCCTGATGTAGACAGTAAGATTAGGGTTCGAAGTAAAGTTTGTTAGAGGATTATACATTAGAACTTAACTCTCTACCGTACGCAATTTATATATAACACTTTAGCACAACTTAATGCTAAAAACTTTTAAGGTAATCTTTCAAATTTGCTTTCTACTTGCAGCAACGCCTGTGAAACTCTATTCCTACTACTTGTATGGCTTGAATGCTTATCACAATATCTAAGCTTAAAGGCAATCTCAAGTTTTCGTCTTGTTTCGTCACAAAACAATTGAATACTTACATTTACTATTATTGTTTTTATCATATGGGTTATTTAAAGCTAACATTGATAATGTTTTAGCATCATCATTCAGCATGACTGAGATTTGAACGAATCAATGAGGAAGCGTAGACTATTATGTATTATCTTACCACCCGTTCGGTTTATATGCTAATGTGTAATGGTGAGATGAAATGAAGGACCTGCAGTTTAACGTGGAATCCGAACCACGGTGGAGGTCTGGCATTCGCAAGATAACCTGAAGGAAGGGTTTTTTTTTTGAGAAAAAAGAACCCCACATTTGCGTAGAGTTGGAAAAAAAATACATCTTTCGATTAATGACAAGATGAAATGAAGGATTCCCCAAGTTTAACGTGGGATCCGAACCACGGTGGTGGTCTGACAATCACAAGATAACCTGAAGGAAGGGTTTTTTGAGAAAAAAGAACCCCACATTTGCGTAGAGTTGGAAAAAAAATACATCTTTCGATTAATGGCAAGATGAAATGAAGGACCTACAGTTTAACGTAGGATCCGAACCACAGTGCTGGTCTGACAATCACAAGATAACCTGAAGGAGGGTTTTTTGAGAAAAAAGAACCCCACATTTGCGTAGAGTCGGAAAAAATACATCTTTCGATTAATGACAAGATGAAATGAAGGATTCCCCAGTTTAACGTGGGATCCGAACCACGGTGGAGGTCTAACATTCACAAGATAACCTGAAGGAAGGGTTTTTTGAGAAAAAAGAACCCACATTTGCGTAGAGGGAGAGTTGAAAAAACCCCCCATACACTGTACAAACATATTTCGATTGATTAGATTGTAATAAACATACCTTCGAAGTTTATCAGCGCCGTCTTGCTGTTTTTGGAAATTCCCTGGTAGACCAAGAGCAGATCTGCTTTGGAGAGCTCCTTCAGCTGATCGTCGGTAAGCAGGGAAAATCGAGCCGGTAACCATACGTTATATTTGTTCTCCAACAAGGTGAGAACTCTGCGTCCATATCTTGTTGTCACGCCTTTTATATTAGTGATATAATAACCATGACCTATCTCTAAATCTGTCAGCTTCCTTGATACTATTTCACTCGAACCGATTGCTGACAAAAGCGCAGCCGAATATTCACTAGACATTTTTGATGATGTTGTTTAGAATATAAAGATTTAAAAGATAATGGATTCTACTTAAAGGGGTAACTCAATATATAGAAATAAACTACTCCCCCTCTTCAGGAGGCGGCGCGAAAAAAGAGTTTGACTCCGCCCTCTTTACTGCGTGAGAAGTCTCCCCTCTTGTAAAATTCTCACAGACCATTTCCTTCCAAAATGAATCTGAGACCCACGCAGATGTTAACTTCCTGAGTTAAAGCGCTCTCACGGTTAGGGGAGCTGAGCCACCCCAACTAATTCACAGGAAAACATTTTTCAAGTGTCGCCAGCCGAGTAGGGAAAGAGCAAGTGAGGGCTAAGCTGGCAGGAAAACATTCTTCATTTGTCACCACCGGAAAGAAGGAGCTTTTTCTCAACTCGAGTTTAGAGAAGTCAGGATTAAAGGTTAACCCTTTTTAGTTCGTGGGAAACTTATAACGAGGTTCTTTTTCTCAACCAATCGTGTAAGCCTTTTCTCTAATGTCACACCTCCTTCTCCTACATCCCGCGAATCTACGCCGCGGGGAACACGCGAGACGGGAGGTAAAGGGGTGAGGGGAGGGAGGACTTCCTGAACCAATCATACAACCCGTCCCTCCGCGACCACCGTCTCCCCCGACGAATCATCCCCACACATCTCCTACACTCTCTCCCCTTCACCCTCCCAATGTCCCTCTGGATCATCAGGGGGGGGGAGGGGGGAATCCCTGGAACACGCGAGACGGGAGGGAAAGGGGGGAGGGGAGCTATGACGTCACTTCCGTCCTGAAAGTTGAGATTCCGTCTTACTCTCTCGCAGTGCCGACTCTGGCGTGATGGTGGAAGGAAGTTTTTTTTTACTCAGCGTGTGTTATGCTTAAAAACTGTGTACCATATTCTTGAATGTGATAAAGCTTAGAATAGTTTAGAATTAGATTATTATTCTACTTCCAGCTATTCTATTTGATTCATTTTTTTTTCGGTTCTTTTATTTAACAGAAAGACTAAATGAGCAGGCAGTACTTTCAGTGGAGAAAAATTTCCTCAATTGTCATCCAGAGATCAAGGAGAAAATTATTGAACTTTTTGATCAAATTAAAACAAGAAGAATGGATTTCATTTTTAAATGAATAGATCAAGCTTGAACTGTAACAATTTAAGTTAAAGTAAGTAAAAAAGATTTTTTTTTTGTTAAGATTTTATCAAGTTCCTGAATAAATTTTCTTTTTATACATGTTCTTTTTTCCTTTTACACAATTTTAAAACAAAGGCTAAACATTTTCTGGAGCAGCATCCCCACTAATTTTAGCTACGAGCCGCCACTGCCCTTAAGTGAAGTATTTTTAAAGACCCCCATCTAATATAGCAAAGAATACTAGGCCAGTTTCTATTACTAAAACTTTAATCTCTGTGTCACCATAAATCGATGTATTTTTCTCATTAAATGTGCACTGAATGCTATGCATTATAAACTACAGGATGTCCCAAATAAATCCGTCCCCAAATGCACAGTATTACAAAGTATGTGTCCTAAATGTGCGCCACCATTCGCTATGCATAGTTTGAATAAACGTTTACTAATCGATGAGCGGGGGCTGTACGTAGCGGCATTAAAACATATACTTTGAAATACAGAAAAACTCCTTTAGAACAAACTTCGGTAGTTCGAAATTATGGATAATCAAAACAAACTTATCAAAAAATGGGGGAAAAAATTAAGTCAAATAAAATATATGTTATTGGTTAACAATCTCAAAGTTAAAAAGAATAGTAAAAAAAATTGTGATTATATCTGATAATAAATGCTCAATATTTGCATGTTTTAGTCAACACAATGTGTTTTCCTGTACCTAAAAATAATTACAGTATATAATACGTGCGATTAAACTCATTCAACTGTGATTTAAAATTCGTTAAAATACTGTATCCCTGTATTCTCCCGGTTAATCCGAATTTCCGGTAATCTGAACATGCTTCAGTTTCAACAAGCTCGGATTAACAAGGTTATAGTGTACTGCGCGTTTGGGGTTGGTTTTATTTGGTACGCCTGCATTTTACGAGCCATGCGTGAATATAATAAGCAAGCCTTAATCACGGATCTTGGATCTACAACTTTGGGACACACATACATGCACATTATTATCCATTTTACACTCACTAGTCACTACTTATTTGACATAAATTGAGCCATATCCAACATTACCCATCAAATACTTTGCTTCCCAATCAAGAGGTTACGTTTCAGCTGAACATTAAGATACATTCAAGATTTTCATTGAACTACATATTAAAATAGGTCTAAAAAGGTTCTCAATAAATTTGTTTTATAAGATTTAAAAAGTGTTAAACACATACCCCCTTACAAGAGTGTTTTCTTAACACTGCATCTTACAACCCGTTCGGGTTATGTACATTATGTAATATTTACACATTTAGGGGTAAGGTGTCAGACTTCTATGCTGGCGGCTGGGGTTCAATCCTCGGTTCCGGCAAAGATTTATCTGATTACCAAACCCTTCCTTCACCTCTGACAAGACATCTTGTGAATGTGGGGAATGCCAGGCCTCCACCGTGGTTCGGATTCCACGTTAAACTGTAGGTCCTTCATTTCATCTCACAATCACCCACCCTACCATTACACATTAGCGTAAGTGCGTATAACCCGAATGGGTAGTAAGACGCGGTGCTAATATAATAATAATATAATAATAATAATAATAATAATAATATTACACACGTGTGTTAGGAAGGAAGAAGGTCAAATTTAAAGGTAGTGTTCCAACATTTACGTGGAGGTAGAGTATTAAATAATTTAGGGGAACTACCCTCAGTACATCTAACCGGGATTTGAACCCTGACCTCCCCTGTTATCGGTAGTCCAGTTTATTTCTAGAGCGACTCCTTAGACCATTCGACCACTGTAACTGGTTTTTCAGTAAATTTAAATGAGCATTGCATCCAAATGTGTGGTAGAAAAAATATCCTGAGCTGCCATGATGTACGCCCTGCTGCTCACCCATCCATAACGAGGGAGTCCTTGGTTAAGTCCTTGGTGTCGGCCAGGAGGGACGGCTTTACGCGCAGGATCCCGTTCTGAGTGTAGCAGTTCTCAGGACTCTTGGTGTACGCCACGAATTCGTTGTTCTGAAACGAGACAGGAAGTTTTATTTATCGCCTGATTTTATTTCTAGTAGCACAGGGTGACTTGAGAGATTTTGCCTGGATTCTGAGGAGGACTAATAAAGGAAATGCACAAACATTCACCTGGTAAGAGGGTGGTGAACAACATTGTGAGGGACACACTTCAGTGGCCATATGGTCTAAGACGTCATTCTTGAAATAGACTCAACTTCCGAGGATGGGTAGATTGAGATTCGAATCCCGGTTGGGTGTCCTGGGGTGTTTTTTCCTAAATTGTTTTCTTATATCCCTCCACGCAAGTGTTGGTACACTTCCTTCTAATTTTAACCCTCCTAGCACATTAATATAATTAGTACATATGCGTAAGGCCCGAATGGGCAGTACGGCTGGGCCTACCTACACATGCCGTTGCTCGACGGCCGTTGATTTTTCTCCTTGTTCCCACATACTGTGACACCGCAGTGTGCTAGAGTGGGGGAGACCTCCCCCTGACCTAGTATCGTCTTGACAACCAGTAGTTTGTATATTCCTGTGCTTTCGTTTGAACTGCGGTTATTAACGCGTATAGAAAACGCCTAGTAGTAGTGTGCATGGAGCAGACATCAAGTTTACTAGATGAACCACTGCCAGTAAGAAGATTCTGGGTGCATCCGTACAACAAAGAGAGAGAAGCCTCTCCAATGCAAACCATTCTTCCATTTTTCCACAAGTCCGCTTACTACTTCCAACCAGCACTTTTCATTTTCCATGCGGTCTTTAAAAAGGTTGTGGCTTTTGTCCCAAATCGGAGGTTTATCTTACACTAATGCTATTAGTTTATCACAATCCGAGGCAAAAAAAAACTTGGTTAAAAAACTTGTTAAAGAGAAAAATGTATAGGAGGTGGGCCACCGACGGCCGTCCAGAGGGTTATGTGGGACCAACTCCGTTTGTTTCTTTGTGTTTTGCCCCCTCCCTTCAATGGTACCGTTGACCTTAACGCTTCAACAATTCTCCGTTGGAAATATCCAACGGCCAGTGAAAACACCGCAACGGTTCATGTAGGAACCGCCACACTGCGATCACCGTGTTGATTCTTCTGCTCCGTTACCGTGCCACAGCAACAGCCGTCGAAAAATGGCATGTGTAAACCCGCACCAAGACGTGGTATTAAAAAACAAAACAAAAAATAATTGTGGCTGGAGGTGGGGATGGGATGATGGGAACGAGGGGAGATCCCCCCCCCCCCATATTCTCTAGATCAAATAATGATGACCAGGATAAAGTTGAGGGTTATGTCACACACCTAATCCTGCAGGTTCTGATGTTAATCTAAAGCTAAATGGTCGTGTTTTCCCCATTATGTCGGTCTTTAATATATAGTGTTGATTCTGATGACTGAATAGGATCGGGATTTAATGTCAAGGCCCTTTAGATTTGTGTTTGAGATTATAATATCGAACTTCTCTAATAGTACTATTAATAATCGAATACTCGAGCGTCACACCCTACATGACTGCAACTGGGTTAGATTGTTATGTTGGACCCATGCTGCTACCGCTGTTATCGTTCCTTGAATCGATATTGCTATATATTATATCCCCACCACAACGGCATTTAAGGCAACCCCCGCCTCCTCTCAAAGTACACAGATACACTCGGACAGTCATTGCCCCGACCCCGAGTTAATGTCCACTCCCCAGTACCCTTATGATAGCCGCACAATCTTCAAGAATATTTTATAGAAGATAATCTACAACCCCTTACCCCCACACACAACGTCATATATAAAAAAAAATCATGGGTGAGCCTTATTAAAGATGGTGCCCAACGTGGGCTTCAAATAACCAAGATAAATTAAGCCAAGCAAAGAAAGTGACCAAAACAAGTTATTAATGTACCGGACTGCCAGCGATACGGACGTCGTATTGCCACTTGCTGATGTCCAGCCATCAAAGTTGTCCTCGAAGATGAGTTTACCCTGGCAAGTGGGTCCTCCGTTCACCGTGGTCAACGTGCTCCCACATGTGGCTGGCAAAGTAGGTTCAGGGGTGACGGGGTTCACAGGGGTTGGATCGGGTTGAGGGCCTTCACCCACAAGTTCTGGAACAACAAGAATTCAAGATGGTTTGTAATCGCGTCTCTTGTTTAGCTAGGTACTTAGAAATTAAGGTAGTAAGACAGCAATACAAACATTGAATTATGAACAAATATGGAGGTGGGATCATTAGAATGTCTGATAGCCATCTTCAAATTAAATATGATTGAACATCCAAAATCTATCCTCGCCTACCTTTCAGGGAAAACAAAAATTATTGTTCATCTGTCAATCATCCTTGGCATTGAAATGCAATACAGTTGGAACCCAACATGGAAATGATTGGGTTTGATTTTATCAGTACATGTTTACAATATTCACATGAAAGTAAGAATTCATAAATATCCAGTGGTTATTCTTTATAATAAACTAAGTTAATACCCAAAATACAAGTGTCCGTATCTAGTTGTCTCAGTAAATGGTGTTTGCAATCTTATTTCGGAGGTAAGGTTTCACAAGCAGCCATATTTGATATTGAAATAAGTTAAGAAACAAAATGAAAATAATCTTTAGTTGCCGTGGTATATTGTTTTAATAATCTTCCTAAAGTTACAAGAATCCTCCAACATTTAGTAACCATAATCAGCATTTAAGTTGCCAGATATTACCTAATAGAGAAATGTCCTTATCTAGTTGGCATAGTACAGGGTATCAACAGTCTTACTATAGAGCCAAATATCTTCGAATATTTAGTAGCCATCATCGTAATTGAAAATTGAACTAAGCTAAGACCCAAAATGGTAAATGGTAAATTGTGCCAACAACCTTCCTAAAGAGGCAAGGATCATCGAATATCTAAAAAAAAAAAAAAAGTTCATAGACACTAGGCACTGCGTAAAACCTACCCTTGACGGTGAATTTCTGGTCATCCCTCCTATAACCTAGGCCATCCACCTGCACGTACAGCCAGAAGTAGATTATATCGCCAACTTTGAGGCGAACGCGAAGGTCCTCGAACACCCAGCGACCGTTCTTGGCCTTGATGATGTCTTTGGACATGTGCCCTCCTTCCAGCCCTTCCATGGGCTTGTTCACGTTGCCATGGAAGGCAAACAGTTCTATCCCAGGCTCATCTGAAAAAATAAAGAGTGTATTGTTGACTTTAGTTACACTTTATCATTTGGATCACTTACACTTTACTAAATTGTTATAATACGAGGATTTATTGTATGAAGAATACACCAGCAACTATCTCACACATTCTGTGACTGGGAATATACACTCCTTTACCCCTAAGTGTAGCAAGCTTACCTTGCTTGAGTCCACTATGATATAGCTTAAAAATAAGTTAGGGCTATGGTAATTATTAGTCAAGATAAGATTGTTACTTTTAAAGGTAAACGGTGTGTACACTTTATGCGACTTTAAGTTTAATAAGTTTTCTAAACGTGACTTTTATGTATTTATCAGTAATTACGTCTGTATATAAGTCGGTGAGTATCAAAACTGTCCTTATCCAACCTAAACAATTTTTGGTAAGATGAAAAAACAAACAAAAAAATACCATGTTGATTAATGGATATTATTTAATGGTTTTTTCTAGTGTTGATTGCATTTAGTTATCATTAAAAAACCTCATTTGGCAAATATCTGCCATAGGATTTATTTAAAAAATATATATATTTTGGATATGGAGAGTTTTAAAACAAAACAGTGGATTGAGAGAGTTTTTAAAATAGCCATTTCAGAAAAGGAAAGGTTTGGAAGAAAACAGGGTTAGGTTGTATTTGGATAGGATTACTGACTTAGGCTACTTTCAAACTAGACTTTTATTATTACAATGAAACAAAACCATAATAATTTTAGCTTGTAGTTAAGTGCGTAGCCTAGAAATAAAAGCCTTTTGTAATGAAAACATAGTTTAAATGGCAATTTGCATCAAAAATTACAATTAAAAGCACAAATATAAAAAGAGGTAGAAGTTAGGCTACACTATGTCAAATTGCGATAAAAAGTTTAAAAAATGGGAACAAAGTATTGAATTTTAAGTAGTGCAGCACAATTGTTGGAAAGTCCTGCATCTCTTAAACAACAAGATCTGGCACTTCATAGTTATTATCTTCAGCCAAATTATCTTCTTCTGGAACTTCATCACAATTTTCTTGGCCATCAATCACTTTACTGTAGTAGACAAGGTCTTCACGTACTCTCCAGTTGTATCCAAAATGTTTTGCTAGAAGATTTGCATCATAATTTAATTTGGCACGTTTAACAGGAACCATGTGTTTAAGCTGAACAGGTTTCATACTGCTTATACACTTGCCCTTCTTTATTAATAATCCTGGAACACCACAATCGCATTTGAAGTTCATATCGCTCTGGACCTTATTATTTCCGTTGGTATTCTTAGTTAAGATAAGCCTTTCACACAAAGACATCTTAAAATGCCATTGTCCAGTAGGTTTGACTACATCTTGAACGGTTGACTTCCAGTCATGTACAGGCATCTTCTGAACCCAGCTTTTCAACCAGTGGCGGCTCGTAGCTAAAATTAGTGGGGATGCTGCTCCAGAAAATGTTTTGCCTTTGTTTTAAAACTGTGTAAAAATTAAAAAACATGTATTCAATAACTTGATAATATCTTAACAAAAAAACATTTTTACTTACTTTAACTAAAATTGTTACAGTTCAGTTCTATTCATTTAAAAATGAAATCCATTCTTCTTGTTTTAATTTGCGCAAAAAGTTCAATAATTTTCTCCTTGATCTCTGGATGACAATTGAGGAAATTTTTCTCTATTGAAAGTACTGCAAGCACATTTAGTTTTTCTGTTAAATAAAAGAACCGAAAAAAATGAATCAAATAGAATAGCTGGAAGCAGAATAATAATTTAATTCTACACTTTATTACATTCAAGAATATGGTACACGTTTTTTAAACACAACACACGCTGAGTAAAAAAAAGCTTCCTCCAACATCACGCCAGAGCCGGCACTGCGAGAGCAACAGTGCTGTCTCACCTTCCTCCTCACCCCCTACTATGTGCGCATGCGCACAACAGTCAAATACCACGTCCTGGCACTGTGAAGCGCACAGTTCCATACAAAGATTTTTGTATCTTTTTATAAACTGGGGGATGGCTACTGAAGGAATTAAAGAAAAAAGGACTCATCTCGATTGTCCCTTGACACCTAATTACTTTTTCTATTCTTCCGAAAACCTGTCGGGTGATAGGAAAGAATGACCTACGATAGGGAATAAAAATTCGACCTTCCTTACTGTACTGTACGAGGTTTCTTCTTTAAACCACTTCATCAACCCCCCCCCCCACCCCCCCCCCCCAATCACAGTAAGCTTTTTATTCTGTTATTCTGTCCGGCATAGTCGCCTGAATATAGCCGGACACAATTAAAACCTTCATTTACTAGTTTTACATACCTCAGTGTATCAAGTACAGCTGAAGTGATTTCATTGGAACCTTTATTTCTCTCATTTTCCATCCAAGCATAGATGGTAATTGTGTCCATATTCTGTGGTGCTTTTGAGTGTCCATGACATACCGTAAAAGTATAGTAGTAGAGTTGCCTACAATAGTATTCAGCCTGGTTGGGCACTCGGGAGGAGGGAGGGGGGGGGAGGTTACAATTAATAAGAGAATAAAAGAACCTTGTTTCTATTTAATTGAGTTGGTTGTAAAAATGCTTTGGCTTTCAAATCATGAACCCTCAACTGGATGATGAGATCAGATTTGATCATTGAGCTTGTACTAGCTTGTTGAATTTACCTTTAAAATACAACCAAATAATATGTATATACTCCAGGAAAGAACAAGATACGTTAATGTCACTGCATTTACGGAAATAGCGTGTCGCAGTAAACGAGATAAGATACTGCAAGCTCTGGATAAGGACAGTTTTGAAAACACAGGTGTAATCTGACATAGACTAATACAGGAAAAGGGAAGTTGGGACAAATAATGTTTAAAGTTGATAAGGAAAGTTTTGTTGAAAAAACTTTCTTGGATGAGGAAAGTTTTGAAAAAGACCTCATATTTTAACACTAAATAAATAAAGGATTAGAAAGGTTTTGAAACATTTGAAGGACAATTTTAGCTGCAGGTATTCCAACTGAATCATAACCCACCACTAACTCAATTTTTTTAAATTTTTGATAAGGACATTTTTGAAATTCACCTATTCATACGCACTTTGCTTTTGTACAGTGTAATGGTACGGTTTTGGACTCCCTCATATATTAAAAAAGTCATGAATGAAGTGTACTTTTCTTTAAAGAACTGTATGTAAAGTTTCCTTTTAATATTTCATTCATGAAAAATCACGCGTTTTCAGAAATAATCTCGATCATTGAGCTTTAAAACTTTTTTATTTTCTTTAAAAATCAACTCCGTTGTATTAGAAAGGTCATGTGACATTCTGGCTCCCTCTACCAAATAGGAAGCTAGCTTTCACAACATCAGGCTGCCAGGAACGTTTTCTATTAGTTAGTTTTAACACTGGAGACAAGGGGTCCAAGAAGCAAGGGGTAGGTCATATATAAGCAGCTTGTGCGTATGAACCCACAAAGTGACACAGTAGACAGAATACAGTAGTATAACAGTACACAGTACTCAGAATACAGAACATTGTAATATCACAGAAAAATAGTCCATAAATTAACAAAAAACTGTATCACTTAATATCAAATCTTCAGTACCGAAAGTGTTATCATCTAAATAAATCGTGTGCCACATTGAGAGTCTTACTAATTTTATAATAAAAATTACAAATAATCAGATCACATAATCGTGTACAAGTGCGTAGTATGGCATGCACACGTCGTCATCATCATAAACCCGGTATCGTCCACATTCACATTACAATAAAACCCGATATCGTTATAATTGATGCTCAATCGCGGGGCAAAATATCTCAATAAAACCCCGTAGTGACCGGGAGGATGGGAGGGGTCGCATGAGGTTTGGAGAGGGATTTGGGTGCCGCAATACTAATATGGTTTATATGAGTGACAGTTTTTATAATAAACAAAAAGAAGATTAAAGGGACAATTTTATTTTATTACATTGGGAATGGGATACGTAATACTACCACACTATCGTTGAGGTGGGATACGTAGAGCTACGTTATTCAACCAGTGCTTTAGTTCCAAAATCATGCGCATTCCGTGATTTTTCTACTGAATTTATGTTTAATTAGCTATGACTATGATCTAGAATCTTCAGGCAACATTTCTAACCAAAAATAATAAATCAGCTGTTCTGGATTTTTGTGAAAAATAAGTTTGTTTTCGATAATGTTGGCAGTAGATCAAACTGTTCGTGGTTTCTTTTGACATAAGAGCTTTTATTTACACTGTTAACTATATGAGTTTAACTGTATCGTAAAATAAGCAGATGCTTTTATTAATTTAGGGAATTTTATGAATGAAAATTTGATGAACTCATTGCTGGTGCGTTTTTAAACCGATTAAAATTGATTATTTTCTTCAAACGGTTTCCTAATAAGTAGACATAAAAAAAAAACAATAATTTTGTATTTAACATTTTATATTAAATCACTATTTTTGGATAAAATAAATAACACAACCTCTATATTTAAAAAAAAAGATGAACATTTCTTAAAAAAGTGGCATGATATAACATGAGGTGTGGAGGGCGGGGGTAAAGGAGACGCAACCAAACCAAGCTCCCATCACTGGTAAACCCAACTATCCGTACTGGTGAAGATTATTTTGTAAGTTCTTTAAAATAATCGGCTGAGAATACACTTATAGTGAGCTACGAATCACTCTGACCTGATTTGACCCCCGCCCCTTGATAAGAGGTTAGATCCGAACCAATTTATCTTAGGGTTGCCAAAGCACCTGAAACCAAACGCTCCCGGACACGGCCAAGATCACGTGTTTTAGGATCACGGTCATTATTCAAATAAATAACCGGCACCATGGTGTGGTGGTCAATGTACCTGGCTACAAACTTATGTGTCCAGGGCTCGATTCCCTGTTGGTACCTTAGGTATTTTCCCCGAAAAGGGAATTACCTCAAAGGTCACCAGGTTTTGGTTACTTAAGCTTAGGTTAGGTTTAATGTTTCCACTGGTTCCACACCCTCATACTCACTATCACCATAATCTCATCTCAGCTTATCGGGACATGGAAAGAGCCTCCACGGAAATGATGTACGGTTAGTACATTCGGGCGTCCCCTGGGCAACGGTACATTGTACTAGATAATCTTTTTAATATGGGCTACGAGTGATGATAGCCCAAACACGCAATATATATATTATTTTCAAATGAATGACATGAAAGGGAAATGGATCCATCTGTAGATGTTACTGTGACTATAGTGTAAATTGTCAGCGTTAATAACTGATATTTAACTCACTGTAAGGATATTTCGCTTCGAGTATGCGGACGACCTGAAACGCAAAGTAAAAAAAAATAAAAAAAATAGTGTAGCGGCTAGCTAATTTATGCTTCGAGTGAATCCGTGACGTCACGGAAGCAAGGTTTTCCCCGTCTAAGTTGCTGACCTTGGTGAATGTGGTTTCTGCCAGGGGCTGTTGAACGGGTTCCTTCCTCTACGATCTAGTTGGGCTGGTTCATCCCGGGTCAACTCGATAAGATTCTGGTAGGAAAGACCACGTAGGACAGTTACAAAGTGTCAATATTGACAGCTGTAAGTCACTAGTAATTAGGGCTGCTTTTTGAGGGGGTTAAAAAAAAAGTATTCAAGAGGGTAATTGGCACTTTTAAATTTAAAATATTTGTTTTTATAATAACTAAACACCAACGTTATTAGCGACTTAACTTAAAAGAGAAGAATAAGAAGGGTGGTTTTGAGAAAATGTACCCACATTAACGGGGATAGGGAACATTAAAACCCCATTTATGAATTCCACTTTACAGTACATTCGACCGAGACTCGAACCTTGACCTCCTGTCTCTTCAATCAAGTATATTGCGAGTTTGATGTTGTTTTTATAAGCTCATTTTAAGTGAAGTTATTAGTGCCTAGAACTCAGTACTTATAGTGAGACGCAAGTCACTAGTAGCTCAACTGATATTTGCAAAACGTTAAGACTACATTTTGACCTGACTGGGATTCTAAGCCAGTCTCTCAGGTAATAGGGTGGTCAGTGCGTGAAACTTGATGATCTAAACCACGCGACTGAGAGGTCACCCATCCCATGACGCAGTTTTTGATCCTCCGGTGTAGTTTCTCGTATTTACTTTCCTTGACGATACCTGAAAAGGGTTTTCTCAAAGTCTAATGACAGAATGTGTGCCCTATAATGTGCGTCTACCAATGAGGCGTGAGTGTAGGATGGGTAGCATACCAAGCAAGGGGCCGCTCCATTTATTCAAGAGCTTTATGCCTTTACCGACCATTCGGCAACCCACACTGAGTAGGGGCACATTAAAGGCAGGGTCTAACATGATTTAAATGCATCAGAATTGGATTAAATAACAAATGGATTGGGGATATTATATTTAAATACAACAGACACCTGACACAAAATTAAATAAGGTGAATCTTACGTAATTTCACAAGCACTAACTGAGAATAGAATGAGTTTTATTTAAATTCACCCGCATTTGTCTGGGAACAGAATGAGTAGAAATATTTTTATTTTAATGCACTATAATTTACATGAAGAGATTATGGAAACCCTCATTGTGTGTGTGGTCGGATTGGGGGGGGGGGGTAGAAGGAGTGAAGGGAAGAGGGTAGTCCAGTACAGCCTGTATGGATTGAATTATTAACCCCCTTAGTCAGGAGTGTTGATCCATAGAGTATTTAAAAAATTATTAGCAGCGCTTCTGTCTGTTCATGTTATACAAATATATGATAATTACTCTAATAGGGTAAGTAAGAAATAGGAAAGAAGCATTTTAGAGGTGATTATCCGCATTTTCATAGAAGTGAGGGTAGGTGTTAGACACACGAGAGCGACGCCTTATACCGTTCGTACACTGAAGCGGGTCATAGGAACGGTGAAGAGGAGGCTAACGGATTTTATCTTAACAGCTGTTTACTCATTCTCGTTCTTCCAATGTTGGTGCATTTACTCTTAACTTCCTTGATTAAATCGTTGATTACTCCCGTGTTGGATGTACTGAATTAAAAACAATCGAGTCTAGCCCAGGCGCAAAATGCGCTATGTCAAATTTCCTGGAGTAAATCCCAGCGTAATTAAGATGCTTTGTGAGTATCGTAAAAATTAATAACTTTTTAATGAGATCGGCACGTGTAGTCGTCTATTCATCCGACTAACCTGAAATAAAGTAATATATTTTTAAGAGCATAGTTATTTTAGGTTTATTCCGGCAGGAGGTTAACCCATGCTTATACATTTCCTTGGAAGTCAAGAGTATTAGGTTGCCTTCCTGTTGAGAATGTCATACATCTCATATAGCTTGCATCTTGTTGACGAGCGAGCACGATGCGACCGATGGACCTTCCTGGCTGTTGAAAACCGAGATCAGCAAGTTTTGTGTGTGAGAATAACACACAGTTGTTGAATGTTGGAAGTGATGCTGAGTACATGTGTGGTGATATCTAGCACGTCTGACGAAATGACGATATAAAATTGATCTGGTAGTTCACCCCACCGGAGGGTCGATCAGGGTCTACAGAAAGGTTGCGAGACTGTTATCGTGCCTGCTCCCTTGTCACGGGAGGTTTATCCGGTTACTCCTGTAGTAGTTTAGCATGACTATATTAATAAATATACATTATTGGACTAACTCGCCAGACTCACTCCCCAGAACCATCCATCCCAACCCCCACCGCTTGGAGTCCATCTAACCATGTAAGTCCCTGACGGTGCCCCGGTAGGCTACCGGATACCCAGATAAAACCACTGACCTTACACAGTTTTATCAGAAGTAAGATATGGACGTTACGTATATATATATAAAATGGTTTCTCAATTGAAAATGTATAAACGTTTATATTATAATTTGCGCAGTAATGCTTCCCCTCTCTCTCTATATATATATATATATATCAAGCCATTATATATATATAATATATGGCTTGGTAACATTCGATACATTGTCCATAAATAAGTTGTAATTTTTTTTTTAAATTGTAGGATGTGGTTAGAATATTAACCGTGTTTATCAGACCGGGGCTAAGAAAACAAATGATAGAAGGACGAAAACCAAGAGGATATAGAAAGAGAATGATGTTGTTTGAACACAAGGACTAGCTAGCGGCTTAATACAAGAGGTGACCACTAAGCTAAGGCTACACGAGCTGAAGGTGACCGAAAATTCGAATGTATGCTTGCGCCACTGAACTCCTCTCATTGAAGGTAGTGTTGTGGAAGCCATTGAAAGAACTTGATTCCGAATAATTACTCCACTTTATGAGTGATTAAATCAAATTTAGCATAACATAGTAAATCAAGTTTAACCCAAAAAGGCCCAACTATCCCCTCAATCTCCCATCCCCAACCCCCAAATAAGAATAAAACTCAACCGAGTTGGTTTTTCTTTTAATAAAGCTAGTTTTTTTCCAACAATGGTGTAAACATGCGTTCCCGCGTGCATTGTTTGGCGATTGGCATAAAAACAACGTTCGAAAGCTTACCGAACATTTCCGGAGACGCCCGAATCGTCACGCGTATTCGGGGGGTTGGTGGCTCCGTACCACGCCGCAACGTAAAATTGCGTAGGAATGCTCTCTCGACGCTTCTTGCGGTGCGGTGCGGTGTTGTGCGGGTAGGTTCCGTGTAACTTAGCTTTAGGAAGTTTAAAAGGAAGTAAGCTTGCATTAATATAAAAAAGGATAGAGAGAAGAGTTTTTATAACCCCAGGGAAAAGTCTCTCGTGGAAAACAAGACTCGTCTGAGATTCAAACCTCATATCCAACCATCCTCGAAATTACCAGTCCATTGACTTGATGACGCCTTGGACAACATGACCATCGACGCGAGTCATAGCTAGTTAATTAGTTTCGAAATAAAAGTGGCTGTTCGTCTACCTTCTTCAGATGTAAATTATGAACGACGGTGTTAATGAAGTGGTTTGTGGTAAGCAACCTTGACTAACAACAGTCTTTACAACGTCACAAATAGACTTTCCTTTGTAATCCAGAATAGACCACCGCTTGACGAACGGTAGCAACTCAAGACAAATTCCTACAAATGTTGGTGCAATTTACCTTCCTTCTATTGTTAGATAGTTTTTTTAAAGCACTGTGTCTCCCTACCCGTTCTGGTTGTACACATATGTACTAATAACGCTAGTGTGGTAAGGATGATAAAGGATTAATTTAGTGGACGTGTACCCGCATTTGCGTGGTGGGAAAGGGGGAAAATCAAATAGGAAAAGTCACCCTAAGTACACCCAACTGATACGCTAACCTAAATCCACACGTCATTGGCAATCCAGTCTACTGCGAGAGTGATGCCTTAGACCAGGAACATCAACTATTCGATATCGTGGGCTGTATAAGTTTTAAAAAACAAACCCTTATTTACCCGCTTTGGTGGTCGGATGGTCAAAGCGTCACTCTCACTTTATACTGTTCTGCCGATGATGGAGATATCAGAGTTGGCAACCAGGTCGGATGTAATGAAGATGGATGTTCCTAAATGATTTTCCACTCTCCCTCCACGCAAATGTGAGTACACTTCCTCTAAGTTTAACCTTCTCCAGCCCTTACACATTAGCGTAATTATTCCATATGCGTAAAACTTGAACGTCTTGTGGTAAGACGCGGTGATCAAAAATAAAAAATAAAAAAAATTCATTGGAGAACATAAAAACTCATACGCAAAAAAATATGTTTTAGGTATGACCTGACTTGGGGATCTATCCTTGAGACTTTACTGTTCGTAGCCATCTTTGATTTGTTGTCTGGTCTAACTACTTTAGTAAATAGTTAGTGAAATCAAGCTAAAAACAGACTTTTGCTCAATATTTATCGATTTATCAGAGACATTTGATATATTAAAAAATGTGTTGGTTTTCCACATTGAGGTTTCACGCGCTTTTTACGGGGCAATACTTGTCTAATAACCTCAAAATTCGCCCTCTTCCTATTTATATTAAAGTTTAAAAAGTTAACATTACTGATATATATGATCTTGCGACTTCATTTCACTTACTTAAAGCTATCCTCATACCATTAAAATCAAATTGTCCATCATATATTATTAATAGATATGTTAAACAGGAATTAATGATTACAACTAAGAGAATGTGATAAGGAGGGTAGTTTCAGAAGAAATGCATCACTATTAATTTGAGTAGAATATTAGAAACCTACAGTGATAAATCACATGCGAAAAAAAGCGTCACCATCACAATACACACGAGTAACGACCGAGTATCGAACCTCAATATCTCCATCAAAGAGCAATCCAGACCATTGTGAGACTGATGCCCTGGACAGTGCGGCTAGCCATCGTTGCGAGTCAACTCCTGGGCTATAAGTACGTTACAAATTAATAAAAGAACGAAGTTATAAAACGAATCTATTAAAAAAAAACAAGGAGGCTGGTTTTTTTTTATTCTCTGACCTGGTATAGATACTCTGAGTCCTTTGGGTTTCAGAGCTTGTATCGTGGGTTCAGGTACCGTGTAGTACTGGAACTGCGCCGTGATGCAGGCCACACAGCTGGCAACCAACACAGTCCTACACCACATCTCTTCTGTTGGCAGATTCTTCGCTACTGGTAAGTGACCAACTACAGACAACTAACTAGTTCTCTAGGACAGTTCAAGGAGGAGCGGACTGTGCGGATATACTCGGTTACAGGCTCTGAGGGAACTGGAGGTCTTATACTCGGTGACAGTCTCTGAAGGAACTGGAGGTATTATGGAGGAGATATTGTCTTCTCTCTTCCTTTGATATACTCAGTGACAGGCTCTGAGGAAAATGGAGGTCTTATGGAGAAAATATTGTATTCTCTCTTATATACTCGGTAACAGGCTTTGAGGGAACTGGAGGTCTTATGGAGGAGATATTGTCTTCTCTCTTCTTGATATACTCGGTGACAGGCTCTGAAGGAACTGGACGTCTTATGGAGGAAATATTGTATTCTCTCTTATATACTCGGTAACAGGCTCTGAGGGAACTGGAGGTCTTATGGAGGAGATATTGTCCTCTTTCTTACACGGCTTCGCTGTTCCAAACATTTCCACCTCCTACATTTGATATGTAGTGTAGGAAACCAGGGTGGAAAATTATAGCACCATCGACAGCCCAACGTTGTACGATCCATAAAATTTTAAGAATTGCAGCACGCACAATTGCATACAACTGGCAACGTTATTAACTTCAGCAAAGCTTTATTTCACCCACTTCAGTGGCTGAATGATCTAAGGCGTCACTCTCGCGTTTGACTGTACTATAGATGATGGAGAGATTGGGGCTCAAATCCCGATCGGGTCTACTGAGGGTAGATTTTCCTAAATTGTTTCCCACTCTCCTTCCAAGCAAATGCTGTTAGAGAGCCTCTAAAATACTTCCTTTCTCATCCCCATCCCATTAGAGTAATTATTATATATGCGTATAACCTGAACAGTTAGTAAGATGCAATGATTAATAAAAAGCTTTAATTCTCTCACATGTTGTAATCGATTGTAGTGTGCACACCACTAAGATAATATAAATCACAATGAATATGTGTACATTATACATTTTTAATAGTTTTAGTTATATTAGTTGTATTACCATAACTAAAATATAATCAAATCATGTACCAAGCCATATGTCCTGTTGAATATTCTACATTAATTTTTACTTTCTCTCGACACCTCGGAGGTAATCTATAATGTGATCGTGAAAAAAAACGAACTAGAGATGTTGATAAACGTCAACGTTTCATGAGCCCTGAAACAAAACAAAAAGTAGATGTCACAATGCCATCTGTCTGTCTATCCGTATCTTGAGCTATAGCCGTAACTGTTTTATTTATTGGGCTAAAACTTGGTATCTGGTGTTTTCATAAGGTCCCTCCGAGGGGTTTCGATATCTCCTAAATTTAATTTTATCATTATAAACAAGATGGCCATTCTCATTTTCTCATGAAAATTATTTTGAGGGCATTTTACATGGGGGAAATCTTCCAATTTTCATAATTTCTACGCAACTATTTGAGATATGAAATAACTTATCATCGTAAAATTGTAGTACTATTAAAGATAAACTTCTTTGATTTGAAATATATCTTTATAAAACCAATAGTTTCTTAGCTATATGCAAATATATAATTATTGCTTTCTAATTCAGGTCTTTGAAAATGAGTTTGTTTCTTATTTTCTTTGATGGACAAATATGTTTCTCTTTTCTCTATTTTTCTGTAACATTGTCCCTAGTGCCTAATGCCATAGAGTAACAGTGTTTATTATTTCATTTACGATCTTTGGTGTAGTGTTTCTACAACAATGTGTAGACCTATTACTTAGTTTCACAGATCTTACGAGTTTTTAGCCTAAATTTATATTCTAAGATAAACGCGGGAAAAAGTATATGTGGTGCACCATACCATTTTTTTTATAAGTTATATTATATCTGGAAGAAGGTATAGGAAAGGTGGATAGAAACATATAAAAGGGACGAACACAAAACACAATAGGGCTTTTACAATTAAAAGAAGTACACAATTCACACTTTACACTGCTACCATTGGACTAAGAGGTAATGGTTGCCTCTTAAATAAAATCGATCGTCACCGCCCAATCCCCTTATAGAAATATATTTTATATAAGTTAAACATTCTTATGACTACATATGTTGCAGTTGGCTTACTCGATTTAGGCCTACACTAAAACTCATATGCAATATTATAGTTCTTTGAGATATAACTTTCTGCATAAACGTTTTAATCTTTAAACTATATCAATCACCAGACCAGGATGTTCAATTTTGTATCTACAATTTCCAAGGGCGTTGTGTCAGAGTAGACTAAGTAATTACCCCCAAAACTTCTATTGGAAGCTTAAAATAAATAAATGGTGATAAAACTGACAAAATTGCTTCTTGCACGAGAAACAGGTTAGTTTTCGATTTCACTTCCCCTATTGAGGTTAACCACACTTTGTAGATTTATTTGTCCTTTGTATAAGATTCCTACCATAGCCTACCTCAAATAAATAACCTAATTTATTAATAGTCACAAATTAAAAAAAAAAATTATTTAGGTTTGTTTTATTCAGGTGCGTGGCGTCAAGGTAGACAATGAGACTTAATAAGTTCTCCCCCAAATATTTTACTGAACAGTTGAGAAAAATAAATAGCAAAAGTTTATTCTCTATTTCAAGCTTAAAAACAATTCCCAAAGCGATAAAACTGACATAAATACTTTTTGTATGGATAACATTATTTTTGTATTTCACTTCTCCTATTGGGACTTAACACACTTTGTAGCATATTTAATTTTTTCGTGTTATCATCACTACTTTAAGATTTCCGCCCCTCTTCCACTTATCAAGGTTACTGCTACAAATATTCAAGGCCGTAGCCAGCCAGTAATTTCAGGGGGGGTTTGGTGGGCATATCTCCCAATTGCCAGAGGCTAGAAAAAATTCTAAGGGATAAACAGATGGAAGCTAGCTGGAGTGTTTTTATGGCAACTTATGGTGTTTAAACCCAATTCTTGATATTAAACACCTCTAGAAGCTCTCTGAAGTGATTTTTACGGTTACATGGCCCCGTAATTTGTTCTTGTACAGTGATTGGGGAAGTTGTAGAAGAACAGAGGGGTTGAGAGGTGGCCATTGATCTCTATAATACAACAGAATGTACACCTAAGGCTGACATTTTCAAGCTGTCCTCTGCACACCATTGTGTAAGAGAGAAAGAAACTTTCTGGTATCTTTCTCTCTTACACACATTCAAGGCAATGTAAGATTTGGACATCGTTCTTTAATTTGTATTAAATATGATATACATCAATGTGTGTGATGGTTAAATTAAATAAAAAGGTTAATAAAAGGTATTAGCAACATAATTAAGTTAGAAACTAGTGATTTGATTCTTTAAATAAATTGATGTAGCATGTAGGCTAATATTTAGTATAGTTTTGGAAGGAAGTCCATTTTAAAAGCCTTATCTCAAACCATAATCCTATCGTATAGTAGTATATTGGCAGGATAAAAGACCTTCCAGAAGGTAAAGTTTTGCCATCATTCTGGATACGAAATAAGGCCTTCTATAACGGGATTCTTATCAAAATCGGGTAAGCCTATACTAATATTTCCTACAAGCCTATAACCTAAATTATAGTTTGATCATAAGACTGTTACACAAAGTGTGTCATTCAAACTAATGTAATCAAATTGTTATCTATCTTATTTCATTACAGTTATCGAACGTTCATGATAACTTTATTTATTTATCTTATTCTGAAACAATATACAAGCTAGTAGTCAACTTTAAATATATTGCTACCGTTGGCCTAAACAAATGTAAACAACATGCGTGGTAGCAACTTATTTTAATACAGTATATCAAAGAGTTTATTCGTATTTATACACGATTACCTGTAAAATTGAATTGTATATATCTTTATATAAGTGTTTATTTACCCAAATGTTGTATAATACTTCAGTATTTTCAAACAATAACAGTTTTATATGCACAAGATACATGTTTTAACACAATACCAATAGAAAAACTGTTACATCTGTCCGCTCAGAATCAAGAAGACGACAAACTTAAGCGTTATGCTTTGGTCTTTGCCAAGGAGTGTGTTTAAATCCATCAAGTACATCATAGAGATCACCGGGGGTGGCTAGTAGGCTAAAAAAAAAAAATACTTAAGAGGAATTCTATGAACTATGAAGGCTATTAAGGCAAGAACAACGTTTTCCTTATACCTGAGTTAAAAACATGTAACTATTTTGATTACAAATTCATGAGAAAATACCCTAAGCTAAATCAAATATTTAATTGAATCATATTATATACAAATAATATATATATATCACTCAATTTTTTTTCTATACTTACTTAGGCCTACATGAAAAATGAGTTCACGTACCAAAATAAATATATTTTTGTTTCAAGACACTTAAAAATAAAAGCTAGTAATTTTTTATTTGTATAAGGAATATTGAATCATGAGAGGTTTTCCCGTTTGGTATCTAAAGCATTGCATTTCTAAACATTATTGTTAATTATTTTGAGTTTTAACTCGGGAAATATTTTTTTATGTACTGTGCACGTTCAAATAATTAGGCTACTTTTTAATGTTAGCTACGCTACCGATAAATACATATGCAAATAGGCATACAGTAAAATATGCCTACACAATTCACATGATTGAATATAAAATTTGTATAGGACATCCTAAACTAAGATCCAAAGTTCCTTAGGCGATAGCTAATAGTTGATGGTTTTCTAACTAGTACATCTTGCCTTATATGACTCAAGTCTTTTCAAAAAATTTAATTTTCTTTTTTTAATCATTTACTTAATCCATTATTCATTCGTAATTTTTTTTTATGTGAATCATATCAACCAGATGCCTGATATTTGAGGGGGGAAATGGTGGTTTGGGCATTATTTGCCTTTAATATGCTGTTTGGTCATTAATTGTCTTTAATTTGCAGTTTTTCTTTTTGTGGGGCTGTTATTAAATTTCAATCCTTCTCTGTAGAGAAGGTGTTTCAATAGCAAGGGCAGTAATAAAGTGGATCCCCAGGGACCTTAATTTGATCCACACTCAAATATGCAAAAGCTCAAGTATCTGAACTTAGATGTTAAACTATCAGCGAAATGAAATATTTAACTATACACGTTAATGGGAGTTTAAAGGTATGCTTGATGTAAAAGCGTAACAACTGAATAGAAGATGACATTAGCCTAGAGGCCATTTTATTTTTATAATCCAAATATTAACAATATTATGTTTTTAGATTGCGGACTATGCTCAATAGCAACAATATACATAGGGAAGAGAATAAATGTATTTATATACAAGAAATTAATATTAATTTTCTGAGTATTAAACGCACAATCAAATATAAAGTATATTCATAATAATTTGACTAAACCAATTTATATACGTGCCAAAAGTTAAAATATAGCGAACAATTATTGAAAATAAATTAAAGTTGTGAAACATGTATATTGGAAAGCCTATTTGTATCACATCTCCTATCTTATCCATATCACCAAGTAGGAATATGCTCCTAACTATACACCTGGCTACATTATAAATAAGTACAGATATTATTATCGTCCAACTACCCGTGAGGTGGGGCAACCTACAAAAAAAAAGGCTTAATATACCTCTTACTGAGTGTATAATAACAATCGACAAACATTAATCGAAATTCTCCTTGCGAAACAATTGAAAGTAATTGTATTTATATTCATGTTAACTTTAGTAAGGAGAAATTGATTGAGAATATTATGTAAGGAACGAGCTTGTGAGAATATTAAATCACTACATATAATATTGTTATACCATCCATGAAACCCGCGGGATAGTTTGGGTCTGTTCTTACTTTACCGTCGACTTTGACCAAACGCTGTTTTACTATTTTCTTCACTTCACAGTTGGTTAAGGCGTATTTGAGCCTGTTGCGGAGGAATATAACTAAAGGCAACGACTCACGCAACTTGTGTGGCCCTGTACTTGGTCTGGGGGCATACACCCCTCCCAACTTATCCAACATCCATGCCTTGGGGGCATGGAGACGTTTCAAGTGCTTCTTTGGACCACGCGCCATGCTTTTCAAGTCCTATATTAAACTTAAATTATATGTAGTGATTTAATATTCTCACAAGCTCGTTCCTTACATAATATTCTCAATTGAAAGTAAGATAACAATACATAATATGTATAAGTTTCATTTAGAACGACTAGCACAGTAAGACAGGATCCCAATCATAATATAGCGTAATATACCCTACAATAATAAATAATAAAACTTGACTTGATTATACTATTAGAATCTAAATTTAAAGAGATAAGTAAAAAAAAATGCCTCACTTCATATCAAATCTAATTACACAACAAAACTAAACCAGTAAAATTATTCATAAAATAAAATATGCTGAAGCAAATCCAAATCGGTCCTTACATAATTAATTTACAATTTAACAGTTCCTCAGTTTACAAATGATATAATACTTTTCCAATATAACTCAGACGTATGTGTAGAAAGATCCTACATCCTAAAAGATCAAAGAGTGACTTCTCCTTGCCGGGTACACGCCTATATTCAGATTTGTACTGTGGGGAAAATATGGGAGGGTGGATACATAAGTTCAATGATGTCACTATCAGTAAGTTAGCGTGAGTTTCCCTCATTGACGTCTGCGCACGTCAAGAGGGTGATAATACGGGGGTAGGGAAAACCACGTGACCACCAAGAGCGCTTCTTTCTCCAAGTTTTAGCGCCTGAGCAGCATCCGATACTTGGGGAAAATAAGCCGAACTACGTAACCTTCCTAGGAAACAGTCTTGTTTTTATTGTTTAACGTGAACGGAGTGTTGATATGCTCGGAGGACTCATGAGTGGCACTGGTTTCCCGGTTAAATGGGGTAAGTGTAACTGCACTTTGGTGGTGGCGGAGGTTATGTGGCGAAGATGTTTGTAGCCACGGTACAAATTGAACACATTTAAATATATATGAAACTAAACTAAGCAAATGATTTAAATGTGCTGTTATCATTATTAAAAATGTGTAACTAGTGAATAAAAATATACACCTACGGTATGATTGTACTCTTCAATAAATGACTCTTCTAGGCATTTACTTTGTTGACTGAGCTACCGAGTCTGAAATTATAGGAACATTTAGTCTTGAGGTAACTCACTTACAGCGTTGGTTCCCTCAAGCTCTTACTTCGGTAATCTGTAACCTCGAGTATCCGTTTGTTTTTACAGTCTTTGGTCTCAATTTTATGCTTGTGTATTTGACATAAAGTAAATTAAAAAAAAAGAAATAAATGTTGAGATAATAAATAGCATTTACAACAATATAAATAAACAATGGATTTCAAAGGAAGTAACGTACTTGTGACTGGTGGAGCAGCAGGTATTGGACGAGCCTATTGCGAAGAATTTTTGAAACATGGAGCTAATGTAAGTTTTCTTTTTGACAGCTTTGTGAAGTGTAAAATGAAGCTTTTTTGAACTAAATAAACACATTTGTACATTTTGCATCGAACTTTAAATTAGCATTACTTAAATTTTAGGAGCTAAATATGGAATCTGTTGTTTAAAACTTTTAAATATTAATTTTACTCCAATATTTATAGTGGAAAGGGAATGGGCGGAGTTTTTTCCCCCTATTAATAGGCCCTATTAACCAATTATATTTATAAATCGTCAGGTAGTATTAATGTCCTGAAAATGCTTAGTGGATATTTATATTTTACCAGGTTTATGGCAACATAAAATTGATTTATCCAAACTAAAGTTGAATCATATTCTATTTATTGACCACACCCTTTAACATCTTAATTTTCAGGTTTCAGTGTGTGATATCAATCAGGATGACGGTGAACAATTGGTTCTACAATTGTCTGCTAAATATGGAAAGGACAGAGTAATCTTTTGTCATTGTGATGTGACTGACTATCCACAGTATGAAGGTAAGCATACCAACTGTTAACGCTCCTTTCCCTCTGAAGTAATGTTGATGATTGACAAAAATTAAATGCTGCTGGCTGGAATTCATGCATGTCAGCTTTCTATCACAACTTGCCTGTAGTTCTACAGTGAGTTTATTTTAATACACAAAATGATCAAGTGTTTTAACCAGGATTCTTCATAGTGGTTCCAACCCGAAAAATCCACCTGGTTTTTTTTGGTGGGCCCACTTGATAAAACCCAGTTGGTTTGCTATGCGAGTTTTTTTCTTCTTCAAAATTGCCCATGTTTACAGTTTAATGTAATATCACATACTCGCATAAGCATTCAAGGGTGTGTGTGTGTGTGAGAGAGAGAGAGGAGAGAGAGAGAGAGAAAGAAAGAGAGAGAGAGAGAAACTCAAAATAAATGAAGAAGTGAGTCATTCAGATACATCAGAAGGGGATTCCCCTAGGCATAGTTGAAGGTAACAATATTCTGGAAGGGGATTCCCCTCTCAAGTCATGAAGCTGATTAGGCCAACAGTACGCAAGCAGCTCCTTACAGTTTTTCATCAATTTTGTTTTGGGTGTCACATACGTGATAATACTTAAAGTTACAGAGTTCCATTGTGGTTGTACATTTTGTGTACATCTAAGTAAATATTAGGGCTCTGCGAGTACTCAGATTTCGAGCTTTGAACCGAGCTAGTCATTTAAGCTCGAGATTGAGATCATACGTTTCATAGGCTCACCATTTTTGAGCTTCCACTTGTACATAGTAATAAATTTTGAGTATTCCAGGTTTTTTTTTCAGTGATTATTTGAAAGATGACACACTTGACACAATGTGATAATATAGGTACTAGTTATTTTAAAAACGTTTTTTAATATTAGTCTACAGTATACTGTGAGCTTCTTGCAAAAACATACCTGAAGTTTCTATCACACATTAATTTAATCCACTCACATAATTCAGAATTTGATTATATCAATCAGAGATACAATTTTCAATAATAATAATAATAATAATAACATACCTATTTCTTTAGGAAATAAAAAAAAAGTTGTTTGCCCTATCTAATTTATAATTGTAGGCCTAATCTGTGATTAAAAACAAAATTGTGTTTTATCAATAGGCACATTTAATAATATTCATACTAAGTATGTAAAACCTTTTTTTGTTATATATAAAATTACATAAAAGACATATAATTATTTATTGTAGTTGGTATAACATATCCTATTTGCACCATAGGCCTAATAGTCACATTATTAACAGCTTTTACAAATTTACTTTTTAATTCACACTTAACATGTTGCACGAATGTATCAGATTTGACTGAAAAATTATAGAAATCAAAGTTTAGAAGTTTCCTGAAAAACCCAATAAAACCCAAGTTTTTTTCTAAGCATGTTTTTGACATATTTGCTGAGTTGATAGCATGTCTGTCTAATGAACTAGAGCTCCTGAGCTCAATTTCTGGTAGGGTCGAAAAATATGTCTTGATGAAATTGGGGCTTTATTTTTCCCGATGATGAATTGATGGCTGGCAAATCTAAATTTTGTGACTGCCTTGGTTTAATTTTATTTTAGCACTGCTTGTTCAGGCTGTATGCACTTAGTTAAGTTAATAGCTTATGTAAATTGTGTATCGATACATTGAGCTGGTTCAAAAAGTTCCAGTTTTATCTTACCTTATATAAGAACAAAACTATGATTACATTTTTATTCATTTGATCATTTTGATAGATTTTTTTTAGATCAAAATTTCAACAAGACCATAAGCTTAATATCCATATTCCTATAAGTTGTGGTCAATATTGACTAAGTAAATTTTTTGTTATTATATCTTTTATTGGAATTTGTCAGTTTTTGGTGTGGTTTAGTAACTTTTGTATTTTGTTGTTTCAGAGTCATTTCAGACAACTGCATCGACATTTGGCAGTATTGATATTGTGATTAATAATGCAGGAATTATGAATGATCGATTTTGGGAATTAGAAGTGGACATTAATCTGGTAGGCCTATATCAAATTCAACCATTCATGATTAGTAGATAGGCCTCTAGTCTAATATAGCCTAGTTAAAAAAAAAATTGTTGCAGATGGTAAGGAAAAGGACTTTGGAGAACTATTATATTGATGGGCTGATTAAATATTAAACTACCCATATTCGACGAAACAAATTTGTGTTGTTCTTTTTTGCCCATTTAACCTACAATTTAATAAAGCTAAAAAGTTTCTCACAACCATAGATGCATGCACAGGGGCAATCAGATGGACTCAGCTGTCCCTTTCTACCCTATTTCACCAGTTATTTAAGGAGGGTCTACAAGGTCCTTAATTCTGTTGTGAAATTTCCACAAAATACAATATACATCCATATATCTTACAAAAGCTAAAAAAGTAATTTTATATTAAACTGTTTAGTTATAAGTCACTTTTGGTGACCTGGTGGTCTAGGGGTAAGGTGTCGGACTTCTATGCTGGGGTCCGGGGTTCAGTCCTCGGTCCCGGCACAGATTTATCTGATTATCAAACCCTTCCTTCACCTCTGATAAGACGTGTATTAATCACAACTTGTGAATGTGGGGAATATACCAGGCCTCCACCGTGGTTCGGATTCCACGTTAAACTGTAGGTCCTCCATTTCATCTCACAATCACCCTACCATTACATATTAGCGTAAGTGTGTATAACCCGAATGGGTAGTAAGATGCAATAATAATAATAATAGAAGTTATTTATAGAAGTTACAGGAAAGGTGCACAGAAATGTATAAAAGGAATGAACACAATAATAAGACTTTTACAATGAAAATAAGAATACAATTCACACTTTACATTGATATAATTGCACAAAAAAGTAATTGTTGCCTCTTAAAGAAAATCGATTGTTACCGGTACTGTCCAATCCCCTGACATAGGTTTCATTTTATAGGAACTCATCAAGGAGGAGTGTGAAACGTGCTACAATTTCAATGTTATAATATGACTATTAATAAAGTAATAAATAAAAAAAATTAATAGTGAAAATATTTGTCGGGTATGATTATACGTGTGGAAAAATGTCTGCCGGGCCTACACAGATAGCTGTGCTATACACGTCCCAGGGAATGGACTAATGATTTATAGCTATGTAATGTATTAAGTTCATTCATCAGTAAAAGGGGCCCAAAATGATGTCCACTCATTCCTCCTTTAACCTGTTTGTATTTTCCCTAAATTCTCACAACATAATTTGATAACATTTACGCAATTTTTGCTTTTGACAAACATTTCTAATTGTTTCACATTATTTTGTTCTGGACCTGGATTCCAGCATTACCAGCATTACCACCGAAACGATATTGTTTAGACTATATATTTTTTTTCAGAATGGCACCATCCGAGGTACTTTGCTTGCCCTGAGATTTATGGGTCTAGACCGAGGAGGGAATGGCGGAATCGTTGTCAACACAGGTTCAAATGTTTGTATTAAACCTTACGTCAGTATCCCAATCTACACAGCCACCAAACATGCCATTATTGGCTTCACACGCTCCTACGGGGTAAATATAGTATTACCATTGTTATTATTGTTGTATTATTTGTATTATATTGCGGCTTGCTATGATAAATTATTTTTCGACTGATTTTAAAATGGTTATGATTTAGGCCTAATTCGGAACCGCCAAGAGCTCCAAACTCTCTTCTCATGCAGACTCTTATGATGCCCTTTTTGTTTTGAACATATTTAATAGTTCAATGTCTTGTCAATCTACCGTTGAACACGTGGGCATCCTTATGCTTCTCATAATCTTAAAAAAAAAATTATCAGTAACATTTACAAACTTAAACAGATTTGGCCATTGTATTAGCAACTTTAATTCTAGATTTTCTTTAAGGAACTTGATTTTTATCATAAAATAAAAACAAATATAGAGAGTTATAAAGGTTTGTTTATTGTGGACGGTTCATTAGCTAATTAAAACTATTGAATTAGCTCTTTTTTATGTATACATTATTAACAAGCTACTAAATACATATAACCGTAATTCACTGTGAACAAAGGCTGTCTAGGCCTATTTATATATTTTTAAGCCCTGTGTTCTGTATTTTCTTAGTGCTTGCTTGTTAGAGGTCTCGACTGTTGGCTACCAGTTTAATAAAGAGAAATGAAAATAAAACGAATAGTAGCCTAATAATAATGATGATAACAACAATTTTTATCAAGGATATAAAATATGATTATTCTATACTCTAATTTCTTATTGCCTTATTGGTATTAAAAGAATTGAGAATCAATCTTAATACTACAAGTTTTGATACAGATTGCTCATATTAATTCAGAAATGAGGTAGGGGCCTACTGTATTTTGAAAGATGTTGGTTTATAATATTTAAAGCATGTACTATTTTGTATGCATTTGCCTTACTACCCAGATATTACAATTACTACTGTGCTGTTTGTATGAAATGTTTGACCTTATTATATTGAATTTTCTAAGCTGGCTTTAAAAAAATAGTCTCTGATACTTTAGCTCTGTCGGTAGTGTGTATGTCTACTGAGCTAAAGATTCTGAAAAAAATGTATCATTGTTGTTGTTAAAATGTGTGTTTCCCCTTTCACAATGATGAATTAACGGCTGGGGACTGGATGTTGTGTCTGTTATAGATATGTTTGTTTATATAAGTAAAGACTCTAAATAAGATACGCTCAAATGTCAATTGCCAGATATAATTTTTATAACATCTTCCCCCTCCCCAGGATCCATATCACGTTAATATGACTGGAGTGAAGGTGATAGGGTTTTGCCCCAGCGCCACAAACACCAACTTGGTCCGTGACGTCAAGAAGCAGCTTTTGTCTTTGAAGTATGAAAAGGCCTGGGAGAGAGATATGGCCAATACAGGCTCTCAGACGTGAGTGGTTGCTAATACATGTTTTAAAGAATAACACCACCCGCATCGGTGGCCTCATGGTGTAATGCACCACTCTTGTGTTGGACTGGATTGCTGGTGTCGGGGAGATTGGGCTTAGAATCCCGGTCACGTGTACCCAGTTGTTTTACACCCTCCCTCCACATAAATGTGGCTATATGCCCTCTAAAATTCCACCTTCATAATTTATTCTCCACTATCATAATCAATATATGCGTCCCACCCAAACTGGTACCAAGAAATAGTAAAAGAATTAAACGAATAACTCTTAGTTATAATTGCAGGGTTGGCTACGTGCTGTGTCTTGGATTAGAAATTATGCTCATATTTAACAACTTATAAAAGATTGTTTTAACCACATGATAGTTTTCTAGGCTCATAGCAAATGATGTAGTTTATTTAATTTTAATTCTTAAGTATTTTACTAGTTTAACATGTTGGCAATTAGCAGTTTAATTTAAAGTGTGAGGTTTAGAAGGGTAGTTTTTGGAGTGCACCTGAGCTAGTTTAGAAACAGAATGGTGAAATCAAGATGATAATTGTTTTTTTTTTTGCACCTCTTCTTGCTATTCCTTCGGGCTATCAGCATGGGGAATATTTCACAAGTATAAACGAGGGTTGCTTCACATCTGGAAAAACGGGAAAATACAGGGAAGTTTTTGTTTCAGGGAAAAACCAAGGAAAGACAAGGAATTTAGCAAAATCTAGTAAAAATACTGGAATATTTATTAATTTGGGACATTTAACTGAAAGTTTAAAATAGTAAGTCTTTGGATGCATACAAAAAAAAATGGAACTGAAGAGAAAGTCAATCTTGGTGGCCTTGGGGTAAAGTACTCGCCTCAGGACTCGATGTTCATGGGTACAAACCCAGCTTAGGTCGACGGATTTTTCTTGAGCGATAAAAATCTATAGCACAACTTCCTTTGGAGGAGAAGTAAAGCTGTCCCGTGTCCTTGCTTGGACCTATCATGAAATCTTTTAGAGGCTGTAAACAAAGATTAGATCTATCTAAATTTATATCTCGTAATGTGTAAAAGTAGAAATCGGGATTTTTAAATGGCCCGACACAGACTCCATATTCATAGGTCTGTAAAAAATCGATGCCACAATATCAGATTGCATTGGCCACAGATTCCTTATCCTTAAGTCATTACTTCGTAGAAGTTGCCCAACTTCAACTTTCTATGGACTAGTTTATACAGACTACCAATCACAGCCGAGTAAATATGTGCATGCACATTGTAATAAAAGAACGAATGACAGTGAGAGGATCTGTCGCTAAGGAAACATATACAAAATGAAAAGATGGCTACACGTGGATCCATTTCAGAAACATTTTTCTAAAAATCTAAACACCTCGGAAATAGCGGTTTCTAGGAAAATGTTTTCTGAGAAATACCAAGTTCTCAGAAATATTGGCTTTGCTTTTGTAGGTTCAACACCCCTATTAACAGAAATATTAAAAATGCTTGTTTTGTTTTCATCCAAAATACTAGTCCATCTGTTTTACATTTTCAGGCTATTGCGAACACTTATTTATTTTAAGTTTGATAGTTAAATTTGGGCTATAAATATATTTCTTGTGATTGTACTTAACCTACTTTTAGTAGATATTGAAAATTTTCTCGACAAAGTTGTTTTTGGTTTCCTTAATTCTTATATTACGATAAGCTGACTGCCGACGTTCGCTCCTTGCTGTAGACGATTTTCTTTCAAATTTTTTTGATTGTTCGAAGTTTCTTACTATCTCATCGGCTTAAACGGTCACATGATTACAGATATTAACTCTGTAATCGCTAGTAGAATTTCTTATGGACCAGGAACACAGAGTACGGACTACAGACCTATGAATATGGTGTCTGTGTCAGGGCCTTTATTCGTGTGTAAACAGTAAAATTGGTGTAAAAAATTTGTTTTATCGCAAATGCAAATTTTACATGTCCCTACTTATAAGCTATGTCATATTGAAGACTTGCAAAGTAAACTTGCTACGTTTCAATATAAACTAAGCATACATTTTCATAGCATATTCCCTTTAGTTTGTCTTTTCAGCTACTTGTTGTTTGTAAAAATCTTGATAAAGCTTAGTCTTTTTTATTAAAGTCTAATATTTTATTTGTATTGATGGTGCTTAGGCCTGAACATGTCGCCCGAGCACTGTTGCAAGTGTTACACAAGGCCTCAAGCGGCTCAGTGTGGCTGGTAGAAAAGGGGCAGCCCCCCAGAGAGATATCATACCCCACCCAGTAAACAGGAGGAGGGCGAGCAGTTTCTGCAGCTTGCACCAAGCTTGTATTCTAGTCTAGTTTTGGTGACTAACCCAGATCAGCTGTTACCCATGACGTTAACATGCTCTCAGGAGTTAATTTAACTTGTTTATTTATTGTTTTTGTAAGTCATTTGTTGATTGGAATTTTATTTAGAGCAATTATTATCTTTTAGTGAATATAATGCGTAATTTCTTTACAGATTTGCACTTTGGTCATTTTCCACCGAAAATAACTTAAGTAGTAATTTTATTTATTTCTGAGTTTTGATTTATAGATATAATATCTTGCGGCTTACAGGTTCATTAAATATAATCAGAGGTGGCTTAAAGTATTACAGAAGCACATTAGGGGTCAGAGGGGTTTGAGATTTGTTTATTTTTGCTGACAAGGGGAGAACGGAGGGGGTCAGAACAATGCTTATTTCACAACAATATTTACTGTGGATTATATCGCACCAACCCGCCTCGGCGACTTAGTTGGCCAATGCGCAAATTTCGTGTTGAGCTTGACTGCCAAGGACGAGGAGATCGAGGTTTGAATCTCGGTCGGGGGAACTGGAGGGGGGGGGGCTCCTAAATGGTTTTCCACTCTCCCTCCATGTAAATGTGGGTTCACTTCTTCTAAAAAGCGTAAAACCCGAACTGGTAGTAAGACTCAGTGCTAAAAAAAACCCATTAATTTACACTCCACGTTAATGATTACCAGCCATTTTAAATGGCATAAAAATAATTGTTATTCCTAGGAAAATTACAAAAAAGTTGACAGATATAACATAATAATCAAGAGGCGTGGGAAATGGGGGTCTGGCGTTTCCTTATTTATGCTTTCAATGGGGGAGGGGGGGGGGGGGGTACAAAAGACCAAAAATGTGCTGACGTAATACTTGAACACTTACTTAACCTAAATAGTTATTGACTTTTAAAAAATATTAATATTAAGACCCTAGTGTAAATAAATTGAGTATACTGCTGACCATCCAAACTAACCGGTTAACTTGATTGTTTGAAAAATAAATTTGTTTGGTAGCTGATATGGGGCTGTCCATAAACTACACGAATTTCTTTTTTATTCCCTCCCCTTTGTCATACATTGTCACAATTTTGTTAACCTCCCTTCTATTATTATGTCACAATATCATGCAATCTCCCCACCCCCCTCCTTTTTCACACCTAATTAAATAGTATTTTTAGTTGTAGAGCCTTTATAACACTTTTATTGACACATGTTTGCAAAGGGTGCATATGTAGTTTATGGAAGCCCCTAAATAAACTTTTTGTAATATTAAAGTGTGTTATTGCTATCAAGAATTTGTTTCAAAAACATATGCATACTGCACTTGACTGACCTTAGAGGTCATGGTTTGTAACTGGCTCTATTCATTGAAGGTGTATTCCCCCGTATGTGATTTCCCAAACCTTAAAAGGTAGCTCTGGAGCATCTACTTAAAATTCACTTTTATTATCTTGTTTCCCACTATTTTATAAAACATGTTACTTGAAGTTAAATGCTTTGACACCAATCTGTATGCTTAAAGGATTTTTTGACATTCATCATTAAAAAAATTATATTGAAAACCTTAGATAATATTGATTATTCTCAAACGTAAATGTTCCCTCTCATTCAAAACACTTTTAAATATAAAAAAGGTTTTAATATAATAATTAATAAAGTGCCGATGATCATTTGTTTGGGTGATTGGCGGCTTACTGTGCCTTCCAAATTTTGTATTCTTGTGTCCCATCTCGAGTAGTATTCTTTATGGTTTTCTGAAAAGTTGCATGGCAGTAGTTTTAATAGTTTTTTTAGTAGGGAATCTCAATTTTGGTTTTTAGTTTCAATGTTCGCTTGCTTCACCATTAAAAAAATGTTCTAGAAACGTTTCACATATGCAAGTTCTCGTAAGTCTTGTCAAGTCACATAATCCTGTATTATTATTATTATTATTATTATTATTATTATTATTATTATTATTATTATTATTATTATTTAAACATTGTTAGATATGATTACAAAATTATCTAGACATCGGGGCTGTGGAGTCGGTTCACCAATCCTTCTATTCTGATTCCTATATTTTTCTCTTGTCTAACGCTGATTCCCTCATAAATGGCTAATCTATATTAACTAGTAATAACAAATTTATTGCATAGTAAAAGTATCCATACAGATGACTTCATGGGAAGCTTATTTGACAATGTGAATTTTTATTTGAATGGATTTTTAAATCCATATTAAAAATATTAGTCCTATTTGTCCTCTGTGTTTTTCCTTTTACATGTTCCTCTGTAAGTGTCCTATCATTCTTAAAAAAAAAAAATCTCTCCCTTTTGTGTACCTCCTGCCCCTTCCCTCCCTCTTTTAGGAAGTTGCCTTAAGTGTTTCACACTCCTTTCTGATGAATTCTGATAGAATGAACCCTAGGTCAGGTGACTGGCTGGTAACGATCGATTTTTCTTCAAGAGGCACCTCTCTGCCAATGACAGCAATGTAAGATGTGAACTGTGTTCTTCTTTTCATTGTAAAAGCCAAATTGTGTTAGTTCCTTTTCTATGTTTTAAACGATCTTTCCTGAATCTTTGTCCAAGTATAATACAAATATTGGCCCTAAGATAAAGGATAAAGTTAAAACGAGTCCGAGTCGGTACATTTTTACTGACTACCATTACCCACCCAAAATTTCTTCCAGTTCCACAGCCCTGCTAGACATATGAACCAAACTTTTATTTCATTATTTTACAACATAACTATAGGTCTACGGCCATAATTTGAACCAAAGATTAATATCATTATAATGTTTTGTTAAATATAGGCAGCTGTATGCTTCTGAATATTTTTTGAATTGTCTAACTAACATGGGAGCTAGATTGGGTTTTTTTCCTTTTTTAGAATTTCTTTTTTTACAATGTTAATGCATTTATTACACAAGCAAGATTCATTTTTTGTATTTTTAGGAAGCTAGAGAAAAATATTCATCCATGAGATTTTTAAAAATATTATCATGTTCCACGACATATTTATAAGTTTTGATGTTACCAATACCAATCTTTTTGATCCAATGAATTAAACATACTTGTTTTTTTACTTTCTCATATAAAGTATTGTATTTTTTACATGTGCATTGTACTTCATTAGCCTTTTAAGAAATGTAAAATATTGCGACATAAAACAAATGCATCAGAGTTTGCTGTATAGTAAGCAAACAACCAAGATGATGTATGTTAGTAAACTATTAATTTAACTAATATTTATTGGTGCTATTTTACACAAACCAATTCATTTTTTTTTATGACTTTTTGTACTTAAATGACCAATGAGTATATGTGGTTATGTGCATTTATGAACCAAAGTATTAAAAGTGTTTGCAATCTTGTTCAGAGTGAATTCATTAGGTATGTTTTGTTTTAACTAAAAAAAAGCATTAGAAAAGAATTTCCCAGTAACAAGGGAACAGATTAATCTATGATGCTGAAATATATGTATAGTAACTAGTTTTTTTTTTAATTTCCTTATTATAGTTTTCCATGGAAATTAAAAACAAAATGTTTCAATCACTCTTTGTTTTATATTATTTTTGAACTTTTTTTTTATGTCAGTGGCCTTTGAACTTTTGTGATTTTATGTTCTTATATATAATGCAATTTAATGTTCACACCAGTATGTATGTTTTGAACAAAAGTTGCCTTTGAACAGGAGTGTAATACTGTAGCTTGTATTTTGATTTTAGACTTTTATTTTTATTATAACTTTTTTTTTTTGTGTGACCAATTTGAATTTATGTGTATATTTAGTGTACAATCTATTGTTTAAATCATAGTTTTTTTTTTACTCTAGAATAGTGATCTAATGAATATTTGTCATTAGTTTGTCCTCGGTGGCATTTTAAGTGGAGTTAAGTAAGTCTGATAATCAAATGTATCTTAAGTATTAGTATAGGCATTTAAATTTATATTTGACTAATATTCATACCTACTTTTTATAAGTTTATTGTCATAATACCATTAGTAATGCCAACTAAGTCATTGTGTAACCAAGGTGTATAAACTATTTTAATTGTAACTAAAATAACCCTTTCCCTGGCAGGAGCGTCGACCAACACTTATGTTAGTCTGAATGTTCCCTGGTGCGAGCATGAATCAACATTTAATTGCAATAATTTATTGTAATGCCATCTATCAATGAACTACTGTTCCTTTAGCCAGTCCAAATACTTCATATTGAAGCTCATAAATGGGTTACCAGTTCATTGCTATTCTATGACCATGAATAAAGTAATAAATCGGAAGATAGATGAATAGCAAAAATATATGTCAGATAAAAGTATACGATTAGAAAAATTGCTGCAGAGTCAACATAAATAGCTATGCTACGCACACGTCAGGGAATGGGTTAAAGACACATTTTGTGTGTGAATTTTATAAAATTGAGGAAATGTTAAAAGTATTTGTATTTAAAAAAAAAACCTATTTTGTTGAGCTAATGTTGCTATTGATGTTTGCACAAAGCTTGTTGCACTTTTAAAGGTTATTCAAGTTTATTAGAACTTTCTGTGAGTTAGTTAAATTGAAAACAAAAAAAAGAAGAGAAGAATTACAAAACCATTAAGCCGTAGTGGCATATTTGTTTTCATTTAAATGTTTATTATATTAAGAGTACCTTTTGTTTCATAAGAAGCGTATTCTGCACTTGTACATTTCTCTCCTCCCCCTCCCCTCTTTTCCTCCCCTTTACTTTCTTTTTTCCCCTGTATCCCCTTTTCTTATGTTTCATTTCTATTTAAATAGGCTGTAAAATATTATTGCATTGATTGTCAACTTGTCCCAACAGTTGTAATTTTAATAATTTTATAGATAAAACTCTACAAGTTGAGAAATCATATGTATATTAATCAGGGCTGTGAAGTCTACACCAAGCCTTCGACTTTGGCTCCTTTATTTTATTACTGTCTGAATCTGACTCCTTCACAAATGGTTAATGTATACTAATTAGTTATAACAAATTTACTGCAAAAAAAAAAAGTCTAATAAAGTTTACTTAAAATGGGAAACTTTTATAAGTTTTTATTTTGGAGTCTGAGTTTGTATATTTTTACTGACCACAAATCACATTCCACCAAAATGGCGTACGACTGACTCCAGAGCCCTGATATTAATCAAAACTCACACAATAAGCTAAAAGCTCATATCATGATTGATCAACCAGAATATTAGATCCACAATTATGAGCAAACCAAAACTTTTCATGACAGACAGTTTTATACATTGTTTATATGACAATAGCAAAATTTAAATCTATGAAATAGTATATATTATATGTGTGTGTGTATAAACACACACCAGTTTAAAATAATTATAGGCTACAGTACTTAAATTTTGCTGTATTTTTTTAAAATAGTAAAATAGTTTCACTGCTTTCTGTCTCACAGTTTTCTAATGAAGGATACAGAAAATTCCATTGTGATTTAATGCCTGGTATGAACTTTATTACTTACAGTACTGCTAAGTTACACATTAACTTAATGCCTGGTATGAACTTTATTACTTACAGTACTGCTAAGTTACACATTAACTTAATGCCTGGTATGAACTTTATTACTTACAGTACTGCTAAGTTACACATTAACTTAATTCCTGGTATGAACTTTATTTCTTACAGTACTGCTAAGTTACACATTAACTTAATGCCTGGTATGAACTTTATTACTTACAGTACTGCTAAGTTACACATTAACTTAATGCCTGGTATGAACTTTATTACTTACAGTACTGCTAAGTTACACATTAACTTAATTCCTGGTATGAACTTTATTACTTACAGTACTGCTAAGTTACACATTAACTGTGAGGTGAGACTGGACTCTTAGAAAATTGTGTAGAATCCTTTGAATGTTCTTAAATTTTTTTTATTTTTTTCGATATAAATGTCCTATGTTTAACATACTTGTTAAGATTGAGTCATATTTTTGCAAGGAATTTTTTTTGGGATAATTTTAAAAATTCAAAATAGAATAGAGTAACAATGTATGCTATTAGTTTTATACCAAGATAAATTTTACAAATTGTATTGTGTTTGAAATTAAGTATTGGCTCACATAAAAAATACATGAAAAATTTATAGTTTGTCTGTAAAACTTGGAAAAGTTGGGGAATCTCAAAAATGTACGAAGCATCAACTCTGTTAGATGAAGAACATTGTTTTACACTAAATAAATTATCACAATTTTTAACATCTATAAAAGGTAAAAGAATATAAAAAATGTAATGTTGTGTATATCTAATTATTTATTTAAATTGTTTTATTTTCACTTTGAAAACTATAATGTACTAAGTACTAACACAATCATTAGCACAAAATGAACATCAGTGATGTCGTTAAAATGTATTGTAAGGGTCAGTTAATAAACTATTTGCTATCAGAAAACATAATTTCTTATATTATTAACTTATATTATCACACATATTTCTTTAATAACCATATTTATTTAACTTTAATACAGTCAAGTCAATAGAGAATTAATTATTTTTAGTTCATATATGCTGTTGGAATTCTGAAAAATGGGGAGAAAATTGTCTTTATGTTCTTTTAACTTTTGGAAAACACAAATTTGTTAAGATCATTTGATACCCTGAGACTAGATTAGTTAAAGTCTAACTTCTAAATGAACTAGAAACTTTAATTGATTTTCCGATCCCACTTCCCACACTAATGCAAGCTCATTGCCTTTAAACTACCCTCACAATTTATACCTAGATTATGTCATTGATAACTCTGATTTTGAACACACTGACTATAAAAGTAAAGGCAGCTTAATTTATATGGTAAGCCTTATAAGAATAATTCAGTGTGATTATTATTCTTATATTGAGGTAGAAGCATTGGGGGCAGGTTTCAAATAAACTTGCAAGTTCACAAACAAACTCGCATCTTCAACAAGGTAACGTCTCTGATAAATAGTAGCGATGGGATGTTTGAATTTTGTTGTATTCGAGAGATTTGAGATTCGTAAAAATCTCAAAAGAGCATCTCAGATACAAGGAGTTTTCCTATAGTGCGGTAGTTGTTTTCGTTACATCAAAAAATTACCTCATAGAAAACATTAGTTATGTGGGAAAATATAGGTTAGGGTGTAGTAGCTGATCAAACCTATGTAAGGTCACTTTCCATTCATATTGTGACATATTCCATAGTTAATTTTTGTTAATTATTATCTACATGTTTATAAAAAATAATGTCAAAAGACTAAACAAGTTTTTTAAGCCCCAAGTCTTTCTACCCTTTCAGGTAATAACACTTATGTTTTAGTTTTAGGGGTTAGTAAGGCTATAGTTTAATAAAGTGCACCCACATATTCATGGAGGGAGAGTGGAAAACAATTTTGGAAAAACCATTCTTAGTACACTCATTCGAGATTCAAGCCTCGAGCTCCCTAGCGTGTCAGAACATGCCACCACTGAACTGGGAAATGAGTATTAAAATACCAAAATAATACAATGACTACATAAAGCAGGATAAACTTTAAAGAGGGAAACAATTGGGCAATAGCAATGATCAAAACATTAAACCAATAGTTCAACCTCCAAAATTCTCAGCCATGTTACTTATTAATTTACGCCAAATGGCAAACACCGCTAAAATGCTATTAGAAATTGTGTAATAATCAGACTGAGACCTTGTTACAGAAAATAATTACTATTTCGCTGATATCACTTTCCCAATTATGTAGTCAAAACACGAGCTATAGGAGAACTACCTATACAATTATGTAGGCCTTAACTTAATGTAACAGGGATTATATAGACATCTATTTGGGAGAGTGACAAAATTACAAAATTGTATCAATATAACTAATATACTAAAAACTGTTCTTTGTTTTTTATGACGTAATAGACATGACAAACAAAATTACATTTGTCAAACACCACTGTCTAGAATACAATGGTTTGTGTTGTTTCTTGGAACTATCAGTGTGTCTTAAGTCTGTTTAAGCTTATACTCCCTTTCACCCTCCATCTACAACCACCCTTTGTCATGTTTATGAGAAATAGGGGAAAGAAAACTATGAAACTGCTTATCTCAAAGTAAAGAGGAAAGCAAACTATGAAACTGCTTATCTCAAGGTAAAGAGGAAAGCTCACATCTTATTCTCAAATATCTCAAAATTTTCTGTTGTTTACCTATAAAAAATGATCGCATTAAAAGAAGGCTAAACCTAGCGTCCTTTTTCACTACGCTTAGTCTCATAGCTCTGGAAATATGCTTAAAAAACATTGAAAATGAGCTAATGTTACATTACCACACTTTTTTTCTATTAATAAAACTAAAATCAGGGTTTTTAAGAGAAAAAAAAGCCCTATGGGAAATTTTGCACTTTATTTTTGTGTGAACTATATTTTTAAATAAATCATTGTATAATTAAATATGTTATAGCTAGAGACGTTCAAAAGGTGAGGTTATTTTTAGGGGAAAAGTATTATTTTTCTCAAAAAGCGATATTATATGTTGAAAGTGATGTTATTATTTATGTAAATACGATTCAAATTAGTATGCATTAAAAATACTAGGATAAAACTTTAAATTTTTCGTTCATATTGTGTGTTTAACTATTTAACATATTCGGAGAAAAATCAAATATAAATACACACAAAATATTTCACACTTAGTAATATCAAACTTGATATATCAATCAATATCATTACGTTCAAGTCTTACGAATAGCAATAACAAAATAATTGATTATCAACTTAGGCTTAGACCAAATAATATCACCAAAACATGTGGTCATAGAAGACTAAACTACTATCAAATACGGAGAAGGGAATATTAATTGTAATTTCCTTGGGTTCATCCTTATACATCAAAATCCTGCGGCACTTAGGTTAGCAGGGGTGGGCTGGGACACCAGAAGCAATCCTGATGGATCGATTTAATCTAGGCCGCTGCGACTACTTTAAGCTAAAATAAAGGTATCTAGTCAATCATAAATGATTGTTCTTATTACATTTAATCAGAAGTTCCAGTGAATGACCAGGTGGGTGTCCATAATACATCATTTGTGAAGATATGCGATGAAAAACCATTCTCGCTGTAATTCCTTGGTACTTTTAATATATCGAAACCATACTACCAGTTATTATCTAACAATTTCATAGTATTTTTGCTCATATCAGTAGAAAGTGGAACCTGATGTTCTAAGTTAACTGAGTAGCAAAATAATCATCGATAATTTTACTGAAATGGCCTTGGAAATAAATTTACTAATAATGAAAATATAAATACCTTACCTCACCACTTCAGCTTACACTGAAACACTGTGTCAGTGGTATGTTAGAGGTAGTCATATTTGTAGTCCTGGGCTGCTTGGAACTTACCAGTCTGCCCTCTGGAGGTTTGGATGTGCTGTTATTAGGGATAAGCCCCTCAAGTCCTCGAGAATATTTGAGATTTTTTTTAGCACTGCTTCTTACTACACTTTCGGATTACACTTATATGACATACTAATTACGTTAATGTGTTACGGATGAGGAAGAGTGTGGAGGAATAGTGGAAAACCGTTTAGGAAAAACCACCCTCAATACACCTGATAGAGATTCGAACCCCAATCCTCCTCTCAACAGCAGTCTAGTCTATCGCGAGAGTTATTCCTATAGACCAAACAGCCACCGAAATAGATTTTAGATTTAAAAAAAAAATCCGGTTTGAAATTCAAAACATATTTTTGTTTAAAAAATATTTAATCTTAATTATTATGAATTTAGGCTTATTATAATGCTTACTAGTGATTTATACCAGCATGATTTTAGTACAAACCTAATAACCAGGACCAAGATTGTCAAAATCTCGAATGAAAAAAAAAATCAAATTATTCTGAGGTGAGGTGAGAAAGTTAAATACTTATGTTTTCAAAGGAGAAAGTTAAATACTTGTTTTCAAAGATTTTGATTTAAGATTGCAGATAAACTGAAGATTTGAATTTGATATTTGGATTCCATAAATAGTTAAGCTAATTTAGAACTTGTGAGGATAGCAATATTTATTTAAAATAATCGCTTGATCCCCTGCAGGAATATATTAAATTGGGAATGATGTTAAAAGCATGCACATCACACCAATGACCTTGACATATAGAAATACCTGACAATGTTGATTATCTGTGAGCTTGGCCCATGTATTCTTGGTACTGTTTAATATGATACAAACCTGGCAAACTTTGTAGTATTACTAATAAAATGTGTGATTAACATTATTTCTATACTATTTTGCATAGCGCTATTTGGTACAAATGGCATCTCTTAACACTAAAATTGGATTTTTCCCATAATTTGATTTGCAATAAAAAATATTCTTATATTATAAAAAATTAAGTTTTCGGGATTTTACTGTTTTGAATTAAATTAGTATATTTTGAGACATCTGAGAGTAGCTGATACCAAGAGATTTATATGCCCATCTAATCTTTAGATTTAGATAATAATTGTTTAATTAAACCAACACTTGAACAGATATGACGAATTAATTAATATGCCGTGACAGTATCTATAAATTGTGAGTGTCAACAGTTCTTATGAACATCCATATTAGCAAATTTTTCTTCCTTGAATTTTGTGAGAACCAAAAGGTTTATATGCCACGAGCAGCCAAAAACATGTGCTAATATATATTTTAACACTACAACTATCGTTACCAAGAATTTATTTAGCTAAACTAAACAAGGGCTATAAAAGGGCTCCCTAAACATATAATTAATTTGAATTTTATCTCAAATTACTTCACACAAAACAAATAGTGTGATTATATTTGATCTTTTTTTTTTTTTTTAAGTAAAGCCTACTTATTATATGAACCAGGAACAACACAAGTGTTACATTTGCCCTAGGTGTGTTATGTATTATAATGATGTAAAATTTTAGTAATAATAGGGTGCCAAAATATTGGACAAAAAAGAAAAATAGCAAAAAGGCATAAATCAATAATATGTGCTAATACCCCTTCCACCCCACCGCCATTCCTACTTAATAAATGTGTTGACCTTGTAACTTTTTAATAGTAATTGAGAACACCAGTTTAACTGGGAACCGCCCCTAAAAAATAAATAAAGGGAATGCCAGGGTCTACAGTTACCAAATCGATTCTTGTTAAGAATCATACAGTCCCTTGATAAAAATATATTAAAATTGTTGCCTGGATTAGCTTTTTATCCACTTTTGTTAGTCTAGCTAGACAGGTTCTAATACGTAGGCCCTGTTTAAGAGCATTAATGTATCACCTATTTTTAAGTTTAACTTGTGTGGTGGTATTACTAAGGGTATAGAACTAATTACAAACTCTACTAGATAGTTGCCTTTTCCCTGCTCATTCTTACAATTGACTGCGCCACATTAAATATTCTCTAAAAGGCCTAATTTTACAGCATAAATGTTCATGTTCAAGCACATATGAGCTTGACAAAATTGACAAAAGTAATTATTTCCATCGTTGTGGTAAGTTAACTTGAGTTATGTCTGAATTCACAGGTGGATACTAAATAATCCTAAGCATTGGATGATTTGCGTTATATTATTTTCTTTAATAGTGGCAAGCTTGTGTTAAATTATCCTTGCCAGAAGTAGGTTTGTGCTATATTTTCCTCGTTAGGGATAGTTTTAGTTGTCATTTGTGTATGTGTTTCTGTCGTAACTTTTAAACACATTGACTTGGTAGACACGTGGAGATCTTTCTTCTGGTCAGAATCACAGTAATAATATTTAAAACCACTTCATTTCACATTGCCACTAAACAAATTTGGTGTATTTCTTATTTCACTCCTTTTATCCATTTCTTATTTATTATATGCATGAGAATCGAAACAAATAAAGGATATTGAGTCATTATTTATTTAATACTCCATCATCCCATAATGTTAATATTCCGGGACGTTGAGGACTAGTATACCAAGCCACAAGCTTTACATTTACCCTTTATAAATAACTCGAGAGATCCATGTCTATTGAATCTTTTCAACTTTCTTTGGTTCCTTGAATCTGAATTTTAAAATAATCTACGTTCTACGCTGAAAACCAAAAAGATCACCTTTTAAGGTGCAAATGTCAAGGTAAGACAGTTAACTTTTTAAGGGTGAACCAAGTGTAAAATATTAGAACCGGAAACCATTTAAATTTGATTAGAAATTGTTATTCAACCTTTAAATCTATCCTCGTGACTCAGAAGTTTGGTATTCCCACTTCATTTCTTGGCGAACCTGGTTTGACCCAATGGGAAACATAACAAAATTTAATATTAATCAAAGAGCTTATTCTATTAATTACATATTCTGGTTGTAAGTTTGTAAGTTTTATGTTTTTATAGTGTTGTCTTTAGAAAGAGAATGTACCAAAAATGAGAAGAAATTTAAAACCTGTTGTCTAGAATTATTTTATCATATAATTAAATATTATCAATTAATTGTGTTCCTAAATTACAAAATAAGTGAAATTTTAGCTATGAACCTTATAAAATAAAGAAGGACTCTGATTTAAAACTACTCGGAATTGGAATTTGTCTAAAATATGTTTATTAATGGTGAAAACATAAACAATATGCCTATTATTTTTTCAACATTGTAATCTAAGTATAAGATCTGTGCTACATAACACTGATGTACCGCCCCTTCCCCCCTCCTCCCATATAACACCTTATAGGAATTAGAGCTCCACCCTTCACCCTCTTAACAGGTGGTTTATCGATGACCCTAATTACAAAAATGATAAGTTCTGTTGTAGAAACGACAATTTATCTCTTTTTTCATTTTCATAAACATTTCAGGTGATCAAAGCCCACCTTATGGCTCTAACAATGATGAAAGATAAGGTCCTTAATTAACATATGGCTCTAACAATGATGAAAGATAAGGTCCTTAATTAACAGAGCTCTGCTGTTCTGGCTGTGTGGAGATATAGATTGAAAAATAGTTACAGTAGGTTCACATTGGTGTTGTATTAAGCAGTTCGGAGTAGTAAATCATAGGGGATTAGAATGCTGTGGTCACATTTATTACAAGTTGCACGGATATTTTAAAGATACACGTATGTATATATGTATAGAACTCAACCAGAGGGTTGGAAGGCTCCTCAACAGTTCCACCGTCAGCTGTAAAACCCAGGTAGCACTGAAGAGGCGTACTAGGGAAAGGAGTAAGGTAGTTCCTCGTTGTTTTCCTCGCTGAGCCAGAACGTACTATTGGACATCAGTCTGCTAAGCCCACCACCCGACCTTACAGGTGACACCTTGTCTCCATGACGGGGACTGGATGTATACTGAATGTTTACTAGTATCGCTCGTACCTCTGCCACTTTCATATTATTTTGTCAGAGCCATAAGTGAGACAGATCAATGAACGTGACAACCTGCTTTAGCCCATACCAGAATATATAGTCCATTGTAAACACTGTATCTGACCAGAAATAGATCTGGGCTGATCAAGATATGCCTTATGGAGAAATGGGGAACGTAGTTATTTTTCAGATGCGAAGAAGAATAAATGGTACGGTGCGATGCGCTGCACATACATCCTCTATTATTTTAAAATAAAGAAATTTGTACTAAAAACTAGTAAGATTTGTGGAACAAGATAATATACATTGCTACAAAAACACTCCAACAAAGAGGATAAATAAAAAAATATAAACTGTTGCAGAAACCTTGATAAAAGAGGAACGTCTCTGTCCCTCAAAAAGCATAACAATCATTTTCAATTTTCAAAAACCTTCATTTACACACACACACTCATAGCTTAGAAAACATTGGTGTTATAAAAACAAATCTCAAATAAAAATAGGAAATTTCTGCTTATATAAAGTACTCTAAGAGTCATTTTCATGGGGAAATGAGGGTTACCATTTTGTTTGTAATGTTAGATACAAAATTTTATCAAATATACTATAAAGAAATAGCGAAAATACATTTTCCCCTTATTTTCCCCTTCAGTAAACTACAGTGTTACCCTTAATTTTAGGGTTAGACATCTCCATGTTTGGTTCTTAAAATAAAACACTATTACATGTTTTTTGTGTGTAAAAATTAAGATAAAAATTGTTAAAAATAAACTTGTTGCTTTTATGAGCCTACATTCGGGCCCAGTAATTTGTATTCGTGAAAACTGTTTTGAAAGTTCTATTTTAGTTTAGTTGTTAATTATAAAAGAAAAAAATCTTACCCAAACATATGTGTGACATAAGACCTTTCATAATAAGAGACACAGTAGCCCGTATTTCTTGGATTAATCTCAAGGAAATAAAACTTCTGCAATATTATGAATGTAACAGGTTTTCTTTATTGAATTAGCTAAAGTACCAAGCACACATTTATCATATTAATATATTTTATCAACATCCTACCTTTCTTATCTCGTCGTCGAAATATATATATCTTTTCCTCATACTTCACTATCTCCCCTAGCTCATTTAGTTTTTTTTTAAGCACCACGATTTATTTCCTGTTTGGGTTGTACTCAAATGATTGTACTAATTATGACAGTGTGTCATTGACGAGGAAGGTTGAATTGAAAATAAATGTACCTGCATTTGCATTAAGAAAGAACAGAAAACCATTTAGGAAAATCTTCCCTCAGTACACTCGACCAGAACTAATTTATTAGTTAGAAATTAACACGTGTTGTCTTAATTAATTCAGAGTGTCTATAGCTAATTCACCCCATTATAAGACTTAATAAATTCATAATATTTAAATTATTTATCGACTATAAAGTCCACAATTTTAATAATTTTTAATATGTTTGAAACTTTTAAATGTTTATTAAAACTATATTTATTATGTATATCATTATAAGACTTTCCAACTTCTAATTATATTACCAAAAGTTTTTCACTAATTCAATTTATGTCTATATTATTGTTAATTTTCATCATATGTATCCATGTTTTTTCATGATAAGTTGACGTTAAAAAAATTTTTTACCAAAGATTGAATTCTACTATTAATAATCTAGTTTAACTTTAAACTAGCGCGCTAGCTAACTACGCAACCGAGGCTAGTTTGATAATATTAAAACAAATACATTGTGAAATCCCCTGTTTACACTTTGATTGAGTACAGGAAAAGATCTAAATATTATTCAATTAGTCTTGCAGTAAACTTTATTACCGATGACGGGGCGATCGAGGTCCGCTCTACTGAGACTTTTTTTCCAAAATTGATTTCCACTCTCTCTCCAAGCAACTGTGAGTACACTTTATATAAATAGAGCTTTCCTAATTTCTAAAACCATTAGTGTAATTAGTACATTAGCATGTAGCCCGAACAGGTAGTAAGATGCGGTGCTAAAAAAACTATTATTATTATTAGTAGTAGTAGTAATAGTAGTATTTTTTTTAGTACCTCATCTTACTACCCGTTCGAGCTGTACGCATATTTACAAATTATGTCAACATGTTAGGGATGAGGAAGGTTGAATTTGGAGGAAGTTTACCCACATTTTCATGAAGGTAAAATGGGAAAATCACCCTCAGTATTTCCGACCGGAATTCGAACATCGAACTCCCGTTAGCAGTCTAGTCTGTTAGAAAGACGCCTTAGAGTTAGACCAAAAGCCACCGAGGTGGTTATTAGTAGTGGTTGTAATTGTTTTGTTTGTTTTTGTTCGCGTCTTACGTCACGTCCAGGGTAGAAATATTTAATTACACTAGTGGGGTAGGGATGATAGAGGGATAACTTATTAAAGGGCATGTCCTCGCATTTACTAAAGGGCAAAATGAAAACTATATAAAAAAAAATCAGAACACCTGTTTGGGATTCAAACCTAGATCTCGCCGTCACCAGAAAACCAAACTAGATGAGCCAGACATTTAGTCCGCGTACCCATCAATGCGCACACAGACTAAGGCGTCAGTCTCGTCCTTTTATATATATTTTGTACTCATAGTTGGGAGGACCTGGCTAAAATCCCGACTGGGTTTACTGAAGTGCTATTTTCCCGTCTTAGGGTATCTTTCACTCGCCCTCCACGCAAATGCGGCCACATTTACTCTATATTGTTTCGTTTTCGTTTATTTATTATTATACAAAATATGTGTACAACCTAAACATGTAATAAGATGCTGAGAAAAATAAATAAAAATAAAACCGTATTTTTCAATAGTAACTGTGTAGTTCCCTCAGATATAATACCCAGAATAGCACTCGCCTCTAGCGGCAAACCCTTCGTAGGGAAACAGATTTTCCGAGTGCCTCCGCCCCTGATCTATCACCGTGGTGTGATTGCCTTGCTCTTCAAATCCAGATGGCCATCAATGTCGATGAATGACAGGGACGTATTCTACTATAAGTGAAGCGGCAAAGGGTTATGATGAAGAAGAGGGGAGGGACAGGGTTGACATACTCCCACTAGTCTCATCACTTGAAGTAAAGTATTTAAACGGTGGACGAAGCCCTCTTAGACATTCAGTTAGTTGATTAAGTTGGCTTGCTTAGTACGTCTCAACGTTTAACAAGACTTGCTGGTAAGTATCAAGAGAACAGAACTCGATAGAAGCTCAAATAAAATAGGATTTCATTTAAGATAGGGTGGAAAGGGACACGAGAAAAATGCATTGTTGTTGTAGTTCTTTCTTATAGCAACACTTTTTTTGGGTAATAATAAACAAAAATAATTTTCTAGTAGAAAGATAAAGTTTAATCTTCTCTATAAGGTGACCTCAACAGTTCTTTAAAATCTGTCAAGGATGTTCTATAATTTAATGACAACTTTTTCTCTTCATTTAAAAAAAGTTTTTCACTATGCTCATTACAGATATTCAACACTTACTGTTGATATCACCATGTGAAGAAAACTAAACATTGTTTATACTCGAGAAATATTTTATTTATTTTGTTAAAAAACGAGTTTTGCCATTAAAAAAATGCAAAAACACTCGTCTTCTTCACCCCACCCCCTTTAACAATTGGTCGTCAGCCAACAAATCTAGGCTACTAACATTTTAATTAATATAACAGTACAGTCTTGATAGAAAGGTGCTTTTTAAAAATTACAAACTCTATTTTCGGTCAAAATTAATAACATTTTTCTATTTTATAAATGTTATTTTATAGGTGTTGAAAGTGTCTATCAAGACTGAACTGAATATCACATTACTTAACTTATGAATAAGTGAGAGTTGATATATGTAGTAACTTGTATGTCAGATAAGAAAGGCCATTCCTATGAAAATTAAATTATCGCTTGCTCGTTGATTCTATAACCGCTCTTAACTGTAAACATTTGATCTCAAAAGTAAAATGATTAAAAAACCACCCCAAAATAGAAATACTAATGTTACCGGTTAAAACCTCTTTTGGCATATTACTGCAACAACAATTTTAATCTCTATGAGTTGACCCTAAATTAGTACCAACAATTATAGGATATGTTTTTAAGACCTCACTATATTTTGTTTGTTGTACAAATAGGTGTTAAGGCGATTGGTCCTTTTCATTTGGCGAGGAAATGCAGAGCCGTGGGAACAAACGGTTAGCTTAGAGATTTTTTATTGTTTTGCAATTTTCTTTTCGGAAACGCTTTGTTCAAGAATCGTGTTGATTATTTTATACTTTTTATATACACACCTCCTCTATAATTTTAATAGTGATCAAATATCAATAACTTTGACATTTTTCAATATAAAACTGCCGGATACATGAAAAAAAAAGAGAAAATGTAACACCTAATAAACATTAATACATTATATTTGAAGAGGTACTGAAAATATTACTATAAAAAATCTCGTTCTTGAGAAAGCTAATATTTTCATACGTAAGATTTGTCTGCAAGACCTGTCTTGTAGCTAGCGCCATCTACGTTTTCCGTGATCCATCTGTTCTTGTTGGCGCGGAAGGATACTTTGGTCGGTTGTGAAGCCACGCCACGCCTTTCACCCTCCCGTCCACCATCCCACAAAATAGGTTTTAGACTTGCATTTGACAGAGACAAGGGCCTTAAACTATTTTAAAATTAATCTAAAAACCTCTAAATAAATTGTAATCCTTTAGCTGGCTTTTCGGGCTGTGAACCAAACTTATTTGTGTAGAATTTTAGTATATATTAAGCACCAGAATTGTGTATGTGTCTATTAACTTTTAGATCGCTGGTAAAACAAAACATTTTACTAAATTAAACCTTTTTTTCCCCCCACTTAATATATTTTGGGGGTTTAAAAATTAATTACCCAAAAATTTCTTTCGGGATAGATATACATTTAAATTTTAAATAATTTTAATAGAACACAAAAATATTACTAATTATTTTAGTTGTAGAAAATAGTATAAAATGTGGGTTCAAAGTTAAAAATGACAGAAGTGAAAATTTGATTGACTAGAACAATTTAAAAACTGTAACAATTTTTAAATGTTATCTCTAAATACAAAATAGCATAAGTTCTCCAAGGCGGTACCTCATTTTCTTGATATAAGGTATGCCTTCACATACGCTACTGATTTGATGTATAATATTTTAATAAATATATTAACATAAATAAAAAGGGGTTTCTTTGGTTTTCAAAATAAGGAAACCTTGTACACAATTAATAAATCATTGAAATAAAATATATTTGCCACATTACTAGTAATACAATAAAATAAGTCTCAAACAATATGATTAAAAAATTGCTATTTCGAAAAAACTGAAATATGCAATTATTTTATGAACATAATGTTTATCAAGATTCAAGCAGCTTATTTTTTTTTTAAATTTCATCAAGAATTTTTTGTTCTGATATATTTCTTATAATAATTCAAACGATCTTTGAAAAATATATAATCGTCTATTTAACGCTTAGTTTATTTTATTATGTAGTTTTGAACATATCTTACCGCATTAAATAACCGTTCCAGTGGCGTAGTAGTCAGTGCACCTGGCTACGAGCCTAGGGGCCCGGGGTTCGATTATCAGTGGGTACTTGAGGGTATTTTTTGTGAAAAGGAACTACCCCAACGGTCACCAGGGCCTGGTTAGTTGGGTTTAAGTGTTTCCACTGGTTCCACACCCTCACACTCACTATCACCCTCACTTCATTCATCGGGACATGGAAAGAGCCTCCACGGAAAGGAAGTACGGTTAGTACATTCAGACGTTCCTTGGGAACCGTTCATTAGTACTGGCAAATCTTTCCACTACAGGCAGGCCCAAATCCAGAATTTTCTTTGAGGGGTTGGGGGCTCATTCTTCAAATATTGTCCGACGACGACGGTAATCTCAAGACTAAAAAAAGGGGAGGAGGGGTGGGGCGGATGAATCTGACTGCAAGGAGAGAAAAATATATCAAAATCTCGTACAAAAATATATTAAGAGTAGACCCATTCTTGCATACACTAAAATTGATTTTATGACTTTAAATAGAATATATACTAATTTTACACAAAGTACATTTTTATAAAAACGAATACATTTCCTATTAAAAGTCATAAAAGAATATTATTTAAATATTAATGAATGAAAGCATGGATCAACTGTTATATATTTTTGTTTTGATTTCGGGAGGAAGCTTCAGTCCCACAAGGCCCCCCCCCCCTCCCCTAGATACAGGGCTACGATTGATGTAGTCTAGCCGCGAAATATGATCATACCACATTAAATTATATTTATCACAGTATTCTTTGATATAAATAACTTAATTGTTTCGTTAAATTTGATTGATCACCCCCTTTTTCAATGTAATAGTTCACATGGTAGTGTATGGTGTGTTGACCAGATCTAAACCATGGACCTGGAAGGTAAAGTCGCTCTTGTAACGGGTGCGTCACAGGCATTGGTCTGGAGTACGTGAAGGCGCTTCTAGCCAATGGTGTCAAGGTCAGTAAACAAATATGTTGACCCTTCTTTCGTTGCATTAGAAATACTAACTTAAAATTAGAACTGACACAACATCTATTCCACCCGCTTCAGTGGCCGAACAGTCAAAGGCTCCACACTTGTGTTAGACTGGCTTTCTGTTGACAGGGCAATCGTGGTTTGAATCTTGGCTGGGTCTATTGAGGGTGGTTTTTCCTGTAATAGTTTACATCTCTCCTTCAACGAAAAAAAAAACGGGTATATTACCCCTAAAATACTTCCTTGCTCATCCCTACCCCATGAACGCAAGTATCATAAATTCATATAACCCCAACAGATTATAAGAAGGGGTGATATAAAATAAACATCCTTTCCAACAGCTGACAATTTACTCACGATACATTTTTTGGTTATGCTGGGGGTTGAGTTTGGTACTCTTATTTCTATATTAGTGATATTTTTGAGAATATGCGCTACTGACTAAGCTACTGAGTCGAACTAAGAATATTTAAAATTTGAGATAGTAAAACTGAGGTGCATTAATCACTCCTTTTAAGAAATAAAGGTTCATTCTTTAAAAAAAAAGCTATTTGAGTAAATGTTGTTATTATTATTATTAATTATTATTATTATTATTATTATTATTTATTAATACACGCGTATTACTCCCGTTCGGGTTATACGCACTTACGGCTAATGTGTGATGGTAGGGTGATTGTGAGATGAAATAGAGGACCTACAGTTTAACGTGAATCCGAACCACGGTGGAGGCCTGGCATTCCCACATTCACAAGATGTCTTGTCAGAGGTGAAGGAAGGTTTGGAATCAGATAAATACTGTGCCGGGACCGAGGATTGAACCTGAGCCCCCAACACATAAGTCTGACACCTTACACCTAGACCGCCAAGTCACCCATTTGTGTAAATGAGTATGAAGTGTACGAGCGGAACATCTTAGTCGTTTAGATTCACAGCATCGACTTTATCCACAAAATTTCAATTCAAACCAGTTTGAAATATTAATAAAACTATATACTGGAACCATTGAGATTATTTTATCGTCGTAGCACTTAAAAGCATGATACCGTAATTATTGTCAACATTGTTAGAACCCACGCTGGTCTTACTTGTTAGTGACAGGGAGGTCCGGGCTCGAATCCCAGCTTGATGTAACATGGGTGGTTTTACCAAAATTTCTTCCCGCACTCCCTTCCTGAAAATGCGGCAACATTCCCTCTAAATTCTAACTTCCTCCTCACTGCCACTAGCGTATTTTATACATATGCGTATGACCGGATGGGTAGTATGATGTGAGAGGGGGGGGGGAAGGAAAACAGAGCTCAAAATAAAAAATTGTGACTTTTTATTAACACCACGTCTTACTACCCGTTTTGGTTACAGCTTAAGTACTTATTACGCTTATAGGATAAGAAGGTTATATTATAGAAGGAAGTGTGTAGCTACATTTGCTTGGAGGGAGAGTGAAAAGCGTTTAGGAAAAAAACCTTATGTACACCTGAATGAGATTTGAACCTCGATCTCATCATCATTGGCAGTCTAATCTACTGTGAGAGTAGCACGTTAAACCATGCGTCTACAGAAGCGGGTAAAAATTGAATCCAAAATTGTTCGTCGTTAACTGTGTGCATTTATTTATTGCGCCTATCTTTTGACAGAAGATAAGGAGGAGGTCGTTACGAATCCGTTGATGTACACGCGGATGTTTATTGGTTTGAATCACGGCTGAGGGATGGAGATGGCATTCGAGGGGAAATTGTCAAAAGGCGTATGACGCAAGTTAACCCAAAGGATACAAGTGATGAAAAATTATTTTATACCTCTTATTTTAACCACTCTATCACTCTAACTTCATCTCACAAAAACACATACACATTACGTGTTGTCTCTTAAGGTGGGTATGTAGGGAAAACGAGATAAAGGCAGTTTTTTTGCGGTTTTTATATCAACACTTTTTTTGGTCAAATAAATCAAACAATTTTCCAGTAGATATATGCAGTTTAATTTTCTTCACATGGTGATATCAACAGTTGTTGAATATCTGTCACGGGTGTCCTGGAATTTAATGACAACTTTTTCTCTTAATTTAAAAAGTTGTTCATATAATGTCGCTATGATCATGACAGATATTCAACTGTTGATGTTACCATGTGAAGAAAATTAAACTTATTTTCTATCGCAAAAACACTTACCTATTCTCCGTCTCCTACACTCCCGCCTTAACATAGTCTATTTTGCATTACTCCCCTGCAAAATGAAATACCATCTATTTGCTACACAATGGAAACCCTGGTCACACATAGATCACGGGGCAACCATTTCTTCATTACCGTTGCACGGGAAGGGAAAAATTATTATTATTATTATTATTATTTAGCACCGCGTCTTACAACCCGTTCGGGTTATACGCTTCAAGTACTAATTACGCTAATGGATTAGGAATTGGGAAGGTCGAATTAGAGGAAGTGAACCCGCATTTGCGTGGAGGGAGATTGGAAAACTATTTAGGAAAAACCTCCCCCAGTTCATCCGACCGAGATTCGAACCTCGATCTCCCCGTCCTCAGCAGTCGAGCTCAACACGACTAACGCGTTAGCCAACTACGCCACCGAGGAGGGTGGGAAGGGAAAATAAAGTACAGTAGTCACACGGCTTCTTTGGTGCTGACTGACAGATCCCAGCTGACAGCTTTGAAAAGTTACCAAATCAAATTGTGTATCCCTACGCCAAACCATATGATCTGCAAAAACACGTGTTTAGCAGCTGTCACTTCTGACGGTCAAAATGTAGATATATACCAAAATGTTGAATGTCAGAAGTCAGCTGTAAACTGTCAGTCAGCACCAAAGAAGCCACGGAGCTACTGTACATTTGCAAAACCCACTTGTTTATTTCGTTTGCGTCGTTCTACCCGTTTTAACTATCCGTAATTACAATAATGGGTTAGGGATATAGGAAGATATAAGTTTAAAGTAAGTGTATACGAATTTGTGTAGAGCAAGAGAAAAAATGAAACCATTTACGAATAAAAAAGTTTCAGTACACCAAACCAGGATACAAATTTCGACATCCACGTGGCCGGAAAACCAGATTAAATGAACTTAGAATTCGTATCTCATTCTTATCAGATCGGTTCATTTTATCATATAGATAAAGTATTGTAATCACGAACATTTTCTAATTTGAGATTGTGATTAATATCTTCACGTTTTGTGTGTCCCCGAAAACCCCCACCCCTAAAAAAATAAAGACTTGGGGCTTACAATTAATATGCCTATTCTGTCTGTCTGTCTCCATGAAACTACAGCTGAAATGGTTTGAAGTATTTTGCTTAAACAAAATATTCAGATATTATATGGGCATACCTCGGGGCTTTTAGTGTTTTTATTTTAGCATTCAAATTAAGTGTAGTTTACTGTTGTGGGATTTTTAAAAATTAAAAAAAAATATTTAGTTAAAACAACGATTTTGTTTAGAATTTATATCTATGAAGTGTTTGATACGATAAATTAAACTTGATTTTTGAAAATTTGTATTTTTTTAAATAAATGGCTATTGTAGCTTTATTCGAAATGTTTATCTGAAAAGAGTTTCATATGATTCTCAAAATAATATTTTATTTTCTGAGGAAAATTCCATTAGAAGTAGTTTACTGGCAACTGATTTTAGAAAATGTTGTCAACAATTGTAACAGCTTATGAGTAAAATACATACGAATGTGTCGTACCTTTTTTTTCTTATGGTTCGTAAATCGTACTATTATGTTAACTGGTATATTTATGTATACCTTTATTTTTAGCACGTGTCCATTTTGGATATAAATGAAACCAGTGGCGTGAAAAATGTCAAATCACTGAATGACAAATACGGCGCGGGAACAGCCATTTTTATCAAGACTGACGTCACCAAGAAAGAGGATTTTGAAGGTAAGAGGAATATAACTAAGTAAAATTATAAAAAATAATCCTTTCGTGGCGTGATGGAAATTAGAATAATCTATAGTTGGATCACAATACATATAACAATTTAGTGCATATCAAAAAGAAATTTGGTTACAAGGTATGAAAGAATTATATTAGGAAGGAACTTAAAAAAAAACTTTTTTAGTGTCAACATTGAGAACATTCAAAAAACATTAGTATAATTTATCAAAAACCTGATTCGGTGGCCGCATTGTGTAAGGCGCTACTCTCATGTTTGACTGGCCTAGTGATGACAAGAAGATCAGGGTTTGAATCCCTGTCGGGTGTACTGAGGATGTTTTTTCCTAGATGGTATTCCACTCTATCTTCAGACAAATGCGGAAACGCTTCTTCTAAAAAACGTTCAACCTTCCTCATCTTTAGCTAATTAGTGTAATTACTACATATTCCTATAGTAGGTAGAAACCTAAACTTTTCACGATCGTGAAAAATATGATTTAAAAAAATGCGTTTAAAGGGTGGTCTTAAGCTCTTTTTTTCAACTGTGGAATCTTAACGAAATTAGATTTTTACTGGTTTTTTATCACGAATTTCAACATATTTCAAATTTATTTGCAAATTTCAACATTTCAAATTGAAAAATTTAAAAAATTGCAAAGTTGATCAAAATAATTTGCTCATTTTTTATGTCAATTTACTGTTAAAAGTTCAAACTATTAACGCGAATTTAATTTTGCAAATCGAATGGTATTTTTCTATTTCTTAAAGTAATATTTCCTTACAGTTAATGGTTAATATTTAAATATATATTTTTATTGTTATAATTTACTAATATGACATACACTATAAATTATAAAACTTTTTTTTAGGTTAAATAATATATTAGAATTCGCGAAATTAAAATATTAATCAATATACATAAGTTAAATTGAAACAATTTTGTCCCATCTGAAGCTTCTAAACATACTTGCCTCGCCTACTAATCCTTCCAATATTGTATATAGTTTCAATAGCCAATTACGAACAAATAACGCATGGATGGGTGACTCTTTAAACATTTATACGCATCAGTGTATATTATTACACGCTTTGATCGTTGGGGGCTCCACCCCAACCCCCCAGTGAGTTTTCTTTGCAATTAGATGTAAACTAATGTAATTCCAGAGCTTATATATATATATACTCTCTTTGCGTTTAAGCCACAAGAGACCCCCAAAGAAAGGTCCACACAGACTTTTAAGTTGCTCCACCATTTCGAATTTTTTTAGGGGGTGAAAAATTAATTGTTTTAACTTTTTGTAATTTTCCCGTCGGTTACAGGCTATAAGCTATAAGTTTGCCAAATTTCAAGTAAGTGGGTAAACATTAATATCAGTGAGTTAGTCAGCCATGTGGCATTATAGTAGTATAATATAATAATTGGCACATGGAGTAAGTATTAATATTTTACAACTCTATATTCTTTAGTCACAAGGTAGAAAAACGCATTCCTTTCTTACGTAACACGATGGACAAATGAATGCGCAGGTTGATACGCTGAGTAAAAAACAAATGAAAATACTCTAGTTTGACTTAGCACTTTTTGTCTACTTGTATCTTACTTTTACATTTTACACAAATCTCTTACAATTGAAAGAAGTTTTTCAAGTGGTTTACTATGGTATCTTTAATGAAAAAAAACAAGGTTAGTTCTTGATACTATTGTAAAGTGCTGCAGACTGAATTGAAGTAGTCACTTCAACGGATTGCATCTTTATCTAAAGATAAATTGAATCAGTTAATGAAGACATACACAAGCAAAAAAAAAAGTTTGAAGCCTTGGATAGATTGTTTAACCCATACAATGTTGTTCTTAGTAACAATAACGATATCTTGGTGAGAAAATTCCAAACTTCACCAGCATGTAAAATAATGAACTAATGGACTAAATAAAGGATTATCTAAGCTGATTTTGCTCGTGCTTGCACAAGATTTAAGGAAATATTAACAGAGGATCTCAGAACAAGAAACCTGATGTGATCGAAATTTTATTGGCCATGAAAATAGATTTTAGCAATTTTGCAATCGCTACACTTAGAATAATTTGGTTAACTTGTTCCAAGGTTGCTTCTAAGCGTAGTATCTCATCCTACAACACAGTTTTGATAGACATAAGGCAAATTTGTTTGAAGAAAATATTGAAGCAATGACTATGTTTTCGTCTGAAGCCAAGGACTAGATATATTTTAATAAAGAGTACATGTGTTTTCAAGTGATGACATATTAAATGTAACTAAAGATATTTATAAAACATTTACATAGTAGTTCTAAATTTTAATGTTTTAATCATGGATTTTAGGCTTAAAACAAATCTAGTATACATAAAGCCTGTTAGGCCTATGTGAAATAACAATTTTGAGGTAATTTAATTAAATATCTACTTTTAAGGGATATTTATGTTGGAAATGTTTTAAGATCTAAACACCAAATATATTTTATAATATTAACTATAAAAAAAATTTATATATCTGAATACTTTTTTTTTGTCGCCTTTCAGAATTTTTATCCCCAACTTCCAACATTTATTTCCACACTTTACCTCACTTTTACTTACCAAAAAGTTCAGGTCTCTCTAACTATGGGTTAATCTAAACATCTGGTACTTTTGAAAGAGTGCGGTATAATAGGACACAATTACTTCAGGTTTGCATTTATTATGAACTTTTATTAGTATTGTATATAATGTTAAACAGCTCCAGAATACCGGAGTAAAAGCATTAATATAAGAATTTTTAAACAATGTCAAATGGGACACATGCTTATATGAACATCATTTTTTTTTCTGTTGTCCACCACTGAAGTGGGTCTCACATGTTACGGTACAGCCTATATATATGCCCTGTATACACTTATATAATATGTAATAATCCTGCCTTATATTGGGACGTTTATTTAAAATTAGCATAACAGTATTGAAATGGAGTTGAAGAACTGGTCTATCTTACTTGTGAAGAGTTTGTAAGCTTTAGGTGAAAACGCTGACCACTCATAACAACTTGTTCCCGTTGTGCTCGGTAACTGGGACGAATCGAACAATAAAGGGTGCTGTTTTAGAGCTATCGGGGCTGACAGGATAAGATATATTCAGCCCGTCATCGCCACCACGTGTACTAGAACATTGGGCCATCGGTTACATGTGCTAGAGGGCAACCGTCGTGCCCAGGGTACCAGGTTCGATTGTGTAAGGGGGGGGGGGGGGGTTGCGAGTCTGTCAGTCGAGCTAGTAGTTAATGTTCCTCACTAAGCCAGTTCTACGTCAAAGTTCTTATATCTTTTTGTAACATATTTTAACATCACATTTTTGTATTAGCTCTTAGTAAAACCAATAAAAACTAAAACAAAGCCATATAAAATTTCGGACCCAACTATCTATTTTGGTGCCATCCATACTCTTCCCCGAAAGCTATTCTGATACAGAAAGGGGGTCGGTGACATATATATATAGGCCTACATACAAATAGGTTCATTCATATCTATTTATATGTATATACACATACATAGATACGTAAAAAAAATATATATATATATATATTATAATAGTTTTAGTAATTAAAATAACTATCATAAAGGTTCCAACCTTTAAAAATCGGGCTAACAATTTAATTTCCTTCACATTCCTTAAAATTAACACGATCTGTTAAAAGTGACACTTTAAAAACACATGTGTTTGCTGATAAAAACTTAAACGTAAATATTAAACGCTTTGCTTTAAGAGAGTTGATGTTTTTATTTTATTTGCACTTTCTGAACTAACTTTTTATATATCAGCACTAATTATAAACTAACTTAAATCTAGAATAGACACAACATCCAGCCCCCCGGCTGTCAATTCATCACTGTGAAAGGAGAAACCACCAGAACACAAATGAGACATTTTAAGAAATTCCAGGAATCGAACCTGGGACCTTTAGTGAGAGTTGATATTAAACGTTTGAAAACTATTAGGGTTAAAGTGTTCGTTTTAATAAAGTTTTTTGAAAGGTAAAGGTTGGAAATCAGGAGGATTTCTATCTCTAATAAGATACACATTTTGTCAATTTTTGCCTTTCTGAATTTTTTCAGCAAGTAAAAAAAGGCTTCGATCATCGCCTCAATCGAATGACTCACCATTCAATCACAGCCAAGGTTTATCTGCCAATATCTTGTGGACGTTGATTAAATATTGCAATATTTATGACAACAAACGATAAGATAAAAATATTCATCGCCATGATTATTAAAAATTAACGTTTTATAAGTTTTTTTCCCCTTTACATATAGTGTGTGAGAGACATAATTTGATTTGGTGTTGTCAACATTGTGTTTTGTGTTGATTAGAACTTGTGTAAACGTTACACCAGCTTCAGTGGCCGCATGGTCTAAAGCGCTACTCTTGTGTTAGATTAGACTGCCGAAGATGAGGAGATCGGGTTTGATCCCTGTCGTGTGCACTTAAGCTGGTTTTTACCTAAAAGATTTACCACTATCCCTCTAAACTAGTGCGGGTTCACATCCACTAAATTAAACTTTCTTAATCTCTAACACATTGGTGTAATTAATACATATACGTATAGGGGTCTGAGGTTCAATCCTCGGTCCCGTCACAGATCGATTTAATCTTTTACCAAAGCCTTGTTATGTGGACTCAGAGAAGTGGTCATTGTAAATGTGGATCCATTCTTCCAACCGCTGTTACAATTACCATCGTTAAACCCCGTAGGTTCTACATTTAATATAAATAAATATACATAATGCGATAAACCGAACGGGTAGTAAGACGTGGTGCTAAAAAAAAAAGTTTAAAAACGTTATGAATATGTACTTTTAAAATTGTAGTTTGTTTTATGTTTGATGATTCTAGAAGAAAATATAATTTATTGTTATTTCAGTTGTAATTTTCCTGTTTTAAACAAAGTATATATTATTTTTTTCCAAATCATTTTGTTCGTAACATAGGGCGTAGGTAGCCAAGAGCTAATGTCCGTAGCTGATGTTCAAGGGCATCAGGCCCGCAAAATACTGGAGAGGTCAGGATCGAATACCGGTTGAGTGTATTCAGGTGTTTTTATTCCTAATTATAACACAATAAATTGCAGTGCTTACTGTAATTGATGCGTGTACAGTCATTCCCAATTTGAGTGGCAGTAGCTGACAGCAAAATAAGTTTTATACAAACATTGGTTGAATATCACAAAGTTTTCTTTTTCTTCTTCTTTAATTGATGTGATTGTTATCCATTAGGAGCTGGGCATGCATTTAGCCCATCGGCTGGTTAGTTGGCTTATTCGTAGCCCTTTTATTTTTCTGTTGGTACCGCGTCTCACTACCCGTTCGTTTATACGTTTGTAGCTTATTGAAATAACAAAATATACTTAAATAAAACTTAAAACTATTAGATTTTTTTGTTTCGTGGTTTTGGCAACAAGAGATATTATAGTACATGAAATAATAAATTTAAGAAGTATTATATTCACACTTTTATTTTATTTATATCTGGAAACCAAAATAAATAAATGTATTTTTATAACTTAGAGGAATAGTCATACAAAATATTAGTTTTGAAATTAAAAGTTTTTATTTTGTAAACGATGCGCATAAAACAAGTGTACATCTTTTGTATGTCATCAATGGCCTAAGTTTCGTCTAGTTTGCCATCTTAATTTGTGAAGAGAAAGCATCCTTTTAGACTATCTCTTTTATAAAGGATTTTTTAAGTAAACCATGTAAACCGAATCCACAAAAAAGAAACACCCAAACAGTTATTTTCATAATTTTATGTTTTAATAATTTGAAAAACATAGTTGAAAACAATTTAAGATTGATTTAATTTATTTAAGGTATTTTACCTTCACTTTCTGAACCGACTGATTATATCAGCTCACGACTTATAAACTAACTTAAATCTAGAATAGACACAACATCCAGACCCTGACCGTTAATTCATCACTGTGGAAGGGGAAACCCAGATTTCATCAACTATAAATTTTTCGGCCATTCCGGGAATCGATTCTGGAATCCTAGCCCAATCGACAGACATACTACCGACTGAGCTAAGGTGTCGGGCAAAACAAATTGTTTTCTGTGAAAGTTTTGGTTGCTGAAAGTGACAGCTCAACATTTGGTCTTGTTATTGATATGGTTTGGCTAATGAATACATAAGAATAGATATAGTAACTTTTGCTACAGTAGCCCCATGGCTTCTTTGGTGCTGACTGACAGCTCACAGCTGACTTATGACAGCTCAACATTTAGGTATATACCTAAATTTTTTCTGTCAGAAGTGACAGCTGTTAACACATGTTTTTGCAGATCATATGGTTCGGACGTAGGGATACGTAATTTGGTCTGGTAACTTTTTAAAGCTGTCAGCTGTCAGTCAGCACCAAAGAAGCCATGGGGCTACTGTAGCTGTAATTACCACTACTTCAGTGGTAAATATACTGTAGCTTAGATGCTGTTTTTTTACTTTATCGCATATAGAAACTAATCTATTAATGAAACTCTTAGACCTCGACCTCTTGGAATTTTATGAGCCCCCAACACAAAAAAAGTGGGCCTTGCAATATTATATTTATTCCCATGTCTGTATGTCCATCTGTACCTGGGCCTACAGCCGAAAATATTTTATGAATTTTGATAAAACTTAGTATTTAGCTAGGCTTACTATATGATCATACCACTGGGATTATTTCTTTAAAATTTTGATTTCATCCCCAAATTAAGAGTAGTTTACTGTCAATTGAATTTTATAAATTTTGTTTAGTGTGAATATCTTGGTAAAGTTTGAGGAATAGTTCGTTTAAACGTTGTTAAATGAAGACTGATTTAAAAAAAATTGATTTAACTATTTTTATTTTAAATATATATCTAAAGAGTGATTAACACTACAAATAACACTGTGTACTTCATTTTGGGGGGGGGGGGATGATTCATTTAAAGCAAGTTTACTGAAAGATAACTTTTGAAAATTTTGAAATTTTTCTAAAATTGATATAACATTTTTTGTTCAGAATAGTTACGCGGAAAATGTTTCACATGATAAACAAGAATGCATTTTCGTTTTTCTAATTAATTTGAAGAGTATTTTACTGATAAATTATTTTTTGAAAATTTTGTAAGTAACTATAATGATCGTACCATTCATTTTTATTTTCTCTCCCGACGCAGCAAATTTCAAAAAGGTGGTGGACACGTTCAAAAGCCTGGACATCGTCATCAACAACGCTGGTATTCTGGACGACAGTCGGTGGGAGCTGGAGATAGCCCTCAACGTCGTAAGTACTGTTCCTTTGAACACGTAAAATCTAATATTTTGTCAAATCTAATGCACACCAGGATTTTAAATAATTAAAAAAACTCAAAATATGTTTTGTGTGGCTTCTTGTTATCCATCTTTTGTTCAATTCACTTAAACAAACCACCAAGATACTACCACGAATGATTACAGCAAGCAAGGTCACAGTCGGAGGGGGGGAGGGGTTGGTGGTTGGGGGTTCAAATCATATAAAAATTAAGGTACAAGTACAAATTAGGGAGCTGTGTTACTATAAAAAAACACTCCAGAGAGCTTCTAGAGGTGTTTAATATTTAGAATTTGTCATAGCCTCCAGCAGTTAAGGAGGGAGCTGGGTTTCCATAAAAAAAAAACACTTCAGAGAGCTTCTAGAGGTGTTTATCATTTAGAATTTGGCAATTTGGGTATGTGCCCAGCAACCAACCAACACCGCTCCCCCCCCCCCCCCCCCCCTCTGAATTTATTGGCTGGCTACGACTTTGACGGCAAGAATCTACGAAGTTGATCTTATTTTGAAATATTACTGACTAAACTGACTAAAGTAGGGCGTAAGTTCGCTGAACTCAAGCGATAAAACACGGTCCCCAATCACTTTGTAATTTTTCTGGCAGGATATTACTTTTGTTTTGTTAAGAGGATTGTAGTAATAAATTTGCGAGTCTGGTTTTCATCAATCGTAGCCCAGCAGTGGAAATATTAGCCAGTAGGCCCACTAGTGTACCGTTGCCCAAAGGACGCCCAAATGTACTAACCGTACATCCTTTCCGTGGAGGCTCTTTACATGTCCTGATGAAATGAGATGATGGTGATAGAGAGTATGGGGTGTGAGTATAAGGGTGATAGTGAATATGAGGGTGATAGTGGTATTGAGGGTGATAGAGAGTATGATGATATAGTGAATATGAGGGTGATAGAATATGAGGGTGATAGGAGTATGAGTGTGATAGAGAGTATGAGTGTGATAGAGAGTATGATGATGATAGTGAATATGAGGGTGATAGTGAGTATGAGGGTGATAGAGAGTATGATGATATAGTGAATATGAGGGTGATAGAGAGTATGAGGGTGATAGTAGAGTATGAGGTGATAGAGAGTATGAGGTGATAGTGAATATGAGGGTGATAGAGAGTATGAGTGTGATAGAGGTATGATGATGATAGTGAATATGAGGGTGAGTGATAGAGAGTATGATGGGTGATAGAGAGTATGAGGTGATAGTGAATATGAGGGTGATAGAGAGTATGAGGGTGATAGTGAGTATGAGTGTGATAGAGAGTATGATGATGATAGTGAATATGAGGGTGATAGGAGTATGAGGTTGATAGAGGAGAGTGATATGAATATAGAGGGTATAGTGAGTACGAGGTTGGGACCGTGGAAACACTTAACCTAATTTAAGCTAACTGACCGCTCGGTGGGAGTTGGTACGTTGACGTTAGCTCGACTGCTGAGGACGGGGAGATCGAGGTTCGAAGCTCGGTCGGGTGAACTGTTTTTTTTTTTTCCCTAAATGGTTTTCTACTCTCCCTCCACGCAAATGCGGGTTCACTTGCTCTAATTAAAAAACCTTCCCAATTATTATTATTATTAGCACCGCGTCTTACTACCCATTCGGGTTATACGCACTTACGCTAATGTGTAATGGAAGGGTGATTGTGAGATGAAATGAAGGACCTACTGTTTAACGTGGAATCCGAACCACGGTGGTGGCCTGGCATTCCCCACATTCACAAGAAGTCTTGTCAAAGGTGAAGGAAGGATTTGGTAATCAGATAAATCTTTGCCGGGACCGAGGATTGAACCCCGGCCGCCAGCATAGAAGTTTGACACCTTACCCCTAGACCACCAGGTCACCCCTTCCCAATTCTATCCATTAGTGTAATTAGCACTTAAAGCGTGTAACCGAAGGTAGTAAGACGTGGTGCTAAATATTATTATAAACCTAACTAACAAAACCCTGGTAACCGTAGGAGTAATTCCCTTTCAGAAAAATACCCACGGCACAGCCGGAATAAGCCTAGGACCCCTAGGTCATAGCCAGGTGCACTGACCAATACACCATGGGGCCGGTTGTTATAGTGTTATGAACTACAGCTATTTTGAGCACAAAGACAATTTTAGAAATACAACACATCTCTTTGCGTTCAACATTGATAACCTGTTTATGAATTATTTTTTTTAGAACTGCGTCTTACAACTGTTACGTCTATAGGCATATTATACGCATATAATTAAGCTAATGGGTTAGGGTTGAGGAAGGTTTGAATTTAGAGGAAATGTACCCGCATTTGCTTGGAGAAAGAGTGGAAAACCATTTCGTAAGAAAACCACTCTCAATACACCCGACCGGGATTAGAACAGTTTCAGTCGTCAGCTATTTAATCTAACACGAGATTGACGCCTTATACCATGTGCCCACCGAACAGGTCATTTTACTATATCATTAGTGTTATTTTATAGGTAATATTGATAATAAATCAAGATTAACAGCTGCAGATCCGATAATATGACTTATGAATACATGAAAGTAGATCTATTAGATTTTCTAGCCTTCCTATGAAAATTGGTCTGTATAAGTGGAAATACTAGCGTGTAGGGGAAAAATCATACAGGGCTACATAAATTGCTCACCCCATTATAAGCCTTAATTAATATGTTATTTTAAGATATATCTTAAGACAGTTTGCGGTTATATTATTCTCCCAGCTCAACAAATTTTAGTTTTAATTAAATAGACAAGCATAATTTATTCAATACTTCAGTAAATCAGATATAGTACTTCCTAAAAATAACGAATTTATTATGGCTCATAATGGGATGATAATTTATGGACACATCTGTATTATATTAAAAATCAATCTCACCTCATACAAATTAATTTTAATAATCTATTAAATTCTAGATCCTTAATATTCAACAACATTCATCAATTTAATTGGCCCATTTTTTTAAAAATAACTTAATAATATACTTACCAATGCGGTAACTCGATATTGAATCAGTTTATTGTGAATTTAATGAAATTATATTACAAATAGTATCCAGATAGTACAATCACAAAGGTGGAAATAATAAGGAACTAACCCACGTCCGTGACCACGTGGTCTAATGCAGTGATTCTTAAACTGGGGGGCACGAAAGTTTTTTTTGGAGGCCTCAAAAAATTAATTTAAAATGCTATTTGCTTATTACTGAAGTCAATTATCTTAAATTTTACGTTTTGGAAGAAATAATTCGATGATCGTAAGCATGAGAGTACATTAGGCTCTTGATTTTCCAGGTTAATTAACGGATAATAGAAAACTCAGATAATACAAATAATCCCTATCTGTGGTAAATATTAAAACGAAGCAGGGAAATCGACTTTTAATCGACCCTTGAATGCGAATAGCATTTAGTAATACAATTTAAACAAGAATAGACAAATTAGTGGCAAGTGTTCAACAGCATAGGTCCCATTAAATCCATTTAGGTTAATTAATTTATATTTTTTATTTGTTTATTATTTAAATCAGTAAATAAAGCCACTATTTTAGAATAAATCATAGTGATTAATATGTTACCGTAGTAAAAACTAAGGGGTGCGAAAATATTCTAGAATATTTAGGGGGCCGCAATTAAATAAAAGGTTAAGAACCACTGGTGTAACGCACAACTCTCGTGTTAGACTAAACTGCGATGACGGGGAAATCAAGGTTCAAATTTCGGTTGGGTGTAATGAAGGCAGTTTTTCTAAATTGATTTTCCACTATATCTACGCAAATGCGGGTACACTTCCTCGAAATATAACATTCCTTATCACTTAAACTATTGGCGTGATAAGTAAATAAGCGTATAGCCCGAACGGGTAATAATACGCAGTGATAAAAGATAACGAGGGAACAATAGGCCATACGATACAGGTTTATTGGCCGGAGCTCCAGGCTTGTAGAATACCTGACAACCACTAATAATAATAGTAGTAATAATATAGCTCGATGTTCAAACAATAGGCCATACGAGATAGGTTTATTGGCCGGAGCTCCAGGCTTGTAGAACACCTGACAACCACTAATAATAATAGTAGTAATAATATAGCTCGATGTTCAAACAATAGGCCATACGAGATAGGTTTATTGGCCGGAGCTCCAGGCTTGTAGAATACCTGACAACCACTAATAATAATAGTAGTAATAATATAGCTCGATGTTCAAACAATAGGCCATACGAGATAGGTTTATTGGCCGGAGCTCCAGGCTTGTAGAACACCTGACAACCACTAATAATAATAGTAGTAATAATATAGCTCGATGTTCAAACAATAGGCCATACGAGATAGGTTTATTGGCCGGAGCTCCAGGCTTGTAGAATACCTGACAACCACTAATAATAATAGTAGTAATAATATAGCTCGATGTTCAAACAATAGGCCATACGAGATAGGTTTATTGGCCGGAGCTCCAGGCTTGTAGAACACCTGACAACCACTAATAATAATAGTAGTAATAATATAGCTCGATGTTCAAACAATAGGCCATACGAGATAGGTTTATTGGCCGGAGCTCCAGGCTTGTAGAATACCTGACAACCACTAATAATAATAGTAGTAATAATATAGCTCGATGTTCAAACAATAGGCCATACGAGATAGGTTTATTGGCCGGAGCTCCAGGCTTGTAGAACACCTGACAACCACTAATAATAATAGTAGTAATAATATAGCTCGAGGTTCAAAGTCTAGTTATTCCAACTAAAGTGTCCCGTGTATGTTTTGTTCCCCAGAACGCCGTGGTGAGGGGCACACTATTGGCCCTCCAGTACATGGGCAAAAACCAAGGGGGCAAGGGGGGCGTCGTGGCTAACATCGCCTCTATCCTGGGTCTAGCGGTGGTCGCTGGGGCTCCAGTCTACACCGCCACCAAGCACGCCGTCATCGGCCTCAGTCGGTCCTTCGGGTTAGTACCAACCTTTCACCCTCTACAATCAACATTTAACAGTCAGGAGTTATGTGTGATGTGGTGTGACTGACTGTACAGTCCAGAGTTCGATCCTTTGGGATCAGTATCAATCTCTACAACCAATATTTAACAATCAGGAGCTAGGTGCATGGAAGTGTGATGACCCTGATTAGGTTAAGGTATCCTACTGTTTCTAGAAAGTACTTGTAAGATATCCCAAACCAACGTGTACACAAAATAAGCACCACCTATGATGTAATAAAGTACCTCTAGTCATATAGTGAACCTTTCTGACCATTCAACATAATCTGGTGTCTGAAGCAAGAGAAGTAGTATAGCTCTGCTCACAAGAATACTTGTAACCTCCCCGTCCTGTGTCCAGATGCCGTTCCACTACGACCGGACAGGAGTCCGTGTCGTGACGATGTGTCCAGGGGTGACCGACACCCCGCTCATCTCCGAGGCTGGATACCGTCAGCTGAGCAACGACTGGGGCAAGGAGGTAGCAAGAGAGCTCGATATCTTGCCCAAACAAAAGTGAGTACAGTTATTGGTAATACTTGTACTTATATCATGTAATATATAAAATATACAAGATGTAAAGTGGGCTAACATATTAAAACCACTTCACCGGTGGAGGACATACACACACAAATAAAAAGGAAGATGTTAACATATACATGTTACCCCATTTGACCCTGTTTCCAAGCTATAGTCATGTTTGTACTCCGGTAATGTGGATCTTACCTGCTCCGGTGTCCACCTGGTCTAACGCACGACTCTCTCAGTAGACTAGACTGCCGTTGATGGGGGGAGGGGGGGGATCAAGGTTCGTATCTCAGTCAGATGTACTGTGTGAGGCTTTTCAAAATTGTTTTAAACTCTTCCTACACACAAATTCGGGTACACTTCCTCTGAATATAACCTTCATAATCCCTAAAACCGTTAGCGTTCTTTATTATTAAATGCTCGGCACTATTCTCTATTAGCTATACATTATTCATTAATATAAACCCAGCCCAAAGACAAGGTATACATCTGATCCACAACCTCCAGGTTAAAATGGCTGAGCTCATTGAGAGAGCTTGAGTCGTTCAACACAGGGATCGCTACGTGCTGTCCCAAGTGTCAACAACGCTATTGAGCAGGCGTTTTTAAAAACAATTCACTTTAAAGATGGTTTTACTACATATATATTTAGCACCGCGTCTTACTACCCGTTCGGGTTATACGCTTTAAGTACTAATTACGCTAATGAATTAGGAATTGGGAAGGTTGAATTAGAGGAAGTGAACCCGCATTTGCGTGGAGGGAGAGTGGAAAACCATTTAGAAAAAACCACCCCCAGTTCACCCGACCGAGATTCGAACCTCGATCTCCCCGTCCTCAGCAGTCGAGCTCAACACGACTAGCGCGTTAGCCAACTACGCCAGGTTTTACTATAGAACAGACAAATTGCCTTCTACTGTCAATAAACCGGCTTTCAGAAAGTTAGATTCAGGTAGCGGCCCCACCCCCTTCCCATAAACAAACCCCTAAACGGGTTTACTCGGACTGCAAATCACAAAGAAAGCATAGTTGTTCAACTAATGTTTGCAAATTGTCTAGCTGTAAAAAAAAATATCTCTCTTTAAATACCGTAGGTTAGTAACTTGTCTGAAAAGGTCTGTTTATTGAAAGAGGGTAAAGGGCGAAATTAGGAGGGGGGTGGGAATTCTATACCACCACCGCTATACAACGAACAAATTGAAAGTGATTTTTTTGCACTTGTAAGTGCTGTTATCGCTGAGAACTGTAACTAGCACTCCCCAGCGACCAAGGACTCAACCAGACTCAAGGATCGCGGCGAAACTCCCGTAAGACTGAATGTCTTGTGTTTGTTTCCTTGTCTGTGACCCAGCCTTAACCTCAATTTAGTTAACTAGTATTTTTCCTGATATAGTTGTTTCTCTAACTCTGTCACGATATTATTCTGTTGGTAGACCTGAAGACGTGGCTCAAGGCATGGTCCATATCATTTCCAAAGGTTTCAGCGGTAGTGTCTGGGTGAATGAGGGTGCGCAACCCGTGTATGAAGTCATCATCCCTCACAGAGAATCCATCAAGGCCTCAAGATGAGTCAACGGAAAACTTATCCACCGGTTTGAATCTCTGTGACACCTCCGGATAATTTATACTACTAATTTAAATGTTCTCAGCATTTGTGTGTCACTTAGTGATCACCGCTAGAGTATTGGATGTTATTTTTCGAGTGCTAGGTGGTCATGTAATCTACCTATAAGTTATTTTATATTAAACAAATATCACCTTAATTTAGTTGGATTTATTTACTAAACCAATTTTCCCTTTACCTTTTTATAGTAGTAACCGGTTCTATAGTGTAGTGGTCATTCATTCTACCTGTTTACGAACCTAGAGTTACCGGGTTCATTTCCCGGCTGGAACCTTGAGTATTTTTTCCCGAAAGGGGGAATACCCTAACGGTCATTAGGGTTTGATTAACTAGGCCTAGGTGTTTCCACTGGTTCCACACCTTCATACTTACTATCACCATCATCTCATCTCATCAGGACATGGAAAGAGCCTCCACGGAAAGGATGTGCGATTAGTACATTCGGGTGTCCCCTGGGTAACGGTATATTAGTATTGGCTAATCTTTACATAAAATTGACTACGAATAATGAAACTCAGATATGCATATTATTATTATTATTATTATTATTCAATATGCCGGGCAGTGAGGACAATTGTGCGAAATGCTCCCGTGCTTTCTTTGGCCGACAAAGATTCATTTGGTGTTCTGGCCCTTGCAAAGCAAGGTTTCATCTTGACTGCCTCAAAATAAATGATGCAGAATACGAGTTATTTATGAAAAGTGGGGTATCTACTTTTAAGTGTGACCCGTGTATTAAAAAGGCTAAAGCTTCATTTGGGGACGCCACCCTTACAAAATCTACAACGGCACCCGCTCTCCCAGAGTGGCCGCAGAAGCCGCCTCTGGTCAAGAAGTCTTTTGAGGAGTTACTCAAAGCTCCATCAGCTGATCAGGAAGCAGTTACTATTCAGCTGTTAAATTCCCTGATTAGTATGGTATACGATCTCTCTACTCAGGTAAAAGATCTGAGCAGTGATAACGTTGTACTTAAATCTCAAATTTCGGAGCTTTTAGCTTTCAGGACCCTGGTTTGTTTGGTTTCAGTCGGAACTCAATGCTCCTTATCTTCACAATCTTCTATTCCAACTGAATCTTCCCCTTCTATATCTCACCTATCTAAATCTCCGAGCTCACCCAAATTAACATTTAGCCAAGCTTTAACTGCTAATAAAAAAAGCTCTGTTGTTGACTCTAAGCCGGTTGTGAAATCACCAGCAGGGGCACAAACTGCGTCAGCAAGCGCTGATGACGGTTTTACGTTGGTGTCGCGTCGTAAGAACAATTCAACGAATTCCGTGCGTGAAGATCCGCCGGTTCAGCGCTCGCGTGGCAGAAAGTTGCTGACTGGTAATAAGACAGCCACCGACCTAAAAACAGTTAACAAAGTTTTTTAAAAAGAATCTCTATTCGTTACTCGCTTTTCTCCCGAAGTATCTTCCCTGGCCATTTAATCTTATCTGACTAAAGAACTCAATCTTGATTACCTTGTCTGCTCAAAATTGAAAACTAAATTCAATTCATATTCCTCCTTCCATATCTCCGTAAAAGAAGATGATTTTCCCATTATAAACAATGGTGACATTTGGCCGTCTGGTTGTCTAATTGCACCTTACTATGGGAATTTGCTGCCAGAGCAGATAGTCTGTGAGGAATCTCCCTGTGTGTCTGCCCCTGTAAAAACTGCTGCATCTGACCTTGGCTCACAAGAGGATTCAACTAGAACCCACTCGTGACCATCAATGGAGGTCTGGAGGCTACCTCCCAACCCATCTCCCAATGAATAATAGTGATATTTTACTATATTATCAAAATGTTCGGGGTCTGCGAACTAAAGCTAGGGAATTATTTTTTTTTTTTTTTATATGAATTCTCTATTATTTGTTTGGTTGAAACTTGGCTCTCTAGTGAGTTTGTTAATGATGTAACATTAGCCGCTAGCTAATGACAAAATACTGGAAACTGCAAACTTACCCAATTCTACGAAGACGTCCGCGGCCATGCTCATGTAAACACTGCGAGCCACTTGTCGTCACACACCTGGCCATCACGACCTTCCTTGTAATACTAAGGCGCGCCCGCTGGGATACATCACGCCGATTCTGCTTGCCCAAAGACCATAAGAAGAAAAGAAGTAACACTCCACCAAGTTTACGAGCGGGCTTCTACTAGCTCCGAGAGGCTCCTAGAACCTTCTCCACCCTATCTACGTTCTTTGCCCCCCCCCCCCCACCATATTCTGCAAGCTGTGTTTTAGTGCGTATAAAAGATCGACCATGTGAATTGTGAGCCACTCTTGGGCTGGCTGTGAAGGTCGCTTGAATAGGCGATAGCGACGAAAATTACAATGTAAGCTAAATTCCTTTTGGGTTAAGTGTCTGACTTTTCAAAATTCTTTTTAGGCACTTCAAATATTTTTACTTAGTAAATATCCAAAAATTTTAAACTTGCTTTCATTGACATTTCAAGCTATGTCTACGTATAAACTAAAACTTTACTCTTGTCTGAACACATAACATATCTGGACTTGAGACTTTTGCTCTAACTATTGGAATATTTTTGTGAAAGGTTTACGATTTTACCCTCGTATTAATATTAAAGATAAATGGGTTGAGATGCCTAACCTTTTGGACTTTATATTTTGGGCGTAACAGATTTAAATTGTGTATAAGTTATAATTACTGGTTTCCTATTTTTATCTCTATTTATCATGTTAGGTTTAGCGCTTTAATTTTAAATGGACTCATTACTAAAAAAAACCTTGCTCTGATTAATTGTTCGTCAGAGATAGGCGAATTAGGCATTAGACTATGTTGTCTTATAATATATGTAGATCTCAATTTATTTTTCTCTGGGCTGAATCACTTAAACTATTTTTTTTTAGACTGATAGATATTGACTGTAAAAGATATATATAAAAAAAAGGGGGGAAAGGGAAAACAACTTATAAATTATGTCATTCGTAAACATCGCCTTTAGACTTTAACTTAATAAAACTTTGCTAGGTTTATATGTAAATTTCACTGTGTTAGGGTAAGTTTAGTAAGGTTATTATATGGATGTTCGCCTCCGAACATGAATTGCTGGGCGCCTTCAGCGCGTGATATGTATAGATGGGAAGTTGCCATAGCAACCGAGTCATGATGAATAATGAGAGTTGTTGGTCAATTAAATGCAAAGTTGTTGTCTAATATCAACCTCAGCTCACACAAATAGCTAGGTTTAATTGTATATTTTTCCCCATTCTTTCGGGGCTGGTAAAATAATGTGAATAATGTATATTGACTAGGTGTTAGTAATTGTTGAAGTTAACGTTTAATTCCTAGGTTGAGATTATAATAGGGTATTAGTTTTCATGCCTAATTGTTATTTCTTGTAGCGAGCGATGAGGGTTGCTCTTAAAGCTGGCGCTAGTGGTATGAAGACGCCAAAAGAAAATGTCGTAAAGAAGTTGCATATAGTATGATTGTTAATATACTTGTATCCATTGTTGCTGACTCTTTTTTGGTAAATTATAATAAATTACTGTTGACGGTGATATTCGTTCCTTCTCTCTATATAAGTATCATCCTTCGGTAATTTTAAGTTGAGTTAATTCATGTGAGGTAATCACAATAATGGTATAACGTCTGGGCTGTGTTTATCGACCGTTGAGGACGGCCGTGAGAACTTGCCCTCATCTATCCCAATTTGCGTGGGCTGGGTGTTATTTAGCTTACCCAGCGGGTATAACAAGTTCACTCACCCAGCCCACTCTATCGATTGTTATTGTTTTTTTGTTTTTTTTTTCCTTTTGAAGTGTTTGAACCCTCTCTTTTGGATGGTTGATCCTAATTATGGTTCAATGAGGATTACTTTCCCCCTAACTATAATGTTTATAGAGCCGATAGGTTATATGATGAAGCTACTATCTCAAGGGGTGGTGGTGTTCTCATTTCTGTCATTGATACTATTTCTGGTGTAGTCAGAACTGATCTAGAGAATAATATGGAATGTGTCTGGATTGAGATCCCAACATTTGATCGCGAAAAACTGTTAATTGGGAACATATATCTTGCTCCCCAAATAACAGTCGAAGCATTTAACAATTACTTTATTTTTCTTGAGGGTGTGTTGGCTAACTACCCCTATAGAATAATACTACTCGGAGATTTTAATTGCCCCAAAATTGATTGGAAATATCATCATTGTCAGAACATCTCGCATTTCTACATTAAATTAAAAGCTACTCAACTTCTTGCTTCGACTAACATAATGGGATTAGAACAACTTAATGAAGCTGATAATGACACTAACCTCCTTGACCTTGTTTTTGCTCATTTTCACCACCCCTCTATTACTCAAAGCTCTCATTCACTAGTAAATATTGATTTAGCTCATCCGCCCTTATTGATTTCACTAGATGTACCTATTGCTACTAAAATTAATGACACCCCTAATACATATATTGACTATGCACATGGTGATTACCTTAATCTCTACAATGACCTGGCTACAGCTGATTGGTCTTGTGTTTATTCTACTATGGATGTTAATTTGGCTGTAGATAATTTTACCAAGTTAGTCCAAAGGAAAATCAAAACGAATATTCCTCAAATTAATATTCTTAATTCGTCCAAATATCCTAATTGGTTTTCTTCTTCACTTAAATACTATATTAGGAAAAAAAACAATTTCTTCAAAAAGTTTAAATTAACAAATAATATTGTATTCTATTCACAATTTTCTCACTTTCGTAAATTAGTTAAAACTACTTTGATTATAGACAGAGCCAACTGGATGAACTCAATTGAAAATAGTATTAAATGCAAACATAAAGATTTCTGGAAATTTGTTAAAAATAATCGCATGAATAAAGTTTTCCCATCCAACCTAGAAATTAATGGCAAGTCTATAGTGGATCCTTTATTAATTGCTAATGAGTTTGGGACTTAGTTTCATTCCGTTTATAATTCAGCCCTTCCTGTCTTACCCTGCTTCGCTATTGAAACTAGTGTGCCCTTGTATCCTTGCCACATCACACCCTTGGATGTTGCTAATGCTATAAAAAAATTGAGTTCATCTATATGTGCTGGGACAGATGGAATTCCAAGTTTTATTGTTAAAGGTTGTGCCAGCATTTTCAGACCTTTGTTAGCCTATATCTTTAACATTAGCCTATCAAATGAAACTTTCCCTCTTACATGGAAACAATCTGTTGTCATACCTATCTTTAAAAAAGGGGTAAAAGAAATGTTTGTAATTATAGACCAATTTCTCTCTTAAACACTTTCTCCAAAGTATTCGAGAAAATCATACATGAGTATATTTTCCACCACCTTAAAAATAAACTTTCAGATAATCAACATGGCTTTAGAAAAAACAAATCTATTGTCACTAATTTAGTAGAATTTCTTGGGCATGTTGCCCCTCAAGTCTCCGCCCAAGGTCAGGTTGATGCTATTTATTTTGACCAAAGTAAGGCATTTGATTTATGTCAGCATAATATTATTCTCTCTAAACTTGTAATTTTGGACTTTCTCACTCATATGTAAATTGGTTCAGCAGTTATTTGCATGAAAGATCATTCATAATTAAAATTGATTCACACACCTCTAATACATTTTTAGCACCCTGTGGCATACCTCAGGGATCTAATTTAGGTCCTCTTCTCTTTAATGTGTTTATTGATGACATTGGTAAATATTTGAACTCTTCTAGTTATTTACTCTTTGCTGACGATGTAAAATTATTTAAAACTATCAAATCAATTGCAGATTGTATAGATTTACAAAATTATGTAAATGGTATTTTACAATGGTCTTTGGAAAATGGAATGTCTATCAATAAATCTAAGACCAAATCTATATCTTTTACTAGGAAAACTAATCCTTTCTTTTTTACTTATAAATTGGGCAGTGATAACATAGTTCGTACACTTTGTATTAATGATCTTGGTGTCTCCTGGATAACAAACTTTATTTACACTATCATGTTGACTATGTCATTTCCCAGTCATTGAAATTACTTGGGCTTATTAAATTTATTACTTCATCATTTAAGAAAGTTGATGTTTTTTATGTCTGTACTACGCCCTGGTTAGATCTAAGTTAGAATATGCTACTGTTGCTTGGAATTCCATTACCTTAACTGACTCTCTTAGGTTGGAAAACGTTCAAAGAAAATTTGTCGCTGCGTGCTATGATAAATACTTTAGTAACCGGATTTATTATGATTATGCAGAATTCGAAACCTCTTAGGGCTCCAAACTCTCTTCTCGCGTAGACTTTATTGTGATGCCCTTTTTGTTTTTAATATTTTCAATAACAAAATTTCTTGCAAATTTGCCCTTGATCCCTTCTCGGGCTTCTCGTAATCCTAAATTGTTTTTTCTCGAAAGCTCTTATAAGATGAGCCCTATAGGTCGTTGTATCCATAGCGCCAATTCTAGATTTGTCGAATTCGACTTTTATCAAAAAGGAAAACTAAACTCAGAGAGTTATTTAATGTTATCCCATATCAATAATTTATCATGTAAAGGTTTTGCCTATATTATTTAAACTTACAATATTCTGATCTATTTTTTGCATAATGTTACTGCTTACTATTTAGTTATTTGTTTTTAATGTTACTTTTTATTCTTATTATTATTAATCTATTTTTTCTGCTAACTTTCATCATTATACATTATTTATTTGTTTTTGTTATCTTTTTTTCGTTGAATTATTATTTAAGAGTATGTACGTGTCTACTTTTCAGTGCTGGCCTGTTATAGGTCTTGCGACTGTTGGCCAGCACTATAATAAAGGAAATTGAAATTGAAATTATTGTTTTTTATGATAATAAAGCTAAACCAACCTCTTACAGGCTGAGTAGCGTTGAATATTCTTTCGCTTCGACTTTGATTCGAGAGTAAAATTCCGGATTCAAACATTACGAAGCATTGCAAAATAAATAAATAAAGTTAAAACACACATTCTGTTAATCCTTACTAAACTTTCTGTTGCTATTTACATCACAAATTAGTGCTATTGTAGAAAAAAATCTTATTCAAAATATATATTACAGTTTTTACTAACTTAATGCATAATTTTAAGACGAACTATACTAATTACGCTTAAAATAAAGCATTTAGTAATTATATTTAATACCTAAATTTACATAGATATGCAAATTATAGAATTTTTTTAGCCATGATTAAATTTTTTTTTTGTATAATCGAACTTCTATTCGATCTCGAGAGTATCTCATATTATTCGATTCGACTTGGCTTGGCTTAGAATTTAAAAAGTGATCTTAACACACTCCTATTAGAAACCTTGATTTGTGGGGAATAAAATGATTGGATTTTGTGGGATATAATTTTTTTAATTATAAAAAGTCAACATATAAAATATTTTTTAAAAAGTAACAAATTAATTATTATTTAAGTGGTATGATGCAACAATTTTTTTTTTAATGATAAAATTTGTATATACCTTGCATACCAAAGATAGGCATTTAAAAGGATATATTCTATTTTGATCTAAACATTTCCTATTCTTTTGAAGAACATAATGAAATGTAGTAAGGAAACAACCTCTAAATAATAATAGAATTTAATTGGAACAGATTTTGAAATTTGGAGTTTAATATAAAGTTCCAAAGATCAACTAGTATAAAAGATATAAAATCCCTAAATTGAGTAGAAATTAGAATGGATTGACAATAACCTATATCTAATCTGTGTTTTTTTTGTTTGATTTTTGCCTTTACTTCACACTTTACTTAAACTTATAAGTTTATATTATATTATTTTAATGTGTTATATATATATGTGTGTATTATATAATTTAATGCGTTCTTAACTCTCTCATATTATGATGGAAATATAGTGAAGTTCCCTAATTGTCAATCCATTCTAATTTCTACTCAATCCAGGGTTTTTATATCTTTTATACCAGTTGATCTTTGGACTTTATATTAAACTCCAAATTTCAAAATCTGTTCCACATTGAATTCTATTATTATATTTTTATTCTTCTTCTCCCTGTATCTTTAACTATTAGCCTTTGGTCATAATATGGGCATTATAATACAGGGGTTGGCAACCTACGGCATGCGTGCCAAGAGTGGCATGCGGAACGCTTTTAGAAGGCACGCTGAGAGATTTGAATAAAAATAATAGAATACTTTATTTTTAACTAAAACTATTGATGTGAATAGTAATTTTAGTAACCACGTATTTTATGTTACATTAATTCAATTGTTTTGTTTCAAAATTTCAAAACAACGTAACTTAAATTTTGCAAAACACATTTATAACTTTTGTATTTATTTCGATTTATCAGTTTTATATTAAAATATATAACTTCCGCCTTTATTTGGGTGCCCGGTAGCCAACCCTACTACTATACTACCGGGACACCCTAGGGGGTGTTACATGGGCAGGATGGACCCCGAGCGGTAGGGGTTGGGATTGATGGTATGTGGGGAATGAGGCTAGCAAGTTTCTCCCAATCAGCTGTTTATTTCTTCAACAGTTCTAGGCTACTACATCGATAGTACGAAATTCCCCGCGACGAGGGAACACTCATGATAACGGAACCCGTGACACTACTTATGGACCCGGGATCGACTCTCAAGCCGGTGCGAACCGACTAGACTACATCTTAACTAGTTCATGATCTCTCAGCGAGCCGACTACACATCCTTACAGCCCCGCTGCCACGCAACAACCTCTGTGTTCTTCTCACACACATCACAACTCGGTCCCAGTTCTCACGAGTTAAAGGTCCATTCATCGCCAGTATTCCTCGTCAACAGGATGAAGCTATATGAGCTAGAGGCTGTTCTCAACAGGAAGGCAACCCAATACCTTTGACTACCAGGGAAATGTGTCAGCGTGGGCTAACTTCCTTCCAGAACAAACCTTACATTATTATGCTCTTACAAATAGCAAATATTCAAGAAACGATTGTTATTTAATAGGTTATATTCGATTTAGAAACATGTTGTTAAATTTACATTTTCAAGATCTACTTTAATTTGTTTTAATAGTTGTAATAGTATACTAGTATAAAAATAGAAATGATTTGGGAGGACGTAGGTTGGTGGACACGCTGGTCGATTTTGCAATATTACTTTCGCACAACACTACTAAAAAGTTGCCCCTCTTTTAATAGCTGGTTAAAATTTATCTTTTAACCAATATTTATTGTCCGAGAAAAATAAATTTCCAATACTGAGATAACTTGTTTGGCTATTTGAATGTGAAAAATTAATTTCAATTTAAATCTCCAAACTTGTACATAGTTCGCAATTAAAAGGTATTTTATGAAAATTTTATTTTACTTGTGTAATATTAATTAAATAATTATAATTAACTTTGGATATACATTTTAATGCTTTAAGTAAGAGTACGAAAAAAACACGTGAGATTTCGGTGTCTCTACGGTTATTGCATATCTGCATCAGGCTTCCGAAGGAAGTTGTGTAACGGATTTTTATCACTCAGTAAAAATCCGTTGATCTCGGCTGGGCTTGAACCCGTAAATATTGTATCCTGAGGCTAGCACTTTACCCCAAGACCACTGAGGTTGACTTAAAATGTGTACTATTTAATTTAATAATAAATGTGACTATAAACTAATGTTCTTCGGGGTTTTAGATGACGATTTAGACTCCTATGATCTCAATTTCCTTCTCGATTCGTGGGGATGGACTCATGAAAACCTCAGATACTCAGAAAAGGATTAAACAATCAGAATCTAACCATGAACAGTTTATTTTCAAAAGTATCTAGAAAAAAAAAACTATCCCAAGGCTATCTCCGTTTTCTACAGCTTTCACTAGAAAAAATGCAGTTTTCCATACACATTAAAGATAGGGACGAGAACATATAAAACAAGTGTTTTCAAAATAGCTTTTTTTGACAGGACCATAAAACCGGGAGCAGGCAAAGTGATAGACAACAAAGTGGTCGACACGAGAGGACAAAGTGGTAGACAGCCAACTGCTAGACACGAAGAAACGACGTGGACCAAGTGATCGACACGAGCTGGACCATGTGATAGACAACCAACCGGTAGACAAAATGAAAACAATTATTTGGAAGGCTGGGTGGGTCAAGTGGCCGACACGACTTGGACCACTGCTAGACAAGCTCAAGTATAGGAGTACAAAGTGATAGACAACCAAGCGATCGACACAAGAGGACCAACTGCTCGACAAAATTTGATATCATCCAGTTAAGAGTGGGCTAAGTGACAGAACAGTTAATTCAATACACGCTTGTCCTTGATTTAAGTTATTTTCACCTACATTCTTACTTTAGCAAACCCTACAAACATATGTCAAGTAGTGTAAGTATGGTTTAACCTCCTAAATAACACTGTATGCTAGGTGTAAGTACTCTTTGACCTCCTAAATAATACTGTGCTAGGTGTAAGTATATTTGACCTCCTAAATAACACTTTATGCTAGGTGTAAAGTATTGTTTGACCTCCTAAATAACATTTTTGCTAGGTGTAAGTATTGTTTTACCTCCTAAATAACACTGTTTTCTAGGTCTAAGTATTGTCTGACCTAAATAACACTGTTTGCTAGGTGTAAGTATTGTGTGACCTCCTAAATAACACTTTATGCTAGGTGTAAGTATTGTTTGATCTCCTAAATAACACTATGCTAGGTGTAAGTATTGTTTGACCTCCTAAATAACACTTTATGCTAGGTGTAAGTATTGTTTGACCTCCTAAATAGCACTGTGTTAGGTGTAAGTATTGTTTGACCTCCTAAATAACACTGTTTGCTAGGTCTTAGGGTACGGCCAGACTGAGCGAGCGACTAAAATATAAAATAGAACACATTGGTTGTAATGGGAGGTGGCCACACTGAAGCGAGCGCGCGCGCTTGAAAGATAGAACTGGTTCTATTTTTCAAGCGCGCGCGCTCGACCCGGCACAGTCTAGTTTACAGGCGCTAGGCAATATTATTGTATGTTGGTTCATTGAATGCTGGGGAAACTTCTTATTTTGACATGATATTTGACTTTTTTCTATCAGTGATAGGTTTAACACACTTGCTATTAATGGCCCGGTGACCTGGCGGTCTAGGGGTAAGGTGTCAGACTTCTGTGCTGGCGGCCGGGGTTCAATCCTCGGTCCCGGCACAGATTTATCTGATTACCAAACCCTTCCTTCACCTCTGACAAGACATCTTGTGAATGTGGGGAAAGCCAGGCCTCCACCGTGGTTCGGATTCCACGTTAAACTGTAGGTCCTTCATTTCATCTCACAATCACACTACCATTACACATTAGCGTAAGTGCGTAGGCCTATAACCCGAACGGGTAGTAAGACGCGGTGCTAATAATAATAATAATAATGGCCTAGTTTAATTGGTAGGACCATAAATAATATAATGTATATATGTAAACATGATATGTTAAAATACTTTAATATTATAATCAAAGTAGGCCTTTACAAATAAGAATCACCATTAGTTTGGAAAGAGTATGAAACAATCACAAAATAAATAAGTTTTAAAAATCACCTTCAGTTCAATGAACCAAGATTCGAACCTTTGCCTCATAGTCAAAAGCTATCGAGTGCAACGCACCATTCCGCCACTGGTGTGGCTAATCTGATTTTAAAACACTTCAGTACAGTACCATACGCATTTCTCAAAATTTATTAATTGGATGCACTCCTACTTTTTTCTTTTTTATAAATACACAATATTTTCTGTAAGAATTTTCGATGAGCAGAGATGTACCAAGTGTCTTTGACAGAGACATCTTCTCTAACTAGGGGTGGAGGGGGTGGTGCGGTGACCTGGTGGTCTAGGGGTAAGGTGTCAGACTTCTGTGCTGGCGGCCGGGGTTCAAACCTCGGTCCCGGCACAGATTTATCTGATTTCCAAACCCTTCCTTCACCTCTGACAAGACATCTTGTGAATGTGGGGAATGCCAGGCCGCCACCGTGGTTCGGATTCCACGTTAAACTGTAGGTCCTTCATTTCATCTCACAATAACCTTACCATTATACATTAGCGTAAGTGCGTATAACCCGAACGGTTAGTAAGACGCGGTGCTAATAATAATCTAACTAGGGTCCGCTAATTACGCGCTCGCTCGCTCGCGAGCTCGCCAGTTTGGCCACCCAGTCGCTTGCGCGCTCGCTCGCACGCTTGTCAGTCTGGCCGAACCCTAAGTATTGTCTGACCTAAATAACACTGTTTGCTAGGTCTAAGTATTGTTTGACCTCCTAAATAACGCTGTTTGTCATACGGTCTAATAAGGTTTTAGATTAGCTTGAATAAGAGTAATTATTCCGACTGAGTGGATTGGGCTGAGAGTTACCATACCACCCTTGTGATTTTTACATCTAACTTTTACACTAATGCGGGATTATTTCATCTTAACTTAGCTCCTTATTCTAACCCAATAATAATCCTGGTGCTAACGCAACATCAACAAAATATTCTTAGCTTCGATGGTTGATGGTCTAAAGCGTCATTCTCAAAATAGACTGGACTATCAATGATGGGGATATCAGGCTTCAAATCCGGCCGGGTGTATGGAAGGTGATATTTCATTAATGGTTTACATTCTCCCTACATCAAATGAGAGTACACATCTTATAATAACAACTTTTCTTCTTTAATCATTAGTGCAATTAGAATTTTTTTTGTAGCACTGTGTCTCACCACCTATTTGGGTTATACGCGTATTTACTAATTACGTTAATGTGTTGAGAATGAGGAAGATTAAATTTATATATTAGTGCAAATGAATTTGCGTGGTGGAAGGGTGGAAAACCTTTTAAGAAAAATCACCCTCACTGTACCTGGCAGAATCGAACCCTGATCATAAGCTACCAACTTAGTTTCTGGCAGTTGCTCTTTTATATAAAATTTTATTTAATCTTGTTAGTTCTTAAAGTATTATTTTACCATTTATAACAAAACGTTTGTCTACTTTCCTCAGATCCGATAACTCGTTTCATTCAGAGAAACATTCTTTATTTTCAGATACCATATTGTATGTATCAAAACCTATTATTTATTCGAAATGATAACTAAACTACTGTTAGAAAATATGTTTTGAAGAGTGCAATGTTTAAGTAAATTATTAAAATTACAAACACGATAGTTTAAGTTTATACACATATAAGTGGATCTCACCCTTTTGGGGCTAGTTAAATCTAGGGTGTCGGGAGAGCAGCAATTTCTAGGAGGATCCAGACCATCTTTATACCCAACTTTCTAAGCCCATGTTTATCACTTTGTTAGTTTTGAAATAACTTGTCTGTCACTTGAGCCACTCTTAACTGGATTCATCTGATGTTTGTCGAGCAGTTGGTCCTCTCGTGTCGACCGCTTGGTTGTCTATCACTTTGTACTCCTATACTTGAGCTTGTCTAGCAGTTGGTCCAAGTCGTGTCGGCCACTTGACCCACCCAGCCTTCCAATTTTTTTTTATAGCTTGTCGAGCAGTTTGTTGTCTAGCAGTTTGTATGGTGCCCATAAAACCACCTAGCACCCCTCCCCCCTCCCCCTTTTCCTACAACCCACTCTAACAATTATCTTTAGTTGGTTTGAAAGCAAACTATTGAAATACACGTTCAACGATTATTTAAATAAAAGCTGAAAAACATTAGCAATACCTTTGTTTGAATTTCAGTCTTCAGGCCATTTCTTTATTTATCACACAAACTTTGTTCCAATTTCGACTTTAGTAGGATCTAACACTCGCTCTGATCCAAATGTTGATCTGTTATTTTCAACCCTTGGGATACGCCATTTTAATTATAGATATCCTTATAAAATAGTGCAATGTGTAAATTTAAAATAAATAAAGAATGGTTTAAAAAAAACCTTTCTCTATCCAAAAAGTGCAATCACTTTAAAACAACATCCATTTTTTTAAGCTACCTATCACATATTGCCTCTTGCAAATTCGCACATTTTAAAATGTGAATAATTTAATTTGGCTGGTTTAAGAACTATTTGTTCTTATAGTATTGTTAATGTTTGTGAGCAAGATAAGATAACATAAACATGTATTTTAAAATAGGTTTCCAAAAATTAAAAAAAATAATCCCAAATACGTTACAGAAAACTTATTTAAAAACATTCTTTTTTGTGTTTTTCTAGTAGTTTAGTTTGGTACAATTCAGAATTTAATTTCAAACAAGTTATTGAGTGTTTATTAATCCTGAAATGTAGCAACTTTGAATTTTTAAAATTCAAGGAATTATTACATGTTTGTTTCTATAAAAAAGACCGAACTGGTACGATTTGTTTTAAAAGAACGATTCAACGTTTATGGGTCCTAAAAAGTATGTAGATACTCGCAATTGTAATTAAATGTAAGATAAAATTATTTGTAACCGTAATTCTTGTAAGATAAAATTAAAACTGTTCAATATCATAGAAGTATTAAGAAATATTAATTTTAACTATAAAATTGATTTAAAAAGAAAACAGAATGTGTTTTAAAAACTAATCAATTAATCACGGCTCCAATAGTGAATTTTCAATTTTTGAAATAAGACAACTTACTACATTTTCTACGGTAAGAAGATTATTCGTTTTGAATATATTATTAGCGACATGTCTCGCCTAGAACGCCCCTCTCCTCCCTATAGTAGATTATTAGGGACGTGTCCCTCCTGTCCCCCCTCTGAGTAGATATTAGGGACGTGTCCCTCTTGTTCCCCCTCTGAGTATATTATTGGGTAGGTCTATGTGCCCATTCCTAATGACGCCCTTATTCTCTCCTAATGGTTTTGCGTGTTTCTATCTTTCAAGGCTGGTCACTTGGATTTCAGGTGCATGTGGGGAAGGGGAACAAGGGGATGAGATATGCAGGGTTGGGGGGGAGGGAGAAGAAGAGAGAGACGTCACTATCTCGATGTAATGGCGTGCCGTCTGTTTGTAATATAAAGAAGAAAAACAAGTTAAGGAAGGAGTAGTGAATCAGTAGCAGTGAGACAGTTTTGCTGACATTTCATTCGTTCTAAGGACATCGGAACTTTAAGGTAAGAGACATATCGTTTAAAGGTTTCAAGTTTATTTGGTTGAGTTGCAATAAGGAGTTTTTTTCGAATGCAGGCCTGATTTTTAGATGCAGCCACGAATTTCTCAAGAGCCAACAGTGGCGGAACGTGATCTTTATTTTGGTAGGGACAGGTCATAGCTTACCGATAAAGATTTTTTTCCCTCCACGTGCTAACATACTAGCTTAAATTTATTTAAGATTTTCTAGTTTAAAAAAAATCCCTTGAATTACAAAATCACTAAGCAAAGCTACACACTAAAAGAATAAAGGTTTAGAATTAAACTTACCAGGTGGTAAACCTACCAGGTACCTACTTGTACACAGTGGCGCACCCAGAGAGGGGCAAGCTGGGCAGTTGCCCCTCCTAAGACTACAAACAATTGCAATAAAAACTTAAACTATATGAAGTAGAATTAAAATATGAAGACGTGTCAAATGTAAATGATACGTTTTAATACCTGTCTTATGATTTGATATTCAAAAAATAAACCGTTACACATAATCATAAAAAGACCCCCGAAAATTCTCAATTACATAAAAGTACGGAGATAACTAATAACTTCAGTACATTGTGCATGAGGTTACTTATATTACTTATATTTCCAATAACGTCCAGAAGTATTTAATTTTCATACATTTCCCTAACTTCCAGCATGTAGGAAGAAGCTGTTTCCATTAACATACTCATATATCTCAAGACATTTTATTTTGGCTAAAAACTTGATATTATACTCACCCCAAAGAAAATTTCTGGTTAGGCCACTGTTTGTACTAAAGTTGGCCGCATCTATTTCTTAATGCCATTTCATGAGTACCACCGTATTTTAAGAATTCTATAAATCTGCCTAATATATACCTATTTTTTGACACCTGTTCATTGTGTTTCTGTACGGAAATTTTGATCACAGAACCTGTGTTGTAGTATTTACTGTTTACGAATGTTTTAAACTTACATGCGTTTTCCAAATTAATTGCACATTACTAATGTTTTTTAAATTATTTTATTTGAATTTTTTAAGATCCTAACAGCCCACCGTTGTCAACAATCCCCCACCACCAAATAATGAGCAATAAATATAAATTAAGCTCTGTTTTTCTTCACCCACAGTTAACCCCAATTGTTTACCAAACCAACCATTAGAAAAAGTTATTTTTTTTCCTTGCAATACACCTGCATAAATTTAAAGTAATTAGGTTGATATACAACTAACCGTTTAATTTCTAGTTTTTCTTGCAGTTTTAATGAAGAAAATCGAGTTTTTAGTAAATAAGTTACTTTATTTATTTTAAATAATAATTTTCACGCGTCATCTTACTTCTTGGGTCTTAACACAGACACATATAGGCTATCTTTACCGTATAGTGGGCCAGCTCAGACTGGCCCCATTCGCTAATACAAGGCTCGCACCGGAATGGTAGAGAGATCGGCTACAAATATGTGATCAATTTAAGATCACAATCTATCAGATAACGCAGCCACCATTGACTCGGTATTTGTATTTATGCTACCAATAGTACAATTACAATTGTATGGGTCCAAACATCATGATGGATTAAATAGCAAAGCTATTTTATTTGTTAATTATGGTTGTAGCCACAGCTAAACATCATACACCGTAAATTGAAAATGACACTTGGACATAGGAGTCGAACGAGGGACCTTTGGCTTAGAACGCCATTGCTCTAACCATTGAGCTATCCAGGAATCAACCCGCGGTCAGGGCTATTCTTTTATCTTGTTTTAAGGGACATATAATTTAACAAACATATAAATTCTTGTATATACTGTAAAGTGTGTGATTTAAAAAAATGTAAGTAAACTATGTGCTATGTATCCTAAATTTGTATTGATTTACTCCCATGAGTTTTTTTTATCGTGTTAACATTGATATAGTTTTTGTCATTTTTTTTTTTATCGTAAAGCAACCTCTAGCTCTGGGCTAAAGTAATTAGTTTTCCCTCAATCATTGCACCTTCACTTTACAAACCAGCCACACAAAACTTGGAAACACGCACGTGAGCTGTATAATATTTTCACAGCCTCGCTCGGTGACAAAGCAGAATGTTCTCAATTTTGCCCGGAAATTACCGATGATACAAAACCTCGTCTAACAATAATGTCTGAAATCGATGAAGAAATTCACTTGAAAAAAATAGCTCCAGTGCAAAAAAAAATAAAATTAACTGTTAAAGAGTCAGTCGCTCTAATCAAGTGACCTTCCTAATCTTTCACCGGGTACTCAACTAGATAGGGAACGTTTTTATTGTTGTTTCATTCTCAAATTGTCGAACATTTCTTAGCAAAACCAATTTGGGATATTTGTTTGTTTGTACTGAAATTACTTATCAAACCATTGAAGATAGCAAGACTAACAAGTCATGTTGTTTGTCACGTGACAAATGAAGATTAATACCTGTTTCGTTACATAATGGTTGATACTAGTAAAGTCTGTTCAGCGTAGGAATTGTTTTCTGAAAGGCCTTTTTCCCTACCAGAAATCTATTATATAGTAGGATGTTGTTAGGAGAAAAGACCTTCCAGAGAGAAATTTCTACCGTGAATAGAGTATATGATAAGAGTGGACAAGTTTAAGAATGTTAATTCTATTCGTGAACTTTACGTGTTTAAATTGATTCATAAGTCTTTCTTTTTTTATTTGTTAGTTAATCTTATGATCCAAATAGCTATAACTTACTAAGAGAACTATGTATTCTAGGCTACATATTATATTAAAAACTAGTTATAATTATAAAAAAAATTCTAAAAATATTTATTGGATATGATAGAAGTACATTGTGAGTTATTTTAGATAGTTTTTAGAACATAAGTAATAATATAGATAAACTACTAACATGAATACATTTAATAAAGTATTGTGAAAAAAATGACAAAAATACTAAATAAAATGTATTCATAAAATAATATAACAAAAACAACACACAAATTATATATATATAATATAAATATAAATGAAAATATAAATTTATACATTTTCTGAGAACAAATAATTAGGGCCTTTAGAAAATGTGAATAAAACAATTATATAAACTTAAAATTAAATAAGTTATTACACTATAACCATAAGAAGAAGAGAGGATGGGGACAATAACTTGACACACTGTTTTATTAGGTTTAGTTTAATGTAATAAAGAAGTTTAGAGGAAAATAAATAATGTGTAATTTTTGTTTTTAATCTATCAACTCAAATAATAAGCAAGATATATCTGTGGGAATTAAACAGTACATTTTAGACATTTTTATTGGAAATTGACTTTGTTCCGTAGCTTACAGTGTTAAAAGACGTATGATATATTAGTAATTAAATTACTTGCTACCGATCATAACGTACACGACACTCCACTTGCTATGCTCTGAAGATTGATGAGTTGCCTACCCCCCAGGTGCACACAGGTCCAACTTTGACGTCTCATAGCCAAGTTCATTATGTGGAAATACTTGTATTGTTATTCCCTATCACCTGTTTTTTGTTTACCCGGAGATATGAATAACCCTGTATGTAGAAAAATAATAAAACCCTATATCATGGTAAAAGATCTAATAGAAAGAAAATCAAACTATTTACATATGTTTAACATACAAGGGTTGCGGAGGGAATACAAATATATTTTCCTTGGGCTACACAACTACCCGGGTGGTAATACAGGGCTAAATGATTTCACTGTATATATATATATATATACAGTATCTGTCAGTTACCATCACTTAAGTGGCGAATTACTCTATATATATATTTATATATATAAATATATAGCAAAAGATGGTCATCATATATATATATATATATATATATATATATATATATACCAGTACATTCGCCACTTAAGTGATGGTAATGACAACTGACACTAGCAAAAGATGGTCATCACAAAGATTTGTTGAAAGTCACTAATTGTTAAATATATGTGTACAGTACATTTTTATAATGTTCTTAGTAATAATATATCATCAATCAAAAATGTTAATAAACAATCTAATAACACTTCAATAAGGATTAGTATATAACTGGCTTTTTCGTAACTTAATGAAAGGACAAACTATATTAATAAAACTTTTATATATATATTGGTTGTGGCAACAGGAGATATTATAGTGTATTAAATAGTAAATTAAAAAAAAGTTTTTTATTAACACTTCACAAAGGTTCTTATTATATAAACACAACCTAAAACTTGTTGTATGACGTCATCATCGTTGTCTGATTCTACATCTTAAAAAATGTCAAGAGGACACGGCCTTTTGGAAATTTTCCTTTGTAAATCATATTTAAGTAATCACAGACGTAAATTCCACAAAAAAAAAAAAGCCCCATCCAAACGGTTATTTTTGTAAGCTCCTGTTTCAATCATTTAAAAACTGTTAAAAGAAAAACATAATTAAAATAAATTGTATATTGTGAACGTTTTTATTGTAATGGTCTTGCATAACATATGGTTTGGCGAATGGATACAAGAGAGTAGATATGGTCACTTTGTTATCTATCAGCTAGCAAAACTCCAATTGCGAGTTGACTTTATAGTCCATATACGTCGGGAATGTAGGTAAGTGATAGCTAGTTAAAGGTTTTTAACCTGCAAACATTGTCTGAAAATATTATCAGAAGTGATTGATAACACCTTTTATTGATAAGTTAGTATTACTAAGCAAATAATTATTATTTCTGAATAGGTTGACTTAAGTAACTTTGAGCTAATGCTTGCAATAAATAATTTTCTTCTATCTGTCATCAACACTCCTACCTAGGTTGGAGTATATATTATGTTTGTGTTGTGTTACCAGGTGATAAAATGAGTCTTTCTGGTAAAGTGGCCCTCGTGACCGGAGCGGCTACTGGTATTGGTTTCAAGTACGTCAGCGCCCTTCTCGCCAACGGAGTCAAGGTTAGTTAAACAAAAGGCTCTAGACTAAATTTAACAATTCTCGTTGTTGAAACAGCCGGGCCCCGTTGGGGTCATGAACATTCGAGATCTACGCTACTGGTGAACACTGGAACTAATCGTTATAAACCTGCTTTACAGCTGCACTGAGTATCATCTCTGAAGTGACTGAATGATACAAAGGCGTCATTCTTTTGTTTTCACGTGTATATCTCGCCTCAAACATTAGATTTTTTTGTTGTTGCAAAGATGTTGATTTGCCACTGCCAGTACTATCTTCTTACACCTGCACAGTCATGAAATTACACAGTTTGGTTTTTGTGTTCCTAATAACGATTACAAAAATATAAATTTAATTAAGGCTTTTGTTTAGTATTGGTATTTTGTGTAAACAATGTTAAATAGAATTTCTGTGAAAATTATAAGACTACCTCACTCCCTCCATGTTATTATCGTCAATACAGTCTTATCAGTAGTTGTGTAAAAGTATACCTAGCTACCGCCATGTTTTTTTTTATCGTTACTACACTCTTAAGATTTCTATTTTAACTTAAAATTGAAACATAGTCCAATTTCCATAGGAAGAAGCTAGAATTTTACTAGATCTACTTTCATGTAATCATATATTAAGCCATGTGATGCAGTAGTCACATATAATAGATATTATCACTTCATATAAAATAACACTAATCATCATTTATCTTTGTTGAACGTAAAAAAAGTGTTGGATATTTAAAAGTTTTTTTCCTCCCAAATTCATATTAAATCTCCTATATTTTCTACAAGACTTTAAAGTAGAGGCTAAACCAATTAATATTTTTATAATTGTTTGTGATATTAGAAATCACACGTTTTGTGGCCGACGATTTCCCTAAGTCCATCATAGACTCTCTGCCTTAAAATATGAGTGAATAATGACCCTGAGCAGGAGGCGAATCCTGGATAGCTCAGTGGTTAAAGCAGTGGCGTACTAAGCCAAAGATCCCGGGTTCGATTCCCCTGTCAGGTGTCATTTTTACAATTAATATTATATTCAACAGTGCATTATATTCGTAGAAAATAACCGTAACAACATGGTTAAGAACAGGTAAGTCTTTTGGGTATGCTATATGTCAAAAAATTAAAAATATACGCCCAATGTACTCAATATATTGCTTAGAATAATTATAAATTAAAATCATTTGAAATGAGCTAAACCTAAGAACCCTCGTATGGTTTTACAGAAATTAAGTTTTTTTTTATATTGAAAAGCCTACTTCACAACATAGCACATATAAATTATTTATCTCGAGGGCCGGATTAAATACACCGGCGGGCTGTAGTTTGTCCATCCCTGCCTTATAGCATGTGGCCACCAATGCGGATATTTTTTATAATTAATATATGCTTACAGTCGGACGGGCACTAAGACACAGCGGGATAAAGAAAAAAAAAACTTGTCTTGGAGAATGTATTTTGAAAGAACTCCCATCTCTTGGCTCTATCGGTTCTTTTCAAAATGAGAACAAGCAAAAGGTTGCATACGTTTAGCTTCAAGCTTTCAAATTATTTTTTAGTTTCCTATTGTTCATTATGAATGGATTTTGGTTTGTTTTTTTTTTAAATTACACTGAGGAACAAATTAGTGATAAACTTATGAAAATAAATATTATACACAATATGAGTTAGAACAGATTAAAAGTTAAAAATCTTGTTATAAAATGACATATGGCCAACTATCAGTCATTGGAAATTAAGAATACATAAAAACGAGTCAAATGAGGTATTTATCTTGTTGTAATATGAAATTTAACAAGGTGTGTGTATGAAATATTAAACCTTTAAAAATGCATACATAAGCACATTGAAAAAAGAAGAAACATTATAAAATTATATTGATAATTTCAAGAATAATAAGTTGAATTAATTATTAAGGATTATTTTGCTGAATTTTTTTGAGGTTAGGTTATTTAAGAATATTAATATGTAATAAATGTAGTTTTTAATCTGGATGTGTATAATACATCCAGATTAAAAAAACTAAATTAATTACCTATATATTATATATATTAAATAATTAATATAAATTATATATTATTATATGTAACTTAATTTAGATATAATATCAAACCTAATTAAACATGATATGTTTATAATTCTGAATATAGTTTTTTATTGTTGTATTATTTGTCATCCAATGGTGAGAGAACATTTTTATTAAAATAAGAGCGCCTCGTGATGCAAGCAGGACCGTCAAGACGCTACACATGGACGACGCTCGTAGGGGTAGCCGGTGGTTTGCCCCCTTCCCCCCTCCTATAGTAATTTTTACAAATCGGACAATCTTATTACCGTAAAATAAACAGTGAATTGTTGTTTTATTTAAAAAAAAAAACCATTTCAGAACAATGTACAAATGTTAAATTTAACTTTTTTTAATGCAATTTATTGAATTAATTCCGTTATCATATTATTCGTGTTACTCATTTCATATAAAATAGCATTTTTTATTTTTTAGTTTCAAGTGAAAATATGTTAGTTCTGTTTTCCCCTTGGTAACTAGACAATGGTAAGTCCTCCAGCGGCCTAGGAAAATCGTGTCAAGGAACAGACGGTATTTATGGGAATCCAAATAATCTAGTATCAATTGGGGGCCCACAATAGCAATCCCAACCACAAACGCCGGCCCCAAAACATTAACGTCTCTGAGGGAAACGTTCGGTGTACAGGCAGGTCCGGTTCGTTTGTCAGATAACCCCGTGGCCTCTGACATATCCCATTATTCGTGTGTGTAGTTTATTGATACTTACACAACACTGGCCTCGCAATTTGTCAACATGTAATCATCGATGACTATGAATTATCAGGCACGCAGTGCTGCCCCAACACACACCTCTAGCTTAAATGTCGTTTTTCTCTAAAGGTATGGGAAGAAGGGATTAGGGTTTTTGAGATTCATTTTCCCAACTAATCATGTGGTACTGTCCGTATCCACGAAATACTACTCACCCTGTATATCAGTAGTGGTTCTATACAATCCTCTCAATACATCCTATCCCTATCTTGAGCTAGTTCTATCCAATCCCCCTTATCACATCCTACTCCTATCTTGAGCTTGTTCTATCCAGTCCACCTCATCACACTCTAATTCTATCTTGAGTTAGCTTTATTCATTACCCTTCATTAAATCATACTCCTCTCTTATCCTAGTTTATTAAATCCACCTCACTACACCCTATCCTATCTTGAGATGGCTCTATTCAGTCTACCTAATTACACTCTACCTTTATATTGAGCTAGTTATACCAGTCCACCTCATTACACCCTACCCCTATCATTTGATAGTTCTACCCAGTCCACCTCATTACATCATATCCTTATCTTGAGCTAGTTATACCCAGTCCACCTCATTACACCCTACCCCTATCATTTGAAAGTTCTACCAAGGCCACCTCATTACATCATATCCTTATCTTGAGCTAGTTATATCCAGTCCACTTCATTACATAATATTCCTATTTTGAGCTATTTCCATTTAGTCTACCTCATTACAGATTACCCCTATTTGCAGCTAGTACTATTCAGTCCACCTCACTACACCCTATTTTTTTCAGGTCCATTCTAATGTTATTCTCCCATCTGAATCTACGTCCTCCCAATGGTCTCTTTCTATTGGGTTTGTCATCCAACCTTGAACACGACTCTAGATTCTTCCATTCGCGTTGCATGTCCTGCCTACAGAAATCTACTAGACTTGTTTATCCTAAAAATGTCTTGTGATTAGCAGAGGGTATGTAACTCATCATTATGTAACCTACTCCACTATTTAACAGCCTCATCCCTTTTCGGAGCAAATCTCTTGTTAAGCACCTTGTTTTGCGAACACCTTACAGTTGTTTTCGTCACGTAAGGTAAAGAGACCACGTTTATCACTCATAGAGAACAACCGGTAAAATTATGCTTTTGATTATTCTGATTTTTTTTATACCTTAAAAGCAGGCGAGATGTCAACAACTTACTGACCCAGTAGTATAATGCATTTTCCGACTTTAGTATTTTCCTAATTTCCAATCTAATATCGTTAAAGCTAGTTAAAGTTGTTCCAAGATTAGGAAAGTGTTAACGTTAGACGATACAATATAGACAATTTATCTTTGTTGGACAATAATAATGAAGCTGCTGCAAAAAATTTGGACATTCGCTACTAAAAACGAGCTTTTGTTGGAAGTTACTACTTTTGTCGACATCTTTGGTCCCTAACCTTTTTGTCAAAATCGGCCAATTCATTTTTTAATAATTTCAATTACTGAAAATGGGCTTATAAAATTATATATGTAGGCTTATATATATATACACATACATTCCATGGCATCAGGCCGTAGCTAGGCCATTGCGAGCGAGTGGCCACCGTCTGTTGACGAATAGAGCCAACTTATGCAGATAGAGGGTGTCATGTGGTTGGCACAATGAAATGAAACCTCCTGCCGTCAATCTCGGTTTTCTAAACCGGAGCCGCTACTTATTTATTCAAGTAGCTCCAAATTTATCCTCACGAGGCTGAGTTTGAGCTAGGCCCTACTGCTTCATAAAAAAAATTGTGTAAGCTCCGAGGATTGAACCCGTGATCTCTATATCTGAAGTAAGGAACTGTGACCACTATACCACTAAGGTTGTCAAATTATGTTTAATTATATAAGTGTGGTATTTGTTAATACATAAGGGTTATTAAATAGTATTGAGGAGAATGATAAATTTTCATAGTCAAGGAATTTCATGGAATTCATATAATTATTATTGGAACTATTTTCCTCCTTACTTGTTTAGTTCGACATTACTTTTTATCAATTTCCTTCAATTTTTTTTCATTTTGGTTTTCAAGACGCTGCTTGATATTGGAATTTGGTAAATGTACCATGATTATGGTGGATAATCACACTCAGTTCATCCAGCTGAGATTCAAACCTCGACCTACCCGTCAGCAGTAATTCAGCCTTTTGCGTGCCTTACTCCTTATACCAGGTTTGTACCGGTACATGATTGGCACATCCGTCTGTACGCACGTCAACTATTTATTTATTTCCAGAATGTTTCCATCGTAGACTTGGACGAAGCCAATGGCATCAAGGCAGCCAAGGAGCTCAACGCCAAGTTCGGAGAGGGTCGGTCCCTATTCATCAAGGCCAACATCACAGATAAGGACCAATTTGAAGGTAACAGTGATGGACTTACTTCATGTTTGTAGAACGCGCCCATCTCTTTATATATAAAGGAACATTTGAAGGTAACGGGGATGGACTTACTTCATGTTTGTAGAACGCGTCCATTTTTTTATATATAAAGGAACATTTGAAGGTAACCGGGATGGAATTAGTTCATATATGTAAAACGTAACCATCCTTTATATATAAAGGAACATTCGAAGGTAACAGGGATGGACTTACTTCATGTTTGTAGAATGCGCCCATCTCTTTATATATAAGGGAAAAATTGAAGGTAACAGGGATGGACATAGTTCATATTTGTAGAACGTAACCATCCTGTATATATAAAGGAACATTTGAAGGTAACAGGGATGGACTTACTTCATATTTGTAGAACACGCCCATCTCTTTATATATAAAGGTAACAGGGATGGACTTACTTCATGTTTGTAGAACATAACCGTCCTTTATAGATAAAGGAACATTTGAAGGTCACCGGGATGGACATACTTCATGTTTGTAGAACGCGCCAATCTCTTATATATAAAGGAACATTTGAAGGTAACAGAAAGCGAACCTTAATTCATATTTGTAGAAACGCACCCATCTCTTTTATAATAAAGGAACATTTGAAGGTAACAGGGATGGACTTAGTTCATGTTTGTAGAACGCGCCCATCTCTTTATAGATAAAGGAACATTCGAAGGTAACAGGGATGGACTTACTTCATGTTTGTAGAACGCGCCTCTCTCTTTATATATAAGGGAACATTTGAAGGTAACAGGGATGGACATAGTTCATATTTGTAGAACGTAACCATCCTTTATATATAAAGGAACAATCGAAGGTAACAGGGATGGACTTACTTCATGTTTGTAGAATGCACCCATCTCTTTATATAAAAGGAACATTTGAAGGTAACAGAAAGGGACTTAATTCTGATTTTTAGAACGCGCCCATCTCTTTATATATAAAGGAACATTTGAAGGTAACAGGGATGGACTTACTTCATGTTTGTAGAACGCGCCCATCTCTTTATATATAAAGGAACATTGAAGGTAACAGGGATGGACTTAGTTCATGTTTGTAGAACGTAACTGTCCTTTATATATAAAGGAACATTCGAAGGTAACAGGGACGGACTTACTTCATGTTTGTAGAACGCACCCATCTCTTTATATATAAAGGTACATTCGAAGGTAACAGGGATAGACTTACTTCATATTTGTAGAACACGCCCATCTCTTTATATATAAAGGAACATTTGAAGGTAACAGGGATGGACTTAATTCATATTTTTAGAACACGCCCATCTCTTTATATATAAAGGAAAATTTGAAGGTAACAGGGATGGACTTTCTTCATGTTTGTAGAACGCGCCCATCTCTAAAAAAAAAATGGATTATCATTTTGTAAACGCGCCCATTTTTATAAGAACATTGAAGGTAACAGGGATGGACTTACTTCATGTTTGTAGAACGCGCCCATCTCTTTATATATAAGGAACATTTGAAGGTAACGGGATGGACTTACTTCATGTTTGTAGAACGCCCATCTCTTTATATATAAAGGAACATTTGAAGGTAACAGGGATGGACTTAGTTCATGTTTGTAGAAGTAACTGTCCTTTATATATAAAGGAACATTCGAAGGTAACAGGGATGGACTTCTTCATTTTGTAGAACGCGCCCATCTCTTTATATATAAAGGAACATTCGAAGGTAACAGGGATGACTTATTCATATTTGTAGAACACGCCCATCTCTTTATATATAAAGGAACATTTGAAGGTAACAGGGATGGACTTAATTCATATTTGTAGACACGCCCATCTCTTTATATATAAAGGAAATTTGAAGGTAACAGGGATGGACTTAGCTTCATGTTTGTAGAACGTAACTGTCTTATATATAAAGGAACATTCGAAGGTAACAGGGACGGACTTGCTTCATGTTTGTAGAACCGCCCATCTCTTTATATATAAAGGAACATTTGAAGGTAACAGGGATGGACTTACTTCATATTTGTAGAACACGCCCATCTCTTTATATATAAAGGAACATTTGAAGGTAACAGGGATGGACTTAATTCATATTTGTAGAACCACGCCCATCTCTTTATATATAAAGGAAAATTTGAAGGTAACAGGGATGGACTTACTTCATGTTTGTAGAACGCGCCCATCTCTGTATATAAAAGGAACATTTCGAAGGTAACAGGGATGGACTTATTCATGTTTGTAGAACGCGCCCTCTCTTTATATATAAGGGAACATTTGAAGGTAACAGGGATGGACTTAGTTCATGTTTGTAGAACACGACCATATCTTATATATAAAAGGAACATTTGAAGGTAACAGGGATGGACTTAATTTCATGTTTGTAGAACGCGTCCATCTATTTATATATAAAGGAACATTCGAAAGTAACAGGGATGGACTTACTTCATGTTTGTAGAACGCGCCATCTCTTTATATATAAAGTAACATTCGAAGGTAACAGGGATGGACATAATTACATATTTGTAGAACACGCCACTCTCTTTATATATAAAGGAACATTTGAAGGTAACAGGGATGGACTTAATTCATGTTTGTAGAACGCGCCCATCTCTTTATATATACAGTAACATTCGAAGGTGTAACAGGGATGGACTTACTTCATATTTGTAGAACACGCCCATCTCTTTATATAATAAAGGAACATTTGAAGGTTACAGGGATAGACTTAATTCATGTTTGTAGAACGCGCCCATCTCTTTATATATAAAGGAACATTCGAAGGTAACAGGGATGGACTTACTTCATGTTTGTAGAACGTAACCGTCCTTTATAGATAAAGGAACATTTGAAGGTAACAGGGATGGGCTTACTTCATGTTTGTAGAACGCGCCCATCTCTTTATATATAAAGGAACATTTGAAGTGTAACAGAAAAGGACTTAATTCATATTTGTAGAACGCGCCCATCTATTTATAGATAAAGGAACATTCGAAGGTAACAGGATGGACTTACCTCATGTTTGTAGAAACGCGCCCATCTCTTTATATATAAGGGAACATTTGAAGGTAACAGGGATGGACTTACTTCATATTTGTAGAACACGCCCATCTCTTTATATATAAAGGTAACAGGGATAGACTTACTTCATGTGTTGTAGAATAAAACCGTCCTTTTATAGATAAAGGAACATTTGAAGGTAACAGGGATGGACATACTTCATGTTTGTAGAACGCGCCAATCTCTTTATATTAAAGGAACATTTGAAGGTAACAGAAAGGGACTTAATTCATATTTGTAGAACGCACCCATCTCTTTATATATAAAGGAACATTTGAAGGTAACAGGGATGGACTTAGTTCATGTTTGTAGAACGCGCCCATCTCTTTATAGATAAAGGAACATTCGAAGGTAACAGGGATGGACTTACTTCATGTTTGTAGAACGCGCCCATCTCTTTATATATAAGGGAACATTTGAAGGTAACAGGGATGGACATAGTTCATATTTGTAGAACGTAACCATCCTTTATATATAAAGGAACATTTGAACGTAACAGAAAGGGACTTAATTCATATTTGTAGAACGCGCCCATCTCTTTATATATAAAGGAACATTTGAAGGTAACAGGGATGGACTTAGTTCATGTTTGTAGAACGTAACTGTCCTTTATATATAAAGGAACATTCGAAGGTAACAGGGACGGACATACTTCATGTTTGTAGAACGCACCCATCACTTTATATATAAAGGTACATTCGAAGGTAACAGGGATGGACTTACTTCATATTTGTAGAACACGCCCATCTCTTTATATATAAAGGAACATTTGAAGGTAACAGGGATGGACTTAATTCATATTTTTAGAACACGCCCATCTCTTTATATATAAAGGAAAATTTGAAGGTAACAGGGATGGACTTTCTTCATGTTTGTAGAACGCGCCCATCTCTGTATATATAAAGGAACATTCGAAGGTAACAGCGATGGACTTACTTCATGTTTGTAGAACGCGCCCATCTCTTTATATATAAGGGAACATTTGAAGGTAACAGGGATGGACTTACTTCGGGCTCGCCCGAATTGCGCCAATTCTCTTAGCTCGGACCCGAATTGCGCCAAGAGCTTAAAAGTGCCCCCCAAGACCGGACCCGAATTGCGCCAATACCCACCTTCCCAAGACAGGACCCGAATTGCGCCAACTCTGAACGTAAACAAATATTAATGCTATGTCTGGCAGTAAGAAGGACACAAGTAAAAAAATATAAATCATACAATATTATATCAAAGTGAAATTTTCTTTTTTAAAACATTGTCAATAATGTATATGTATGCTAAATAATAGTGTAACAAACATAATATAAACAAGTCATACAAAGGAGTTTTGGAAGGATACACGCTTTACTAAGCTTAATCTGTCTATTGCTCCATTCCTAAACTGTTTTAAGTTTTTTTTCAATGAATGATTGATTCAACTTAGACTTATTATCTGTCTTTTGCAGATTACCTTCTCTTACACTCTTGATTCGAATGTACGTGTCAGTTTGGACCGATTTTAAATTTTGTACGAAGACAAAAATGTTTGGGTGTGGAGAAGCACATGATGAATTAAATCTAGAATGGAAGCTCTCGCACGCATTTGTTGTCCTCCATAAGTCCGATGAGTCAGCTGTCCAAATGCGCGGCGGGAATGTCGCTTGCTCCATCTCACCTATATATGTTTCAGTTAGGTAATCTGCGAAGCTCGTCAGTTTTGTATCAGCTGGCTGGATGCTGATCAGATCAGAGAAAGCGTCTTCTACTTCTTCGGGCCTCAAGTAAGTGAGCCCAAAACAGTAGTGGAGCCATTTCCCTCCATCCGAGTTTTCGTCTTTGTACGTGGCAGCCAAACCGAGCTTTTGAATCTTTCTCCACCTAAAAGGAATCATAGTGGATGTTAATGCTAAAAATATTAAAAGGAAGCAGGAAGGAAAATAGGAACGACTCATTCTTTGAGTCATAGTCTGATTTAATACTGATCAAACATATATTTTACAAAATAGCATAGCATATCAGTGACCGTAGATAAAAAAATGTGGCCGTAATCACATGTACAAAAATGTGATGACACCCACACAGACAGGAAAACATTTTACTTTTTTTGGCTGGCATATGTTTAAAATGGCCAAGAATAACAAATAAAAAGTAGGCTTACGACAGAATCGCAGATACTTTATCATAGCGTATATTCACTTTTTAATTAATGGGTCAGCTGAGACAATATTATTCGGTGAGTTGATAGTTACACTTATATGGAGCTCTGTGTTAAAACCAAATAATAAATCATTTTATTTGGCTAATATTTTTAATTTGAGTGTTTTAAATTTGTTTACCATACGTTTGTTTTATTTTATTAAGCGCACAAGTTGCTATTGGTTTTTGAAAACTCGTCACAAAAAACTATCCTTTTTTTAGCACCACGTCTTATTGCCCGTTCGGGCTATAGCTTATGTACTAATTACTCTAATAGGTTAGGGATTGGGAAGGTTGAATTTATAAGAAGTGCATCCGCACTTGCGTGGAGAGAAGGTGGGGAAACCATTTAGGATCAAACCACCTCAGTGCACCCAGCTGGGTTTGAACCCCAACCTCCCCGGTCTCGAGGGCTAGTCTAGTGCGAGAGTTGCTCCTTAGACCGTCCAGCCACCCGAGGGGGTAAAAAACTATCATTGAAATAGTTTTTTTCACCCAAAATTAAGTAGGACCCTCACAATGTTATTATTCATTATAAATGTACGCCGATTTAAAAAAATAGTAAAAAATATTTTCAAAATATTTTGAGTTTTTGAAAACTAGTCATCTACTACCCTTAAAAGAACTTTGCCCCCTAAACCAAATAAACAGTATTAATTCTTATCTTAAATACACCCAAAATGTAGCCTATGTTTAAATCAAAATTGTTAAAGATATTTTAGAGAAATTTTAAATTATTTTCAAAATAATCTTTAGTAAACTGCCCATAGTTCAATTATTTTCTGAAGATCGATTATACAGTTCTATTCATCATTTAGAAAAAACTCTACAGATATACACTTTGAATAAAAAAAATTCAAGCCGATGATTGGGAGGTTGGGGATCGAATCCTGGTCGAGTGAACTGAAGGTGGTTTTTCCTAAATGATTTTCCACTCTCACTACATGCCAATTAGGATTCACTTTCTCTGCATTCTACCTATCTCATATCAAAGCCTATTAGCGTAATTAGTATATAAGGAGGCCTATAACTCGAACAGGTATTAAAATGCAGTTCTAAAAAATCTTCAAGAGTGAAAAATATAATAATCAAGTCACAAACTATATAACATTATTTATGTAAAGTTGTAAAATAAAATTGTTTTGCCTACCATGCTTGCACTAAATGAAATCGACAGCCTACTATCCTAGTTTGTGGAAAAGTCAACACGATGCACTCATGAATCGCTTGCTCGAAATCAATCACAATGTATAAAGGTTGGAGGTGAAATTGTCTCTTCTCGCACGCGTCCTTTAGGATTCTCATAGTGTCATTGTATAAAGGTTGAAGGTGAAGTTGTCTCTTCTCACAACCGTCCTTTAGGATTCTCATAGCGTCAATGTAGCTCTGCCTTTTCTTGTTTTTAAGTAGGCAAAAGACTAGAGGTATGTATGACCCTTCGAAATACCCATGTACAGTAAAAAGCTGAAGAAAATGTTTCGATGCGTATTCTAAGATTCCATCCATTAACACAATTTCATTCTGGCACAAATACTCAAGATTTGAGTCACAAGAAAATGTCACGATCCCCTTCTCTTTTTCGTTTCTCAACAAAAAGTTTTGTCTTGAATAGTTTTTATTTCAATTGAATCCATGGCAAATTGAATTTCTTCGGAAAATTTAGGCAACTTTGGCGGTGTTTTTAGTTTAGTGTAGTTGATACATTTAATGTCCTTGCTGGTCAATGTTTTTATAGTTTCTTTCTGTGTCTGTACCTCTGTGTGGATTAACTTTGAAGTCCTTACTTCAATCTCATCAGCTTTCCTCTTAACTGTGTTGCTAATGGATCTTCTGTTCAACTCTTGATCTAGTAGTGGTTCGTGGTTGTGTTCGTTTTCAGTCCGCGAGAAAATGTTTCCACCATCAAGAGTAAATATTTTAGCCTTGCAGTCCTTTTTAGTGCATCTCCACCTCTCTTCCCTCATCAACTTTAATTAATTCACCTGTCGATACGTATAATTATAATAGACAATAAGAACTTCCCCTTTTTCACTATAAATCCCTTCCATATCAATAATTCTCGCTAATATTATCACAGTTCACACAAAAACCCGAAAAAAAAATATTAAAAAATACACCGGGACAGTCACTGTTGTCGAGACAATTAATAAGTATTGGACAGACGGATGTCAATACTACTGTTACAAGTCTTGTTGGGGGGACTTAGGGCGTTTTTACATTCCTTTTCTAAGGGGTGGAAAGACATGACGGGGTGAGAGCTTGTTTGCGATGGTCTTTGTTTGTATCATCCCCCCCCTCCCCCCCCATCAACGACTACCAAAACTGACTTGGCGCAATTCGGGTCCGGGCTTAGTAAACAGTTTTTAATCCCTTATTAACTGGCGCAACTCGGGTCTGCCCCTTACTTCATGTTTGTAGAACGCGCCCATCTATTTATATATAAAGGAACATTTGAAGGTAACAGGGATGGACTTAGTTCATGTTTGTAGAACGTAACTGTCCTTTATATATAAAGGAACATTCGAAGGTAACAGGGACGGACTTGCTTCATGTTTGTAGAACGCGCCCATCTCTTTATATATAAAGGTACATTCGAAGGTAACAGGGATGGACTTACTTCATATTTGTAGAACACGCCCATCTCTTTATATATAAAGGAACATTTGAAGGTAACAGGGATGGACTTAATTCATATTTGTAGACCACGCCCATCTCTTTATATATAAAGGAAAATTTGAAGGTAACAGGGATGGACTTACTTCATGTTTGTAGAACGCGCCCATCTCTGTATATATAAAGGAACATTCGAAGGTAACAGGGATGGACTTACTTCATGTTTGTAGAACGCGCCCATCTCTTTATATATAAGGGACCATTTGAAGGTAACAGGGATGGACTTAGTTCATGTTTGTAGAACACGACCATATCTTTATATATAAAGGAACATTTGAAGGTAACAGGGATGGACTTAATTCATGTTTGTAGAACGCGTCCATCTATTTATATATAAAGGAACATTCGAAAGTAACAGGGATGGACTTACTTCATGTTTGTAGAACGCGCCCATCTCTTTTATATAAAGTAACTTTCGAAGGTAACAGGGATGGACATAATTCATATTTGTAGAACACGCCCATCTCTTTATATATAAAGGAACATTTGAAGGTAACAGGGATGGACTTAATTCATGTTTGTAGAACGCGCCCATCTCTTTATATATACAGTAACATTCGAAGGTAACAGGGATGGACTTACTTCATATTTGTAGAACACGCCCATCTTTTTATATATAAAGGAACATTTGAAGGTTACAGGGATAGACTTAATTCATGTTTGTAGAACGCGCCCATCTCTTTATATATAAAGGAACATTCGAAGGTAACAGGGATGGACTTACTTCATGTTTGTAGAACGTAACCGTCCTTTATAGATAAAGGAACATTTGAAGGTAACAGGGATTGACTTACTTCATGTTTGTAGAACGCGCCCATCTCTTTATATATAAAGGAACATTTGAACGTAACAGAAAGGGACTTAATTCATATTTGTAGAACGCACCCATCTCTTTATATATAAAGGAACATTTGAAGGTAACAGGATGGACTTAGTTCATGTTTGTAGAACGCGCCCATCTCTTTATAGATAAAGGAACATTCGAAGGTAACAGGGATGGACTTACTTCATGTTTGTAGAACGCGCCCATCTCTTTATATATAAGGGAACATTTGAAGGTAACAGGGATGGACATAGTTCATATTTGTAGAACGTAACCATCCTTTATATATAAAGGAACATTTGAACGTAACAGAAAGGGACTTAATTCATATTTGTAGAACGCGCCCATCTCTTTATATATAAAGGAACATTTGAAGGTAACAGGGATGGACTTAGTTCATGTTTGTAGAACGTAACTGTCCTTTATATATAAAGGAACATTCGAAGGTAACAGGGACGGACATACTTCATGTTTGTAGAACGCACCCATCTCTTTATATATAAAGGTACATTCGAAGGTAACAGGGATGGACTTACTTCATATTTGTAGAACACGCCCATCTCTTTATATATAAAGGAACATTTGAAGGTAACAGGGATGGACTTAATTCATATTTTTAGAACACGCTCATCTCTTTATATATAAAGGAAAATTTGAAGGTAACAGGGATGGACTTTCTTCATGTTTGTAGAACGCGCCCATCTCTGTATATATAAAGGAACATTCGAAGGTAACAGGGATGGACTTACTTCATGTTTGTAGAACGCGCCCATCTCTTTATATATAAGGGAACATTTGAAGGTAACAGGGATGGACTTACTTCATGTTTGTAGAACGCGCCCATCTCTTTATATATAAAGGAACATTTGAAGGTAACAGGGATGGACTTAGTTCATGTTTGTAGAACGTAACTGTCCTATATATATAAAGGAACATTCGAAGGTAACAGGGACGGACTTGCTTCATGTTTGTAGAACGCGCCCATCTCTTTATATATAAAGGAACATTCGAAGGTAACAGGGATGGACTTACTTCATATTTGTAGAACACGCCCATCTCTTTATATATAAAGGAACATTTGAAGGTAACAGGGATGGACTTAATTCATATTTGTAGACCACGCCCATCTCTTTATATATAAAGGAAAATTTGAAGGTAACAGGGATGGACTTACTTCATGTTTGTAGAACGCGCCCATCTCTGTATATATAAAGGAACATTCGAAGGTAACAGGGATGGACTTACTTCATGTTTGTAGAACGCGCCCCTCTCTTTATATATAAGGGAACATTTGAAGGTAACAGGGATGGACTTAGTTCATGTTTGTAGAACACGACCATATCTTTATATATAAAGGAACATTTGAAGGTAACAGGGATGGACTTAATTCATGTTTGTAGAACGCGTCCATCTATTTATATATAAAGGAACATTCGAAAGTAACAGGGATGGACTTACTTCATGTTTGTAGAACGCGCCCATCTCTTTATATATAAAGTAACATTCGAAGGTAACAGGGATGGACATAATTCATATTTGTAGAACACGCCCATCTCTTTATATATAAAGGAACATTTGAAGTAACAGGGATGGACTTAATTCATGTTTGTAGAACGCCCATCTCTTATATATATACAGTAACATTCGAAGGTAACAGGGATGGACTTACTTCATATTTGTAGAACACGCCCATCTCTTTATATATAAAGGAACATTTGAAGGTTACAGGGATAGACTTAATTCATGTTTGTAGAACGCGCCCATCTCTTTATATATAAAGGAACATTCGAAGGTAACAGGGATGGACTTACTTCATGTTTTGTAGAACGTAAACCGTCCTTTATAGATAAAGGAACATTTGAAGGTAACAGGGATGGGCTTACTTCATGTTTGTAGAACGCGCCCATCTCTTTATATATAAAGGAACATTTGAAGGTAACAGAAAAGGACTTAATTCATATTTGTAGAACGCGCCCATCTATTTATAGATAAAGGAACATTCGAAGGTAACAGGGATGGACTTACCTCATGTTTGTAGAACGCGCCCATCTCTTTATATATAAGGGAACATTTGAAGGTAACAGGGATGGACTTACTTCATATTTGTAGAACAACGCCCATCTCTTTATATAAAAGGTAACAGGGATAGACTTACTTCATGTTTGTAAACATAAACCGTCCTTTATAGATAAAGGAACATTTGAAGGTAACAGGGATGGACATACTTCATGTTTGTAGAACGCGCCAATCTCTTTATATATAAAGGAACATTTGAAGGTAACAGAAAGGGACTTAATTCATATTTGTAGAACGCACCCATCTCTTTATATATAAAGGAACATTTGAAGGTAACAGGGATGGACTTAGTTCATGTTTGTAGAACGCGCCCATCTCTTTATAGATAAAGGAACATTCGAAGGTAACAGGGATGGACTTACTTCATGTTTGTAGAACGCGCCCATCTCTTTATATATAAGGGAACATTTGAAGGTAACAGGGATGGACATAGTTCATATTTGTAGAACGTAACCATCCTTTATATATAAAGGAACATTTGAACGTAACAGAAAGGGACTTAATTCATATTTGTAGAACGCGCCCATCTCTTTATATATAAAGGAACATTTGAAGGTAACAGGGATGGACTTAGTTCATGTTTGTAGAACGTAACTGTCCTTTATATATAAAGGAACATTCGAAGGTAACAGGGACGGACATACTTCATGTTTGTAGAACGCACCCATCTCTTTATATATAAAGGTACATTCGAAGGTAACAGGGATGGACTTACTTCATATTTGTAGAACACGCCCATCTCTTTATATATAAAGGAACATTTGAAGGTAACAGGGATGGACTTAATTCTTATTTTTAGAACACGCCCATCTCTTATATATAAAGGAAAATTTGAAGGTAACAGGGATGGACTTTCTTTCATGTTTGTAGAACGCGCCCATCTCTGTATATATAAAGGAACATTCGAAGGTAACAGGGATGGACTTACTTCATGTTTGTAGAACGCGCCCATCTCTTTATATATAAGGGAACATTTGAAGGTAACAGGGATGGACTTACTTCATGTTTGTAGAACGCGCCCATCTCTTTATATATAAAGGAACATTTGAAGGTAACAGGGATGGACTTAGTTCATGTTTGTAGAACGTAACTGTCCTATATATATAAAGGAACATTCGAAGGTAACAGGGACGGACTTGCTTCATGTTTGTAGAACGCGCCCATCTCTTTATATATAAAGGAACATTCGAAGGTAACAGGGATGGACTTACTTCATATTTGTAGAACACGCCCATCTCTTTATATATAAAGGAACATTTGAAGGTAACAGGGATGGACTTAATTCATATTTGTAGACCACGCCCATCTCTTTATATATAAAGGAAAATTTGAAGGTAACAGGGATGGACTTACTTCATGTTTGTAGAACGCGCCCATCTCTGTATATATAAAGGAACATTCGAAGGTAACAGGGATGGACTTACTTCATGTTTGTAGAACGCGCCCCTCTCTTTATATATAAGGGAACATTTGAAGGTAACAGGGATGGACTTAGTTCATGTTTGTAGAACACGACCATATCTTTATATATAAAGGAACATTTGAAGGTAACAGGGATGGACTTAATTCATGTTTGTAGAACGCGTCCATCTATTTATATATAAAGGAACATTCGAAAGTAACAGGGATGGACTTACTTCATGTTTGTAGAACGCGCCCATCTCTTTATATATAAAGTAACATTCGAAGGTAACAGGGATGGACATAATTCATATTTGTAGAACACGCCCATCTCTTTATATATATAAAGGAACATTTGAAGGTAACAGGATGGACTTAATTCATGTTTGTAGAACGCGCCCATCTCTTTATATATACAGTAACATTCGAAGGTAACAGGGATGGACTTACTTCATATTTGTAGAACACGCCCATCTCTTTATATATAAAGGAACATTTGAAGGTTACAGGGATAGACTTAATTCATGTTTGTAGAACGCGCCCATCTCTTTATATATAAAGGAACATTCGAAGGTAACAGGGATGGACTTACTTCATGTTTGTAGAACGTAACCGTCCTTTATAGATAAAGGAACATTTGAAGGTAACAGGGATGGGCTTACTTCATGTTTGTAGAACGCGCCCATCTCTTTATATAAAAGGAACATTTGAAGGTAACAGAAAAGGACTTAATTCATATTTGTAGAAACGCGCCCATCTATTTATAGATAAAGGAACATTCGAAGGTAACAGGGATGGACTTACCTCATGTTTGTAGAACGCGCCCATCTCTTTATATATAAGGGAACATTTGAAGGTAACAGGGATGGACTTACTTCATATTTGTAGAACACGCCCATCTCTTTAATATAAAGGTAACAGGGATAGACTTACTTCATGTTTGTAGAACATAACCGTCCTTTATAGATAAAGGAACATTTGAAGGTAACAGGGATGGACATACTTCATGTTTGTAGAACGCGCCAATCTCTTTATATATAAAGGAACATTTGAAGGTAACAGAAAGGGACTTAATTCATATTTGTAGAACGCACCCATCTCTTTATATATAAAGGAACATTTGAAGGTAACAGGGATGGACTTAGTTCATGTTTGTAGAACGCGCCCATCTCTTTATAGATAAAGGAACATTCGAAGGTAACAGGGATGGACTTACTTCATGTTTGTAGAACGCGCCCATCTCTTTATATATAAGGGAACATTTGAAGGTAACAGGGATGGACATAGTTCATATTTGTAGAACGTAACCATCCTTTATATATAAAGGAACATTTGAACGTAACAGAAAGGGACTTAATTCATATTTGTAGAACGCGCCCATCTCTTTATATATAAAGGAACATTTGAAGGTAACAGGGATGGACTTAGTTCATGTTTGTAGAACGTATCTGTCCTTTATATATAAAGGAACATTCGAAGGTAACAGGGACGGACATACTTCATGTTTGTAGAACGCACCCATCACTTTATATATAAAGGTACATTCGAAGGTAACAGGGATGGACTTACTTCATATTTGTAGAACACGCCCATCTCTTTATATATAAAGGAACATTTGAAGGTAACAGGGATGGACTTAATTCATATTTTTAGAACACGCCCATCTCTTTATATATAAAGGAAAATTTGAAGGTAACAGGGATGGACTTTCTTCATGTTTGTAGAACGCGCCCATCTCTGTATATATAAAGGAACATTCGAAGGTAACAGCGATGGACTTACTTCATGTTTGTAGAACGCGCCCATCTCTTTATATATAAGGGAACATTTGAAGGTAACAGGGATGGACTTACTTCGGGCTCGCCCGAATTGCGCCAATTCTCTTAGCTCGGACCCGAATTGCGCCAAGAGCTTAAAAGTGCCCCCCAAGACCGGACCCGAATTGCGCCAATACCCACCTTCCCAAGACAGGACCCGAATTGCGCCAACTCTGAACGTAAACAAATATTAATGCTATGTCTGGCAGTAAGAAGGACACAAGTAAAAAAATATAAATCATACAATATTATATCAAAGTGAAATTTTCTTTTTTAAAACATTGTCAATAATGTATATGTATGCTAAATAATAGTGTAACAAACATAATATAAACAAGTCATACAAAGGAGTTTTGGAAGGATACACACTTTACTAAGCTTAATCTGTCTATTGCTCCATTCCTAAACTGTTTTAAGTTTTTTTTCAATGAATGATTGATTCAACTTAGACTTATTATCTGTCTTTTGCAGATTACCTTCTCTTACACTCTTGATTCGAATGTACGTGTCAGTTTGGACCGATTTTAAATTTTGTACGAAGACAAAAATGTTTGGGTGTGGAGAAGCACATGATGAATTAAATCTAGAATGGAAGCTCTCGCACGCATTTGTTGTCCTCCATAAGTCCGATGAGTCAGCTGTCCAAATGCGCGGCGGGAATGTCGCTTGCTCCATCTCACCTATATATGTTTCAGTTAGGTAATCTGCGAAGCTCGTCAGTTTTGTATCAGCTGGCTGGATGCTGATCAGATCAGAGAAAGCGTCTTCTACTTCTTCGGGCCTCAAGTAAGTGAGCCCAAAACAGTAGTGGAGCCATTTCCCTCCATCCGAGTTTTCGTCTTTGTACGTGGCAGCCAAACCGAGCTTTTGAATCTTTCTCCACCTAAAAGGAATCATAGTGGATGTTAATGCTAAAAATATTAAAAGGAAGCAGGAAGGAAAATAGGAACGACTCATTCTTTGAGTCATAGTCTGATTTAATACTGATCAAACATATATTTTACAAAATAGCATAGCATATCAGTGACCGTAGATAAAAAAATGTGGCCGTAATCACATGTACAAAAATGTGATGACACCCACACAGACAGGAAAACATTTTACTTTTTTTGGCTGGCATATGTTTAAAATGGCCAAGAATAACAAATAAAAAGTAGGCTTACGACAGAATCGCAGATACTTTATCATAGCGTATATTCACTTTTTAATTAATGGGTCAGCTGAGACAATATTATTCGGTGAGTTGATAGTTACACTTATATGGAGCTCTGTGTTAAAACCAAATAATAAATCATTTTATTTGGCTAATATTTTTAATTTGAGTGTTTTAAATTTGTTTACCATACGTTTGTTTTATTTTATTAAGCGCACAAGTTGCTATTGGTTTTTGAAAACTCGTCACAAAAAACTATCCTTTTTTTAGCACCACGTCTTATTGCCCGTTCGGGCTATAGCTTATGTACTAATTACTCTAATAGGTTAGGGATTGGGAAGGTTGAATTTATAAGAAGTGCATCCGCACTTGCGTGGAGAGAAGGTGGGGAAACCATTTAGGATCAAACCACCTCAGTGCACCCAGCTGGGTTTGAACCCCAACCTCCCCGGTCTCGAGGGCTAGTCTAGTGCGAGAGTTGCTCCTTAGACCGTCCAGCCACCCGAGGGGGTAAAAAACTATCATTGAAATAGTTTTTTTCACCCAAAATTAAGTAGGACCCTCACAATGTTATTATTCATTATAAATGTACGCCGATTTAAAAAAATAGTAAAAAATATTTTCAAAATATTTTGAGTTTTTGAAAACTAGTCATCTACTACCCTTAAAAGAACTTTGCCCCCTAAACCAAATAAACAGTATTAATTCTTATCTTAAATACACCCAAAATGTAGCCTATGTTTAAATCAAAATTGTTAAAGATATTTTAGAGAAATTTTAAATTATTTTCAAAATAATCTTTAGTAAACTGCCCATAGTTCAATTATTTTCTGAAGATCGATTATACAGTTCTATTCATCATTTAGAAAAAACTCTACAGATATACACTTTGAATAAAAAAAATTCAAGCCGATGATTGGGAGGTTGGGGATCGAATCCTGGTCGAGTGAACTGAAGGTGGTTTTTCCTAAATGATTTTCCACTCTCACTACATGCCAATTAGGATTCACTTTCTCTGCATTCTACCTATCTCATATCAAAGCCTATTAGCGTAATTAGTATATAAGGAGGCCTATAACTCGAACAGGTATTAAAATGCAGTTCTAAAAAATCTTCAAGAGTGAAAAATATAATAATCAAGTCACAAACTATATAACATTATTTATGTAAAGTTGTAAAATAAAATTGTTTTGCCTACCATGCTTGCACTAAATGAAATCGACAGCCTACTATCCTAGTTTGTGGAAAAGTCAACACGATGCACTCATGAATCGCTTGCTCGAAATCAATCACAATGTATAAAGGTTGGAGGTGAAATTGTCTCTTCTCGCACGCGTCCTTTAGGATTCTCATAGTGTCATTGTATAAAGGTTGAAGGTGAAGTTGTCTCTTCTCACAACCGTCCTTTAGGATTCTCATAGCGTCAATGTAGCTCTGCCTTTTCTTGTTTTTAAGTAGGCAAAAGACTAGAGGTATGTATGACCCTTCGAAATACCCATGTACAGTAAAAAGCTGAAGAAAATGTTTCGATGCGTATTCTAAGATTCCATCCATTAACACAATTTCATTCTGGCACAAATACTCAAGATTTGAGTCACAAGAAAATGTCACGATCCCCTTCTCTTTTTCGTTTCTCAACAAAAAGTTTTGTCTTGAATAGTTTTTATTTCAATTGAATCCATGGCAAATTGAATTTCTTCGGAAAATTTAGGCAACTTTGGCGGTGTTTTTAGTTTAGTGTAGTTGATACATTTAATGTCCTTGCTGGTCAATGTTTTTATAGTTTCTTTCTGTGTCTGTACCTCTGTGTGGATTAACTTTGAAGTCCTTACTTCAATCTCATCAGCTTTCCTCTTAACTGTGTTGCTAATGGATCTTCTGTTCAACTCTTGATCTAGTAGTGGTTCGTGGTTGTGTTCGTTTTCAGTCCGCGAGAAAATGTTTCCACCATCAAGAGTAAATATTTTAGCCTTGCAGTCCTTTTTAGTGCATCTCCACCTCTCTTCCCTCATCAACTTTAATTAATTCACCTGTCGATACGTATAATTATAATAGACAATAAGAACTTCCCCTTTTTCACTATAAATCCCTTCCATATCAATAATTCTCGCTAATATTATCACAGTTCACACAAAACCCGAAAAAAAAATATTAAAAAATACACCGGGACAGTCACTGTTGTCGAGACAATTAATAAGTATTGGACAGACGGATGTCAATACTACTGTTACAAGTCTTGTTGGGGGGACTTAGGGCGTTTTTACATTCCTTTTCTAAGGGGTGGAAAGACATGACGGGGTGAGAGCTTGTTTGCGATGGTCTTTGTTTGTATCATCCTCCCCCTCCCCCCCCCCCCCCCCCCCCCCCATCAACGACTACCAAAACTGACTTGGCGCAATTCGGGTCCGGGCTTAGTAAACAGTTTTTAATCCCTTATTAACTGGCGCAACTCGGGTCTGCCCCTTACTTCATGTTTGTAGAACGCGCCCATCTATTTATATATAAAGGAACATTTGAAGGTAACAGGGATGGACTTAGTTCATGTTTGTAGAACGTAACTGTCCTTTATATATAAAGGAACATTCGAAGGTAACAGGGACGGACTTGCTTCATGTTTGTAGAACGCGCCCATCTCTTTATATATAAAGGTACATTCGAAGGTAACAGGGATGGACTTACTTCATATTTGTAGAACACGCCCATCTCTTTATATATAAAGGAACATTTGAAGGTAACAGGGATGGACTTAATTCATATTTGTAGACCACGCCCATCTCTTTATATATAAAGGAAAATTTGAAGGTAACAGGGATGGACTTACTTCATGTTTGTAGAACGCGCCCATCTCTGTATATATAAAGGAACATTCGAAGGTAACAGGGATGGACTTACTTCATGTTTGTAGAACGCGCCCATCTCTTTATATATAAGGGACCATTTGAAGGTAACAGGGATGGACTTAGTTCATGTTTGTAGAACACGACCATATCTTTATATATAAAGGAACATTTGAAGGTAACAGGGATGGACTTAATTCATGTTTGTAGAACGCGTCCATCTATTTATATAAAGGAACATTCGAAAGTAACAGGGATGGACTTACTTCATGTTTGTAGAACGCGCCCATCTCTTTATATATAAAGTAACTTTCGAAGGTAACAGGGATGGACTTAATTCATATTTGTAGAACGCGTCAATCTCTTTATATATAAAGGAACATTTGAAGGTAACAGGGATGGACTTAATTCATGTTTGTAGAACGCGCCCATCTCTTTATATATACAGTAACATTCGAAGGTAACAGGGATGGACTTACTTCATATTTGTAGAACACGCCCATCTCTTTATATATAAAGGAACATTTGAAGGTTACAGGGATAGACTTAATTCATGTTTGTAGAACGCGCCCATCTCTTTATATATAAAGGAACATTCGAAGGTAACAGGGATGGACTTACTTCATGTTTGTAGAACGTAACCGTCCTTTATAGATAAAGGAACATTTGAAGGTAACAGGGATGGACTTACTTCATGTTTGTAGAACGCGCCCATCTCTTTATATATAAAGGAACATTTGAAGGTAACAGAAAGGGACTTAATTCATATTTGTAGAACGCGCCCATCCCTTTATAGATAAAGGAACATTCGAAGGTAACAGGGATGGACTTACCTTATGTTTGTAGAACGCGCCCATCTCTTTATATATAAGGGAACATTTGAAGGTAACAGGGATGGACTTAGTTCATATTTGTAGAACGTAACAGTCCTTTATATATAAAGGAAACATTCGAAGGTAACAGGGATGGACTTACTTCATGTTTGTAGAACGCGCCCATCTCTTTATATATAAAGGAACATTTGAAGGTAACAGAAAGGGACTTAATTCATATTTGTAGAACGCGTCAATCTCTTTATATATAAAGGAACATTTGAAGGTAACAGGGATTGACTTACTTCATGTTTGTAGAACGCGCCCATCTCTTTATATATAAAGTAACATTTGAAGGTAACAGGGATGGACTTAGTTCATGTTTGTAGAACGCGCCCATCCCTTTATATATAAAGGAACATTTGAAGGTAACAGGGATGGACTTGTTCATGTTTGTAAAATGCTCCCATCTCTTTTTATATAAAAGGGCAAATTCAAATGCAAAGTTAAGATCCATCATAATGATGAGGTTGAAATTTTTCACGTCCACAATAGTTTTTTTATAATTATGAAAGAGTTAAAATTTTAATCTTAAAACCAGAGATGGGTTGAATCCACTATTTTGCGAACTCGAATAATAATTTTACCTACGAATCCTAACTTTTCGAATCCTTTTCTTGTAAGCCATGATAAACATAAGAGGCTTACTTTACTATATTAATTCTTAGCATGCAAGAAGAAAATAAATAGAGTAACTAAATGTAAACTTTCTTGATAATATAACATTAGTATATTTAGCTAAGTGGTAAATCAATGATATGGGGTCTGGTTTTGTTGGTTTCTCCTATAAATGTGTTGGGATAAGCCACCAAGAAATAATATAAGAGCACTCAAATGATTTTCAGACCAATATTTCCTATTTTTTTATTTTTTATTCAGTATTTTCTTTACTCCTCAAATCTTCTATATTAAATCTATCTCAAGCAATGGCTGAAATTTTAAAATCAATACTCCCTGTGAACGAACATATGCACTCTAAAGTTAAAAAAATTTTTTTATTGGATTTGTTTTTAATTTACTAAAATTGGGGCTGTAAGAAATAAAATTAAGAGAGTTTTTTCTGTCTGTTTGAAGCAAAGAAAAAGGTTTCTTGAGATAACCACACGATTATTTGCGTGGTTACCCTGAGGAACGCCGTGTATTTCTTTTGTATATACTATTTTTAAGGATTCGAGGAACAAAGGACTGGTAGTCCAATTTCCTTGCTTACAACCTTATTTAATTTCAGTGGCTTTCGAGAAGACGGTGAACGCATTCAAAGGGTTGGACATTGTGACGAACAACGCTGGCATAATGCAAGAAAAACGATGGGAAGAAGAAATAGACCTCAACTTTGTAAGTAGAACGCTGTTTCATTGTGATTGGTGATTAGGGGTCATCCACAAGCCACGTAACGCTTTTGTCTTACTTTGTTTGACACCCCCCCCATGAAACACCAAGCAGACAGCAGACAGTTAGCACAGCCCCTCCTTCTCTGCAACCTGTGTTACGTAAATTTTCGCATCAAATGTGAACGTAATTATTTCATCATTAATATTGATAAACAGAAAATTAATAAAGGAAACTTTGGATAGGTATACAGAAAAGAAGAGTTAGCGTTATAGGCCATGTTAGTTTGACGAAGATAATTGTAGAAGGAAATGTGGAAGGGGGAAATTCAAGAGGGGGACCTAGACTGGAGTATATGAATCAGATAGCGAACAATGTTGGCAGAAGAAGGTACAAAAATGTAAATAATTTCGCCCTACGTAGGAAATAGTGGAGAGCTACAACAAACCATTTGCAAAATTGATGACCTAATGATGTGACGAAACGGAAGTTCCACGACCTCTCTCTCTCTCTCACCTCAATTAGAACCATGGCATATCGGCCCTTATCGTTAGACCAAACGTGCAGTGACAGCAGCGTGCACAAACATTTTATGAACCCGAACCAATCTGTAGTCCAGGTAAGGACCATTAGTTCCCTGTTCCTACTTGACAAATAAGTGAGTAGCAATAAAATCATCGGATCTAAGGAGCATGGTTTGAGTCGCTCCTGTAAAGTAAAACTGTACCTCATTGATGTTAGTCTTTTCGCATGTGGCAACAACAACAACAACCAGTGGCGGCTCGTGTATAGGCACTGTGGAACTGCAGTACCCCCTATTTCCACTTAATATTATCGATAACTTTTAGTATGATCAGTTCTTTTTTCTTTAATTATTTCTTTATTTTTATAGTACAATATATATTCCTTAAACTTAATGTCAGTACTTCAGTAGCCATCCCCCAGTTTATGAAAAATATACACAAATTTTTGTATGGAAATGTGCGCTTCACAGTGCCATCGACGTGGTGTTTTACTGTTGTGCGCATGCGTGCATAGGAGGGGCGTGGGGAGGAAGGCGGGACTGCCAGGTAGAGAGAGAGCACTGTTGCTCTCGCAGTGCCGGCTCTGACGTGATGATGGAAGGAAGTTTTTTTTTACTCAGCGTGTGTTGTGCTTAAAAACCGTGTATCATATTCTTGAATGTGATAAAGTTGAATGTGATAAAGTGTAGAAGAGTGTGGAATTAGATTATTATTCTGCCTACAGCAATTCTATTTGATTCATTTTTTTTCGGTTCTTTTATTTAACAGAAAGACTAAATGCGCTTGCATTACTTTCAATGGAGACAAATTTCCTCAATTGTCATCCAGAGATCAAGGAGAAAATTATTTAACTGTTTGCGCAAATTAAAACAAGAAGAATGTATTTCATTTTTAAATAAATAAATCGAGCTTGAACTGTAACAATTTAAGTTAAAGTAAGTAAAAAAAATATATATATTTTTTTGTTAAGATTTTATCAAGTTCCTGAATAAATTTTCTTTTTATACTTTTTTTTCCCTTTTACACAATTTTAAAACAAAGGCTAAAATTTTTCTGGAGCAGCACCCCACTAATTTTAGCTACGGGCCGCCACTAACAGCAACAAAAACTTCATGACCAATATTCCTAAATCTATAAGAAATGTTAACCAGTCAATATTATCTTTCTCTATACCATAAGTGCGAACAGGATTCAAAGGTCAGTTCTCTAAGAGTTGCAACCTAGATTCCTGATTGTCGGGATGTTTGTGACTTCATGTGATCGCAGGATTACGACGGACAACATGATTAGTAGTTGAACGAGAATAAGAACTGTAACTAAATATGATGACACAATCAAAAAAAATTATTTTACAAACTACGGCCCACATAGATACATAGATGAAACTAAAATTATTATCAATGCAGAGTTTCAGAGAAGTTTCCAGGACTTTCAAAAACCTCGGTGGTATGATTTTATTTTTGAGTTTCCCATTTAAATATAGAGAAAGGGCCGTTTTAATAATTTGTGAGGTCCAAGGGAAAAAAAACCCTGAGGTCCCCCATTTTTACTGCAGTTTTCCAGTTTTTGCACTAAGCCACTATAATATATTGAAATTCTACTCGGTACTTATGTTACTCAATAACTTATCATGTTTTATGGAATATTGATCAAACCAATAAATGACTATACTTTATTAAATGTCCACAAGCAATCCAATTAAATTAACAAAAGTAAATTCCTCTTGGCACCATTTAGCCCTTAGTTTTCTGTGGACTGACAGCGGTAGCACAAGGGTGTCGTATTCTACTGTACTGCAGCACATTACTCGAATAACGTAAATCTTAAATTACATAAAGTTAGTGTTTTCAGGAATTTGGAATAAAATCCTATCAATAAGCGAATACTTATTGCTATTCATAATTATATGAGCACTATTTGATGCAAAATTCAGAATAATAGAGTCAAACTGTAATTTATTTTATAATTTTGGGAGGAAATGTGACCCCCTGGAATGGGATGTCTGGGGCAATTGCCCCCTTTACCCCCTCCTCTAGACGTGGTCCTGTGTAGAGGCATCTGGATATATTATATATCTAAAATGAATATTGAAACACTGGAAACAAAAGTGGTTCAACTGAAAAACGATGTCTTAATTAAATCAAGAGCAAATGAGGAAAATCTTATTAAGTTTATATTGCCAGAAAATTATCTACGCTTGCGAACATGTGTTGAAGATTTTTCACGCATGTTTTAGGTGACTTATTTGTTCAAAGTAGCATTTTTGTAAAAATGAAAGTGGTCATATCTAATTATTGAAACACTTTAACGAACGAGAATTTGGATTCATGTTAAGAAACTGTCTTAGTATGTGCGTCAAAAAAAAAAACAGCGTTGCTTGTATAATGCAATGCAGAACATTAAATTCTGCAGAAAGTTAAGAATATTTATTTTTAATTATGATAACATTACTATTAACTTCAATATGTACAAGTTTTTAACTTTTTATTATTTAATTTTAATAAGACAGTTTACATTTTTTTAAATTTCTCATTATAATATTACATTTTTGTATTAGTACAATAAGCGCCTTCGTTAATATAGTAAATTACATAAATAATATGGATACTATTATGATATGTACAGTAATAGTTCTCCAAAATTTTATATCCAATTAGTATATTACACTACAATCCCAAGTGATTATAGTACAAGAAACAGGGTATTTATTAAGCTTATATTGACTAAAAGTAGATCTCAGGCTTGCATTTGGAAATTAGATCTTGTGGGGAAAATAGTGGACAACACTGAAGTAGACATTAAAGTCCCTTTGTTCCACCCTTTTCGCAACGTTACATGGTTTATGGATGACCCCTTGTTGGTTCTGTATCTTATGAAGAAAATATGATCGAAAAATAATAATAATGTTTATCTCCAGAAAGCGCTGGTCCGGGGGGACCCTTCTCGGTTCCAATACATGGGCAAGGACAAGGGAGGCCAGGGGGAGCTGTTCTCAATGTGTCCTCCATCCTTGGACTCACGTCATTGGGCGAGCTGGCGGTATACGTCGGGACCAAGCACGCCGTCATTGGGGTCAGCAGGTCTTTCGGGGTGAGTTTGTTGAACCTTGTTATCAGTCATCATGGTGAGTCTCTCAAGGTACATACTATAGGCCTGTCATCACTTGTTGAACCTTGTTATTCGTCATCATGGTGAGTCTCTCAAGGTACATACTATAGGCCTGTCATCACGTGTTGAACCTTGTTATCTGTCATCATGGTGAGTCTCTCAAGGTACATACTATAGGCCTGTCATCACTTGTTGAACCTTGTTATCTGTCATCATGGTGAGTCTCTCAAGGTACATACTATAGGCCTGTCATCACTTGTTGAACCTTGTTATCCGTCATAATGGTGAGTCTCTCAAGGTACATACTATAGGCCTGTCATCACTTGTTGAACCTTGTTATCTGTCATCATGGTGAGTCTCTCAAGTACATACTATAGGCCTGTCATCACTTGTTGAACCTTGTTATCCGTCATAATGGTGAGTCTCTCAAGGTACATACTATAGGTCTGTCATCACTTGTTGAACCTTGTTATCTGTCATCATGGTGAGTCTCTCAAGGTACATACTATAGCCCTGTCATCACTTGTTGAACCTTGTTATCCGTCATCATGGTGAGTCTCTCAAGGTACATACTATAGGACTGTCATCACTTATTGAACCTTGTTATCCGTCATCATGGTGAGTCTCTAAAGGGTACATACCATAGCCCTGTCATCACTTGTTGAACCTTGTTATCCGTCATCATGGTGAGTCTCTCAAGGTACATAATATAGGCCTGTCATCACTTGTTGAACCTTGTTATCTGTCATCATGGTGAGTCTCTAAAGGTACATACTATAGGCCTGTCATCACGTGTTGAACTTTGTTATCTGTCATCATGGTGAGTCTCTCAAGGTACATACTATAGGTCTGTCATCACTTGTTGAACCTTGTTATCTGTCATCATATCTATCAATAGCATACTATATGCTATTCATCACTTATTGAGCCTATTTATGCAAAATTCCAGAATACATAGACGTCTCACGTGATTTATTTTATAATTTTGGGAGGAATGTGACCCCTCAGGTAATGTAGAGATCTGGTCAATTGAACCTTGTTACCCTCATCTAGGTGAGTCTCTGTGTAAGCCAATCCTGTCATAATTAATATATCTAAAGTGAATATTAAACATGAAACAAGGGTGGTTCATCATTTGAAAACTTGCTTAATCTAATCATCATGGGAATCTTCTAAGTTATATCAAGAGCATTCATCTACGTTGGAACATGTTTGTCAATTTTTCAAGACTAATTTGTTCAAACCTGTAGCATTTATTGTAAAAATGAAAGGGCATTCATACTTATTGAACCTTTTAACGAATCAGAATTTGGTCATGTTCATATGAACGTATCTGTCATAGTATTGCTCAAAAAAAATGCGTGCTTGTTGAATGTTATGCAGAACATGTAATTCTCAAGACATACTAACGTATATTTGATTTTATCTATCATGTAGAGTTTCTATTATTCTCTAGTACAATTTTTAACTTTTAATTGTATTTCAATTTTTAATAAACAGTTTCATAATTTTTTTAATCTTATCATTATTAATACATTACATTGCTTGTCATTCAGTTAAGCGCCTTGTTATTATAGGTAAGTTTCCAAGTAATAATAATATGTGAACTTTATTGATATGGTACCAATAATACTTCTTCCATATTTTTGAATCCAATTATTTTTACATACAATCCCAAGTATACTATAGTCTGTAAACACGGGTTATTTTTAAATCTTATATTGACTAATAATAGTAGATCTGGCTCATTTGGAACTTTAATCTTGTCGAAATGTGGACATCACTCAAGGTAACCTTTAAGCCCTTTTTCCATAATTTTGAACCTGTTAATTGGTTCATGGGAGTACCTCTGTTGGTTAGCCGTATCTTTTGATGAACATTGATCTAATGTAATAATGTATCTCCAGAAACAAGCTGTCCGGGGGAACCTTTCGGTTCATACATGGGCAAGACAAGGGTAGCAGGGAAAAGTCTGTCCTTCATTGTTACCTTGGACTACGTCATCATGGGAGCTGCGGTATACGTAGGGCACACAGACCGCCGTCATATGGTGAGCCCAGCATCTTTCGGGTCATTTATTGAACCTTGTTATCTGTCATCATGGTGAGTCTCTCAAGGTACATACTATAGGTCTGTCATCACTTGTTGAACCTTGTTATCTGTCATCATGGTGAGTCTCTCAAGGTACATACTATAGGTCTGTCATCACTTGTTGAACCTTGTTATCTGTCATCATGGTGAGTCTCTCATAGGTACATACTATAGGCTGTCATCACTTATTGAACCTTGTTATCTGTCATCATGGTGAGTCTCTCAAGGTACATACATAGCCTTCATCATTGTTGAACCTTGTTATCTGTCATCATGGGAGTCTCTCAAGGTACATACTATAGGCCTGTCATCACTTGTTGAACCTTGTTATCTGTCATCATGGTGAGTCTCTCAAGGTACATACTATAGGCCTGTCATCACTGTTGAACCTTGTTATCTGTCATCATGGTGAGTCTATCAAGGTACATACTATAGGCTGTCATCACTTGTTGAACCTTGTTATCTGTCATCATGGTGAGTCTCTCAAGGTACATACTATAGGCCTGTCATCACTGTTGAACCTTGTTATCTGTCATCATGGTGAGTCTATCAAGGTACATACTATAGGTCCTGTCATCACTTAGTTGAACCTTGTTATCTGTCATCATGGTGAGTCTCTCAAGGTACATACCTATAGCCTGTCATCAATGTGTTGAACCTTGTTATCTGTCATCATGGTGAGTCTCTCAAGGTACATACTATAGGCCTGTCATCACTTATTGAACCTTGTTATCTGTCATCATGGTGAGTCTCTCAAGGTACATACTATAGCCTGTCATAAGTGTTGAACCTTGTTATCTGTCATCATGGTGAGTCTCTCAAGGTACATACCTATAGCCTGTCATCAGTGTTGAACCTTGTTATCCGTCATCATGTGATAGTAAATACTCTTCAAGTTGAACTGTTATCTTATAGGTGCCTTGTACATCCAACTTGTTTGAACCTTGTTATCGTCATCATGGTGAGTCTCTCAAGGTACATACTATAGGCCTGTCATCACTGTTGAACCTTGTTATCCGTCATCATGGTGAGTAAGCCCCAGCCGGCACTTACTGATCTCTTTTAATATTCGCAACACTTACTGAACTCTTTTAATACTCGCATAGGGGGTTGCACAGTCTAGGGCGTTAGCCTTTCTTCTATTTTGGGTGAAAATAGTTCAATCATGATGAGTTACATACCCTGCACTCATCATAGGACATTGTTAGGATAATCAAGTCGCATAGATTACAGTGGGCAGGACATGCAATGAGAATGGGAGAGTTTTGAACCGTGTTCAGGATATTAAGTGCTAAACCCAATGGGAAGAGACCATTGGGAAGACCTAGACGTAGGTGGGAGGATAGCATTAGAATGGACCTCAAAGAGATAGGGTGTAATGAGGTGGACTGGATATAACTACATTAGCCCCATGGCTTCTTTGGTGACTGACAGTTCACAGCTGACTTCTGACAGTCAACATTTAGGTATATACCTAAATTTTGACTGTCAAAAGTGACAGCTGCTAAACATATGTTTTTGCAGATCATCTGGTTCAGCGTAGGAATACGTAATTTGGTCTGGTAACTTTTTAATCTGTCTGAAGTCAGCTGTGAGCTGTCAGTCAGCACCAAAGAAGCCATGGGGCTACTGCAGCTCAAGATAGTATTAGGATATAATGAGGAAGAATGGATATAACTAACTTAATATAAGGATAGGTTGTAATGAGGTGGACTCGATAGTACTAGTTGCAGATAGGAAGGATGTGTATTGAGGTAGAATAGATAGAAATAGCTCAAAATAGGGATATTGTGTAATGAGGTGGACTGGATATAACTAGCATACTTTTGTAAGTGCACCAATAAACTTTCGAGTTACTTATGCCATGGAGTAAGTAACTAAGTTCAGCTGAAACAGTGTGTGTTTAATACTAAGCTAAGTATTAATTGGATTATGTTAGAATAGACTCCATTTATGTTATAAAAGGTGTTAGACCTGTCTCCGACAAGTGCATTCTTGTATTTTGTGCGAGGTATGTTCCTTGTTGTTTATATACATTTTTAGTTTTTTATATAACAGGAGGTAATTGTGTAAGTCTGGATCTACTTAAATTTTGTTGCGTGATTTTTCTCTCAACCAAACAATTTTGAGACCTTTATATCATCCAAATGGGACTCAACTTGCACGATGCATCCAACATCTTGGATATTTCCAATTTCTGGTTTTTCTCATAAAGATGTAATACTCCGTGGCATTCATTCAAAATTTCAGCCATCTAGGACTCCATTGGTATGTCTCTTCCGCCATATTGGATTATTATAATAAAGATGTAATGCTCTATAGCGTTCGTATCAAATTTCAGCTATCTAGGACACCATTTGTATGTTGCTTCCGCCATCTTTGAATATTCTCATAAAGATGTAATTCTCCACAGCGTTCATACCACATTTTAGCTGCATACAGCTCCATTTTTACCTTTCTTCTAATAGAAATTGAATGCTCCATAGCGTTCGTATCAAATTTCAGCTATCTAGGACACCATTTGTATGTTGCTTCCGCCATCTTTGAATATTCTCATAAAGATGTAATTCTCCACAGCGTTCATACCACATTTTATCTGCATACAACTCCATTTTTACCTTGCTTCCACCATATTGGTTTCTTCTCATATAAATTGAATGCTCCATAGCGTTCGTATCAAATTTCAGCTATCTAGGACTCCATTTATACTTTTCGTCCGCCATCTTAAATTATTCTCATAAAGATGGCATGCCCCATCGTGCTCATACAAATGTTATCTCTTTAGTGTATCGATAAGTGGTTTAAAAAGGGTCCTGAAAAGATCCCGCATAGATTTTATTTAATATCTAATATAATTTAAACAAGTAATGATATTGAGGGTGAAAATTTGTAGAGTGAGACACGTCCATGTGTGTGGGGTTGACCGCACGGTGCGATGTGTTGCAGGAACCTGTCCATTACGACAAGACAGGGGTACGAGTGCTGACGGTGTGCCCAGGGGCGACCAACACAGAACTACTTAGGGAGTCGCCCAAAAGACAGATGGACAACGAACTTGGCGAAGAATTATCAAAGAAGATCGAAACTTTGATACATCAAAAGTAAGATATAATATATCTATTTACAGCCAAAGTGTATGTCTTAGACCATAGTTCAGTCGGTGGTGCGTCTTTATACCGAGTTGAGAGTCTGCCGTTCGATCACCGATGTGGCTTATTAGTTTATCTTCAAATAATGAAACTTTTTTTTTATTAGCAATGCATTTTACTGGCCGTTCGGGCTATACGCATACGTACTAATTATGCTCATGTGCTAGGGACGAGGAAGGTTTTACTTAGAGGAAATGTAACCGTTTTTGCGTGGAGGGAGAGTGGAAAACAATCTATGAAAACCATCCTCATTACACTCGTCTGGGATTCAAACCTTGATATCCCCGTAATTGGTAGTCTAGTCTCTTGCGAGTGTGATGCTTTAGAAAAAAAAAATCATTCTAAGTTTAAAAAAACAAAACAGCTATTACAATGATTCTTACTATGCTGTTGTAAATTGAAGAATGCATAAAACCACACCGTTAAGTTTCTTGGACAGAGTATAATATATAATCTTGCATCTAATATTCCGTTTATTCGGCTGTGAGGGGAGCTATTTAGGTGGGATGGAGGGGGACGCGAGAAAAAGTGTTTTTGCAGTTTTTATGGCAAAACTTTTTTTAGCCCAAATAAATAAAGTAATCCCCAGTACAAACATAACATTTAATTTTCCTCACATGATGGTATCAACAGTTCCTGAATATCTGTCATGAGCATAGCGGCATTAAATGAGAAACTTTTTAAATGAAATTAAATTCAAGAAATTTTGAACTCATCATGCGAATAAAATTAAATTCTGTGTTTGTACTGGAGCAATATTTTATATATTTTGACCCAAAAAAATGCCATTAAAACTGAAAAATACACTGGTTTTTATCTCACGTCCCACCTTAACGCACCATCCACGAATAAAAAGGGGGTTACTTAACTTTGTTTTGTTTGCAGGCCTGACAACGTGGCGAACGCCATGATCCATATTCTGAACAAAGGCGACAGCGGCAGTGTTTGGGTCTCTAAAAACAATGAACCCCCGTTCCTCGTGTCGTTTCCTAAAGTGGAAATTTGAGTGTCTGGGGGAAGGGGTGAGGGAAAAATAAGATGGTTTTAATACTATAGAGTGGTTATAAAATTGTTGAATTAAATGTGTTTTAAATTAAGTAGGAGCCTACATTCTTTTACGTTTTGGCATCGGGGCAGTCACAATTCCATCGATATCGCAGACAGTTACTCTATCCGATGCCGTACTATATCAGACATCTTCAGGTCATCAGTAGCACTTGTGACTAGAAGGTAGTCGTCGAGCCCAGGGTCCCGAGATCAAGTTATGTAGGGTTCACTCGCAGTGTCAGTCACTTCCATCGGTCTTTAGTTTCCACGAGTTAAGCCAGTTCTTCTAAGAGCGCGAACGTCCAGTCTCTATATTTATTTATCTTACGACTAAACATCATGTTTTGTATTATCTTTTAGTAACTTCTATTAAACCAAAATTAGTAAACCTACGTATTATTTCGATCCCAACCAGTTAAATTACCTAGCCTGCAACCTTACCCCTCCCGCAAGCTATCCTGACACTGACAAATCAAGCCCACGGAGGGATAGGTCACGACCTATATTTATATAATTTTATAAGACAATTTCTGGTGATTGAAATTAGTAAAAAAAAAAGTACAAATCGATTTTAACAAATAGACACTCATTTGAAAGGTTGAATGTCCATGATGTAGGCAAAAATAGTAGTTTCCAAAGAAACTATGATTTTCATAGATAAATTCCAGTTTTTCTGCTGTGTGTACATTGGCTAATCTATATAATACTGATTTGTTTACAATCACCATGTAAACCCAGAAATGTGAATGATTGTATTTAAATTGGAAAATAAAATATTTATCTTTGGTTAAAAATAATATCTTAATTTATTACTTAAGTGTTATTGTGCAACAAATAGAAAAAGAGCCGGGAGAGGTGTCAGTTTTAAAGTTCTCATCGATTTGTGAGGGGAGAAAATATACATTTCACTTAAAATTAGACCCGGAAGCTCAAAATCCATGAAAAGTTGATAGCCGTTGACGAGTAAACCTTTGAATAGAAAGTCAGAGTAGAAACTTAGGGTCAAACCCTGCTAAAAGTCTGTAGACCATTGGTTCAAACAAACTCTGTGTTTACTCGCGCAACCTACCATACTGCTAATATATTTATAATAATTTACAAACACACTGGAATATTTCTACGCCACGTGTCATCTTCTTCAGGAAGCAGTAATCTGAACAGGAAACAAGGTTCAGTGTCGTCAAATTAGTTTTTGTTTTTAGCACCGCTTCTTACTACTCGTTCGGACTAAACGTTTATGTACTAATTACGTTAATAGTTTGAGGGAGGAACGTTATATTTGGAGGAAGCGTATCTTCATTTTGCGTATAAGAAGAGTGGAAAAATAATTTTGGGAAAAACAACCCTCAGTACACCCGATCGAGAATTGAACCTCGATCTCTCTTTCATCGGCAGTCTGTTCTACTGCAAGAGTAGTGCGTTAGACCACGCGGCCACCGAAGTGGGTGCAAACTTATTTGTTGAGAGATTAAAACTTATTAATTGGTTTACAAATTCCATTGACATTTTACAATTTTTCTACGTTTATAGCGGGTGGTTTTATTTGAGCGGCTGGGTTTAAATAGGGAAAAATTAACGATTATTTTAGTTTGGGTGGTTGCCGAGACCTTAAGATCCATTAAAAATGGCGGATTGTGATTCTGATAGAAGGTAGGATTACTAATTCACTGTGGCCTTTACTTAAAATGTTTTTTAATTCATAAGTTGGATATGATTCTTCGATTCGAAGCAAACAGAATCGGACATATTTTTAGAAGAATCTATCTTCTGCATGACGTCATAGAAGGAAAGGTTAAGGAAAAAAGGATCTTAGGAAGAAGGAGGATTCAAATATTAGATTACTTGAAGGAAAGAAGAGAATTCTGGGAGCTGAAGGAGGAGGCAGAAGACAGGGCGGGCGCACTGTCGGTCTAAGTTCACTGACTAAAGGAATGAACCTGTCGTTAAGACAGAACACATAATAGTCTAGTAATAATAATAATAATAATCATAAAGTGTCTATACATTTTTATGGTGGTGAAAAAATAATGATTATATTTTGTTTTATGACCTTGAGTTCAATTATATGTTCTTACCAGTATCGGTGAACAAATGGATTAAACGTCTAGCTCATTTGGTCTCGTTTTATGGTGTTAGGATGATCAAGGTTCAAATCCAATCTAGGTGTACTGAATTATTTTAAAAGGTTTTTCACTCTTCTTCCGTGCAAATGTGGGTACATTTACTCTAAATTGTCTCTTCCTTTCCCATAGCTTAGGGTCATTCTTCATAGTTTAAGGTAGAGTCTGTGATGGATGTGTGGATATCATCTGATGATTGGTGCTATCATTGAACCAAAGACACAGGTTACTCGGTGAGTTGTGGGAGAGGAAGGAGGTAATTTCCAAAAAGGAGGAACTTAACTTTGATTTAGTTCCGGTCAAGAATGAGTCTGATCACGTAACAGTTCCTGGATAGCTAAGTGGTAGAGGGTGACCTGATGGTCTAAGGGTAAGGTGTCGGACTTCTGTGCTGGGGGTTCGGGGGTCAATCCTCGGTCCCGGCACAGATTAATCTGATTACCAAACCCTGCCTTCACCTTTGACCAGACATGTATTAATCACAACTTGTGAATGTGTGGAATGCCAGGCCTCCCCCGTGGTTCGGATCCCACGTTAAACTGTAGGTACTCCATTTCATCTCACAATCACCCTACCATTACACATTAGTGTAAGTGCGTATAACCCGAACGGGTAGTAAGACGCGGCGCTAATAATAATAAGTGGTAGAGATTTGACGCACTTACCCAAAGGTCACGATTTCGTTTCGAGTGTCAGTCATTTTTTCAACTAATTTAATTTTAAGATGGATGGTTTTACCTCTTTTAAAAAAAAATAAAGTCCCATTTAAATACCTTATGGTTTTATTGTAATCTGTTAGCTAAGTATATACAACTGTAAGAATCAGAAGGGTGTGAAAATGGAAGAATTGTGTGATATGAAATATGTTATAAACAAGTACACGAGGTGTAACCTCTGAAGGAATGTTTTTATAATTTATTTCAAGTGAGTGAGAGTAACACACCTACATTTGGGTCAGAGTGCCCGTTAGGTTGTACACAAGTAAAAACAAAAGTTGTGGAGTAAATATGAAGATAATCAAACAAATGAAGGGATGTGATATATTATTTTATTAGATTTAAAGCTCTGCTACTCTTCTAATGGATTAAAGTGGCGCACCCAGAAATTTACTTCGGCCTGGGCATTTGATCAAAGCTGTAGCAAAAAAAAAAAAACCTTATTGGAGGAAATTAGGATGGGTGGAAAGGTATCAGGGGGAACAGCCCTCCTAGATGCAAAAAGCTAAGAAAATATAAGAGTATTAAATGCCTTTAGAAGCTGTCTGGGGTTTTTTCATCAAGGTAAATTAAGGCAGTAAGTTTATCATTGTAAGTGATCTTACACTGTATCAAAACTATTATTTCTGGTTTTATTTTTTTTCTATTGGGGATTTCAGGAGCACTTTGAATGTGTTTAATGGTTGTTTATTATTTTTAATATAGAGGGGTTTTATGTAACTTTGACATTCATTACATCTTCAGTGCTCTGTATGTTAGCTATGCCCAACATAATTTGACATCTCATTGACATTATTTCCGGTCCTGGGAGGAGAAAATTCTCCGCTTGAACCCCTCTTGTTACGCGACTGATTGATTATAACCCTTCCTAGACTTGGTAAAGGATCGAAGTAACGATATTCAAACTTGGTGATTGTTAAAATAAACAGTCTCCCGATGGTATATCCATGGAGAAAAGACGCGAACGTGTCTCTTGGGTTTAGTTGGGAGCCTTGATGGCTTCTCTCTCTGGGATGATGACTTCATACACGGGTTGACCCCCTTCGGACACCCAGACACTTCCACTGGAGCCCTTGGAGAGGATATGAACCATGCCTGCAGCCACGTTTTCAGGCCTGCCAACAGAATAATATCGTCAGAATGTACAATTTCTTTTAACACAAACAATATATTATTATTTATTATTATTAGCACCGCGTCTTACTACACGTTCGGGTTATACGCACTTACGCTAATGTGTAATGGTAGGGTGATTGTGAGATGAAATGGAGGACCTACAGTTTAACGTGAGATTCGAACCACGGTGGAGGCCTGGCATTCTACACATTCACAAGTTGTGATTAATACACTTCTTGTCAGAGATGAAGGAAGGGTTTGGCAATCAGATAAATCTGTGCCGGGGCTGGGAATTGAACCCCAGAGCCCCAGCTCAGAAGTTCGACACCTTACCCCTAGACCACAAGCTCACCCCACAAATAATATAATGTTATATAAATATTAATGGCTGTATTAAGCCGTTTCTTCGAAGTTTTGGCCCTTTTTTTTTGTCCTTAATTTCCTATTTTATCATTATTGTTATAGCTCTGTATTTGTGGTTTTAGCCTGCCTCAAGGAGTAGTGGTCATTGCACTTTGCTACGAGTCTAGGTAAACCGGGCTCGATTCCCTGCTAGTATTTTGTGTATTTTTCCCAAAAGAGGAAATATCCCATCGGTCACCAGGTTTGGTTAATTAGTCTTAGGTTAGGTTTAATTGTTTCCATTGGTTCCACACCCTCACACTATTATCACCATCATCTCATCTTATCGGGACATGGAAAGAGCCTCCACTGAAAGGATGTACGATTAGTACATTCGGGTGTCCCCTGGGCAACGGTACATTAGTACTGGCTAATATTTTCACAAACTGAGCTACAAATGATGTAGCCCAGACGTGCAGTATTATTTTTAATTATTTGTAATATTTAACGTACCCTTTATAAATCGACTGATTGTATCAATACACAACTTATAAACTAACTTAAATCTAGAACAGACACAACATCCAGACCCCAGCCGTTAATTCATCACTGTGAAACGGTGAAAAACATATTTCACCAAAGATAACTTTTTCGACCATGCCGGGAATCTATCCTGGGATTGAATTCAATGATAAGACACCGACTGAGCTAAGGTTTCGGATTCGTTTATTGTCTCTTGGTGTACTTGGAAATAAATAAAAATAAAGTTATGCACTTATGCACTCCGGCTCTCTGTACTATCCATACTATAAATGTCAAGGTTTTGGTTTTGTTAATAGTAACGATGTTTTATTTAACTTTCGTTTTATATTCCACACGGATTCCGTGACGTCTCAACACCTACCAATTTCCGCGCGGATGAATCCGCTGTAGTCTAAGCACTATACAGACAAGTCGTATATGAATGTTAGTGATAGGAAGGGGGGGGGGGGGGTACAACATAACACTTCACGTAGCCTATCCATACCCTTAACTCACTCTTTGTTGTTCAGCTACGCTTCAACTATTGCTTTTATTTCAATAGTGGTCCTTCCCCCCCTCCCTCCTCAACAATACTTTACCCAAGCTCGGCAAAACTTGCCTTTAAATGTGTTGAAACAAAATAAAATTCAATTGCAATGGTGATTTTTTTTAAAACTATACTATATATTATATTTGCAAAATTTGCCCCCCTTTAATTTTGACGCCCTAATCTATAACCCACTGAGCCAGTGGAGGCTCGTGTGTAGGCACTGCGGAACTGCAGCACCTCCTATTTCCACTTGATATTATCGATAACATTTATTAAAATGAGTTCTTTTTCTTTAATAATTTCTTTATTTTTGTAGTAAAATATATATTCCTTAAACTTAATGTCAGTACTTCAGAAGCCATCCCCCAGTTTATGAAAAAGACACAAAAATCTTTATATGGAACTGTGCGCTTCACAGTGCCAGTGACGTGGTGTTTGACTGTTGTGCGCATGCGCACATAGGAGGTGGTTGGGGAGGTAGGCGGCACTGCCAGTTAGAGAAAGGACTGTTTCTCTTGCAGTGTAGACTCTGGCGTGATGGTGGAAGGAAGTTTTTTTTTTACTCAACGTGTGTTGTGCTTAAAAACCGTGTACCATATTCTTGAATGTGATAAAGTGTAGAAGAATGTGGAATTAGATTATTATTATTCTTCCAACTATTCTATTTGATTCAGTTTTTTTCGGTTCTTTTATTTAACAGAAAGACTAAATACGCTTGCAGTACTTTCAATGGAGAAAAATTTCCTCAATTGTCATACAGAGATCAAAGAGAAAATAATTAACTTTTTGCGCAGATTTAAACAAGAAGAATGGATTTTATTTTTAAATGAATAGGTCAAGCTTGAACTGTAACAATTTAAGTTAAAGTAAGTAAAAAAATGTTTTTTTTTGTTAAGATTTTATCAAGTTCCTGAACAAATTTTCTTTTTATACGTGTTTCTTTTCTTTTACACAATTTTAAAACAAAGGCTAAAAATTTTCTGGAGCAGAATCCCCACTAATTTTAGCTACGCCACTGCCTTGAGCCCTACTGTAAATCAAGCACTGCCAATAAGTATTTATAGTTTAAGTTGATTCTGCATTAAGTCCTCGACTTACACGGCTTATAGTTGCGGTTGCAGTAATTCACTCAAGACCAGCATAACCATCTATCAAGAATCACTTGAATCATAATGTATGGCGTTCCCAATAAACTGATGCACAACTGATAGTGTTATAGACGTTCTTTGTATATATATTCTTTGAAACGGATATAATTGTCAAAAATATCTCATACTTAATAAATATTAAACTTACGCTGGTTTTCAACTTGCCTCTAAACGTTCCAGAGCAAATTAACCGCGTAAGTCGAGAATTTAACTGTACTCACTTCTGTTTGGGCAAGAAGGATATCTCATTATCGATCTCCTTGCCCCAGTCGTTGCTCAGCTGACGGTGTCCAGCCTCGGAGATGAGCGGGGTGTCGGTCACCCCTGGACACATTGTCACGATACGGACCCCCGTCCGGTCGTAGTGGAACGGCATCTGGACACAGGACGGGGAGGTTACGAAAAGTATTCTTGTGAGCAGAGCTATACTACTTCTCTTGCTTCAGACACCAGATTATGTTGAATGGTCAGAAAGGTTCACTATATGACTAGAGGTACTTTATTACATCATAGGTGGTGCTTATTTTGTTTAGACATTGTTTTGGGATATCTTACAAGTACTTTATAGAAACAGTAGGTTACCTTAACCTAATCAGGGTCATCACACTCCCGTACACCTAACTCCTGATTGTTAAATATTGGTTGTAGAGATTGGTACTGACCCCGAAGGACCGACTGAGGCCGATGACGGCGTGCTTGGTGGCGGTGTAGACTGGCGCCCCGGCGACTACCGCTAGACCCAGGATTGAAGCGATGTTAGCCACGACGCCCCCTCTACCCCCCTGGTCTTTGCCCATGTACTGGAGGGCCAATAGTGTGCCTCTCACCACGGCGTTCTGGGGAACAAAACATACACGGGACACTTTAGTTGGAATAACTAGACTTTGAACCTCGAGTTATATTATTACTACTATTATTATTAGTGGTTGTCAGGTATTCTACAAGCCTGGAGCTCCGGCCAATAAACCTGTATCGTATGGCCTATTGTTTGAACATCGAGCTATATTATTACTACTATTATTATTATTAGTGGTTGTCAGGTATTCTACAAGCCTGGAGCTCCGGCCAATAAACCTGTATCGTATGGCCTATTGTTTGAACATCGAGCTATATTATTACTACTATATTATTATTAGTGGTTGTCAGGTATTCTACAAGCCTGGAGCTCCGGCCAATAAACCTGTCTCGTATGGCCTATTGTTTGAACATCGAGCTATATTATTACTACTATTATTATTATTAGTGGTTGTCAGGTATTCTACTATCCTGGAGCTCTGGCTAAGCTTCTGGGACCTATTGAATAGCGTTGACTCCAAGCCAGTCGTAAATTTCTTCATTAATTCCCCCGTTTTGACGTCACAGCTCAATACTGAGACCCTAGTAGTACCTTTTATATAAAGCTCTGGTTAATGAGATGGATCAAAGTTTGAATATCAATCTAGTGTACTGATTGTATTTTTTCCTAAATAGTTGTGAATGCGTATACACTTTATCTAAATTTATTCATTTCTTATCACAAACACATGATCGTAATTATAACATATGTGAAAAAACCCAGACGTACAGTAAGACGCGGTGCTAACATTTATTTGGTTAAGTTTCTGTTCCCAGAATTAACAATCATCCTCTGAAACCACTTTTCATGATTCGCAGGTAGATATGATTAATGCAGAAAACATGGTGGGCCATAATCATAAATAAAAAGTATTGATAATGTGTTTTTTCTTTCAATTTAGCGTTTGTCAATACTAACCAGGAACGATATGACATTTAATTCGGTCGCCTTATGTGTAGACTATTAGCCACTCTGGCGGCAAAGAGCGTTGGCAGGGGTACACCATAGGAGGTTGTCTTCACTCACACAAACCGAGAAGATGAGGTGCTAGTATTTATTGATATGTGAGCCTGTGGGAGTTTTAAACCTAATGTACGTGTAATTTACAAGCCATTGTTGCCCGTTGAGATAATTCCTCTTGAGACTTAAGATACTAACAGCCGGGAATCAAACCCTGGACCTCCAGATTCGCAGCCAGGTGAACTGACCATTACACCACGGGGCTGATTATATAGATATAAATAATAAGAAGAAAGTAGCACTTTTAGTTCTAATAATTTTATTTATGGTAGTGATGGGTAAAATATTATATTTCTCGAGACCGGATCCGGGATTCGAAGCTTAAATTTTCTTTTTAATACTCGAATCTTTAAAAATGTACAATTGTAGTTAGAGTTAAACAATTTAAGATTCAATTTGAAAAAGAGTATTTCTACTGTCAAATGATATTTTGTCTATCATGTATATCACGTTATGTAAACAACAAAGAAGAATTTTTTTTTAGTAAATTAATAATATAATTTTGTCATTTTTTGTGATTTTTTTACAGCCACATATACAAGCTTATATAGTTCCTTTTACCAAATGTTTGAAAACTTTTTTGAAGTCAAAGGTTTCATCAAATTAATAATTGTATTCGAGAAATTATTTGAGATTTTTTTTTTTTTTTTCAAATTTTGAATTTCTCGGTTTCCGTTAGATTCGAGGAATTCTAGCATTCCATCTCTAGCTTAAAGTATTAATATAGTATATTATAGTAGACCTTGTAGTATTACTATAACACTATAGTTGACGAGATGACTAAGCCGGTTTTCATGCCGCAAGTTTTTCAATAGCTCAGATCAAAGATATGGTGGCTTTTTTCTATTATTTATTAATTTAAAACCCCGTGAGATGGGTGTGCCAAAAGAAAAACATGTGGCTTATCAAAGAGGGTTGGGTCTCTGATACTCATTATGTATGTACATGACTTAAAAACTAATTTAGTTATAAAAAAAGCCTTGCCAGCTATTCCGTCCCGGCTGTGAAAGGGTAAATCCCCAATTTCAATAAGTATACATTTTTCGGCTGTGTCGGGGAATCAGATCCAAGACCTTTAAATCTAAGGTATCAGTACTAGACCATGTTCAAAGGAACAGTACTTACTAGGTTGAGGGCTATCTCCAGCTCCCATCGACTGTCATCCAGAACACCAGCGTTGTTGATGACGATGTCCAGGCTTTTGAACGTGTCCACCGCCTTTTTGAAATTTGCTGTGCGGGGGGGAGGAGAGAAAATTTTTACAAATATTTTATACCTAAATAAATAGTAAGCAAAGAGTGCAGACAAAGTATTGTACAATAAAGTTATTAATAGGAGGCCCAATTTCAACTACCAGTATTGATTGAAAGCCGCTAAAATCAGTATTGTATAAATATATATTATTTGATTTATTAAAGTTCGTCTAAAAATTTGTCAAAAGCCTCAAATAATACCTCCTTATGGATAAATATTTAATTTCATTTTACATTATTGATTAAATCGACTAAGAAACTTGAACTTAAACTTTTAAATACAATCTTAATACTAGCTTTTTAAATAATATAATATCTCCTTAAAAAATGATGGTGTACCTTGACAAAATTTAGCCCGTTCAGCGTGCCATTAGGCGAAAAAGGTTGAAATTCGTTGGTTTAAGGCGTCATTCTCGCAACCGGCCACAGAGATATCAGGAGTTCAAATCCCGGTTGGCTATACTGATTTAAAAAAATATATATATTTTCACTCTCTATTATCCACAAAATGTGGATATATATTCTCTAAATTCAACCTTTATAATCCCTAGCACATTAGAGTAATTGATAAATTACGTAAGCCGCTTCATGGATCACGTAATCTAACACGCTTCTCTTGCAGTAGATTAGACCACCGATGACGGCGAAATTGAGGTTCGCATCTCAGTCGAGTCTACTGAGGATGGTTTTTCCAAAATTTATTTCCACTCTCCCTTTACGTAAATGCAATTACACTTCCTCTAAATATAACCTTCCTAATCCCTTGAACCATTAGCGTAATAAGTATATAAGTTCATAGTCCGAATGAGTAGTAAGACACGATGCTAAAAACTATAATCTCACCTTCGAAGTTCTCTTTCTTGGTGACGTCAGTCTGTATAAAGATGGCGGTTTCTGCCCCGTATTTATCATTCAGCTCCTTCACATTTTTCACACCGTTGGTCTCATCTATGTCCAAAATGGACACGTGCTGAAACAAAACAATAATTAAAAATCTTCAACATCCACCATAATAATTTGTTTTAGCATCGTGTCTTACTACCCGTTCGAGCTATACGTTTATGTACTAATTACGCTAATGGGACAAGGATAACGAAGGTTTGAATTTAGAGGAAGTGTACCCACATTTTCGTAGAGAGAGAGAGTGGGAACCCATTGTTGAAAAAACCTTAGTGCACCCAACCAGGATCGAACTCCGATCTCCCCGTCATCTGTAGTCTAGTCTATTGCGAGAGTAACGCCTTAGACCATGCGGCCACCAAAACGTGTAATAGTCATAATAATGAATGTTTAAAAAAGAGTGAATATGCTGGGACCCGCCACCTTGGTCACGTGATCAAATGCGTCGAATTCAGGAATTGAATTGATTGGATTTCCTGGTACCGGAAGGTTGAGTTTTGAAACTTGTCTGGGCGAACTGGGATTGTTTTTCCAAACTATGTTTTCCACATCCCCTCTCCACACTAATATAGATAGATACCTTTCCTTTAAGTTACCCTTCACCCCTTAATCCACTGATTTAAAAAAATATTTCAAACCATGGGACACTGAATAAGGTGCTAAAATAATCAAGACATGCCGTCAGTTGTTTTTTAAGGTGGGAATTTATCATTTTTAAAAACTTACATTAAGATTGTGTTTAAAAGTTCAGTACCTAGCTAAAATTCTAACAATTGTGTTATTTTTAATACTAATGTTGATCGTGGATTTAAAAAAAATTCATTTTATTCCTCAATTTTTTTCTCGCGTTTTTCTTACTTCCCTCCACCCCCTCCTCCCCCCAAACTAGTTAAAAAACTCTACATTATTCGTTAGTGGCATCGTTTAATTTGGGTAATTCTGGCCAACTAAATAAGGAGTAGAGAAAAATATAAGTTAATAATGTTATAGAAAGTTATATTGGTGTGACTAATTTGATATGTATCTCTTAATTTTAAAATAATTATTTACCAAAACATTCGTTACATCGAATATCAAAATCATTTATTTAAAAGAAAAATTGGCAAATAGACAAATTGAAGAAAGTGCTTTCACATAATCTTTTTACACGCTGGTAAATTATCTTGGAATTCATCCTTCTAATCCTTTAGTAGGTATTATATCAGTTAGTGTAAATTATGGCTAGACAAACGGATAAAAAGACACGTAATACTAAGATAATAGATAGACTCTAACAAATAAATTAAATTTAATGAAAGATGAACTAAAATAAAAGTTGTAATCGCAGTCGAATTGTCACACCCGTGATGGTTAGATGATACAGCTTTCTTATATGTTTGGCAAATAGCCGATACGTCGAATGGCAGGGGATACAGAATGACACACGGAAAAGTAGCCCGCCTCCTATATCCAGCAGACGCCTCACTCTAAATTGGAGGAGGTCAATCCCCTTCCACCCATATTGTGACATGAAGAATGAGTCAAATAAGCTTTAGACAAGCAGTTCACTTGCTCATTCTTCATGTCACAATATGGGTGGAAGGGATTGACCTCCTCCAATTCAGAGTGAGGCGCCTGCTGGATATAGGAGGCGGGCTACTTTTCCGTGGGCCACTCTGTATATTACAGTATGTTGAATGTGTTTTCCACTGCACTGTAGGACAAATATTCTACTGGGGAGATACTTTATAAAGCTCTGTGTTTACTGACCTTGACACCATTGGCTAGAAGCGCCTTCACGTACTCCAGACCAATGCCTGTAGACGCACCCGTTACAAGAGCAACTTTACCTTCCAGGTCCATGGTTTAGATCTGGTCAACACACCACAATATTCATAATCAGTTTAGAAGTTCAATAAATATTAATTAAATAACTATTTGTGTGTAAAATAATAAAGAGAGATTTATATCAATGTGTTATATATGATATAGTTAAAGCAGCACGCTTTTTACTTAATCAAATGTTACAATACATTCATTTATCAAATAAATAGAGTTATGATTATTTAAAATTTTGAACCATATATCGATCGAGATAAAATGGGAATTTATAATTATACCTATTAATATTTATATCTGATGGAAAGTGATTTTGAAAAACGAAAGCTATGTATTTTAAATATGGGTTAGTAGATTAAAAGAGTGGGATTACATTTTCATATTTATGTTACAAAAGAAAAAAATGTTTATTTTATAAAATAGATGATACAAGATTTTATCACACCTTTGAGGAAAATGCGAGTTATTAAATTACTTAACTTATTTTAAAAGTTTGATAATTTATTATCTGACAGTAAAAGCGGGTGCTAACCATGTCAAAAAATATTTATAATTGGCCCAATAAACTTTTAAAAACTTGGTCACCATAGACGATCTATTAATTAACAGATAACTTAAGCGCCTTCATATTGAACATTTATAATTTTAGCTGCTTCGCATGTAGATTTTCGCCATTTGCTTTGATAGAATTGTAGAACATGTTCTATTGGGTAAATATTTTGTAAGAGTTTTGTAAAATATATTATTTTACAAGCCGTCTGCCCCATGTCGATTGTGACATGTAAAACACCCCTGGTAAGTATGTGAAAATACCTTCCCTGGCAAAATTGGTAGGCCCTTTCTCTCTCGCACATATAAATTCTGGTGTGCTGATATAATTAGTCGGTTCAAAACGTGCACGTTAAACACCTCAAAAAAAAAACACACGCATATTTACACTAAAAGCTTATGAGTAAGGTAGAATATAGATCAATTGTACTGGTATTTAAATAATAATAATAATATTTAGCACCGCGTCTTACTACCCGTTCGGGTTATACGCTTTAAGTACTAATTACGCTAATGGATTAGGAATTGGGAAGGTTGAACTAGAGGAAATGAACCCGCATTTGCGTGGAGGGAGAGTGGAAAATCATTTAGGAAACCCCCCTCCCCCCAGTTCACCCGACCGAGATTCGAACCTCGATCTCCCCGTCCTCAGCAGTCGGGCTCAACACGACAAGCGCGTTAGCCAACTACGCCACCGAGGCGGGTGGTATTTAAATTGAAAACATCATCCGAGTACACCCAGCCAGTATTCTAGCCCCAATTGTTCAGTCACCACAAAAATAAAACTGACAAGGTTGTTTTATTTGACCGCATGCCCACCTGTAAGGCGTAATACATATTTGTTTGGTTTTAATTTCTGAACGCAATTTGAAATAAGATGGCTGGTGTCAGTGACCGGTGGGTGTGGTTGGGTCCGTCTAAACGCACCGATGCAAAATAATGGCTCGATTACGTCATGGAGCCACCATTATTGTTTTTTTTTTAGCACCGCGTCTTACTACCCGTTCGGGTTATACGCGTATGTATTAATTACGCCATTGGTTTTAGGGATAAGGAAGGTTATTTTTGGAAGAAGTGTACCCGTATTTGCCTGGATTGAAAGTGGAAACCCGTTTAAAAAACCTCAGTACACTCGATAGAGATTCAAGCTTCAACCTACTCGTAATTGGCACTCTAGTCTACTGCGAGAGTAGCGTGTTAGACCATGCGGTCACCAAGACTCGTCTCGAAACTGCTGTAGCCCCGTTTTTTAATGCACCAATTTGGTCCAATGTATTATTAAAAGTGACAAATGGTTGTGTCACACGTCAGTCACTAAAAGTGGCCCTGTGTAAACACGCTCTAAAAGACAATTGTCTTGCGCACACTCTTATTATATTATTATTATTATTATTATTATTATTATTATTATTATTATTATTATTAGCAGCACCACGTCTTACTACCCGTTCGGGTTATACGCTCTTACGCTAATGTGTAATGGTAGGGTGATTGTGAGATGAAATGAAGGACCTACAGTTTAACGTGGAATCCGAACCACGGTGGAGGCCTGGCATTCCCCACACTCACAAGATGTCTTGTCACAGGTGAAGGAAGGGTTTGGTGCCGGGACCGAGGATTGAACCCGGCCTCCAGCACAGAAGTCCGACACCTTACCCCTAGACCACCAGGTCACCTACCGCACACTCTTAAAAGTAATTACAATTAAGTGTACTTAGTGCCACATAGGTAGCTTGTATATAAAATGTAATTCCAGTAAAGACAGATATTGTGTGTCCTTGTCGTATGTTGCTGAAGGGGGCAGAAATAAATCATGAGTCATATTTATAAAAATAGAGCCACACACACACGTCATATTGTTAAGAACGACGCCACTGTATGTATGTAACATAGAATGGTAAAAAACACACACAGACCTTCTTGCAGCTGCGCCTAATTAATAATTAATGTGCTACTGGGACAAACAGATCTACATAGAGTTGAAGAATGCAAAAAAAACAGAACAGAAAGAAAGTCGCATATGACATTATTTAAATGTTGTGATATTTAGTCTACTAATGAATGTTTGTTAGGGGCGGGGCGCTGGGAGCGGTCAGGGAGGGGATGTTTGGAGGCTTTCGGATACTTGTATAACCAATATTTAATTTCCCAAATGTCGGTCCTTACCCTAAAAAGTTCCCAACTTCATGATTCATCAAACATTAAAAGGAGACATCTTCTGTAGTAGAAAGTATAGAAAGCTTAGTTAATCAAGTCGCCTAGTAGCGTTGTTGTCACTGCCTAGTTGTTTTAAGGCTGTTGCTACTACTACTACTACTACTAGCCTACTAGATACTAGTAGCCTTAACAACGTTGACTATTTGGAGATTTCGAAGCTATTTTGCGAAGCGGGTTGCATCTTAGCTTGACGCACCTTAGACCCCAATGTACGAAATAGAAAGAGAAGGAATAAAAATTAAAAGTTCACACCCTGAGAAGGCTCTTTTATACGTCCTTCGTCCTCTGACGAGTTTACACAGTCACTTTAATATTTGCACCTTGAAAACATTTACTTGCTTTTTGATTTTACCTTTTTGTTGTTTCCTATTCCGTATAGACATCTGCTATCACGAACTTTTTCAATCTACATCCTGACAGGACGACTCCTACAGGCCATTTTCGTGACCAAGACAAATAGAATAAGTTGCAGAGGGTTTAAAAAAAATACGTTTACAAAAAAAAACTACTTCAAGAAAGAAATTATAATTTTGTGAGACTGTGGGACAGTTTCTAAAATTATTTAAGAATTTATAGTTTTTGTATGAAAGTTGTATCTTTAAAACTCACGGAATAAAACGTAAATGCATTTAACATTGAAAATAATATCTTGAACGGCCGTGACGTCACAGGGATGTAATTTCCTTAAGAAGATTAGATAATGTTTTAAGTTTATCACCTGATACAGCCTGGAGTTTGTACGAGCCGAAACTTGTTAGTTTTCCTACAGTAGCCCCATGGCTTACTTGGTGCTGACTGACAGCTGACAGTCAACATTTAGGTATATACCCAAATTTAGACGGTCAGAAGTGACAGCTGCTAAACACATGTTTTTTGCAGATCATATGGTTTGCCATAGGGATACACAATTTGGTCCGGTAACTTTTCAAAGCTGTCAGTCACCACCAAAGAAGCCATGGGGCTACTGTACACACAATGATGGTGAATGTCAAAACAAATAACACTTTAAACTTGAAAAATCCATCATTAACAACTTTAAAAATAGAGTTGCCTTGATTCAAGGCCCAAGTATCGGCTCAAAGTCTACAATTTCCCCGTAAGAGAACCCCCTTGCCCTCAGTTAACCGATGTTATCAACGTTTCCCTTGTGTTATCCTTGGACACCAGAGAATATTTCTAATTTCAGAACTCCTAGAGTTGGGAAGTTCACTGTCTCCCTCTTCCTACCCCCAGATATATTTAATGCGACGCCCCTGAGTGTATTATATACATTATAGCGATGGCTACATAGCCCTTAAGATCAAACGAGTTTGACATGCATGCTCTAAATACCACTGCCTCATCCCAACATATTTAGTGCAAATATGCGGGCAACCCCCGAAAGTGAGGTCATTCATAAGCCACGTGACGTTTTATTTTGTATTTTCTATACCCGCCCCCCCCCCCCCCCCCTCTCGACCATTTAGCCTGATCTCTCCCCACTGTAAGCTGTTCACATCAAGAGCTTTTGTGATACTAAAAAAAAGGGGGCGCAGATTCAATTCCACTCAGAATTGGAAGTTATCTATAAGAGTGTTTATTAGCTCTGAAAACATGAATAATTTTTTTTTTTTTTCAATATTAGAGTTTAAGTATAAGATCTGTGCTACTGTGATGCACACAACCCCTTTAAACCCCCCTCCCCTCGTGTAACACCACGTATATATTAGCGCTCCTCCTATCCCCACCCCTCCCCACAACAACGTTATGTGACTTATGTATAACCCCGAAGATGGTGCAGAAAATAAAATAAATAAACAATAACCAAACTTTCAACTGTATCTATGTTTCTTATTGGATACTACCTTTGTTGGTGTTGACGAAATGATGTAGAGACGGTCCACTAGGAAACTTACTGAGAGCGAGATAAGACCTCACCGCAGTTTAAATACTAGCCTCTTCTAGAGTATGACGTCCCCGGAGACACGTGACAAGGACTGCAATCCGCCGTGTCATCACTTCACATGATGACCATCTGTTGTAGAGCAGCTATCCCAATCCCTACGCGCGTGTTATGTTAAGTAGGGATTATAGAAAGGCGTGTCGAATTGATTTGATTATAAGGGTCACAGTGAATATTAAAAATATGAAGAGCATTCATTTTTGAGAAAATTCAATACTATAACTACCTTGGCTCAAAATTAAAAATACTAAGAAGGACGCATTTAATAAAATTGAGTGTTATAACTATTTTAAATCAAAATTAAACATGCTAATTGGCTCATTTGAAAATTCAATGTATGCCTGTATAAAAGTACAAATAACAATTGTGTAAAGTTTGAATGTAATCGGTTAATGCATTGAAAAGTTATCGTAAAGAAATATCCACCACAGAGAAACAAATAAATGCAAATCGGTAGAGTCAAAGTAGAGCTCGCTTCCTATTTATTTACTATTTTGTTAGATTATCACGTTTAAAATAGTAAAAATATAAATGATCAAGTTAATAAATACCAATAAAAACCTTTTAAAAAAGCTTCTATGTGCATATAATGGTTTTAAAAAAAATTGACTCCGGCGGCCTCCTTGAGCCCCCCCCCCCCCCCCCCCTACTGACAGAATTACATGGTGTATAGAAGAACAACAGTTATTCTCTATGAATAATATAATGTACTTTTGAATATAGTATTCATTTGTTTTCTTTCTAACTTAGTCACCAAGGAAAAGAGTATCCAAGGAGAAATTATGGCATGTATTTCAACTTGAAATCCAAAGAGAAATATTAAGACTTTGGTAATGATAGTACCATAGTGGGAGCGAGGACTACTCTTCAAAAGAACTAGCAGTAGTACGATAGAAACTATACCATGCTGGGGAACGAGGTCTACTGTTCACAGGACTACTTCGAATATAGTAGTTACTATGACATGGAGAGCGAGGTCTACTGTTCCAGGACTACTTCGAATATAGTAGTTACTATGACATGGAGAGCGAGGTCTACTGTTCCAGGACTACTATAGGTCCCACACCACTGTAGTAAGAATATAGTAACTATTAAAATATGGCGGGAGTGAGGTTTAATATTCGTGGAGCTACTATGTATCGAATTATAAAAATAACATATTTATACTGACAAAGGCATTAGAAGTACATTGAGCATCTAAAAACTAATGTTTGTTTCTACAAATGAGGACATCTGGCCCTGCTTGTATGCTGCTACCATTCTTATTAACCAGATGTTAGAGATAATTATTTTCAAACAATTTTAACCAGAGTCTCATTTTTCTACTAATGTTAATTGCTCAATTCTCTTATATCACTTTTAATTAATTCATCTAATCTGATATTGACTCCTAGTACTATTTAAATCTATGTTAATTTGCTTCCACTAACTATTTTGTGAACCTTCAGTGAATCAAACATAAATAAATAGCATAGGAGCTATCAAGGGAAACCAGCAGCGTCCCCTGCTCAACACAGAGTAAGCGATCTAGCATCAAATCCTGCAGTGTGAGCAGCGGGCTTTAGCTAAAGGGTAATTCAAAATAAAACGTTTTTATTATGTAGACATGAGCATGAACACAACCGAACATTGTTTTATTGAGTCTACAAGACCCTGATTCACTCTAGTTCGCCAACTTAATTTTAGAAGAAAAGGTCACCTTTTATTAGATATCACTTGCAAAGAATAATGTGAAAACAGATACAGCTTCACAAAAAACAAAAACCATCCAAATGGTTATTTTCATAAGTTAGTCTTTAAATAATGTAGAGGGGCTTGAAGGAAAAACTATATAATAATTACTAATAAATTATTTGTTGTGAAAGTTTAGATCGCCAAATGTGGCGGCAGTATATCATATGGTTTGGTAAATGGATACATGAGCTTAGATTTGGTAACTTTTTAAGGCTGTCAGCTACCACCACTCCTACACTGGGTAGCCTATAATTTAACACTTGGCATATTTTTATGCCCCTAAAAATACCAAAATCTTAACAAATATGCCCCAAATGTATGTTAATGATAAGAGATAGATTCGACTGCTGATACCAGTCGGCTGTGTGAAATGTAGTTTTCCACTATTCCTCCATGCAAATGCAGGTATATTTCCAGAAAATTATCTCCACTAATTAGCAACAAATAAATATGTGTACAACTTAACCAGGGAAAACACTCGACGAAAAGATATCTTACACCTTGTGCTAGTAATTTTTTCAAAGATCCAGATTTGTAAAATATAAGTTTCAAGCCAACTCTTTTCTTTAGATGATATAAATACTTTTAGATTAATAACAATATAGTTGAATTTTAAACTAACACCATTTGATCACGACATTGTTGTTGCCTCTTGCAGAAAATTAATTACAAGAAAAAAATATGAACTTTTCAAAATGTCATTGTGGATTCTTTTTTATTCAGGATTATATTATAGACCAGGCCTTGGATAAATATTTTATTTAGGGAATTTTGCTTTCTTTCCAATCTCAAACCAACCCTGAATTTATTTCAATACACCAGCTATTGTTAAGTGGTAAATTTCATTTACACACATTTTTATAATAAAGGAAATTGATAAAACTAAAGAAAGAGGAAAAATAAACTACTAAGAATAAGAATAAATTTGATGAAGAAAGCCCACCTAGGGAAAGATGTGGGAAGAATCCAATGCACAAAGGTGACATCTTCTTCCTTTCTTCTGTCTTCTATAGTAGAAGTAGTCACACACACATTTTAAACACAAATATAATAATATTTCGGCATTGTTGCCTTTATCAAACACAGAGAAGAAGAGAGTACAAATAACACAAACAATGGTTTGTGTTATTTGTACTCTCTTCTTCTCTGTGTTTGATAAAGGCAACAATGCCGAAATATTATTATATTTGTGTTTAAAATGTGTGTGTGACTACTTCTACTATAGAAGACAGAAGAAAGGAAGAAGATGTCACCTTTGTGCATTGGATTCTTCCCACATCTTTCCTCTTTACCTAGGTGGGCTTTCTTCATCAAATTTATTCTTATTCTTAGTAGTTTATTTTTCCTCTTTCTTTAGTTTTATCAATTTCCTTTATTATAAAATTATCTAGCCATTGGGCCACCTCATTTTTGAATCAATTTACACACATTTGTTATTTTAAGTTTACAGTCAAAATTTGCATAAGTCGCTATTGCAATTATTATATAAAATTGATTTGGATGGCCAATGACACATCAAGGTCAGTAAAAAGAGTAAACTGGGTGAAATGCTGAGCTAGGTCGCAGTGATTAAGGTGTATGTATATAAAAAAGACCCTACAGGGAAGTTATAACACATTGGTGCTAGATGGTATAAAGTAGACCTTAGCATACAAGTGTGTTCTGCATACACGTACGTGTGTGTGTGTGTGGGGGGGGGGGGGGGGGGGTCCTACAAGCTTCTTTAAATTTGTAATAAGAAAAGGTCAAAGTTAACATGTTGATAATTGACTTATTATTTATCAGTTTCTTTAATTAGTCTAATTTCAGTTGGTTTTAGTCCTGATTTCTGTTTACGCATTAGAATATGAGATAATTCACTGCTTTGTCCCACTTTCAAAGAACTATTTTATACAGTTTCTAACATTGAAAATAATTGCAATAAATAGTATACATGGTTTTCTATGGGTCTTGTCTAACATGTGCCCCCCACCTTAATATATCCTTGTATATTGGTAATACTGATTAAAACTGTTCAAGAAGTAATATTTTTAAAATTGTATTGAAGGAATATTTATTTAGTTGAATCTTAACTATAAAATCATATTTATTAAATCTAAGTTCAACCCATTTATATACAAGATTAATTGGGGAGGCTACTAATTGATATATATATATTCCAATTAAAAACTCTCACACACATCCATTTTAAAAATAAAACAATAAATTAGCTCAGATTAGTGTGGCGACAGGGTGAGGTAAAAAGTAATTATCTACCCACTCCAGAGAGTTTCTGTTTCAACTGAAACTAAATGTGATATACCATCTTAAAGATCACATGGTCACCTGATAATCTGCATTTTATTTTTATTTCATCCTTCCTTCAGGTAGGGAGGGTGGAAGGAAATATGAATTAAAGTGTGTATTTTGGTGGTTTTTAAAACAAATAGTTTGTCCATAGTAAAATATTTCTTTAGTTCAGTTATTTTCTACAAATAACAAGAGAGCTATTGAGGCCATTTTCAAGAAAGGAGACAGGAAGAGGTTTAAGGTGCACAAATTAAGGAATAATATTGATGTGCCAAAGTACAAAAATTTATGTGAAGATACTGTAAATGGATTAAGAAATAAAATGAAAGCAAGGGAGAGAGGAACAGCACAGATTTAGGGAAAATAAGTCTACAATATACTTGATCTTTGCCATAAAACTGCTGATGGAAGAAAGAAGGGATGACTTTGGGAAAGACTTGCTATGGTATTTATAGATGTGAATCAGGCATATGAAAGTGTGTATATAAATAAAGTTTGAAAAAAAATGCAGGCTGCATTGGCAAGAACGATGCAACTAGAAATAATCACATGTATGAGAGGTGTAAGGAGTTTTCTCTCTCCTTTACTATTTGTAATGGTAATGCTCATTAATAAAGTGGCAGAAAAACTCTGGGAGGAAAGAGTTAACTCCCATTTTTGATAATTTAATGTTATGGTGGGAGAAGGACAATGAAGCACAGGAACAAATATAAGAATTAAATGAAAGTGTGTGGAATTAAATTTAATCCAGCAAAGTGTTAGGGTAATGACAAGGAAGAAAAGGGTTGGTAAAGCTATAAAGTTGGATGGAGAAAAGCTGAGATAGGTGCAGATTGTAAAATATTTTAAAGCATGAGTGAGACAAAGGATGCGAGTATCTAAGTGGTCAGTAGGTGGAGTTCTATAGTATACAAGAGACTGGCCATGAAGATAAGTGCCCTATAATTGTAAGGAAGTATTGTTCACGGCCTACATTGTACCCATGGTACATGGATATCGATTGTAAAAGAGACTAAGAAAGAGGAGGCCATGGGAATGAAGTTTGTTAGCTGTCACCAGGAGAAGCAAGAGTAGGAATGAAATTATCCAGGAGAGTGGGATCACATGAGATACTAGAGGACATAAGGCTGAGATGGTATGGGTGTGTAATGAGGATGTAAAAGGAGAGGATGCCAAAGAGATGGGAGGAGTGGATAGCAGAAAGTGTGCAAGTGATGTTGGAAACAATTGATTATGATATATAGTAATATTAAGCATTCTTTAGTGTATGTGGCATTTGTATATAAACTTAAAAATAAGATGTAACCTAGTGGTCAAATTCTGCAGCCCATGAAAATCGAACTGTTTATATCTTATGTAGAAAATTTGGCCTAATCTAGCCATTACATAAATGGTAACCATCTTAAATTAATTTTGATCAAAAGGTTTATTTTTGTTAAAAAGAAACCTTATTTTAATTCCCTCTCAACCCCCTTAAAGCAGATAACATAAAACTATCTATTTAGGCTTATTTATGTACTAGACCAATAAAATTTCCCGTTAGAGAACCAAATGCTATAACATTTTAATAATAACATCTGGTTTCGCCTATTTAAAGATAAAAGTTTAAATAGGGCTCGTTACTAAATGTAAATTGAGTATGAAGTGAATCTATAAAAAAGCCCAGGGCAATGGGAAAGTAAGGAAGTTACAAGGTTATATAAAAAGTAGACATTACAAAAAACTAGAGCACCAGTAAAGAGCAAGTGCTGCCTCTATATTTTATCCAGAACAATAATTTTTCAAACAGTGTACAAAAATTCATTACGTTAACATAAGACATATTACTTATAAAGGGGGCAGCACATAATTTCTCAATACCACAATGTTACAAAATGCACAGATCTAGATATCACATTGTGCGTAGAGATTAACTGTTAAATAATACAAAGTTCTCGTTACATAATCAAAAAATAACTGATTACCTGATATGAAAAAAAAAGTACATTTCTTGTCAATTCAAATCAACATTTTTTTAACTTAATGTCAAGAAACTAATAACATATGCAGAGCATTCTGATTCATCTATACATATATAAAAAGAAATTGTAAAAATACTTTAGAGATTTATATATATATATAATTACCACAAAGTCTTTCTTTTGTTTACAGTTTACACAAATTTATCCAAAACCAAATTTCAGTTCTCATTTTGGGGGGGAAAAAGAGAAAAAACAAGACTTAAAATGACTAATTTTCATGATGTGATAAACACAAAATAACCTACAGCACAGTTCCCACTAAAGAATTTGATCTACATAATAGTCTACTATACAGTCAGTCACCACTTAATTCTATTATGTTGACGAATACACTGGGAGATCAGGATTAACTGATTAACAGGAAAATCTCAAAAACAATTATTTCTTTGATGGAAAAACTAGGAATAAGTAGCAAGCCACTTCATGGATCACTCAATACATTTCTAATGACCTCGTGTGTGCTCATTTCCTTCTTGAAGACATGCATTATCTTAAATCTATCAACAAGATACAATTATCACTGTTTTTCCAGTCAAGATCATACAAGGTTACCTTTGCAATGCTTAAAATAAAGTAAAATCAAAGAAGACACCTGTATGATCCAAGATTCTTCTGTCATGACGTAATGCCACCAAAAATAAGTTAAAAATAAAAATATAACTGCCTCACATTAAATAAATGCTCACTCGATACAGCTAACAAATAAAATAGTTCACATCATACAAGAAAGACTTAATCCAGAAATGTTTTGAGGCATTCTTTGAACTTATTTCCACACAAGTTGAATATTTCTCCTCCACAGCTAGCAGCATTTATTTATCTGGAAATAAAAAATACATAATTACCAAAAAAGTTTCATTTGATTAACCTTGCAAATATATTTAAAACTTTAATACTTGCGTCCAGAAAAACGTTACCACAGAGGAAGCCTCACCAGATGAGTGTTAATTCACATTACCTTTCTAACAAGTGTGTCATGTGTAGAAGGAAATAAGTTTCCTAGGATCAGTACTACAGCAGTAAGTTCACAGTAAGTTCTGACAGGTAGACACCATGCAAGCAAGTGTGTCAATTGTTTCTTTAGTGACTAACAGAAAGTAGTATAAACCCAGAGGTTTGGCAACAATGGCTTAGTGAAGATGAGAACAGAATCAAAATTTGATGGTGATGAAGAGGACACACAAGGTAACCAAGAAGTTTAGCTGCATATTGGTATTACAACAGAGTGTGTGGGTACCAGAGTAGAAACTACCATTATTAGTTCCATTTTATTATTATTATTATTATTATTAGCACCGTGTCTTACTACCCATTCGGGTTGTACGCACTTACGCTAATGTGTAATGGTAGGGTGATTGTGAGATGAAATGAAGGACCTACAGTTTAACGTGGAATCCGAACCACGGTGGCGGCCTGGCATTCCCCACATTCACAAGATGTCTTGTCAGAGGTGAAGGAAGGGTTTGGTAATCAGATAAATCTGTGCCAGGACCGAGGATTGAACCCCGGAACAGAAGTCGGGCACCTTACCCCTAGACCACCAGGTCACCTAATTTTTTATTATATTTGGAAAAAGGTACGGGAAAGGTGGATAGGAACAATATGGTTTTTACTATGAAAAAAAGAACACCGTTCACACTTTACATTAAAGAAAAATCTCTCGATATAGTTTAATTCATAAAGAACTTGTCAAGAAGGAACGTGAAATGTGCAACGCAACTTCCTAAAGGAGGACACCAAAAAACACAAAAGGAGAAAAAGGAAATTTGTTAAGAATGAGAAGACACTCGGTGAACTGTCTTCTTTTCATTGTAAAAGCTGTATTATGTTAGTTCCTTTTGCATTTTCTATCCACCTTTCCTCTACTCTCTTCCAAATATAATACAATTATCTAATAAAGCAAAAAGAGGTGTTCCTTATAGTTCATATTTTATAAAGGGTTTGTCTATAGTGTTTTTTAAGGATGTCATATTTGATTCTTCATCAAATTATATTCCTCAATCCTGACCAGTATCAAAATAATCTGAATTGGTTATTTTTGATAATAAGCATTAATAGTTTTTTATATTCCACAGATTCAGTTTCCAACTTTTTCATAAAAAAATTGGTGGAGGGGATATTTCAAAGATTAATTTATTATTATCACAACTGGATGCAATAATTTTAGACACATACGCATTCTGAAATTGTGTCACCATGAAAGGGTTAAAATATATTTCTTAGTTAATGGGGTTCTTGGGCAGTGGGATCCAAGTTGGATTTCACTGAGGAAATATTTACACATTAAAAGATAGCCTTACACAAGCACACTTGAAAATTGTTTTAAGAAAATATTTTAGTTTCTTCTTCCTTTAACGTATCAAATTCTCATGCATGTGCATAACCATGACTCAACTTTGGATAAAGACGTGAAGTAAAAGGGTGAAAAAGCTAACATGTTAAATGAGATTCGCTAAAGAACTGAAGAATGCAATTTTGACCATTGTAAGCAAAAGTTGTGAATTTTTTTTAGTTAAAATATAAAAATTCCAGGAATTCAATAAAATTATAGTTTCCAGGTAACTGTATGTTCCAAGTCTTATAGTAATCCTGCACAAATCAAACATGGCCATATTAAGTTTTATACTAATTAAATAGTGTGGTAGTTTTGTAAACACATTACAGTACAAGTGAGAGGTGAGGAATAGAAGAAGAATTGTGAAAGGATAGAGGAAGATGGAGGCAATTTAATAAACTGACCCGGCCACAGGATGGAAAGTTTATTACATACTCAATGGTATAAGGATATTATTGAAAGTTCATTTACCACACTTACAAAAGTAACCCACCTATCCCTATCTTAACTAGTTCTACCCAGTCCACCTCATTACACCTCATCTCTTTCAGTTCCATTCTAATTTTACTCTCCCATCTGCGTCTAGATCTTCCCAATGGGTTTGCCAGTCAGTATTCTGAACATGGTTCTAGATTCTCCCATTCGTGTTGCATGTTCTGCCCACCGTAATCTACAGAATTGATTATCCTAGCATTGTCTTATGAATAGAGGATATGTAACTCATTATGTAACCTTAACTCCACATTAGCCTTATCCCTTTTTGGAACAAATATTTTCCTAAGCACCCTGTTTTTAAACACCATAAATTAGTTTTTTTTCCCCCATGTAAGGTAGGAGATTATGTTTCATACTCTTGGTGAATAAATGGCCAAATTATTGCTTTGTATATTCTCAGTTTTACATTCCTTAAAAGCAGGCGAGATGTCAACAACTTACTGACCGAGTAATATCTTGCATTTCTCAACTGAATTCATTTCCTAATTTACAATATTATTGCTGGTTAAAATGGTTCCTAAATATTTAAACACAACCTATAAAAATTAATATGTTGATTATGGTACTAAATACAAATGCATCATAATCGAAAAATTGAGGTGGAATATACGCATCTTCCCATGTTTTTTTATATTAGGCCTATTATGATTTACAGGGTTATATGAGATAGTTGAAGCAATGATGAGATATTATCGACACATCATGAGGATGAAAGGGGAGAGGATGCAGAGAAGATTAATAGATACAAAGTATGTAGGAAAGAGACTGCAAGGAAGACCAAGGATGAGATGGAAGGAACAGAGGAGAATGGAAGAGTGAGCAGGAAAAAGAATAGTTTAAGGACTGAGGGAGAGGATGCATTTTACTAAATGGACCTGAACACAGGTCACGATTATAATTATGGTTTAATATTTAATTTATTTACTGAATAAACCCCATACATATTAACATTAATCTGAAAATAATGGTTTCAGTTTTTCAAGTTACACCGCTAAGGTCAGCACACATGACTGGTCACCAGTTTCAACATGGTAAAAGTAATGAGTGCCTTGTATTGTACTCACTCTGTGCCGTGATGGGGCGCTGTGGCAGCGGTACATTTCCCTGACCCCCAGGAAGGTTAGGCCTGCCTCCACCACGAGGTCCACCCTGCTGACCACCTCTGTATCCTCCCCTATAGTTGCCAGGTCTGTACATGCCACCGCTCATTCCCTGTTGCCATAGTATCCCCTGCCCCTGTAGCCACCACGACGAGCAGATGCAACACCAAATGTTTCAGAGTTAAGTTTTCGCTCGGTTCTCCAGTCCGTACGCTGAGATCGACTAAAAATAATGAAACAAAAAACATGCAACTTAGCTAGTTGAGTTTGTGCCTGAGAGCAGTGATATTCAAGCGGGGATACGTAAAATTTAATATATATTGACATACATACACACACACACACACCACCCAACCCCCACACTGTTAATTCTTACCACCTAATTGGTTTTAATTATCCAAAAATATGCAAAGAACCCCAATTTATTGTATATGATCCTTAAGTTAGACATTTTGTTGGGTTTCATGAAAAATAAATAGCGTTGAAAGTCAGACACCAATAAAACTATATTTATGCTTACCGACCCACCTATTCTATATTGATTATTTCTTTAAAACCCCGGTGATGGGGAGGTCAAGGCTCAAATGCATGTAATTTGATAAGATTAACAAGGAATGAATCACATTGTTGTTGCTTTAGTTTTTTGTTCATTATTCATGCAAGTGAATATGTAATGAAATATGTGATTGGATATTGTCTCGTGAATTTGATTGAGCCCTCACGTTCAACCTAAACAAAGTTTACACATATGCCCATTGGGTGACCTTGGTTCAGATTAAGAAAATAATCAAAGCAACATAATGTGTATTAACATTATTAGCTCACTTTATCTGTAATTGCCTTAATATACAATAATGGAAAAAAAGTTAACAAAAATATTCATGTTTCTCTTGTTTCGATAAAATAAAGATAATGCCTAATTTTTTTCTTGGCTTTCAAATTCCTGACTATTCCAGGTTTGTGGCCACCCTGTTATTTTCAAAGTGACGTTTCAAAACTTCTAAAATTTACCTCTCTAAAAAATTAAACCAAATTCTGCTTTTGAGCGAAAGACATACCCCTTGCTTCTCTCGACAGCCTCACAGCTGATGTTGTCGAAGAATGACTTGCTCTTGTCATAATAAATTTCTTGCGGTTCCTCCTCATGTTCATTCTCTCCTACGCCAGTCTCGTTGCCCGAGTCATCCTTCTTCTCAATGTCACCATTCACCTTGGTTGTGTCATTTACTGGAGGTTCTGGGTCCGCTGTAAAATTCAAACAGTTTGAAGCCTGTACGAGTCTGAATCAATCGAATATTTTAAAATAAAAATTTTCAATCAATTAAAGAATAAAAAATTGTTTCTAATCAATTAAATGAATAAAAATGTTTCAAAATAAATTAAATAATAAAAAAATTCAAATCATAAATGAATCTTTAAAAAGCCAAATTATTCATATTTAATATGTTTAACTTTTAAATTCAAATTTCAAATCTGATTCTGGAAAATTCAAATATGAAATCTATTTGAAACTAAACAAGATAAAAATGTGGAGTTTTAAGAATCAAATTGACTACGAAGAATTGCAATACATATATTTTAGGGATGGGACTCTGGAATCTATCGAATCCTTAAAGGTATTCAAGGACTCAAGAAAATTTCAGATCCAAGACTCAATCCATTCAAAAATACTTTTTTCACATTTTTAAGTGAAATTTGTTTTAGAGCTCTCATACTGCTTATTGGTAGTTCAGAACCAATTATGATAGGTTGAACTTAACAGCATGACCCTAGACCAGTAATTTAATTTTTAACTGAATGTGTTAATATTATAATAAATGGCCTATGAGAATGTTGACATTTAGTTACTATTTTGTATTCTCTATTATTCTATTATAGTTTTTCCTATCCAACAGCTGAATTTTTTTTTCATAGTTGTAATATGGGTTTACCCTAACACATTGATAAATTAACGGCTGGTGACTGGATATTGTGCCTGTCTTAGTCATAAGTTAGATTATAAGGCATATGAGACCACCACAGGACTATCCAGCTGGTAGTGGAAAATATATGACTTGTATAAAAAAAAACTGGCAAAGGCCTCAGGATGAAAACAGTTGTGGATGTATTTAAGTTATATTTCCTTATATGTTCATAATTGTTTCAAAAATTCAGATTTGAAAGTAAACCGGAGATACTAATTTGTAATAATTAGTGGAGCCTACCCAACTCCAGTAAATAATGTGACTAATATTTACACTATCTTAATAAATCAGTCTTTAAATATGCATTTTATAGTTCACACTTCTTTATCAGACTTGCCTAAAAGAAGTTTTCACCTAGCATTCTATTTGTATTCAAAATATTTTATTTGGATTCATAAAATTTCTAAAGCTTGATATTTGATTTGTTAACTTTTCTTATTATACTATGATGTGTTAAAATTAAAAATATTGAACTTAGTGTTAGTGCCAGCTTTAGTCAAACTTAGCGTGCATGTACAGTGCATACTAATACCTATGCAGGCCATAATAAAATGAAAATGAGCCAGTTTCATACGCAAAAGTGGTCCATTCCATTCGAGTTTAGAGGTGTCTTATTTAGTAAATATGTAAAACGTCCACTCTTTCAATTCAAAGCAAGTCTAATAGAATATTAGATATTGCCGAATATTAAGAGAAAATGTAAGTGTTGGGTAAAATATTAAACTTTGCATAACTATATAAATTTAGGTGTTAAATATAATTTACAAAACAATATTTCAAATATAATATATATTTTATTTAAAACAATAAATTAAGTTATTGCAAAATGTAATTTAATTATTAGATTTTTTAAGCCAACATTAATTTCCAATAGAAATGACAGAATAAAAAAGTTTGTTTTAACTTTAAATATTTTTTTTTTTTTTTGCAAACTTTATAAGATTCGAAAGTAAAATCCTGTATTCGGCATTAAGTTGAAGAAAACAAATATTCATTCAATAAGAAGTTGAAGTTTAGGAAGCTTTGCAAACTTTTTAGTATTCATAAAGCGCAGCACCCAGTCAGACTATGAAACTGGCCCTTTGAGAGAAATGAAAGCAACTAACCAATTTTAGTTTTTATCAGTTGACTCATGAGCTTGTCGAACTCTGTGTTGGCCGTCTCAAAGTCATAGTCACTTTCAAACTTGAGGGTGTTCTTAGGTTTAGCAGGACCTTGCCCGTTGGAAGACCTGTTGTAGCCTCCAGGTGGGCCCCCTCTTCCTCTGCCTCGACGCTGTCCTCCACGGTTCATCCATCCACCCTGCCTCTGTTGCTGTTGTTGCTGTTGTAAACGGTGAGGGAGTGTTCCTTGAGACTGATGATTTATCTAGGTAAGAAAACTCTTGTATCACAATTTTTGCCTTGCCTTATTAGTAATTTAGATTATACTCACAATGAGCTAATGAAATAAGATTGAGGAAGGTAGCATTTTAGAGGAAACTTACCTTGATTTAAATATTTATCTCTCCTTTACCAACAATTCAGTCCAAAATAAGTGACGTCAGACTATGCAACAACCAATGTAGGTGGTTTCAGATTTTTTAACCCCTTTTCACTCTGTTCAGGTTGTATGTACTAATTACATCAATATATCAGAGATTAAGAAGGTTTAATTTAGATTGAGTGTACTCACATTTACATGGAGGTAAGATTGGTAAAACATTTAGGGAAAACCACCCTTAATACACCAGACCAGTATCGAACTTCAATATCCCGGTCTTCAGCAGTTTAGTCTATTGCATGGGTATCACCTTAGAACATGCGGCCACCAATGCAGGTTTGTTGGTTTCCAATTAAATTTTATAAAAATAGATTTATTTGTATAATATTTCACTATTTAACTATGCATTGGTAAAGTTAGTGTTAAATGTATAGCGAGAAGGCTTTCTAGCACATTTTAGCAATACATATTCAATAAGGTGGTGATTCACACAATGTTTGTATGTGACAAAATACCGCCAATAGAGCTGGTCATGATCCGAAGCACGACCTCCCAGTTACTAGATTGGTCTATTGGGCTATTGAGAGCTTGAAACTTTACACTTTGGTCACAGACAAATAATATACCCAAACACTCAACCTCCAAGATAAAATGGTTGCGCTCCTTTTGGCAGTTTGAGTCCTTCAACACAAGAATCGCTGCAGTTTGTCCTATCATCACCCAGCAGTGACACTAGCGAAGCTCGGTTGATTAATTTCAACCCTTTAATTAAGAGCAATTTTATGCCACCAATATTTTCCCGTTTCCCATATTTGTCATTAACACAAATCCCCTATACGTAAAAACATTCAATAGGAATGAATACGAGAGGTAGTTTGTTGAGGTCATGGGAATGAAGTTTTTGAGGAGTATTCTAGCAGGTCACCTTGATAAAATAAATTACTAATATGGTTGAGCCAGAATCAGGCTACAAGGGGTATATGAAATAGTAGAGGAAGCAAGGCTGAGGTGGTATGGATGTGTAATGCAGATGAAAGAGAAAAGAATCCCAAGGAGTTGTATGTTTGGAGGTTAAAAACAACAAGGGAGACCAAGAAAAAGATGGGAGGAGCAAATAACAGCAAGTGTGAATGAGAGATAAATGGACTAGAGTAAGGAAGGAAGAGTGGTGAGGCATCTTAACAAACTGGCCCAGCCACAGGCTGGAAACAAACAATAATGATAGTACTGCGTCTTACTACCCATTCGGGTTATACGCTTTAATTACGCTAATGTATTAGGAATTGGGAAGGTCGAATTATAGGAAGTGAACCCACATTTGCGTGGAGGGAGAGTGGAAAACCATCTAGGAACACACACAACCCCCCCCCAGTTCACCCGACCGAGATTTGAACCTCAATCTCCCCGTCCTCAGCAGATGAGCTCAACACGTCTAGCGCGTTTAAAACCTACGCCACCGAGGCAGGCGGCAGTTAACAATATTACTAGATAGCTTTGTAGTTAGTTTCATTACTCAGGACAGAGAGAATCTACTTGATATCAGTTTAGAGGTCAAAGACAACTATTAGTTAAAATAAATACAACTCAAAACTAGCATCTTATGCATCAGTTTCTTAGGATTAAATGGGTGAAAAAATGTCTGTGCAAATACAACTTTATTCTAAAGCTTGAAGTTTTTGCTCAAAGAAAATTTGCCTTCTAAATGGTGGCCATCCACCCCTTATTTGCCCACTGGCAGTGGTGTCAAGTGGGAATTCCTCTTCATAGTTCCTTATCTATTTTCTGTAATTTGTTCAATTGTAAGGAAGTTAGTTAATCTCATTTTTCTAGACCAAAGTCGTTGCCTATTTATTCAAGTAGCTATTAATTAAAATTAAACCAGTAAAAAGTTAAAATATGCTTTGCATATATTAGTTTTTCCCAAACTTTTGCCAATCACATACCAATTTCAGGACCATAGCCTCACCTAATAGTGTTCTCCCCAGAATTATTTTTCCAGCAGGGTGGCATTATTACATAACCAGGAGGGGGAGGGGAGGAATACTTTGCAATAATTGATTATTTAGGCAACAAGTATTTATTTTATCTGGGATATCAGTAAAATCAGCCAGGTGATGCAACTGCTTGGATACCCCTTTAAGCACTTCATAGAAATAAAGGAAAAGTACCTGTCATCTGTTCTAAATCTTGGTGAAGATCTAGTAGTAAGCTAAACAAAGCCGCGAGAGGAAAGTAAAGGCTTGTAAAAGTCTAGAGCATGTCCAAATCTGTGATAATTTTGTTTATCAGAACCAATAACTAACTTTTGTTATGATTAGTAAGTATTAACTTGCTTCGGTAGCTGCATGGTCTAAGGCATCACTCTTGTTAAGACTAGTGTGCTGATGACAGCGAGATTGGCATTCGAATATCAGATGGGTGTAATGAGACTGCTTTTTCCAAAACTTTTTTTAATCTACTTCAGCATAAATGTGGGTATACTTCCTCTATATTCAACCTTTCTTTGTGTAATTGGTAGATTTGTGTACAACTGAACTAGTAGTACTTCCATAATGTATTATTATTATTATTATTATTAGCACGCGTCTTACTACCGTTCGGGTTATACGCACTTACGCTAATGTGTAATGGTAGGGTGATTGTGAGATGAAATGGAGACTACAGTTTAACGTGGAATCCGAACCACGGTGGAGGCCTGCATTCATAATGTAAATTAGTTATTACATTACATTTTCAAATTAATATTTTTCTTCAATGATACATTTTCATACAAAGGTGTGTCTTTTGAAAGGTCAGTTTTCTAGATCAAATCAAGCATGGAATGTCCAATGTATGTACATACTATCTGATAATGTATCTACACCATATTTCTTTTGTAAATTTTATCACAAAATTAGCTATTTATATAATGAAAATCAACATATTTAATCCTCAGAAGTTGTACCTGGTCCCTGGGATGCGGAGGATGGGACTGCTGCTGCTCACGTTGAGACAAGGGGTGTGGCTGGTCACGGTCCTTCTGGTGCTCCCTCTGTGCCAAAGGGTGGTACTGAGGTGCCTGCTGCTGGGAGTGGAGCGCTGGCTGACCAATAACACCTCCCCGGTTTATTGACCTCCTGAACATGCATCATAATGTACAGGTCAACTTCCAGATGTGTGTTATAAGTTTGAACACAAAGAGGAAAATAAATTGACAAAAACACCATGTATAAATTATAGACATTAGGGATGTGCAGGATTTAGGTATCTCTATTTGCTGAGAAATAAAAACAAACAATAGTCTCCATTTCTTTTTTTAAATCATAGAACTCAATAATAATAAAATTTAAGATAATAACTCTTATGAGACATTACTTTTAAAATTTGATAAAAACAAGTAGACGCTTTGTAAACCAAGTCTGCATAGTAGAGTATTGAGATTCATTGCAGACGTTTTGTAATCTCAGTATTTAAAAAGTTGTTTGATATTATAATCTATTTTTTTGAGCAAAATGTAGGCAAAAATTATCAGCAGATTTATGATTATTAAATAGATTGTTTTTTATGCAACGAATTAAGCGAAATGTTTTTCTGAGGTAAAATCAAAAAGTTTAGAAACTTAGTAGCTCTATACTTCCTCTATCAAATAAACTCATGTTAAAATGTTCTTATGTGGCCCTATTTAAAGATAATGTGGGATTGTTATAGTGTGTTGAATATAAGTTATCACTTTTTTTTAAAAACATTTTAAACGTTATAGCTGGTCAGACCTTTCACCTACATTTTGATAGGAAAAATATTAAAAATTATTAAACCACTTCATCAGTAATTAATAATTTATAAAGTGTGCAATGTTTCTCAGTGCTCTCCCATGTAGCACCCTTAGAAAGGTGTAAAGGATGTGTACCCATCTCTGGAGGCTGCCAAGGGCTGGATGGGTCTGACCTGCGACTGCTTCATATCATCCTTGACGGGAGTGTTCCCTGGCTGGTTCACCTGTACCCCTTGGTCCATAGTAGGAGACTTGCGCGACAGCAGTAAGGGAGTGCCAGATCGAGGGGAGCCAGTAATCAAGTCTAGAACAGATGCTACAACACTGGAACTTCTCACCACAGTTCAATGCGGAGTGAGGGCGCAGAGACTATTTTGACCAAGGTGCAAAGTTCTTTTTATTAGAGATGGAACCTTAAGGATCCTCAAATCATTACGAATTTTTAAGTTTATAGACATTTTAAAAATAAAATGAGTTGAGTTTTAGAGCTTGTGCACTTTCTAACATCTTAAGAACTTGACCAGACCCTATTTAATTAGTTTGCACTTTACTGCATGTGAATATTTTAATGACTGCACTAACTACTTATCCTATGGCATTCGGAACTTGAGCGTTCATTGCCACACTTACATAAGGTAGTTAGTTATATCCAGTAAACTTCATTACGCCCTATCTTGAGATAGCTATATCCAATCAACCTCATTACACTCTATCTTGAGATAGCTATATCCAATCAACCTCATTACACCCTATCTTGAGATAGCTATATCCAATCAACCTCATTACACCCTATCTTGAGATAGCTATATCCAATCAACCTCATTACGCCCTATCTTGAGATAGCTATATCCAATCAACCTCATTACGCCCTATCTTGAGATAGCTATATCCAGTCAACCTCATTACGCCCTATCTAGACATAGTTATATCCAGTCAACCTCATTACGCCCTATCTAGAGATAGTTATATCCAGTCAACCTCATTACGCCCTATCTAGAGATAGTTATATCCAGTCAACCTCATTACGCCCTATCTAGAGATAGTTATATCCAGTCAACCTCATTACGCCCTATCTAGAGATAGTTATATCCAGTCAACCTCATTACGCCCTATCTAGACATAGTTATATCCAGTCAACCTCATTACGCCCTATCTAGACATAGTTATATCCAGTCAACCTCATTACGCCCTATCTAGACATAGTTATATCCAGTCAACCTCATTACGCCCTATCTAGACATAGTTATATCCAGTCAACCTCATTACGCCCTATCTAGAGATAGTTATATCCAGTCAACCTCATTACGCCCTATCTAGAGATAGTTATATCCAGTCAACCTCATTACGCCCTATCTAGAGATAGTTATATCCAGTCAACCTCATTACGCCCTATCTATAGATAGTTATATCCAGTCAACTTCATTACGCCCTATCTTGAGATAGTTATATCCAGTCAACTTCATTACGCCCTATCTTGAGATAGTTATATCCAGTCAACTTCATTACGCCCTATCTTGAGATAGTTATATCCAGTCAACCTCATTACACCCTATCTAGAGATAGTTAAATCCAATCCACCTCATTACACACTATCTTGAGCAAATTATATCCAATCCACCTCATTACACCCTATCCCTATCTTGAGCTAGTTCTATCCACTCCACCTCATTACACCTTATCCCTACCTTGAGCTAGTTCTATCCACTCCACCTCATTACACCTTATCCCTACCTTGAGCTAGTTACATCCAGTCGACCTCATTACATCCTATTATCTTTCAGGTCCATTCTAATGTTATCCCCCCATCTGAGTCTTTCTGATGGTTTACCACCCAATATCAGACACTAAGAAATAAGTATCAAATCAATCTTTCTTTCTTAAATTTACTTTCCCGGATTATCATAATAGATACAGAATCTAGGAAACTGACATCTGCCCATCACTAGAAATAACTTGTGTTCATGATTTACAGAAACATATAAATAAATAGTTGATTCCCATGAAATTCCTGCATAGTTACAGATTTTACTTATATTTTAAAGGTTGTTCCTCCTATTGTGAGACTTTGAAAAAATGATTCTCAACGGAAAAAAGAGGTGTGTTGAACATGTCACCAAATGTTAGTACCTGAGCAAGTATAAATAATAAATCAATTTTTCTAACCAATGCCTAGGCTAGTTAATTTCGAGTCCTACTAAATCCATCACAGTACAATACCAATTATGTTTTAAAACCCTTTAAATAACTTCAAGATGAGCTTTTGTCTAAAAAAATTACTCTTTCTCCGGTTGGGAGACCGCCACGAGTCACTACAAGGAGAAAAATTGGTACAGCCATGAAATTACTCAAGTAGACATTACACTAAGAATTTTATGCAGTTTTCATAGCAAAACTTTTGCCAAAATAAAAATAGTTTCAGTAAAAACAGAGCTTAATTTTCTTCACATGGTGATAACAGTTGTTTAACATCTGTCAAGGGTGTCTTTGAACTTAATGACAACTTTTTCTCTTTATTTTAAAGTTTCTTATACAATGTGTCTATACTCATGAGTCATGAGTCAACTGTTGATATTTCCATGGGAAGAAAGTTAAATAATGTTTGTAGTGAAGAAATATTTCAGTTATTTTTGCCAAAAATGTGTTTTAATATAAAAACCTACAAAAAATACTGGTATTTTCTCATGCCCCCTACATCCCCACCTTGAGCTGTTTTAGTTTAGTAACACTTATTCAGATTTCTTTAAAGGTTGTGTTTCTTAATTTGAAGAGAAGTCTAAAGTCTGAAAAAGAGTTAACCTTTATCCAAATAAAACAATACAGAAAGTGAAACCATTACTTTTAACTACTCCAGAAACCGTACACAGTAAATTTAATCACTTCTCACTGCAGTACTTTCATTATACTAGTTTTGCACCAAATATATACACAGAAGAAATAAAAATGGAAACTGATTAAACAGCTGGGAAGCCAACAAGAAAAACCTAAAACTTAATTATAAATTAATTTAGGTCAACAAACACCAACTTGCTTTATTATTACAATTTAATGGGTTCTAAAATAGTATATACGACTAAAAAATAAATAAAAAATAATAATAATAAAGTGATAATTTATTTTACCTTCACCATGATAGAATTAACTAACATCAAAAGAACACCACCTAGTATATAGTTATTACTAATCTAATTTTGTGCAAGTTCAATTTACTTATATTAGATGAGTGATAATATATTGATGAAATCATTTGGGGGTTAAATCTTTCACAATCTTAAAAAAAAAATCTATAGAGACCAGGCCACTTAGTACAGGCCTACAAAAATATATTCTATTGTATAAGTCCAAGACTGTAAAAGCCACTAAGAGGACAATCAAAGATGGCTTGGAATTTACCCTTCAATTTTCACAAGGCTTTTATTAAATCTATGACAACTCCCATTTACACTCATTTTTCCTTTAGCAAATCAACGCTTCTTTTTGTAGATTGGGTTAAAAAATTAAAAATCGTAGGTTATTCTAAAGCAAGCTTCTATTAATTTGTTTGAAAAATAAATAAAGATTAAAACATTTGAGTCCTTAAAGAGTCAGTCTCACATATGTTTTTAAATAATGTTTACTTTCATAGAATTTTTAGACAAATAATTTTTCCTAAATATACATATTACTACAATCAACTTTACAAACATGTTTTCAGCCATGTATTATATTTCTCCCACCTCCACCATGCAAACAATTCACCACAGTTTAAGCCTTGTCTAAATACTTCATATCCATAAGATCTCTAAGTAACAGATTACTCCATCCAAAGACGCAATCCAACAATTCTCTAATCCATAGAAGTTGGCTAAAATAAGGACTGTCGCTATTGAAGCATATGGAGAACCAATCACAGGTAGACAAATAAATGAACATACAAGTCTCTGGAATGGCTTAGTACATGTGCTTCGATGTTGCTAGTAGTTTGGGGTAGCTTTAGAACAGGTGTATTAATGTTCCATTGTTGTGGGTCAGCTATCAAATCTCTTATATTTGGGGTATTTGCCAACTGTAACTAAGTACTTGTTTGAAATTTAACTATAATTTGTTTTTAAAAGAAGTAACAGAGTTTAACACTCAAACATGTTTCTCTAGTAATAATTTCTGATGGACATAGGAAAATTGTCCCAGAAGTGCCCCAAGCCATTTATTTGTCCTGTATTCTTGAGGCTAAAGGTTGAGATTATTGAATCACTAAGGGATTGGCTACTGGCCAGTAACCATTTATTTGTCCTGTATTCTCGAGTCTAAAGTCAGAGATTGCTCCAGCAATAAGGAATTGGCTAGTAACCATTTATTTGAGCCATTAAAAAGAAACCATTGAAACTTTGATAACAAGTGTTCGCAAATTACACATAGCAAGGCATGGATGGATGGATGGATAATAGCAACTTGATTTATTAATAAATACAATGTTATGAACCTATTAAAAGTTCTTTCTCAGCTTAGCCTTGCATTAAAGAGTTGAATTCAACATTTAAATAATGAAAATCTGAAATACTAATTTATTGCTGAGGTTTTGTTTTAACTTTACCATTTGGTATTTAGTCTCCCTCTGTCCAGACATTTGTTCCATGATAACTGTCATATGAGTGGACCAATTTTAACGAGATTTGGCAGGGACATTCTTTGAACCTAGCTTGAATAACTTGTGTATAATGAGATTTGGCAGGGACTTTCTTTGAACCTAGCTTGAATAACTTGCGTATAACGAGATTTGGCAGGACTTTCTTTGAACCTAGCTTGAATAACTTGCATATAACAAGATTTGGCAGGGACTTTCTTTGAACCTAGCTTGAATAACTTGTGTATAACAAGATTTGGCAGGGACTTTCTTTGAACCTAGCTTGAATAACTTGTGTATAATGAGATTTGGCAGGGACATTCTTTGAACCTAGCTTGAATAACTTGTGTATAACGAGATTTGGCAGGGACTTTCTTTGAACCTAGCTTGAATAACTTGTGTATAATGAGATTTGGCAGGGACATTCATTGAACCTAGATTGAATAACTTGTGTATAACAAGATTTGGCAGGGACTTTCTTTGAAACTAGCTTGAATAACTTGTGTATAACGAGATTTGGCAGGGACTTTCTTTGAACCTAGCTTGAATAACTTGTGTATAACGAGATTTGGCAGGGACTTTCTTTGAACCTAGCTTGAATAACTTGTGTATAACGAGATTTGGCAGGGACTTTCTTTGAACCTAGCTTGAATAACTTGTGTATAACGAGATTTGGCAGGGACTTTCTTTGAACCTAGCTTGAATAACTTGTGTATAACGAGATTTGGCAGGGACTTTCTTTGAACCTAGCTTGAATAACTTGTGTATAAGAGATTTGGCAGGGACATTCATTGAACCTAGATTGAATAACTTGTGTATAACGAGATTTGGCAGGGACTATTCTTTGAACCTAGCTTGAATAACTTGTGTATAACAGATTTGGCAGGGACTTTCTTTGAACCTAGCTTGAATAACTTGGTTATAACGAGATTTGGCAGGGACTTTCTTTGAACCTAGCTTGAATAACTTGCGTATAACGAGATTTGGCAGGGACTTTCTTTGAACCTAGCTTGAATAACTTGTGTATAACGAGATTTGGCAGGGACTTTCTTTGAACCTAGCTTGAATAACTTGTGTATAACGAGATTTGGCAGGGACTTTCTTTGAACCTAGCTTGAATAACTTGCGTATAACGAGATTTGGCAGGGACTTTCTTTGAACCTAGCTTGAATAACTTGCGTATAACGAGATTTGGCAGGGACTTTCTTTGAACCTAGTTGAATAACTTGCGTATAACGAGATTTGGCAGGGACATTCTTTGAACCTAGCTTGAATAACTTGTGTATAACAAGATTTGGCGGGACTTTCTTGAACCTAGCTTGAATAACTTGTGTATAACAAGATTTGGCAGGGACTTTCTTTGAACCTAGCTAATACTGATAGACATCTTGCTGTATTAAACGAGATTTGGCAGGGACTTTTTTGAACCTTGCGTATAACGAGATTTGGCAGGGACTTTCTTTGAACTTGCGTATAACAGATTTGGCAGGGATTTCTTGAACCTTGCGTATAACAAGATTTGGCCGGGACTTTCTTTGAACCTAGCTTGAATAACTTGCGTATAACGAGATTTGGCAGGGACTTTCTTTGAACCTAGCTTGAATAACTTGTGTATAACGAGATTTGGCAGGGACTTTCTTTGAACCTAGCTTGAATAACTTGTGTATAACGAGATTTGGCAGGGACTTTCTTTGAACCTAGCTTGAATAACTTGTGTATAACGAGATTTGGCAGGGACTTTCTTTGAACCTAGATTGAATAACTTGTGTATAACGAGATTTGGCAGGGACATTCTTTGAACCTAGCTTGAATAACTTGTGTATAACGAGATTTGGCAGGGACTTTCTTTGAACCTAGCTTGAATAACTTGTGTATAACAAGATTTGGCAGGGACTTTCTTTGAACCTAGCTTGAATAACTTGTGTATAACGAGATTTGGCAGGGACTTTCTTTGAACCTAGCTTAATAACTTGTGTATAACGAGATTTGGCAGGGACTTTCTTTGAACCTAGCTTGAATAACTTGTGTATAACGAGATTTGGCAGGGACTTTCTTTGAACCTAGCTTGAATAACTTGTGTATAACGAGATTTGGCAGGGACTTTCTTTGAACCTAGCTTGAATAACTTGTGTAAATAGTTTCAAAATGACAGCTGCTCAAAAGATTGTTTAAAAGCTCGCCTCAAGTGAGTTCAATTAAAAACTTGAATATAAGTACAATTTAAGATTATTAATTTATTTTTTGTCTTAACCAAGGAATTATTTTTTGTCTTCACCAAGGAAGACTTCAAACACAAGAAGAATTTATGGGAGATATTTCAATTTTAAATCCAATGAAAAATGTTAAGGGCCAGTTTCATAGTCAGACTAAATAGGCTATACAAGTGCAGCGCTAAACTAAATACAGGATGACACTTACAGAGACTAGTTTCATATGAGCTGAGGTATGTGTCACCTTACATTTAGTATGGGTCTGTACTTAAGGCATGCTAAATCTGATAATGAGTAGCCTTAAGACATTAATGATAACATGGATGGGGCGAGGTCTACTGTTCAAAAACTACTAGTATCATTAATTTATATTTAAGGGATTGATAAATTAATATCATTATATAAATGTACAGTATTTTCATTTATCTACCTTTGATGGAAATTTCTAGAAAACCACAGTAAACAAATGCTTTAGTTATTAAAAAAAATAATTATGAAAATCATAACTGTTTAGTGAATGAAAATAAAATTGTACTATCTCAAAAGTCAACCCTGTATTTTGTAATCAAGGATATAGTGTGTCCCATACAAAATTTAAAATAAAAGGCTACCAATTTACTAAGTTCATGAAGTATGTAAACTAGGCTTTATACTATGCCAATGCAATGAACCAAAACACACAAACTAAAAATTGCAAATATTTATTTAGTCATGCCTTACCATTATTCCTAATGCATTCAGACTGAACATACAAAAATACCAGGCAAATATTTCTTAAATTGGTTTGAATAAATTTTATAAAAATATAATTAAGATTGATAGGAATAAAAACAAGGGTAAAGTGGAATAATGTAACAATGTGACTTGGCTTATAAATAGTGGTTTATAAAGATAAATACACATTAAAGTCAAAAAATTTTCCTTCGATATCACAAATGTTTGTTCTAATATTTGTTTCAATATAAATTAAATAACAAAAAACCTTTAAATCTAGAAAGCTAGTAATGTTGTATCATTAAGAATAATAAGAGAATGTCCTAGCTATTTTCAAAGCATGCAAAATTAGTTACATATCTGGAGGCAAATAAAGCAAGGCATAAGAACGAATTTAAGACACCATTTTCATATGTCACTTAGGAACATGCTGCATCAATTATCCTAATTATTTATAGTGATATATATAAAGGAACAAACTAAAATAATATGATTCCATCTGTTATGACTAATTTAAAAGTTTTAATTATCATAGTTTATTTATAATCTAAAAACCACTCATCAGAATGACAGCAGTCACAACAAAACAAGGACTTTTTTTAAATGTTTATAATCTTTACCAATTTTGAGGGGAAAATGACCAAATTTACCATTTTTTAATGCTCGTTCAGGTTATACACCATGAACCTATTACATTTATGTGTTGGGGATTGGGAATGTACAAACATTTAAATGGAGAGCGGAAAACCATTTAGGAAAAAAACCCATACCCCAATTTACAAAGTATCGACCTAAAACATCTTAGTACCCATTTGATTATATATCCCCCAAAAAACTTAATTTCTCCAACAAAAAATTAAGTTGTTCTTGGCATATGAATAAAATTAGAACCGTAATTTTTAAATCCCCTACCGATTCCTTAATTGAACCACTAGAAATTTTTGGACAGATTTTAGAAAAGGGTGGAAAAATCTTAAACAATAGACATATCTTCAAGAAACTATATAAAGGTTTTTCTCTATTTTGGTTTGTGCATTAGTTACTACTTTCTGTGATAAAAATTGACAAAAAGTGACTGCTAGCCACTTTTTTTTATTACTTGTTTTGTTTGATAATATCCCCATATGTTTGGAAAACTTGACCCAAAATTTTAAAAAAAGTTTATCACTTTGTCTTACCACCTGTTTAGCACCCTGAACAGTGGATCACTCGGCTCGTGGGTCGATGAAGAACGCAGCAAACTGCGCGTTGACGGTTATATACTTTTGTTCTAATTTTGCTAATGGCATTAGGGATGAGGAAGGTTATATTTAGAAATGCACCTCCATTTGCGTGGATGGAGAGTGGAAAACAATTTATAACCCTCAGTATGCCCAACCCAGATTCAAACCTTGATCTCTCCGTCATCGGCAGTCTAATCTATTGCGAGAGTAGCACCTTAGAACTTGCAGCCACCAAATATGTTTCATCTAATTAAATGGATCAAATGTTATTTAAAATGACATACTAAATTAAATTAGTGTCATATAAAACATCTAAAACAATACTATTTAATTTATTTTCAAATAGAGTAGTTTTCAGCATTCTTACTAATTGTCAAGTTATCAACACTTAAACTACCAAAGTAGATAAGGAATGGCAAAGGCAGAATTTAGAGGAAATTTACCATATTTTTGCATTTTTGCAAAAGGAGTGTGGAGAACCAACTTTAAAAAACACCTTATTATATGTAGCTGGGACTTGAACCACAATCTTCCCATAGTAAGCAATCTGATCTCTAGTGAGATTGAAACACTAGACTTTGAAACGACACCTGCAAGTAACCTTAAAATAGTTTAATTATCATTAGAATTCCTGAGAACAAATCTCAACTTACCTAAGATCCAGAAAAAAACCTTTATAAACACCCTATTTATCAATAAGTTTTAGAAAAAAAAAACAGCCAAAAATTAGTGTAAAAAAAGAAAAGAGGATATGCCTATTTACAACCTAAAATTAGCGGCCGTCATGCCAAGCGGAGGATCAGACTCAAAAAGATAGCAAGCAGCGTTTTGGATGCCCAGGCAGCATAGCAAAAACAGTTTGAATTTCGCACCTTGGTCTTCATGGGTAGACGATTCTGCTACTTGCACCGGATTAACCAACTCACTTTGCTTAGTTAGGGATCGAGGGTCGTGCAAACCCAAACCTGCGGCACCTAGCTGATTGGACAGTCCGGACATGACACCCATGCTGCTGTACGCAGAGGGGTATTGAGGCATCCCACTAGCCATCGGGCCCATCACTGGGAGAGAATACCCCGCAGGCTGATAAGCAGTAGTTGTCAAGCTCGGAGGAACAGACATCTGTAAAATTTACAGTTAGATCACTAAGTCATTAGTATATGAATATTTGCTACAGAAAATGTTAAGTAATTTTATTTTCCCAATTTAAAAATTACCTTTTTACAGTATTGAAACAAAATTATTTTACCTGCACAATAGCTGGATCATTAGGCAGTGTACTGACATTATTGTTCACATAGCCAATATCCTTTATGTCCCGTCCTCTAAACAGAATATAATCATAGATCTGGTTCTGAGGAGGAACAGGCGCCAGTGTTTCACGGTCCTCTGTACCATAAGAGCGGACTGAAAGGGATTACAGAGAAAATTAGTCACATATTTTACCTTTTATTTTTATTTTTTAACACACATATATCAGGGCTAGGAATAGGTATGCCAAGCCTTTAACTCAAGATTCCTTTTTTATCATTCTACTTCGGCTTCTTAAATGACTAAAATATATTATTAATAACTAAAGTAAAATGTTCCAAAACAAACTATTTAATGGGAAGCGGCTTTGGCAGTGTGAATTTATATTTGAATACATTTTTCAATCAAAATTACAAATAACTTATTGGTCTTAGAAATTAAAAAAAAGTATAAAATCAAAATGGTTATCATAAGTTGTTATAGGCCTAATATAAGATTTTTATTTTGAAGCAGAGTCAAGAGAGTAAACTTTGCCTGCCTAATCAAAAGATATGCCTTAACATATTTTAGGTAATTGTTTGCTAAATAATACAAGTCCTAAACAAAATTAAGAGTTAAGACAATTTTAGTAGCCTAGCAATACTGGATAGATAAAAAGTTTAAGCATGGCTTTGGGCTTGTCAATACATATCTGGTGAAAATTATGGTTTTCATTTTAGCAGACGTATGTATCAATACTGTACATTAATGGCCTTACTCGTCATGATTTAAAAATAGTAGGCTAAGATGAAAGAAAAAATTATTCATCTTCCCTTTTACATTTAAGTGACAGATTTAGAAGAGTAACAATAGCTCTTTACACTTTTTCTATAGGCCTAACTTATTGTACAGCTATTTTATAATTTTGTCTATAGGTTGGTGTTTAATCTGGATGTAATTATTGGATAATATATCCAATTTTATTTTCTCAGCATGATGATTAAATTGTAAATGGGAATGGTAGTTTCAAGCATTTCTAACTGTTGGATTATGCATGGCACACGCTGATAACCTTGTTAAATAGGTTGCCTACTTCTATTTGGATGGTGGTAATTATTGTGTCTCACTAGCACAGTTATATTTATTTTATAATTAATTAAAATCAATTATTTTTTTATCCCGGCTAAATGGTCATTTAATTGGGATGAACCTGAACTGGCTAGATAGGCCTAGTTGATAAAATTTCTAATTGCCACCTTAAGTCAAAACTAATTTCTATAGAGAGAGCAAGATCCAAGACACTGAATGCAAAGAAAAAAAAAAAATGACACCAGTAGAAGCATATCGTGGATTGGTAGGGTAAAACCACGAATTAAATCAATTTTAGGTACATTTGGGCTGAGAGACTACATTTAGGCCTTTATGATCTAGATTTTTGTTTGAGTTAAAAATGGCCACCTTAATATTTCATTTAATGCTTTTAAATTAATTGAGTAAAGTGTTTACAATAAAATAGAACATTTCAAATAAATGTTAAATTAAATAAGTTAAGAATTTGTTTATAAAAGTAGGCCTGACGTAATTATTCTAATCCCAAGAGGTGTAAAAGAAAAACTTGCCATGCAAATGTGTGTCTTTCAAGTTGAAGTTGTCTATAACACCTTAGCCAAAGCTTACCCCCTAAGATTCTAATAAAATGTGTTAAACATAGGCCTAAAGCTCCATGGATAGCTCAATGAATGGGGCAAACACTCCATTTGACTATGTATTTTAAATGAATTTTCCCCTTGGCACCTTGAAACATGGAAAGTCACAAGAATTTTTTAAGGAAAAACACCCTTTAAGACTATATATTATAAATATATTTTCCACTTGACCCCTTTAAACATGGAAAGTCACAAGATTTTTTTTTAAGGGCAAACACCCCCATTTGACTGTATATATTATAAATTAATTTTTCACTTGGCACCTTGAAACATTGAAAGTAACAAGAATTTTTTAAGAAGAAACTTAAGCGAATTCGTATAGTTTCCATAAAATAATTCTATCTGTGGCCTCCGAGAAAGTGTACTTGGCCTCAGTGTCCTTTAGTCCCATGTCAAAAAGTGACATTTAGCCTATCTGCGAGGCTCATATTAATAAAGATGAACAAAGTGAAAAAATTAAAAATTGTAATAATACTAGAAGTCATAATGATACATACTATTCTAGAAAAACGCTTCTCAAAGAGATTTAAACTTTGGACAAATATTATGTGACAAAGACCAAGTAGGGACTCCATTTTCAATACTCACCATTAGCCAAAGCAATGGTACACTTCTCTGGATCCACTGTAAATAGTCTTCCCTCATATCTAATATCAGCTTTTGTTATAATATTTATTTTACTTCCTAGCTCTGGCATTCCAGCACTCATCTTGAATCGTTGGAATTTCCAAGGATGTGTGTGATATCAACAGAATCACTTTACCATCTGAAGTCTGTACATAAATTAATAAAATTTCTTCTCAACACGAATACAAATGGCGTATATTGTAGTAATACTTTAGTCAAGTACAAAAATAAATACTTCAAATGGATTGTAGATAATAAAATATATAGAATCACAAAGAAGTAAAAACTCATTAAATTATTTTAATAAAAATTTGTGAAATATTTTATTTTAAAATAATAATTTTAATAACTTTGGTTATTTAAAAAACTTGATTAATATTTTATAGGTTCTTCTGTTCATCATGGCGTCTGCTGTCGGTAGAATTTGTGGAGCTGTACTTTTAAAAACAAATAATGGGGCCGTGCGACATCAGGTATATAATAATTTGTTCAAGATTTGCATTATAATTTTTACTTTTATTTAGAAAAATGTTTAAATACTAAATAGTTACTGGAAGTATATTACCATACTCTTAAATGGTGCAATTCTTCTAGTACAAGGGCACCTTTTTTTTCTTTAACTATTGGGGTATTTATATCAAATTATTTTATTTTATTATTTTTGCAAATTTAAATAGTTATGATCGTTAAAGTATGAGATTGTATTTGACACATATTTATGATGATGCTTATAGGTTAGGGTCCCAAATAACCTTGTGACACAGATTTATATAACCTATTTTTTTTTCAGATATCAAATTTTACCACTAATAGTGGCTTGAGTAAGAGTCGAAAAGCGGTAAGTCAACTGATTTATTAGATTTTTTACCGTACTCAAATACAAATCATTTAATACACAAGTACCTGCTCTCTGAATATTGGTTAAATCCTGGGCTGTATCTGAATAGTTTATATAATGTGCTGTCGACCCTTCATGTTCACTTGATAGTTGTATTGGAAATCACGTGATCAAGTGTAGACCCGTCCGAATAGTCACGAAGTGTGCTGTTGCACCCCTCACACACCCTTGGATCCAAGGGTGACAGCAAGTCACCCTTGACACACCCTTTGATGCAGTGTTTGACTGCCAATTGTTTATTTTTACGTCTGCTAGAGATAGAGATCTTAGAGTAATGTGATCTGTGATAACAGGCTGATAGATGGTGTTTAAAATAGTTTCTAAGCTCATCGGTAGGAAGCAGCACTGTGAACTCAAGGGTGTATGAAAGATAGTTTGCCGTTCAAATAGTCTATTGCAGTCTTCGATCTCAAGTGTGTGGAAAGTGTTCATTCATCAAGTCTGCATCAATCTAAGTGCACTTGACTATTCGAATACATCCTATGTGTGGCTCATAATGGGCTTATTATAACTAAACTTAATGATGCACATCAAGTTCAAGCTTTCTTTCAGAAACAAGGAAATAGTTTAACCTATATCACTGGGGCTGGTCCAAGATAGTTTGAAGCAAGGGAGGTTTTTTTTTTTTCAGTGTGAAATTCTTAGAAATATAATGTTTTCTAACATCTATACACTACAAGATTCTGCAGTTTACATTTATAACAAAACAAACCTTGTCAAAAAATTCCAAACCATAAAAAACCCCACCTAAATGACCAGGTAATGTTCAGCCATATGCCATAGCGTTGTGCGGAACGAAACATTCCTTGTTTTGACTAAACTTTCATAGAACATTTGAGATAACTTGGATTCTAGCCCAAAGGTGTTAAATATTTATTAATATGCATTGAACGTTTACTAGCACTCATCTTTTTTTTTTTAAGTAATAGACCTAAATTTTGTAAATGATTAACTATTGTTTTACTGTATTTATTTGCGTTAACCCAAATGGTAGTAAGACGCGGTGCTAATAATAATACTGTCTTTATTTATTAAAAAACTTTGAATGTCCTCTGCCAAAACAACCTGAAACAAATAGTCACTCATCTCAACTGCACATGGGTAGATCCCCAAACATCTCAACTGCCTAGGAAATCTTTTGGTGCATGATAATATTTTTTTATGCAAAATATTGTTTTCACTAAAAAAAACCAATTGAGCATAACCTAACCTTTCATGTTTGACTAAATAAAAATTTTGGTTAACCATCTAGTACCCTTGTTTAAAATACAAATTAGGTTAGTTTTTGAATAGCTTTTTTTTAACAATATAGAATGTTTTCATTGTGAACGTTTGTTTTGTTATAGGTAATCAGAAACGTTATAATCTTGTTGTGTATATGAGTGCACTAGAAAACATTAAATTTCTCATAATATGACAGAAAAAAAAAATGAAATCCTGCCCTTGGATCACTGGCCTTCTAAATACTTTTACTAACACCTGATTTTATGGAACTCCTTAAAATGACATTAATAAATGATTTGGTTAACCTTTCAAGCTTGACTTTTATCAGTTACTGAAACCCTTCATGAGGGGGATTTATTATTATTAGCACCGCGTCTTACTACCCGTTCGGGTTATATGCACTTACGCTAATGTGTAATGGTAGGGTGATTGTGATATGAAATGAAGGACCTACAGTTTAACGTGGAATCCGAGCCACGGTGGTGACCTGGCATTCCACACATAGGGGGATTTAATTTCTATTGTAGATACAATAGTTCAAGTCTGTATGCTTCACAAGTGGACAACTAAAAACGCTTTACACATTAGAAAGGTTAAAGATCCAATACCAATACAGTAACACACTTTTATGCATGTTGTGAGGTTGGTTAGTATGCAGTAGATGCTAACCTATTAAGCGGCCCATCCACTTATGAGTCTGGCTCAATGAGCCTGACTTGCAAGTTGGGCTCGGACATATTTCACCACACACGTTCTCCACCAGCATGAGCGAACTCCCAACTTTGCTCAAACATTTCAGTGTTTTACATTGAGTTTGGCTAAGCATTTTGCAGCAGCGGTGATCATTCTAGACCAGTGGTTCCCAACCTTTTGTGGCCCATCTACCCTTTCTGGAGGTTGACTAACACCTATCGCCCCCTTTTCATTTTCATTGTATGCCTAATTTTAATTTAAAGTAAAGTGTAAATAATAAAGCAGTTTTATTATTTTAAACAATTTTATTACCGTGTATAAAAACAACCAAAGCAGTTTTATCTGGTCACTCTTAAATAAAATAGAAAAAAAAATATTAAAATGTAATTTTCTACAGATTTTTTTTAAGAACAAAGAAGTGAAATAATTAACTAAGATCATTGACTGTCATTTAAAAAACGAGTACATGTTTTCATTTTCAAATTGTAATCTGGAATAATTAAGAAAGTTGACAGTTAAAATTGGAAAAAATAAATGAAAGTTTGAAAACTTTGTTATTGTTTTATTTTACCTTTTCAATGGCTGCCTTGTGCTTGGTAGATTTCAGTTAAAGCTTGAATATCTGGCTCTATGTTCGTCAAGTTCAGGCGCAAGTCTCCTTTGAGGCAAATGTCCAACTTATTTCTCTGTTTTGTGAGGAGCTGGACAACAGAACTAAATCCTTTTTCAACTAAATATGCTGATGTGAACGAGATGAGAAGTGGTTCAGTTTTTCCCCACAGTTGTTGATAAGTGTCGATAAGTTTCACCCATACTAACTCGTAACTGCTCTGCTTGAAAATGATTTTCACCTCACAGTCATACTTCAGATCTAGAAACTCTGCAAAGAGTTATCAAGCTTATTCACAGCTTCAAATGAGAATGGATCTAGAATCCAATCCGGAATTTGTAACTGTGTCAAATCTTCAAATCTTGATTCTATGTCAGTTTTTAACTGGTCAAGGTGATCAGTAAAAATCAGGATTTTTTCTTCTGGGAGTTCAGGAGTCTTGTTATCTGACACTGAACACTTTTTAAGGGTCGGAAACTTAATCAGCTCTTTACAGCCAATATTTACCTTGTGAATATCATACTTGGCGATGAATGATGAAATAATTCCTTTGGCTTTGATAAGGTTCATCTTGTTTCCTTGAAGCCTTATATTGACTTTGTTCATTTTTTCAAAATTATCTGTAAGGTATGCAAGTTACAACTTGCGTTGCTTCAAATTCTCACTTAAATCAGGATCAGATGTGTCGAGAATCTCAGTAACTGTGTCAAATAATTCGAAGAAATGGCACAAACAGTTTCCTTTGGAAAGCCACCTCACGGCCGTATGTAGAAGCAAGCGTTCGAATTCCTCATCATTTTCATGGCATAGTTGTCGGAACAGATGGTCATTGAGGGAATTAGCTTTGATCTTGTTGACACCAGTAATAACCAGTTGTAGGGTTTCATGCAGGACACCACTCAATTTTTTCGCAGCTAAGTGTTGACGATGAATGACAGTGAATAGTGATGACCTCTGGCACTTCTTTCTTAAGGTGGGATAGAAACCCAGCATGACGACCTGACATGGCAGGAGCACCGTCTGTTGCACAAGTGCTCACGTTTGTTAGGGGAATCTCTTTTTTCTCAAAATAATCTTGCACCACTTTAAAAATCGACGATCCCTTCGTATCAGTGATCAAAGTTCTAGCCAACAACATTTCCTTGGTAATTTCCTTTTGTTCATTGATAAACCTCACATAAGCTAATAAAATTGCTTTGTTATCAATCACAGTTGATTCATCAATCTGCAATCCAAATTTACTTTTTTTCAACAAATTGATGAGTTTGTATTCAACGTCCGTGGCCATTTTGTCAATTCGCCTGGAAACATTATTGTTGCTCAAAGGAACCGATAGACTTATCTTATTACTAGGGCCCTCTCCTAGCATGATATCAATAATTTTTTTGGTAGCCGGTAAAACAAGAGTTTTGCCAACTGTGTGAGGTTTACCACATTTAGCAATCAATAAAGACACCTTGTAAGAAGCAAGAAGACCTTGGTCAAGATCGGTTGCTCGTTTTTTAAATAATTCACTCACATTAGGCCATTTATAAGCTTTAGCTTTGAGGTTTTGAAAATAACTAAGTTCTTTACTCACTTTATCACTGTGTACTCTTGATAAATGATCTTTCATTTGCGAAGGCTTCATGGCTTCATTACTAGTAAATGTTTTATCATACAGAAGACAATGTGGAAACTGCACTTTTTGTGGCGACGTGATAAAACCGAATTTTATTGTTATTGCATAATTTTAACAATTTTATAATAATTAGTGACTTCAAATCATTACAGTTCAAGAACTATAAGGTGGGGGGGGGGTAAACTTTCTATTTATACTCTTTTGCGTACCAGTGTCTGTTGTTTGTATTTTAACCGCCTCTTACTACCTACTTGCTGTATACGCTTATAATTTAATCATTCTTTTTTGGATCCATTGTGCATGAACTTCTATACTTAAAAACAAATGCACAAAAACAGAAAAGACATGCACGAAAACTGATGGTGAGGCACACAAAGGTTAGTGAAGACTGAAGACGAATGTATGTCAATGGCAAGTGTGTTGTGATGGCAGGAGGGGGAGGGGGTTGAGTCACCAGTCGGCCGCGCTGAGCAACAACAGATGGGCACTGTGGAGAGGGGTGAGTGCTATGAACTCGCCAGCTGAGAATAGCCAGTGACTCGTGCTACCCGGCAACTTCTACTGTACAGTACTATTTTAATTTTTCCTCCTTTGAATACTCATCGCTCCCCACTTATTTATTGCACCGCTGATAATCCAAATCGCCCCAGGTTGGGAACCACTGTTCTAGACGATTTAAATTTACTTTACTTTACTTTATCAGGTATGGTCATATCATGACTAAAAGTACTACTTCAAAATATCTGATGAGAATCTAAAATATTAGCAAAAAAAAATAGGTTCGTTCATATCAAAACAAGCTAATGTGATCCAGCATGCTATAACAATCAGAGCATGTTTTGCAGCTACTCCATTTTATCTCCACAAGAAGGTCGTTTGAAGATTTCAAGTTTTTCACAATCATATCACTTCCAGCCAAGTCTCCAAACACCACTTCTTTTACTATCCCAAAGGCGGCGCATTTCTTTAACCAATGATGCCCACTGTTTACTTTTTTTCAAACAAAATCGAAGTTGGCATTAGTTACTTTATCCTGCCTGAACTGAATGAGTGAATCCCAAGACTAATCTCGCTTTCCTCTCGTATAATAATCTGTGCTATGAACTTGTCACAGAGTTGGCTATTAACGGTAGCGGTAGACCTACTCCTCTAAAAACTCAAGGTTCATGAATAATTTAGATACGGAAGCCGACAAGAGGCCCTACTTGTTCTTACTAACCAAATCAGTCTGCAGTATGGATAGAAGAGTTTGGCTCGTACCACCCCACCCCCTTCCACTCACATATGATGCAATAACGAGCTAATAGCGAACCAAGCCCCACTGACGGGCCGGACTCGGCTTGTCCGTCACTCCAACGCCAAGCTTGGCTCGTGACACGCCACCAGTGTACGAGTTCGGGTAGTTGGAAACCGAGCCAGACTATCAAGTCAGACTCGTACATGGGTGGACCACTTTAGAAGGCTTAATAGTGGTCACTGTTAAAAGTAAAACGTAACCATTGTAATATATTTAAAGACATTTCTTCTTTTAACTGTTTGCTTTTATTTAAACTTTGTATGGTATGTTTGGTAGACATTTTGCATTCTCAAAAAATTATTGCTATAAACACACATATCTGCCTGTATTAACACAGCTATGTAGAAAGGGGTTTTTACATACTCAACATGAATACTAATATCAATATTGAACCCATAAAGGCCTATTCACCATATAGAAATATACTTATTAAATAAATAATCCAATAAAGCTTCACATCATAAAGACTAGTGGGAATATATAACACAAAAATGTTATTAATAAAAAATTACTATTATGATTTAAACTGTATGAACAAGTAACTATGTTCTGATTGGCTCTAGCATGGTAAAAATTGACCCTTGTTAAAGTTTGAGATATTTTCTATTTATATTAATTGCAATTATACAAATCCATAAAACACTAAGGTAAGGTGTTTATCTAGGCCTATAGGCTACTACCATAATTTAGGCAAGTGCTTAGTAAAATGTTAAGAACCATAAACCTTTTGTGACCTACCTAGTTTTAATGGACATGTACTAATCTTTTTACAAGTGCCTACTTTTTTCTTGATTATTAAATGTAATTTTACAAATTATTTTTTCCCTTAGTTATATTCACTTTCCCATTCAACATCTTGGCTCATTCGGTAGCTGCTGGTGTTTGGTTTACTGAAAGGACCAGTGGTCCCGAGTTGGATTAAGTTAGATTATAAGGGATAGGCCTACCGGTATGAAACTACGACAAGCCTAGCAAGCCGATAGGGGAAAAAGATATGGCTTTAATAAAAAACTGACCCAGACCACAGCCTGGAAACTATAATCGATGTTAAAAGTTTCACTTCCTCATTCATTTTTTCACGATTCTCACATTTCAAATATAACAAAATTTTCACATTTCAAAATCCTTTTGCAACTCACAATTTGTTAACCATTGAAATAGTTAGACTATATTCAAATGTAGCAACTGGTAACTTGCTTGCTGTCATGGAATGTAAAACTCGGTCCATAACAATAATTTTATCGATTATTCTCTACGGATTTGAAATATGGTCTCTTACCTTACATGACAAAAACACATTTAGGGTGTTCGAAAACCAGGTGCTTAGGAAGATTTAAGGCCCAAAGAAGGATGATAATACTAGGGAGTGGAGGAGAATACATATTGATGAATTACATACCCTGTACTCGACATAGTTAAGACAATCAAGTCTCACAGATCACAATGGGCATGATATGGGGTGCAAATGGAAGACCTAGACACAGATGAGAGGATAGCATTAGAATTAACATGACATAGATATGATGTAGTGAGATAGACTGGATAGAACTATCTCAAGATAGGGATAGGTGGCATACTTTTGTAAGTGCGGCACTTGAACTTTAGAATTCCCAATGCGCTAGCATAAGTAAGGCCTCATGTTGGCAATTGGCATACCTAAATGAATATGGAAATATTCATCCCTTACTATGTTTATTCAGGGTGTCTACTGGGTCACGAAAGTCACGAAAAAGTTACAAATTGCAAAGACGGTCATGAAAGTCCCTGAAAAATCACGAATTTTCAATATGTTAGTCATAAAGTCATGAAAATATTTTTGTTTGAATTTCCTGCACATTGTAACAATGTGAACACATCAAATGTCGAAGTCACCCGCCACCCATGAAGCCATGTGCTAGCTGCAAGTTGCTGATTGTTTTTACCATGATACCAAGAACAAGGTTAACATTCACCATCTAGTTCAAGTGTAATGTTGGTGTGAGTGCATTATGCCTATATATGCATTATATACTGTTCAACCGTTTACCGAAGAAATTTTGTGGTAAAAAAAAGTTCACCAAAAATCACAAATTTTGGTTTCTCCAACTTAGTAGACACCCCGTTATTATTTTGATTACACATCTTTATGCTTCATGACTTCATATTATAACTCATAATTTTTGTCTATGTTACACCCATAACTTTGAACTATAGTTTTACTGTAAATATTTTTTTTTGCTAATCAAAGTGCTGTTTCTGGGCTCTAGAAAATACCAAAAGTTATTACAAATTGTGAGATTCGAAACTTAAGCTTAATACATATGAAAAATAATGAAACAAATTATATTCTATGTTCATATGCCATCATAGCTGTGACTTGAATGCCAAGCCAACACATAACTTATAAGCTATTATCGTTTTTGTACACACCAAGCTATATTGTGAATGACCAGCCTCGGTGGCGTAGTTGGCTAACACACTTGTCGTGTTGAGCTCGACTGCTGAGGATGGGGAGATCGAGGTTCGAATCTCGGTCGGGTGAACTGGGGGTGGTTTTTCCTAAATGGTTTTCCACTCTCCCTCCACGCAAATGCGGGTTCACTTCATCTATTTCAACCTTCCCATTCCTAATCCATTAGCGTAATTAGTACTTAAAGCTTATAACCCGAACGGGTAGTAAGACGCGGTGCTAAATATTATTATATTGTGAATGCCTTTGTATTGGCTTCATTTCAGCCAAAAGCTGTTTTATATAAATACCAGATCAACAAATTTTAAAAGATTAGAAAATACTTTTTAACAAATAGAAAGCTAGACTTAGCAACCAAACATAACTTTTTGACCTATTAGTCTTAATCTTTGCCATTTTTTTCATTATATAGACCTAAAAGTTTTTTTTGAAGGTTTTTTAATCGGTAATTGTCTACTTGATCATTTATATTTTTATTGTTATAAACGTGATAATCTAACAAAATAATAAATAAATAGGCCTAAATTAAAGTTGGCTTGACCGTCAGACTGTCACAAAAATCATCCATTATTTATAATAGGTAAATGTCTAGCCACTGTGCGACTCCTTGATAGAACCACGTGTGAAACAGGGAGATTTGGAACCTGCCGCTATCTCCAGGACTTAGGCCACTTCCTAGACTCCAAGAACATCAATTAGGACTACTAGGGAGGATCAACACAAGGATGTGTGGCACTTGTTATTAACTTTGCTCTCAATGTTTAACTGGTCAACCCCTCATCCCCCATTTTAGTTTTTCTTCAGATCTGCGTGGATCTCAGGGCATTCTCAAACTACGGTAGGGGGGACCTAAGCCCCCATTCGCCCCCCCCCCCCCCTCCCTCCTTGTAGGTACACTACTGGTGGTAGAAGTTTAGGTGTTAACTTTGTATTTTCACTGTTGTCCTTATTTGCTCCTATCTAGCTTTCTTGTAATTTTTCCCAATATAATTACTAGGGATGTGACACTCAACTACTCGAATACCTCGTATCCCAAAGCCTAGTATGCACTAGGAAACATTGTTTGCCAACGTGTTGCCCTTGTTTTAGAAACTGTTCCCTGACTGTTGGTCATCAGTTGGACAACATTTTTTCGTGTTGCCTTTGTATTTCCCAGCGGGGAAGAAATGTTTCCCGTGTTTCATTTCATATGAGTTGCAAGAAACAATGTTGGCCAACATTTCTGAAAACAAGCAATGTGAACTAGTAGGTGAGATTGTTGATCTAAATTGTGTGTCTCTTTTTCGCTATCCTGGGACCAACCATTGGTAAAATAACTCCAAAATCTGTAGGAGACATGCAACTGGAGTTCTAAAACCACTGCCGTCTCCGATCTTCAGTTCTGTCGAAGATTATTTGCATAATACCGACCATTTGAAGCACTTTATATACTACGTTTTCTTCTTTTGCTATCTTCTTGAACAGCTCATAACTACATATTTCGTAAAAAGCACAAGCCATAGCAGCAGTATCCTCAACAGACATCTTTCACTCAACCGAACAAAACTCATGGACAGGAAATATTGTTTCTTTAATGTCTGCCAACAATCTGTTTCCTATTTTGGCCAACAGTTTGGAAACAGTTGGCCAACAATGTTATCAAGTGTGTACTAAGCTTAGAAATATCTAAGATTTGATGATTAGAGAATCAAATGATTAAACAATTTTTTTTTAAATTGTAATATGTTTTATAGCTTCAATACAGCTAATTTATGGTTTACAATCACAATTATAGGACAAACTTAACAACCAGAACCCAGACCATTAATTTAACACTAACTGAATGTATTAATGTTATAATAAATGCATTTTAGCATAAAAAGTTAACATCTTGTTACCTATTATTTATATCTTATACTATTCTTTTATATTCTCATTTTTTTCTTATGTTTTTAATTTTTTCCTGGATTCAGAGTCAAGATTTGTAGATAAAATGACGATTTGGATTCGTAAAACAGTTGATAGTAATTACCTATCTTAAACTATTACCACACACATATAATACACTTTTGAAATTAGACATTAGAATTATCCTATGGTATTTCAAACTATAAATACAGTAGCCCCATGGCTTCTTTGGTGCTGACAGACAGCTCACAGCTGACAGTCAACATTCAGGCTTATACCTAAATTTTACTGTCAGAAGTGACAGCTGCTAAACACATGTTTTTGCAGATCATATGGTTCGGCGTAGGGATACATAATTTGGTATGGTAACTTTTCAAAGCCGTGAGCTGTCAGTCAGCACCAAAGAAGCCATGAAGCTACTGTAGTCAACTCTGGTTGTAGTGAACATTCGGCTGCAGTGAACCAAATTTGTTAGTCCCAACCCACATACATTTCAATGTATGTGTTAAAAAAATTGAAATTTCAATAATAAATGCCATTCTAACATAATTCTTTAAAAACATAACTTTTTGGTTGTTTAAACTTGAAGACACTGATTCTCTACCGAGTTATTGTTTAGGTATCAAAAAGCTTGAATAAAAGTATGGAATGTAGAAAAGGAATACAAGGGGGAGGGGAGGGCTGAGGTTAAACACTCAGTGCACTCATTGATCTTGCTTAAGTTTTATTATTATTAGCACCGCGTCTTAGTACCTACAGTTTAACGTAGAATCCGAACCACGGTGGAGGCCTGGCATTCCCCACATTCACAAGATGTCTTGTCAGAGGTGAAGGAAGGGTTTGGAAATCAGATAAATCTGTGCCGGGACCGAGGATTGAACCCCGGCCGCCAGCAAAGAAGTCTGACGCCTTACCCCTATACCACCAGGTCACCCTTAAGTTTTAATACCTTTGTCCGCAGCAAGTAAAGAAAGACAGTCTTCTGAGTTGTATTTTATTATTATTATATATTATTATTAACACCCGTCTTACTACTCGTTCAGGTTATACGCACTTACGCTAATGTGCAATGGTAGGGTGATTGGAGATGAAATGAAGAACCTACAGTTTAACGTGAGATCCGACAGAGGTGAAGGAAAGGTTTGGCAATCAGATAAATCTGTGCCAGGACGAGGATTGAACCCCAGACCCCAGCATAAGTTGTATTAATACAACAGGAGTTACAGGACAGTGAATGACAGTCTATGGCTATATAGTAATTGTTTTCACTAATTCCTTTCTTCGAGAGGTTATATGAAACTTAAAAGAATTAAACTTTTCTACCCAGTTTAGTTTTTTGAATGCATGGATAGTGTGGAAAAAGCACGGATCCTCGAGAAGGATCTGGAAAAAAAAAAAAATTAACTAAATGAGTATACAGTAAACAACAGCATATAACCGATTTTTTTCAATATCAACCAATAGATTTCTATAAAAGAACGATTGTATTTGAACTCATTTTTAGTGAACTTCAGACATAGTCCATAGAGGTTCTTTATAACCAGAGTTGACTGTATTGTTTCTAACTCAGTTCTTATAAAAACCTTGAAACAATATAAGCATACTTTACTGGATGAAAATTATATTGGTTTACAGCTATATGCAACTCTAGGAATTATTACTGGTGGTACAGGGGCTCTCCTCTTTGCTCTTGACCAATCTGTGAAAGCCTCTGATCTTGAACTTCACCCGCCAAAACACCCCTGGAGTCACAAAGGCTACTTTTCAGCTCTGGATCATGCTAGGTAAATGTTTTGTTGGCTTTGTCGTATTGGTAGTGGGACAGCCCTAATTTTTAAGGTCTTGGAAGTTTATCAAATTAGGATACAATAATTGATTTTTATTGTGAATTCCAGTGGACCATTCACATATAAATTATCATCAATAGACAAATGAGAGTAAAATAATTGACAGCCTTGAAGTAATTTGTTAAAATTGTTAAAATTTAAATTCTATATATTGAATCCACCAACCTATACTGATTCTTGAAGTTATTCATAAAATAAAAGTTGGCATTAATTGTCTTCATAATAAGCTATGTCTATGTCGACTTTGTCCAGAGGCACCTATAACTGTCTAGTTATAGCAAATTGATTCAGTTGAATCTTATTCCTTCCCTACTACCTTCTCTAAAGGGTTCTTAGTGGATATCGTCACAGTCTCTTTACATAATTGATATTAATATTGTGTTTTCTCAGCATTCGTCGTGGGTATGAGGTTTATAAGCAGGTGTGTGCAGCCTGCCATAGTATGAAGTATCTTGCTTACCGCAACTTGATCGGAGTATCCCATACGGAAGTTGAAGCTAAGGCCGAAGCAGAAGAAATTATGGTACGTGAACAGTTGTGTGTAATGTTATTTTAATTATGTAACAACATGCACCAAGTTATTTGCTATGTTTTCTCGTGTAGCTTTTATTTTTCTATGCTTTGAGTTTTACTACCCATCATAGATATTTCAGCGTATTTGTATTAAGTAAGTTAAATAAGTCACAGAGGTAGAAATTAGAGTGTGCATCTACATTTATTTGTGTAGAGGGAGTTTGGGAAACAATTTAGAAAGATAAAATATTAAAAAATTCAAATTTTGACCTTACCCAGTCACAACCCAACCAAACCAAATAAGACAAGACTGGCTACTTTGTCCATCTGTGTGGGGCGGTTATTATTACAATAAGGTTAAATGGGTGATTCCACAGAAAGTGATCCCTAGGCAATATTAACCCCATCAATTTAGTTAAAATTGATGTTGCTGTGTGATAAAATAAAGTAAAGGATTAAATATAAATTTTAAATATTTTCAAATTATTTGTGAATACATTCTAAATAAATACAAAAGCTTAATTCAAACACTATCTTAATGTAAATAGACTGTCCAATATAATTAAAACCCATTATATACATAATTTTAATCTACATAGATTACAAAATTATAATTTTGTAATCTAAAATGTTATTGATACCATGAAATAATGGTAATTGTTACATGTCACACAAGTAACAAAAGGTTAGGGCCGGATGCACAAACAATAATCAGTGCCTGGATCAGAGAGCAGATGTAAGTTGATCTTCAATCAGTGTCTCAAACCTCATTTTCAGTTGCATCATTAACACTTAGGACGTGATTGTCGATCAAATCTCTGGTCATGTTAACCAGCCAATTCTCTCTTATCAGCATCTTATTGGGTAACATCTATAGCTAATATTGTCTTCATAAATATAATTTGTACTTATATAACCTGTATTTTAGTAAGTAATGTTTATACAGTAGAATATTTAAATGTAACTAAATTTAATTTTATTTTGAATATGATTTATTTATATAATGAGATACATATTAAATTTTCTCTAAATTTAATGCTAGTTAACTATCTGGAATGTTGATATCAAATATAATAATCCAGAAAATATTTTATACATTAGTGACAGTAAAAACATTTACATTCATTTGTAAATTTTTTGATAAAAAAAGTGTTAGTAACATTAACATTAAATCATAATAATAAAGTGTAACTATTTTTTCAATCAAATAGAACTATCATTGATATTTGTTATTCTACAATTTGACACTACACTGGCTCAGTTGGATTTGTCTGTCTATAAGTAAGGGTGCAGGGTTGATTCTCGGCATAGCCCAAAATGTATTATTGGTGGAATGTGGATTTCCCCTTTCACAGTGATGAAGTAACGCCGGGACTGGATGTTGTGCCTGTCTAGTATTAAGTTAGATTATAAGGCGCATATGAAACTATGAAAGGCCTAGTAAGCCGGTAGTGGAAAAATATACGGCTTGAATAAAAAACCAACCCAGGCCACAGTAACATATGGAGGTGAATTTAAAGTAAAGTTAATTCTAGCAAGACACTGAAAATTATTTCAATAGTTATATTTATACTAGCCTACACAGCAATATAAAGTGTTTCAGAAAAGTAAGCATTTTACCTTGTAATTAACTATTGCTTTTTTTTACTCTCTTGTAGTTTTAATAGTAGTTCGATATTTAAATTGTTCTGAAGATCTCTGGGCATTATATGGTTTTATTAAAGTCACTAGCCAAACTTTTTATGGCCTCCTCTTTCTGTTTACTTGTCACAGAATCAGTTTTACCTTGTCATGGAGTGTAAGCGGACTAGTTGTTGGCTGATCCTACTTCTAGATGATGGATGAGTTAAAATGTTCATACATATAGTAAAAGTCAAACACTAATATAATTAACAGATAATCATGAAGTGTTTTTTTTAAGGCATTAGGCACTCCTTATACAAATTGGGTTATTATTGACTTGGATGAAATGTCATATTATCTTATACCAAAAAAAAAACACAACAGATTCAAATCCTAAAAGTATTTTAATACTATTCATAAGTAATTGGTCAGTAATTAAGTGAAGCACACCACCTTAACAATGGACAAGTCCTTCACACGGTTCAAGTTTAAAAATGTAAACCTTTAAAATCCTTGCATCATCACACAGGTGAAAGATGGGCCCGACGATCAAGGCAACTATTTCAACAGGCCCGGTAAGTTGTCTGACTACTTCCCAAGCCCGTACCCTAATGAGGAGGCTGCTCGGGCTGCGAACAATGGAGCTTACCCTCCAGACTTGAGCCTCATCACTCTGGCACGACACGGAGGAGAGGTGAGGACACATTTTCAATACAGTCAATCAAGTCGTTGCACATTGTTTATAGAGCTAAAGTAAGAATGGTGTAGGAAGAACACTTTAGAAAATGCAAACTCTTAGTTTTGGTGGTCAAGATTCATAACATGTTGCAGTAGAACCTTGATAGTCCAAACCCTTGGTAATTCAAACGCACCTTAAGTAAAATAGGCCAAAATACAGATTATGAAATGAAGAAAACAAAAAGCAACATAATTTAAAATTAATGTTTTAGTGAGCAAAGTGCATCAGCCCACTGCGGCAATTATTTTAATTAGTGTTTTTAGTTATTGTTTTATTATTATAAATAAATTGATTAGATTTTTTAATCAAAATATTACACAGCCCATCTTTTTGTGTCTTAATCCTCCACAATGATAAAAAAAAATTCATAAACAATTATTGTACTGTGCCTTATTATATTTTATTCTATTTGTCTTGTTTATAAAATAAAAGACATACTTGATAATCCGAACCAGCACCCCAATTAGTTTGGATTATCAAGGTTATACTGTATTATATTATTAGTAGGGATATTCAAATCCTTAAATGATATTTGAGATTTAAAAAACATATATAATATATTTTGTTTTGTATTGAAATTATTTAGAGCTCTACTACTGCTTATTGGTGGCTCAGCCCTAACATTATTTTCTAAAAAAACCTAACTACCAGACTCCAGACCATTGAATTAACGTTTAGTTACTATTTCTGTCCGGCCTTTGGTCCAGTGGTCAGTGTTCCTGGCTCCTAATCTAGAGGTCCCAAGTTCAATTCTCAGCGGTACCATATGTATTTTTCTCGATGGGAAGTTGTTCCTGTGGTCACCATGATCTGGTTAGTTAGGCTTAAGTTAGGTTTAAAACTTCTACTGGCACCACATCACCACCACATCTCATCGGGGCAATGTGACGCATCTACATGGTGCCCCAACCTCAAAAAGTCTGTCACATATCTGCCAACGCCAGTAGAAGGAAGCAATTTTGGTTGGACTCTGAGTCAGTAAAAATGTACAGTCTTTGGCTTCAAAAATAAAAATTATCATATTTTAAACATATCTTATTCTTTTTTTATTAGTTTTGACCAAAATTTGTGATCTGGATTGACAAATTTGATTAAATATAAATTCATTATGCTAAAGAAGTTCCCCATGAAGCATTTGAGAATTTCATTGCCTCAATTAGTTTTTAACAAGACATCTTGTGAATGTGGGGAATGGACAGGCCTATACCGTGGTTCGGATTCCACGTTAAACTATAGGTCCTTCATTTCATCTCACAATCACACTACCATTACACATTAGCGTAAGTGCTATAACCCGAACGGGTAGTAAGACGCGGTGCTTATAATAATAATAATTAGTTTTTACTAATTAATATACATAAGCCATTTCTGAAGGGGTCTGAGTTGGAAAGTAGAAATCGGAATTAAAGGCTTGGCTTACAGACTCCACAGCCCTGGTAGCAGGCCAAGAATGCTTAACCGACTCACCCTGGTGGCATCAAGATGCGAGGGGGAGATTATTCTTTTATATTTTATTTCCTCTCCACTAAACCCTTCGTCCAAATAAGTGGCCACATCTGAAATGTGTTATATTTAGGACCTTGTCAATAGGTTGTTGGTGTGTTTCAGGACTATGTGTTTGCTTTGCTCACGGGATATTGCGACCCACCAGCTGGTGTAGTGTTAAGAGAAGGACAGTACTATAACCCCTATTTCGTCGGTGGCGCCATCAGTATGGCACAGGCTCTCTACAACGAGGTAAAATACATACAAAACAAAATAATAATTTAGCAGGGTTTTTAGTTTTTACCTGAAATTCTGATATGTTTCAAAATTTTGAATCCTCATATTGAAAGTTTCGGATTCAGTGGTCTTAGCTCAAAATTTGAATCTATAATCCATACTTACTTAACAAAGATATTCAGACAGGAAACTATTTGCGTGGTAGAGGGAAGAGAGAAACTAACTTCGGTCCAGGTCTTAAATAAATCACGCGGGAGACAATTGTGACAGTGAATATCTTGTATTATGGATAAAAAAAAGTGGTGTGATATTTATTTGATTTTTCACTTTTTGAGATTAGTGATATTTTTTACATTTTTTTTTTAATAAACCTAAAATGTTTATCAATATTTTTTGAAACATTTTACTATTGGATTGGATTTGGAAACTTGCGTAGTAAAATATTCCCCATTGATTCGATTTGAAACATTATCACAGTAAGCCTAAAATAAATTAATCTATTCAGATCTGAACCTATTTTAAAATAAATTGTTTTGTACAATTCTTTCTACCCATCAGATTTGATTCGATAAAATAAACTTAGCATGAGATTTGATTTGAATAAGTTAGCTAAGATTTGGATTCGATTTGAATTTTAAAATGATGGATTCTCACAGGCTTAGTTATATGGATGCTCATTTCAAGATAATTTCTTGAAGCTTGAAATTGCAATAATTATACTTGACCCCAAATTACTTCGATTTCCCCTAATTCTATACCACATTTAGAATAAATGTAGACCGCAGTAGAATTGAAACCAGAATGTTTGCCCAAAAAGACATAAAATTAAGTAGAAGAAGATAATTAATATAATTAGTTGATACTGTGATTTGTGATGAATAAAATGATTAGATTTCTTTAATTAAAAGTCGGCGAACTAAAGGTATTTTTTGGCTAAAAATGTATAAAAATTTACTCAAACTTGTGGTATGGTTTAAAAAAAAAAGGCTAAATTTCAAATGTTTAAAGTTTAAATATTTACCTTATGTCGCAATTTGACTGTCATAAAAACCAGATCAAAAACTTATGTTACATCTTTATCAATTAATGGTCTTTGGTGGAGGGAAATACTATTTTTCTGAACATGAAAATTTTATTTGTTATAAGACAATTAAAATGGTGCAGTTGGTACAATGCCATCTACTATTAAATAAAAATATGTTTATTTCAGATATTGTTAATTCTAATTAAAATTGATATATTAACCATTTGCATTAAAACGCCAAGTAATCAATTTCAGGAAAAGATTAAATTTTGTTTCATTTTGCAAATATATAATACATCTTTAAAAATGTGTTTATATTAATGTTAATATGTTAACTAAAAGTTTGTAAAAACTTGGCTTGCTATATTTTGATGTGCCTAGTAATTATTAATATAATTTACTCAACTAGCCTTCAGTAATGGAACAAAAATGGATTTTGTATCAGAATTTACATGGGTAAAGTATATGGCTATTAATAAATATATTTTTAAAAAGTTTTATTTTATGTTCAGATAGAGGGACTTTCAAGTGTTACATAAGTACATTTTTGGACCCCCATGACCCGCTTTGTAAGCAAAAATAACAAACCCGTGACTACCTCTCGCCATTTGTGTTATATTTGCCGATTTAAAAAAAAATTGTTCACAGGATTAACCATTACATTTTATGCAATTTATAAATTTCTAGTAATTATTAACATAGAGGTGTAAACTAATTGTGTGAAATAACTATCAATAAATACTGTTGTAAACTGAATTTAAATTTATTGTACTAGACAGGTTATATTTCTAAAAAGTTATGATTAAAAATATTAATTACACTTGGTTAAAATTATGGATTTTTAATTATGTTATACTTAATTGAAATTATTAAAAAAAAGTATTATTAGATTATACATGAATTATTATAAAAATCATAAACTACTTTCACTTTGATGACCAAATTCCTTGAATCCACATCTCAACATTTTTAATCATTACGTGTCCATTAGGGGTGGCTGTGTCACTTCACCATTCTTGTCCGCCTCTCTCTGTCTTATTTAAGTATTGTTTTCACCCCCTTGTCAGCTAAAATAAGCAAAACTCAAACCCCATACCCTCCCTAAGGTGCTTACGATAATATTTGAATGCCCCCCCTTTTTTTTCTCCATCCAGGTATTAGAATATAGTGATGGAACGCCTGCAACTGCTAGCCAAGTGGCCAAGGATGTATGTACGTTCTAAAATGGGCGGCTGAGCCAGAACATGATCAGAGAAAACTGATGTGCATAAAGGTAAGTAAACAAATACTAAGGATGGGATCTTTGAACTGTCAAATCCTTAAGGACGATGATGATTTATATTCATGCATAATTAATAGCAAATAGTGTATAGTACGTAGTGTGCAAAAGATACATTATTTTCAACGATGGCATTTATAATCAATACATGGTGAATAGTGCATAATATACACAGTTGATTTTTAAAACTTTAACTTATGTTATGCCTGGAGTGTAGTATAGATAATCATTAGGCTTGAGACTTATCAGTCAATGAGAATGTGATAAGAGGTAGTCGACTAAACGCCAGCATACAAACAGATGAAAATAATTAACTTGTTTGTTTGTGTTTGAAATGCCTTGTAGTAACCATATTTTTTGTTATTCAAGAATTTTTATTTTGTACCAATGATTTGATATTTTATATATGATTTATAAAGGAGATATTCCATTTTACACTCTGTTCTTGAAAAGTAGGTCTACTATAATATTCATTATATTAATAAAATCGAAAACATATACATTTGACTGTACTATAGTACAGAAAAAAATTAAATTAGGTTAAATTCAAGTTTCAAAAGATCCAGTTTAATTAACGTCATTTTTCAAATGTTTAGAAACATTATCTGGTAGTGAAAAGAGCCTATGCCTTTATCTATAAATAAGACTTTATACACTAGGTTTCATTATAAGCCGATGAGCACTATGTATTATTTACTATTAGTTATGTGTTATGCACAAGTATAAAGCCAGCCTAAGGTAAACAAAAAAATTAGAATTAGTATTATAGCTATAAATATATATTTTTATGGTTCAGACCTGACATGATTCAGGGGGTCGGCCTAAAACATGATGGGATGGATGTTTTCACTATTTAAACTTCTGTGAAATCTGTAAATCTAGCTATAAAAAATAAATTATGTGTTGATATTAGCTATCCTATAGGTCTTGACTGACTTTAAAAACAATTTTTAGCTCAATAAATAAGCTACCAGGAATAATTCATAACATATTTTTTCACAAAATGAGTGTTTGTGTTTTTGCCCCAACCTGCTCAATCATAGTAAAACCTTAGCAACCAGACCCAAGATCATTAACACTTGATTGAAAGTATTAGTGAACGCATTATAGCAAAAAATGGTAACAGTCTACTTCTACTTTCTATTATTCTGTTATATCCTTATTTCCTCTCGTTTTTGTAATGGTGTCCAAGATTCGAATACTTAAGTAAGCTCCCCATACCTAGTATTGAAAAGCTGTCCTTATAACATTTATTTATATTACACTTCACATAAAGTTTCACAGACTGTGTGTTGCAGTGCAGTGTGTAATAAACTAATTGATATCCTTGATTAAGAACTATACCCTGATTTACATTGGTAAATAAAGTGAGGGATTTTGGTATTAATAGACATTTTTCGGCTGAAACTGGTAAAAAATCTACAGCTAAATTTCAAATTCTTAAAATTTGAATTAGTGCCTAATGGCTTGGAAATGTATAATAAGACAATATAGAAACACTGTATAATGATTTAAAGTAATTGATAGTGAAGGAAGCCAACCTTCATGCCCAATTACTTCACATCATTGTACAGCGTTTCTATACTGTCTTAAGACACAAATTCTTAAAATTTTTGTAATAAATAAAATGATAGAATATTAGGAAAATGGTATTTACACACACACATCAATATTTCGATGCTATTATAGCAATTGTTTTTGCTCAATGCACTTTATTTCATACATAATGATTGCCTTTGTACTAAATTTGACTGTCACAATAGGCAGATAAAATATATTTTTACTTCTTTACCAATAGTCTTTGAAGGAGGGGAATATTTTCTCGAATTGAAGTTTATATTTGTTAAAGGAATATTAAGAAGAAATCCATAATAGTGCAGTTGATATTATTTTTTCCAGCAACTTCAGGCTAAAAACAATGTTGTCTGTTACTAGCATAGTATACTTTTTTGCGTTTTCAATGTGTCTCTTCAAATGATAAAGGAATATTTCCGAAAATTCAAAACCATGTGTAAATATATAGGTGTGTGAAGTGTAATAGTTTAACAAGAAAAATGTGTTTTTCCATCTAGGCCTAACCTAAATATCTTTGTAGGTTGGCTTCCTTCACTATCAATTACTCTACATTATTTACTGTACAGTGTTCTACATTATTATTATTGGTGTCCGACCGAACATTCTGCTTCACAATTTCGGAAATGTATTCTACTTTATTTTATCAACAATAAAAAATGTGATCTGGTATTTAAATAAACACAACCTTATATTTAAATGCAACATAAATTGCACTAAACTTAAAAATAAGGATTTTTCACAATATATGTGACTTCTTGGCTTTGGCCGAAGGTTAAAATGACCAAGTTTGGCTTCAGCTTCGACCAAAAGAATGAGCTTTGGTCGGACACTACTTAATATACATTTTCAAGCTATTAGGCATTAATTAATTTTGATTTCAATTTTAATGCTCTAGGATTAAAATTCATAAAAACACTCACGTGATATTTCGATTTCTCTATTTATAATATGTTCCCTACTACATATTTTTAGGCTGTTTTCTAAAATGTTACATAATACATGTAAACCCAAATTCCAACAATAATGATTTAATTTTGTTTTCAGGCAATTATGATCTTTTCCCTCTTGATATCGATCACATATTATATAAAACGTCATAAGTGGTCTGTCATGAAGAGTCGCAAGTTGGCTTTCATACCAAAACCACAAAAATAGATCAACTTTAGCTGCGCCCGAATTTGCGTCTAGGAAACATTGAAAAACTGTAGTTGAAATAACAATAAAAACAATTTGTTGTTGTTAATGATTGTGTCATTTGAAAAATGCACAACCCAAAGTAATGTTCAACTCTTGTACAATGTATATATTTAAATTTAATTTATAAATTTTGCATGAGGAATGTAAATGGGACTGGAATAAGATGGAGCAATTACATTATGTAAATTACTTTGATCCACATGCTTCTACTTTAAATTCCTAGGATTAACTCTAACGAAACACTTAAAAATTGAGTATCTTATTCATGACTTAATGTGTTAATTTTTAATTATGTACACATTTTTTGTTCTGTTTTGAAATCATACCATTTAGTCTGAAAGTTAGCAATTGAACTTTGCCTGGTTCAACTGTGGTGTGGCTTCAAAGAAACTCATAATGTAACCAGCCAAGGTAGACTGTTATCTTTCAGAGTAAACAGAGTGTAGCTAATTATTTATTTGCTACACTGTACCATTTTAAGTTTTTTCTTTTTATTAATATGCAGGGTTTGTCTCCTTTTGAAGTCATCATTACAGTATTAAAAAGTTGACAACTTTATTGTATATAAATAATTTACTATCACTAAATGTATCACTTATATATATATCTATCTATATATATATATATATATATATATATATTAAAACACTTTCAAGTTGCAATCTCTTTTATACGGTTGAACTTTAAACTCTCCAGATTGGTTGATTTATCTCGTATCGATCTTTAGATACACTTTTGCTGATAAGACACAACCATTGTCCGGTAAAATATGACAAGATTATGGTGAACTGGCATTAGTAATACAATTAGCTAATTAGCACGCATTTTATAATCCCTTATTAATATTTTGTGTAAACAAATTGACAAAAAAAACTCAAAATTTCAATTTGCCATTACAAGCCTAACTCAACCTCAAATCTTCATAAAGCATGTTGCATGGGATCCATTTATTGTGAATGTATAGTTCAGTTTTTAACAAAAACTAAGATTGTAGTATTTATGGAAATATTTTCATAAAATAAATTTGTCAATAGAAGTGTATATGACCTACTATGTAGGTTTGTTGAAAGATGAATATTTATCATTGCCTGAATCATGATAAGGACACTTATAATTATCTCGTGTTTAATTTGTGTTTATTCAACCTAACACTCCCTACAAATATCAAAAACTCCACCTGTAATGTTAATGTAATTAAATAAACAGTTGAAATTACATATGTAAGGCTTGTTCACTTCAACACTGTTCTTTAACCCAGAGTTAAGCAAAATGTTGATCACCGTATAAAAGCATATTTTTGCTTCATGTTGTGGATAAATGAATGGCACAGTCAATTTAAATTTAGCTATACAGTTTACATTTAAAAATAATAATTGTTAAAATCATGTTCAGACAAAATAATCATGTTGTGTTTATATTTACTTTTGTTCAGAAAATAAAATATCTATGTTATTTTATATGACCTTTCTCCATAATACAGTAAATGTTAATAGTCTCATATCAGGGATAGAATGTCCCTCTCTGCATGAATCAGTGATCACACAATCTAAGGCTCTATAGACTGCAGATACGTCAAGCTTGTATCGATAATAAATTTGCGTTGCTGTGGATGCGTCAACCTCGTAATAAATAAGATGGTGAAGTGGTCAAGGTTTAAATCTGGAGGATGGAAATATCTTGGCACTAAATCATATGAATCTTTTTAAGTTAACCCTCCCAATTCCTTTCCTCTTAAATTAAATGGTTGATATAATTTTGCTAGTAAAATAGTACACCTTTGCTCTGATTCATCAATAACTTACAACATAAGAATAAATAATTCAAAGACAATGAATGTATGTGAGGAGTCATGGTACTAGGAGTATTAAAAGTACATGCGAGCAACTAATCCAGATGACTCCTATGCACATCAGAAAGAAGCAATCTTGACAACCAGCTGCTCAATTTCATGTGATACTATGGCTGGGAACTAATACTTTCCCTTTTAAAGTTATATATTATCATTTAAATATATCATACAAATTATATTTTATTAGCATTTATTCATATTCTTTGCAGCTAAGTAGTTTACAAAATATTGCTTTCAGCATGTACAATAAACGCTGCCGTGTGTGTTATCTGTCGTTACAGTTGGAACACATAAAAAAAGGGGAGGTTAGACTTTCCTGATGAGTTCTGATAGAATGAAACTAAGCCTGTGCGAATCCATAATTATCTATTTCGAGCCCATTCCAAATATCATGCTCTGAATTTTTTTCAATTCAAATCCAAATCTAATATACTAAAGATAAAATTTTGAATCGAATATTTTATTTTGAAAATGTTTCAAATTCAAATCAAATAGCATATCCATAGGAGTCTTTGAAAATATTTTAAACTTAATCTTGTGTTAAACAAGCAAATAAAGCCTCATGACTAACTTATGAAAGGTTATAAACAAAATAAATTACTATTTTTTTTATAATGGTTTGCTGTATAAGACCATAGAAAGTTATAAAATTATTCTTAAGTATGAGGTGACCTGGTGGTCTAGGGGTAAGGTGTCAGACTTCTGTGCTGGTGGCCGGGGTTCAATCCTCGGTCCCTGCACAAATTTATCCGATTTCCAAACCCTTCCTTCACCTCTAACAGACATCTTGTGAATGTGGGAAATGCCAGGCCTCCACCGTGGTTCGGATTCTACGTTAAACTGTAGGTCCTTATTTCATCTCACAATCCATCCTACCATTACACATTAGTGTAAGTGCGTATAACCCGAACGGGTAGTAAGACACGTGATAATAATCTTAAGTATGAAAAGATTTGAATTTCGAACTAACCCATCAAATCCAAACCTTAAATTTACTTGATTCAAAATTTCGAATCCACCATGAATCTCTTTAATAATAAGACTCAAAAGCTTTGAATCAAATCTGAATCTTTGCAAGATTTGAATTTAGATTCAAAATTTCAAAGGTAAATGAAACTTAGGTCAGGGGATTGGGCGGTGACAATCGTAGTTTCTTTAAGAGGCAATCATTACCTTTTTGTCCAATGACAGCAATGTAAAGTGTGAAATGTGTTTGTTCCATTTTATGTGTTTATATCCACCTTTCGTATACCTTCTTCCAAATATAATACAATTACCTCATAAAGCGAAAAGAGGTTTTCTTTTATAGATATATATTTATTGCACAATAAAACTAACACATACAATTATTGTGTTATATATTTCTGTGATTTAAAAATATATACATTGGCATTGTTTATGTTCAATAAAGTCTCTTCACTAAATAATAATAGCTATAATCTATGTTTCACTTTTGTGTATGAATTCGTAGGCCACATTTTTCTTAATTTTCTTTTTTAATATAGGAGTTTCATTCAGGCACTTTAGTCTGTTAATTCAAGCTTTTTGTTATAAAAGTTCTTGTCATGCCTAAAGAGCCGATTTCTTTAACTTGACACTTAAGACGAATTTTTAAAATTGATATTTGTTGAAAATCGAAATACAGTACTTTAAATCACTTTGATGATTGAATGGTGTAAAGCGTCACACTTGCAATATACTGAACTGCTGATGAGGGGGAGATCGAGTTTTGAATCCCGGTTTGGTGTACCGAGGATGGTTTTTACTAAATGATTTTACACACCTCTAAATTCAACCTGCCTTATCCCTAACACATTTGCATAAGTAGTATATATTGAGGTGGTAGTAAGGCGCAGTGTTAAAAAACAAAACTTTTTTTTCAAGTGAAATATTTTATATAAGAAAAACTTTTATACTCTCAAGCCCACCTTTCTAGATACGCCCTTGCTTCCTCTAATAAGGTGTGTGTTCTGATGTCCCAACATACCTCGTATATATGAAAATACACACTAATAAATTTTTATCAAGTTTAAATATTGTGATCTAAATTAATTTTCATAGTGTTCTTCAGAAATATTAACAGGTTTGTGCAAGTGTGAATTCGTAAATTTACTCGATGGAAAAGGGGGTTAGGCGCAAGGGCCCAAAAGAAGTTTATCAATAAATTAAATCCCTACTGAAGCTAAATGAAGTTATTTTATGGTAACTTAGGACAGCTGTCTATCTTATTTGAGCGTTGTAAGAAACTATTTTTCTAATAATAAATAACTATAATAAAAATTACTCAAATGTGTTAAATTTATACACTACTCTTTGGTTAATGAATAAAGGCTGAAAAAATTTACATGTTTAAAAATCAGTGTTATTACTAATTTTAAGACTATTTTGACAACATTTGTCCTTTATAAATAAGCAAATAACAGTTTTCAGACAGAAATGGCGGTGCTTCAATAACCATTTTCAATGAATATTTTCTAAATTTCATATAGATTAAATTTTCTAGGAATTTTGATTTCGTTATGAGTTATATTAAAACTGATTGTCCTTTGTGTTATTTCTTTTACATGTTCCTATCCATCATTCTTTACAATTTTCCTTTTTCTCCCCTTTTTTGTTTTTTTTTTCTTATTTTAGGAAATTGCGTTGCAAATTTCACACTCCCCTCCTGTTAAGTTCTGATAGAATGAAACCTAGGTCGAGGGATTGGGCGATAACGATTGATTTTATTCACGAAGCAGCCATTAACTTTTGGTCCAATGGCAGTGATGCAAAGTGTGAACTGTGTTCTACTTTTCATTGTCAAAATACTTGCCTGGGGTTCTTTCAAATATATCATAAAACGGTTTGAAAGTATTTTAAATTTATCATCAGTTCTTTACTGTGGCCAAATTCTCTAAAATACTATTCACAGGTGATGTTGATGGGGGGGATACAAGCAGCGACACGTCCCCCCCAAATAATCTGGTCATATGGGACTTTGTAATGTTGAATAAATTTGAATTACTTCATTTAGGAAATGGAAAATTCTTATTTGTAGCAATGCATACGTCATTAATTCAGTTATTTTACAATATTAATCGATTCATTTGGTACAATAATTTTTTTAATCTTGTTAATTTTGTGTGAAAGGTTCATCTGCCCCAACCCCTACCCAAGACTTGCTGATCACTATGTTTCAACATGTTGACTAGCCAGGTTCTGTAGATTTTAGTTTAAATCCTAGTCAGGTCAATGTTACTTTATGTTAAATTGTGTGGTACAAGGGATTCTGAAGTCTTATCAAAGTGTAGTTCTAGGTGTAGCAACCTTTATCATGTTAAAAACCTTAATTCAATATACTAGTGTACTTTCAGAAGAGTGATGAATACTACTTAATTATTTTCTTGTACCTTTATTTTGTTATGGTTTAAACAATAAGACAGCATTAATTAGAATTTCATTTGTTTATGACCTTGTATAAAAATGCATCAAAGATACATATATAAAATTAACCAAAATTTTTAGGGGCGCTCAAGTCATAAGTCTGGCCTTGAAATGTAGCCAGTGTAAACGTATATTATGTACTATGTATTTGTTTTCTCTTGAATTTTTTATTAAAATTATTACTCGCCTCGGTGGCACTAGTTTCGTGTAGTGCCAGACTACTGCCAAGGACAGAGAGATCGAGGTTCGAATCTCAATCAGGTGAACTGGGGGTGGGGTTTCCTAAATGGTTTTACACTCTGCTTCCACACAAATGCGGGTTCACTTCCTCTATATTCAATCTTCCCAATTCCTAACCCATTAGTGTAATTAGTACTTAAACATATAACTTGAACGAGTACTAAGACATGTTGATAAATAGAAAACAATTAAAATGTATGGTCTATGGAGGGGGAGTTACCACCGGATTTGTTGGAAATGCAACTTTAGCTTTGTACAACCACATTCATTGGGAATTTGGTCATTTCTCGAATTACAGTTTCTTATTTATTTTTCTCCAATCTTTTTAAGACTTTTACCATGATTTTCTTGGTAAACAGAAGATTTTAATATGTCAGACCAATCATTAATTTTATAAAGAAAGCTCACCTAGGGAAAGAAGAAAAATGTGGGAAGAATCCAATGCACAAAGGTGACATATTCTTTCTTTCTTTTAACTTCTAAAGTAGAAATAGTAAAAAATTGAGCAATATTTCTGCATTGTTACCTTTATCAAACAAAAGGGAAGAAAGAATGCACTTTACACAAACGATGAAGCACTCCATTTTGAATTTAAAAAGAAACTGTTGGAATAGAAATAAATTTCTTAAAGCTTTGGCTGTGGTTAACCCATATAAATAATATAAGTTAAATGTAATAATGATTAAATAAGAATAATGTATTTTTATAAATCATTTTAAAATGCCTGAAGTTGCAAGAACATCTATGGTAAATTTGCTTCTTTTAAAGGCATAAAATAGCGATAGGTGAGAACCATTCTTTTTTTCAATTTGAGACAAGAATATAAAACAGTATCGAGACATAAGAATGCGATGAGAAAATGTCCTTTGAAAGTAAAAAAAAGATTAGATTAGGTTTATTAAAGTAAATACATAGTTTATAGAGTTACTTTTTGAAATTTGAGCTGGTGCTTGATTTAGATTGTCTTATGTGTAGTTCCTCCAAACACTTTAGATAGCTAACACATTTTAAATGCAATTAATAAAAGAGGGGTAGGTAGTTACAATGAACACCATTTATAACCAGAATATTTCTTAATGAAGGATTTGGAGGGGTAGGGGGGGGGGTGCGATGCAGCCTATTTTTGAGGTTATTACAGTATTATTGTAAATAATAAATTCATGGTTTGATTTTATAATTTCTTAGGGACTTTGTTTTTTATTTCTCAATTTTTTTTAGATATTTTCGAGTCTCGCACATTCCTAACATAAACCATTGCACTTGCTAATCTATAGACTCGATTCAGAGGTCATCCCCTCTATCAGCTGACCTTGGGATGTGCACGCACCTGCCGTCTATATTCATAGTACCATGGTGAGTAGGTAGTGAAGATAAGCACAAAATAGTTGCCACGATGTGTGAGAGGCCACACTTGTAGAATATATTTGAAAATTGAATTTGTGAATTTAAAAGATTTTTTAAACATATAATTGCCAGAACACTTACCTTAGGACACTGGAAAAGATAATATTTGAATAAAATCTTTAAAAAAATACATTTAAGGACAAACTTTTACTACCATACTATGCTGATTGTTTTCTAGTTATGATTTTACTGTATAGATAGCAGCAGTTCGACACCATAGCTCAGTTGGTAGTGTGTCTTTCTACTGAGCTAAGGGTATCGAGTTTGGTTCCCGGTATGGCCAAAAATTTTATCATTGGTAAAATGTGGGTTTACCCTTTCACAGTGATGAATTAACGGCCGGGGACTAGATGTTGTGCTTGTCCTAGTCTTAAATTATATTATAAGGGATATGAAGCTACGACAGGCCTAGCAAGCCGGTTGTGGAAATTATATGGCTTGAATAAAAAACTGACTCAGGCCACAGGCTGGAAACAGTAATGGATGTAAAGTAAAACATGGCAGCACTTGATAGACATAGATAGAAAAATTAATAAGCCTGCTAGAATTAAGAAAAATTCACCCAAAGTTGAGGTTAGGGAGCCGTCTGGATTTGGTGAAATGGTGGGCCAATTCCCATAGCCTTGAGTTGAAGGGTTGCAGATTTATAAGTTGAGAGATTTGAGCACCTTGGTGGTGTAACATCGATTAAAGTTTAGATCAGAAGTGGCCAAACAGTCGATCGCAATCTACCGGTCGACCATGGCTGCTAGTTTGGTTGATCGTTTAAAAAAGATTGAGAGAAAGGAAATGAAAGAGATGGTTTGCAGATTTTTCTCAAATCAACATTAGAAAATCAAAAAATCAAAGCCGTATGATGGATAACCATTTACAATCCTGCCTTCATTTATGACATAGTAATTAGGCACTCTAATTCTACAAACTATCTTAAGATTATTCGGTGTCATGCAACAACTTCAAACTCAAGTGTTTTATGAGAAAACACTTTTTTCAGAAAAATGATTTATTATGTGTTATTATTATTATTTAACACCGTGTGTTACTACCTGTTCGGGTTATACGCTAAACTACTAATGGGCTAGGAAGTGGGAAGGGTGAATTTAGAGGAAGTAGACCTCATTCGCGTGGATGGAGAGTAGAAAACCATTTGGGGAAAAACCATCCCCAGTTCACCCAACTGAGATTCAAACCACAGTCTCCCCGTCCTCGGCAGCCCAGCTTAACACAAAACTAGCGTGTTAGCTATTATGCAACCAAGGTGGGTGATGTATTATGTGATTTGACGAAAAATTCAGTTTCACTGGTAAAAGGATTATAAGTTATTATAGGTGATATGTTTATTATTAAAACTACACAAAATGAGTTGCATTATTGTTTACCAATGAAACAAACAGTATAACCCTATGATTCTATGGTAGATCACAAAGTATTTTCCTTCTCTGAAATAGATCCCTAGATCAAAAAGTCTGGCCACTCCTGGTCTAAATTATGAGTTTCACCATGTAATGCTCCAGTTTTATCTTTATTATTCAACCTGGTGTCATGTCAATGAGCATTCTCTTTCTTGGTGTTTCTGTTGTGTGACCAATGCATTGTGGTTGGCTCTGGTTGTTCAGTTTATGGGTAATTTATTTTAGTTGTGTTGCTGAAGACTGAATTTGCTGTTGAATTTGCGAGGGGTGAGTTGCAGGGAAATGAATTATACTGGTTCGAGTTAAATAGTTGGGTCTGAAAGTTTGGGTTTTACAAGAAGATTGGTTGTTTGTTTATAAGTGACTCTTGGGAGATCCATGAACATATTTTGTGTAGTGTTCAGGTATCGAAGTATGTAGAAACTCGTTTTCAAGAGATTGTTGAGTTTGTGAAGTCCAGGGTAGTATGTAGTGACTAGACTTGTAACGATTGGTATCATAGGCCCAATATTTTGAGCTCTGTCTTTGACTACACACCAGCGCTTTGGAGTAGCATGTTGAAGTTTTTGATTACAACAATCACTGATAGTTGTCACTCAATAAACACAAAGAAATCACTTCCACATAGCCTAGCCATCAGAGCAAAAATAATTTTCTTTGACAACTATGACCTTTTGAGATACAATAAAAAATTTCTAATATAAATGGTGTATACATTTTGATGATAGATAATATAAAATAAATAATAATCAGTGATCGAAAGAATATTTAAGTAAGCCCTAACCCTGTTGGGTTTTATTTGACCCCACTGATCTCATTAAATTTACTATACTAAGCAGTACAATAAGTCTAATACATTAGGTTGCATGATCACCAGTGCGAGTCTTTGCTCAGATTTATTGATTATACTTCATCAGAAGAAAATGAAAAACAGTGAATTTAAGAGTGTTCACTATTTTTTAGGCCTGCATAGAAGAACGAGACTGAGAAGGTTGAGTGGAGTTGAAGGAGAGATGATTTGTTATTTAATTTGCCGCAAACCAATTTTTTTCTACCTTCTGTTTTGTTCTCCCTCATTCTTGTATACAGTCCTTAGGAATAATGAACACACTTAAATCCACTAACTTTCATTTTCTTGTGAAGAAGCATAAACAATAACTCTTAAATACCATAATAATCATAACTCATACCATAAAATATTCTTTAAATTGAAAAATAACACTTGTGCCCGGAAATCGAACCCAGGACGTTTGGCTTAGTAAGCCACTCTAACCATTGAGCTATCTAGAAATCGTCTTGTGTCCAGGGTTACTCTTCCTGGATTTCTGAATAGCTCAGTGGTAAAGGAAGTGGCGTACTAATCCATAAGTCCTGGGTTTGATTCTTGTGCCCAGGTGTAAAAGAGACACTATATTATTGTAAATAAATATTTGAAATTTCATCATAAAAAGAAATTGAATTTCGTCATAAAAATTCTCAAATAAACAAAAATTTTATCGCAAAAATGGTTTTATAGCACCAGAAAAAAATCATGAAAACCGATAAAATCTTCTAAATGAAAATAACAAACATTGATACAATGAAATCACAAAGGAAGCTAGAAGCTCCAGGGCTTGCAAAGATTACAAACAACCAAAGATAAGAACACCAAAAAACACAGAAATATTAATTCGATCTATAGATTTTATTTATTTTTTTGTGTGAAAGGGAATAAAAATAATGTCTAATTTAAAAATGTATTGAATAAAATAGTTCAGGATTACTTTTAAATGTTCAAACATATACATAATAAATATTTGATCATTATATATGAAACGGAATACAATAAACGCGTGGGTTTTTAGGAATATTGTTTTCAAGTCTACATAGAAGAGAATAAAATTACTGTTGATCTTTGAGAGTCTACTGTTTACATATCGACTAGTCTTTGATATTATTTTGTAGCAGGGTTCTTACAGACATATGAAACATAAATTTAAGGACTTTTTAAGGGCTAAAAATGTTACTTCTCGTGCTGCCAAAAGCTAAACACGTCAATAGAAAAAGGAATTATAAACCGTACAGGAATTTTAAATAGATGGAAAACAATAACTTTCCTGTAAATTTAATAAACAGATAGGACTATAAAGATAGAAATCTAACTTTATTGTCACTTTATTCACTCTCCTTGGTTTATTGGTTAGTGTAATCATTATAGATTCAGTATATATTGTAGTATAGCTAGAACCAAAATGTAAGCGCTAAGGTGGATGGGAGATGAACTAATAGCTATCAGCAGGCATTTTAGTGCAAAACTGTAATTATAAGTGCTTAGAGTGTTAATAGGTAGTCAGAAATATTAAAAGAATTATTACAAATGACGGACGGTTTTAGAGCAATAATAAAAAAATGGCGAATGCACATGAATTAAGATTTTTAAATGTAGGAAATTAAAGAAAACATTGTATTTCATCAACAGTAACACTAGTGCATTTGTAAGACAAGTTAACACTGTATGTATCCTCTTGCCGCTATAGAGATCTCAACCCATGGGTGCGACTATCTCTAAGCTAGATATTTCACGCTAGAGTGCATCTTAAATCGCGGTCTTTACAGCCATTCTTCACAACCCTTTCAAAAATAATTATGGAAACATGGTAATTCCAGAACTTTTCAAAGCAAGCAATTAAAGGACTTTTCCAGGCCTTGAACAAAGACACATTAAATTCCAGTCTTTCAAGGACAGTATGAATCCTGTTGTTGACATCGATGGTAAAGGCTGCGTAGACTTGATCGTAACCACTATTGCATTAATTTTATGACAATCAACATGGTTGCTAATTTTATTTGCGTTTAAAGAACAAACAGAATTTTGACTAGAAAATATGAATTCATTTTAAAATACAAATAATAAAAGATTTTGTGAAAAAAACTTTGACTTCGCGTATAAATACATTTATAGTTTTATTTATAAAATATGTAATAATGATTTCTTTGAACTTGAAATAAGTTTTAGCATTTTCAAAATGGATTTTTCAAACATTTTCTGAAAGCACTGTTCGCGAAAAGCCGGTGTGCCTAATCATGATATGCACATTTGTACACTTGCTACTATAATATTGGCAGCATAAGGCCCTACTGAGTTCAAGGTGGCTGCATTAACTGATAACCCATGATTTTAATTGTAGCTGATAATTTCCACACGTCCACCATAGATTCTGTCCCTGGGCACGGGACGATTCCTGGATAGCTCCGTGGTTAGAACATTGGCATACTAAGTCAAAGGTCCCGAGTTTGATTCCTGTGTCATTTTTTAATTTAAAGAATATGATATTTAGATACGATTTTAACAGTAATTAACAAATAAAAATAGCTTGGCTTTTAATCCATTATACTATAAAAGTTTAACTATTCATGTTTATTCTCAATACTTTTAAAGTGAACTTTACACAAAATCATACAGTTTTGGCTTACAAATTACAAACAAAATGTCAAGCTAACAAATCTATAAAACAATATGTGCACAAAGCTGAACCTACCTCTGAGTGAATTGGTGCTCATGTCACAGCATCCAATGAACCAGTTAGTGCCCAAAACAATGGCACAAATGTTCACATTAAGACCATGATCCATCAAGTATTCACACTTTTCATTGTTAGACTTGTAAACTTCTGAAGTACATTTGGACAAAACAATTAAAGGAAATGCAAGACTTTCAAAAAGTTTTCTTTCTGTTTCAAAAAAACAACAACTAATCTCATCCCCACAGCATTAAATGTCACATATTTATTTTTTATGGTAAGCTCACTAAAACAATAAAAATGAAGTTTAAACCATATATTTCACAATGAAGTGTATAACTTGTAGGATATTGAAGTATAAATTAACTTCACATTGCCAAAAATATAATATATGAAAATTACCTTGATTTGGTTTGATCAGTTTACTTGTTTTAAATACTGGCAATTACAAAGGAAAAAAGTGTCCATATTACAACTATTTATACAAGCTGAAGATACAATATAGTTTAGATTTTTGAAAAAAAATATCCTTCAATAAAAATATCCTTGTACTTTATAATTGTAAAAGTTTACTGAAATCAAAAGAACTGTATAGCAACTGTAAAAACGAACCACACAAGACCAAAATTAAAATGTGAACATTTAAATCGTAGCTTGCTGCATTATGAAAAATAATTACCACCCTATTTGGAAAAAAAAAAAATGTTTTACATAAAAACAATTTGATTTATAATGGGTGTAAATTTTAGAAAATTGTTCTGTTATCAGTAAAAACAAGCGCACAGGCATTTTTAAAAAGTTGTTTTTTTCCCCAATATTGAATATTAAATTTGAAGGATTAAAAAAAAAAGAAGTTAATGGCACTAGAAATTAGGCAACAAATTCATACCAACACTACTTATTTGAATATTAAACACCTTTAAATTGTACCATCTAAGTGCCAGACGCACAGTGCCAAACAGTAAAAGGAAAGAACGACTATGCACGCACTAACTCACACACATCTATGACATGGTAAGCTCTTACGTTATCTTGGACCTGCTACACACACACACATCCACACAATTCAGAAGAGATATTAGTTACAACACCTATTATGAGGTCTCACTTCATGTTTTAACCAAGGCACAAACATTGCCCCAAATTATCATGCACAACGTTTATATAAAGAACTGTGCATCCAGCTCCTAGACACATTATAGAGAAGTGTAACAACCTTCTAAATATAATCGGATTTCAAAGCAGAATGCTGGGTAAGTTGCTTGTATAAGCTCATAAATTAATCAAACCACTAATTTAACATTCTGTGTTGTATTTTTTTTATATATATATTTTATTATGAGCATATTTCAAAGTAATTTAAGGGAAGTTATTTAACTATAAAGCAAACTAAATTGGTTCTTAATAGATGAACACACTCATAGTTACGAATAGGCCCTGTGTACACACAAAACTAAAATATTGTAGGGTGATAACTGAGAGCACTACTAATCTCTTTAATATGACCAGATTTCTCCCCCCCCTCATCCCCATTTATATTTATAATTAATGTAGTAGTGTACATAACATTCCTCCCACCAAAATAAAAATACAATTACTGTTTTCATGTTGAAGGGAAATTGAATGCACCACTTTTAGAAGAATGGAGTGAAATATTTTTTTTAACAGCTCTTTCCCTCCCAAGCCTGGATACTCCCTGTGCAGAAACTTGGCACCTTGAGGTTAAAACGAACTTCCCTCTGGTGGCTGAGATAGTTTCATGTTTTCCTTCATCGTCATAATTCTTCGTAGTTCTTGGAGTACAGTCTTTATGGTATAGTCTCGTTGCCATCGTGCCATGACTGGTACTGCCCTATTATCGACCTGTGAGAAATATAGGTCTGTTAGGAATGTGCTACATTAACTATGCAAATACTAGGGGTGGTATGCAAGAACATAAGTGAATGCTTAGTGGACAGATAGTGTGGTCCCGAGCACACTATCGCTCCACCTTTTAACCTATGATGACACAAGCAAACCCACACTAGTGTCCACCTAGTCAAGTTCTTGCATCTGACCCTAGGCCTGTTTGGGGCCTACAAAGTTGTCAGGAGCACAAGGCAGAAAACGGGAAAAACAACAAGAGGCAGATATGAATGTGGGAACGCCAGGCCTCCACCGTGGTTAGGATTCCACGTTAAACTGTAGGTCCTTCATTTCATCTCACAATCACCCTATCATTACACATTAGTGTAAGTGTGTATAACCCGAACGGGTAGTAAGATGCGGTGCTAATAATAATAATAATAATAAGAGGCAGATAACATTGTCCAAACCAAGCATTATCAAAAACTGGGTTGGGTAAAGAAAGTGAATTCCTCAATCACTGCGCTACCACTACAACAAGGTATTGAAAGTAGACCATCTCCATCGACTCTTTTAGAAAATGAAAACTTTACTAAAGTAACTAAGAATGTAACTAGTAGTGTAATTGTATAATCAGAGGGTTCTGCACCCAATTTTAGATAGCCCTTTCCTACTCCTTATGAAGATGTGCAGGAAAAGGATTTGGAAAATGAAACAACCAAAATTCAGCCAAATTTTAATGATTCCACAAAAGGGTCTGATTTAAATGAGCATGTGAGAAGCTTAGTTGAACATGGCCCAGAAAAAAATTAAACTGGTAATTTTCTTTTATAAATAAATGCAAAAAAAAAAAAAATTTACATGAAGTTGGTTCCATAAAAAAAAACTTTTTGAACTGAAAAAATGTAGAATGAAATGGGCTAATTTACAGTTAAAAGAAAAAATATATTTACTGTTTTCCCTCCATGCTATTTGCAAAGCATTCAAATTCAAGTTTGGCAAATCCAAAAGTAGGATTTTCTGGCTGGAAAAAATTACACCACTGAATTCCAGAACATGGAAATTCTGTAGAGCACAGTGAAAGCTATGTTACTTGGAAAAACTTTCAAAGAAGGGTTAAAGAGGATAGTACAATTGATACTGAACTAGAGGAAATTATTATAAAAATAAAAGAGAAATGGCAGCACATTCCCAGAAGTATTGATTGCATTTTGTTTTGTGCAGTCAACAACTTGGCTTTTCGAGGTTCAAGTACCTACAAATATACGCGAGTCCAATAATTGTAGAATTTTTTTTAATTTGCTAGAGTTTGCTTCTTATCATGATAAACAGATAAAAACGCTTACCTTAAGCAAAGAAAAAAAAAAGGAATTCCAAATTACTTTTCTCCAACAATTCAAAATGAGTTCTTCAATTTAATAGGTGACACTGTACGCCAAAGAAATATTAAAATTTATAAGAGAGGCAAAATATTTATAAGTTTCATATGATTGTACACCAGATGTAGCCCATCATGAACAAATGTGCCAGCTTATTAGCTATGTGAAAGTGTTGAAGGATGTTTGCTCTATTGAAGAAAGTTTCATTGAGTTCATAAAAACTAGTAAAACTACTGGAGCTGATTTAACTGAAGAGATTTTACAAAAAGTAGAAGCTGATGGATGAACTTGATATTGATAATTGCAGATGGAAAACATATGATAATGGTTCAAATATGGCGGGGAAGTATTCAAGAGTCCAGGCCCGTATACAAACAACTAACAGTCATATATATGTTTTATGCCATGTGCTGCTCATTCCTTTAACTTGGTTGGTAATCACGCTGCTAAAGTGTCTCTAGATGTTTCACATTATTGGACCAGTACAAGAACTGTATAAATTTTTGCTTTCAATGTCAAATGGTGGGAAATATTATCCAACAAACTTTCTACCACTCTCAAGCGTCACTGTGATACAAGATGGGCATCAAAATATTCAGCTGTTTCACTTTATTTACAGCTTTATAAATTTGTCGAGACGTTAGAGGAAATTTTTTAGCAACCCTCAAGTCCATGACTGTTTATCAGTGGTTAAAAATCTTCTTAAATTAATTTTAAGTTTGTTTGTTAGTCTGTTATGTGGAACAAAATACTAATCTCCCGCATGAATGAACAGCTACAGCCCAAAGCTATGACCGTGGACCGTGCAGTTAGTCACTTGGCTGGATTGAAAGGTGCTTTAAAATACATCCAAGATACAGGGATTGATAATATACTGGATGAAGCATTGAGCATCTGTGACTGCTTCTTCGAGGAGAAAAGGGCAAAGAAGAGGAAAAGAAAGAGAGGAGACACTGTTTTGACAGGAACACAAAGGTTCAGTATGGACTTTCATGTCAGTTTGAACAAAGTCTTAGAACAAATGGAATGGTGTTTCAAATGTTTTAGATAAGGGTTAGATGACTTTAATTTTTTAACAGGCAAGTCTTTGTAATCTATGACTGTATAAGATTTAAAACACATCGGCAGATGTCTCTATGAAGCGGTAAAATCTTGAAAGAGTTTCAGCTTCTCTCATTGCTTCCTGTAATGTTGGACAGACGATGTCATCTTCCACTTGTTTAGTCTCTTCTGCAGCACTATTTTCTGCCTCTGCGTTTTTTACTTCCGTGATAATTCCCTAATCACTCAACACTCGAAATGTTTCTACGTGGTCATCTATTGAAACAAATGAATTAAGCTCATTTCCAAATTCTTTCACATTTAATTGCTTAACCCACTTCTAGAGTGGCAGGTCTTCATCCCTTTCTTGATCATCATCAGGTAAATTTATGTGTGTGTGTGTGTGAGAGAGAGAGAGAGAGAGTTGTGCTTTACTAAAGCACTTTCCTATCATATCTGTTGTGATACACGCTTCCAAGCGTCGTTCAGGAATTTTATTGCATCTAACACAGACATTGTTACAGGTTTCGTCATGTTCATACAAAAAATAATTGTTTTTAAAAGTTTCTTGAGGTAGGGGCACTTCAGGTTTCTAATGATGCCTTGGTCCATAGGTTGCAGGACGCTCGTACTGTTTGGTGGTAAAAAAAAAAACTAAATTAATGTTGCGCAAATTTAACCTTGTATGAGCTGTGTAGTTGTCAACTATGAGTATAACTTTTCTGTTTTTCAATGACCAATGTTTGTCCCACTTTCTTAGTCCATTTTCAAACACACTAGATGTTATCCACACTTTTTGGTTTGCAATGTAGCTTACAGGAAGATTTTCAATGATTTTAAGACATCTAGGATGCAGACTTTTTCTGATAGCTAAAAGTTTCCTTTTTTTCGGTTCCCGTCATGTTGCGCAAACAAGAGCTGTAACTCTTTGATCGGAGAACTTCCCACCAACAGATTTTTCATTTTTAAATTTTAGAGTCTTATCTGGCATTAATTTATAAAAAAAGAATCAGTTTCTTCTCCATTAAGGATGTCTTTACCTTTAAATGATCGGCTAAGGTCTGGCCAAGTGCTACGTACCTAATCACTTGTAATGTTTAGACCTACGCTTTTTGCCCCACCACAAAGTTTAGCAAAGGAAATCGAACATCGGGATTTAAAACGATCCAGCCACCTGTTGGCCAAACAGTTTTCCAAATTCTACAGCCTTTTCTTTCAAAATTGGTCCACTCACAGGAATATCTGAACTTCGACACTGTTTGAACCACTTCAAAAGTGCTGCATCCACATTAGTATGTTCTCATTTCCTAATTTTTTTAAATTTATTATCCATCTTCTTCAAATTCCTTTAAAATGTTATCCTTATTTTTTTAAATTGTGCCTATGTAGGCACTGTACAGTAAATTCACTAATCCAAACTCATGGCATGGATCAAACTTTTTCCGTCCACTGTCACATGCTCTAATGACATGCACTTTCTCTTATTATTATTATTATTATTAGCACCGCGTTGGAGGCCTGGCATTCCCCACATTCACAAGATATTTTGTCAGAGGTGAAGGAAGGGTTTGGAAATCAGATAAATCTGTGCCGGGACCGAGGATTGAACCCCGGCCGCCAGCACAGAAGTCTGACACCTTACCCCTAGACCACCAGGTCACCTACTTTCTCTTGAATAGACTTCTTTTTGTAGTAGAACTTGCCATGACTATACAAAATGTAGGCCTACGTATAGTTACTACCAAAACTAACGATGAACTTATAAAACACACAAAAAAAACCTTGGCTTTGAGCTTAGACACCCATATGAGACAGTTCCAGTCAACTCAGTGACAATGAAGGAGTGTTAGTCCTCTCTTCATTTTGAACTTGAAGCACCCACGATTCCCGCAACCCTCTCCCTGACTTTGTTTTGTCATTAAGTCTATTATTAGACCAGCACACTATATGACCAGTAAACTCTCATCTTGCTATAAAATCGACCTCTGTAGGAATTGGGCATTTTTTCAGTTTTTTTTTTTACATATAAATATGTTTAAATACCATTTGGAGTAATTTATACAGGAAGTTTTTGATGCTACAAACGAGTGGTAGTGACGCTAAAACAGAGGTTTTTATAACTTTAATAGATGATAGTTTGACTGGACTGCTGAAAAAATTAAACTATGTCCAAGTTGACGAAATAGCCGAGGCCGTTAAAACCAAGTTCGACTGTATTCACATCTAAAATGCTTGATTAAGAATACACAATAATAATAGATGCATTAGGTCTTGTTTATTTATTTTACCTTCCTTACAAAATTTTCCGACACTTGACAGACTAAATATTATTTGGAAAACTTACAATTTTAAAATAAATTAAGATAAAAGTATTGAGTGTATTTTTATTTTTTTTGCTAGTAATACAACTATGTACAGGAAATCTTGAGACTATGCCCTAAAATAAATATTATTATCACCACGTCTTACCACCTATCGAAGCTACACATTTATGATAATTACTCCAATGGGGTAGGGATGAGGAAGCAAGCATTTTTAGAGGTAATATACCCGCATTTACATGTAAGGAGAAAGGGGAAACCGTTTATAAAAATACACCTCAAGTAGTCCTCACCGAGATTCGAACTTCAATTTCTCCGTCATTAGCAGGTAAGTCTAATACAAGAGTGACACCTTAAACCAGAGGTTCTTAGCCTTTTTCAAAAATAGACCCCCAATATGTCCCCCTAACTCATTCACCGGACTGTCAAAATAATCATCACCACCAGTCCTATTTGGTACCAGTATGACTTCAAAAGATATTGATAGCTTGGTTTTACTTTACTAATGCCATCTAAGACCAATGGCAACTGAACGGACTCACCGCCTCAATCTGAAGGTTATTGATAATGGTGATAGAGAATGAACTATCGGCATTATCAATAACCTACAGATTGAGGCCTCATTATTTGGTTCCCATAACCCTTGACCCTGTTTAAGGAACTCTGGCTTAAACCATTCAGTCAGTGAAAATAAATGTTCTTACCAAATGTGAGCAGAAACAGAAATAGAGGAAATAAAGTAGGTCCTTACCACACCAGTGGAATTGTTGACACAGTTCATATTGATCCTAGACATAAACTTGGCTGTAGGACACTCGTCAGGATACTTTGGACCACATTCTACTTTTAAACTGTACATTCGATTTTCATATGGAGTCTGAAAAACAAGAAGTGGATGTGTTGAATATCTTCAAAAGGAATTTGTAGCAAAATAAGTTTCAAAGTATGCATACATTTTAACATAAACAATCTTAAGAACATAAGTGAATGGAAGAATGAAATAGAAAGCTAAGGTTTTATTTTCAACACAAGAATAAACTATAAGTAACATAACCATCAAATGTTATTTTCAAGGGAGAGTTATTAACTGTAAGCCTACTCTTCGATTTATTTTAATATTGGTATGAATCTCAATGTTAAATGATACTACTAAGATTTAAGTGTAGTGTTCAAATCTAGAGATGTAGAGATCTAGAGATATATTTTTGTGGTCAACAATGACATTTTACTATTTTATTAGTGTTATTTATAGGTAATGATACTATCTATCAAAAGTGACAGCTTCAGATTTCATGACCTGATGTATGGATACATGAAAGTAGATCTAGTACCTTTTCTAGCTGTCAGATAAAGCCCTTAAAGGAAAGGTTTAAGAACAGTCTGGTGGGAGCGGCAGAAGAGATATGTGGGAGTACAAGTGATAAGAGGAAGTGAAATGAGAAACCTTTGTGGAAAGACAGTGTGAAGGAAGCAGTAGATTAGAAGAATAAAGCGTTTAAGTAGTTTAAAGAATAGGAATTAGGAAACCAAGGACAAATATAGGGAGAAGAAGAAAAGAGCTAAATGAGTTGTACTGGAAGCCAGGAAGGACCGGATGCAAAAATGGACAGAAATGTTGGAACCAGGCATGGAAGTTTGTAATGTGTTATATAGCCAAAAAAGAAACAGGAGGAGAGAGAAAAAACAAAGTTAGATTGATAAATGAAGACAGAAGAACGTTGAAAACAGGAGAGGAAGAAAAGGAACTATGGATGAGATATTTTGATAAAATGTTCAACTTGGGAAAGGAAAAGAATGAGAGTGAAACTTAGAAGCAGTAAGAAATAGCAGAGAGGAGGAAAGAGGTACAAAGTGAAAAGAGATGCAGGACACACTAAAGAGGATGAAACAAGGGAAAGTGTCGGGTGTGGACAAACTAACTGTGGAAATGCTAAGAGCAGCAGGTGAATAAGAGAATAAGAAATAAAATGAAAGGAAGGTGGCAATAGGAACAACACAGATTTAGGTAACAGAAGTCTACAATAGACTTAATCTATGCCATACGACAGCTGATGGAAGGAAGGTGTGAATATGTCAATGACTTGGTAATTGGTATTTTTGGATATGGGAAGAAGTCATATAATAGTGTGGATATAAATAAAGTTTGGAAAACGATGGAGGAGCTCGAAGTGGAAAGAAGAGTTGTAAATAGGTGAAAAACATTTATGAGGATAACAGGATTTGTATTAAGATGGAGAATGTAAGAACAGAGAGGTTCCTAAATAAATAATTGAGTTATGCAGGGGAGTGACCTTTCATCATTAGTAATGTTAATGGAAATGGTCATGAACAAAATGAAAGCTGTGATGTATGCTGATGACTTGATGGTATGGGGGGAGAAAGAAGAGGAAGTATACGAACTAAGTTACTACAAAAATGAAATGAAGTGAAATAGTGTGGAATGAAATTTAGCATGACAAGGTGTGAAGTGATGGTAATGACCAGGAATAAGGTATGGCCTAATAAAGTTATAAGGTTGGATGGAGTAGAGCTGAGAAAATTACAGAACGAAATATATCTTGGACATGTGATTGAGGAGAACGATGGAAGTAGAGAGGATTTAATGAGAAAGGGACTGTGGGGAGGGTTATTCTTTAGGTGTGTTAAAGAGACCGGTTATGAAGAAGAGAAGTGCCCTCGAAATTTAAGGAAGTGTTGTGCAGGGCGTACTTTGTACCCATTGTCACACATGCAGCAGAAACATGGTCAGTGAATGTAAGATAAGACTAGGTAAGTGGTGACCATAGGAATGACGTCTGTGAGGAGCATACTAGATTTCCCAAGGAGAAATAGGATTAGGAATGAATTATCTGGGAAAGAGTAGGGTATGGACAGTTCATGAGATAGTAGAGAAAGAAAGCCTAAGATGGTATGGGAATGTAATAGAGAAGATATCAAAGAAAATGTTGGAAATGAAATATACATTAAAAGAAAGATCACAAGGGAGGCCGAGAAAGAGATGGGAGGAGCAGATAACAGAAAGTGTTCAAGTGAAAGGAGAAGAAGGGAAGAAATTAAACGAGGAAGAGTGGTTGAAGGATAGCAGAAGATGGAGGCAATTTACTAAACTGGCCCACCCACAGGCTGGAAGCAGATGATAATTTTCAACGTTCAAAAGATAATTTAATTAATATTGTTTTTGGAGTGAACCCTTCAACTTGATCAAGTATTTTTTAGAAGCCTTGATCTAGTTATGAAAAAAGGTTGGCCATTTTATAGCTTATGAATAAAATTCAAACTATTCAAGTAGTAAGACTTACCCTTGGGGGACCAATGATCATCCCAGTCCAATGTGTGAGCGTCATGTCATCATCACTTTCCAAGCCCCAACTAATCGTTCCATCACCAACACCTTTTTGTCCCTGTTCTAGTTCTTCTAAAAGACGGAAATTGCGTGGTATAACTGAAGAATAATGAAAACAAATAAATTTTCACTCTTGCAAACTTCCCAACAGGGACATTAGTGGTTAGGACATCATTTCTACAAGTAAAGAACCCTTATTTTACCATATTTAAAATGATACATTTTTACTGTACTTGGATACTAAGTATTTTCTTGTTGAATTTATAAAGTTTTCGATAGGCCTAAAAACTGTTATGACTGACAAAAACATTTAAGCGGTTATTAAATTACCCATACAAAATAAACTCAATAGCAGTATCATATTTTCAGAAAAACTTGACACTTGCTTTGAATGAAGGATTATGGGTAGCTGGTAAGATTTTTGGTGAGGGGGTAGAGTTGTCTTTTAACTTACAATTGATCCAAGCAGTTTTGAAGAATGTAAGTTTATAACGTGGCTGTTTTGCTACATCTTACTACTTATAATTGTAGGTCTACTGTAAGCTATGCATATTTATACTAATGGGTTAGAGAGGGGGACTATATTACGATACTAGTTGTTCCAAACATTTCAATTTGTGGAGGGGTAGAACCAGAAATAAGTTTTTGTTAAAGTTAAGTTTCAATTTATTTATTTTTTACACTATCTACATTGTGCATTTTAAAAATAGCATGTTATAACACAGTTTAAATGTTAAATTATGACATAATCAACCAAACTTCCCTTTGAGTGGGGAAATTGGAAAGTATCACGAGTTTTTTTTAAACAAAATTTATTCGATTTTACAGTAAAAAGTAAGCATTCAGACCTAATAACCTCAAAATTTTGCTAGGATGTCAAAATCTAAAATTGAAGCAAGCAAAGTAATAACTTAAGCCTAAATATTTCTCAATATATTAAAAATAAATATAATGGGTAAAGAGTTGATTTTTATGGAAGATTAAACTTATCTATAGCTAAGAAAATTAAGATACAAAATAGTTAAAATACGACTGTTCTATCCGGAAATGGCGGGTGCGGTGCACACCACCGGCCAACACATTGTAGGAATAAAAGTTAAATTGCTTATACTATGATTTGATCATGACAAAATTTAAAAAAACTATAACTATTTATTATGTTCAACCACAGAAGAATGTAAATATAATAGTTTTTTAAAATATAAATGTTCATTTTCTAGAAACTTACCCACACCTCCAGTGGAAGTCGCCATGTTTTATAAAATTTCACTGAAGTGAGGCTATAAGAGAAGATGTTTGATTATATTTTATATACCACCGTTTCAACACAATATATCATTAAAAATTAAATGTATATAAAAAAGTAGGTTGACATTTACATATGAATCTAATTGTAATAACAATAATAAATTGCAAACACTTTTTAGCTCGACCTTCTCGACTTTACGGTCGAGTATAATGTTACAAGTTGACCAACGTCAAATAATTTTACTTCTCTAATACATAACTAAATACACCTTAACTTAATTTAATAAATCCTCTCTAGGCTTCATGGTCAGTGGTCACTACAGAAATGACAAACTCAAAATTAATTAGTGAAGTACACTTTTAATAAAATGCATGGTACTAATATTATATCATTAACTTTTTATTAGTCTTACTCGTGTGTTTTGTTATGGAATTATGTTTCATTTCGAGTGAAGAGAATAACGGGAATATCCTACTTAGATTTAATTTATGTTATTCAGAAATAAAATTCAAAAACATCAACTACCTATTAATGAAATTCCAATATAAGTCATATATAAATATATTTCAAACATTCCGTGAAGTGTACTGGTAAAATACTCAAGAAATGTTAGTGAAATATATTACTATTTGTGTATATTTTAGATTTAATTCTCATCTCGGTTTTATTCCAAATTTTTATAAACTAACCTATCTTTTTGTGTTCACTAAACTTAGGCCTATTCATAAAAATAAATTTGATGATTTTTTTTAAAGTTGTGGTAAGGCTGACCCTTCGGGAATAGGTCATATCATATGACTGTGAAACTATAGTTTTCTTTGTCTAATAACTTTTAAAAAATGTTTTCTTATTTTTAATATACACAATTCAGTAAATCAATTAATGACAATTTTAAATATATTTTCTAGGATTCACTAACTTGCTCTATGGTATTAGGAACTCGAAAGTTCACTGCTATACTTACAAAAGTACACCACCTACCCCTATCTTGAGCTAGTTCTATCCTATCCCTCTCATACCCTATCCTTATCTTGAGCTAGTTTTATTCAGTCCACCTCATTACACCTTATCTCTTCTAAGTCAATTTTAATGTTAACCTCTCATCTGCGTCTTGGTCTTCCCACTGCTCACATTCCATTGGTTGTACCAGTCAATACCCTGAAAACAATTCTAGTTCTCTCATCCACACCACATGTCCTGCCTACCGTAATTTCATGGTTTTTGCTATCATAAAATTAAATATGTTCTCCTTAAAGTCACAGGACATCGCTCATCAATGTACCTACTGCCGAGCTAAAAACTCTTGTAGCGGACAATGTGTTAGGGTATGAATTACTCCAGCTTACTTAACCTAACCTTACATGAGTGTGTCTCTTTACTTTAACATCCATTACTGTTTCCAGCCAATAGCCTGGGTCATTTTTTTTTATTCATGTCATACATATTCCACTACCGGTTGGCTAGGCCTTGTGACTTATAATCTAACTTAAGACTAGGACAGGCACATCTTCCAGCCCCCGGCTGTCAATTTATCACTGTGAAAGGGTAAACCCAAATTTTCTTCAATGATAAATTTTCGGCCATACCGGGAATCAAACCTGGGACCCGTAGCTCACTAGGTAGACATGCTACCAACTGAGCTTAGATGTCGAGATTGTGTCTATAGTTGATTAATTTTTAATTAGAAATTGAATCTTATGAAGTGTTCATGAATACATTGTTTTAGGGCAACACACAGCCTATATTGGGACAAATATTTTGGAAGGTTAGGCTTTGTTTGGTTGGGATAGTTTATTAAACTATTAAACATATAATATTTTATTTAAAGAAAAGATCTAGAAACAATATTAAAATTGATATTATTTTATGTACTAATGAATGTTGTTGTGTGTATTAAAAATAAGAAAACAACTTTTGCATTTATTACACGAAGAAAACAATTATGTTCACATTAGTATAAGTTAATGTGCTCTATTCCTGCACGTTCTTTATAAAACACATGAATTCTTCACATTTTAATTTTGTACTGAATTCTTTCCCTTAATTAATAATACTTAAGCCTACAACTAAGTGTCAAATATTCCTGAACAATCGAGGTGATCTGCTGCAGCCTCCACCTTGGGGGAAAAGGTGAAAACATATCAGGCCTATGGTATTTTTTTGTCAGGATGGAAATAACAGATTTCTGCCAAATTCTTTGAGAACTTTAGTAAAATTTTGAAGAATGAATCCAATATATTTTGTGAGTATATACATTAATAAAGCTGATTTATTTTTAACATAACTATTTATACCTCTAATCCTACCTAACCTAGAAATCAAAGAAATATTATCATAGACATATTTAGTGCTGGTTTTAGTAATCCAAACATAAAAACTGAACTTATGAGACTTTAGAAGGAGAGTGGGAATCCATTTAGGAATAACCACCCTAAGTATACCCAACTGGGATTCAAACCCCGATCCCTCCCCCCCCCCCTCCTCCCCCATCATCAGCATATTAGCTTTTATAAAGAATTATTAACAAAAGTTGTTTTGTTTATTGAAGTGTAGTTAGTGACAGCAGAACCAGACAACAAATTGAGTCGGCTTTAATAGATCATATACAAGTTTTTGGGCACCTACAGGGTAGAATTAGTTTTTCGAACATTTCTTAATTTCATCGAAGTTTTATCCTATAATAGCCTAACTTACAATTCAAATTTTTAAAATAACGCTTCTGGTCTAATTAATATGGTTCCAAGGAATTAAATAATCAAATATTAATTAGGTCTTTATGGTAAGCTAGAGATACACATAACAAGTTTTCTAATCTTTTTGAATTGTTGTTTTATGTTGGTAGCCCCCTACCTTCTTAGATGCTTTCATTTAGGGGTGTTCGAAGCTTCAGAAATAATACAACCTCGACTCTGTAAAAAAAAACCAGCCAACTTTGATAGTAACAAATCTTTGCCAATAAAAATATTGGTAGCCATAACGGTCAATTTGTTTCCATTTTGTTCTTATATACATTACAAATTAATATTTATGTGGAAAATTTTGAAGTAACCTAATTCAATTGCATGTTGTTGGGATATAATACCTTGCTTTATCAGCTTAGAATGAAATTTGTCAATAAAACATTTGAACATAGATTCGGCCTAGAGAATATTTTATATATTTGAGTTCTTTTAGAATTGTAAAAAAGGACTGCACACACACCTACTTTTATTATTAAGTTATTAAACATAATTTTTATTTAAATTCATTTTAGCTGACTTGACTTGCTCCAGCTGATCAACTTGCGACCACTGAGACAAATCACATTAAGAAGGATGAGTACAGTTTTTACAAAGAAAATCAACCCAGTGACGGGGAAATTAGAGTGGGAACATCAAGATGAAGACTATGATTTCCACCAGGAAATTGCACGCTCAGCATTTGCAGATATGCTTCATGATGAAGAAAGGGTAATTATTGCATACAAAAATACATTTCAGTGTGTAAAAATTATAACACACTTAAATTATTTAATTTTGGAATCTTATGTACTCTTTTGGTCATCAGAGCTACCAATTTACAACACATCCGACCTACTTGGTTTAAATATAAATATAAGTTAAGACTTAGATATTATTATTTTGAAATAATAATAATAATAATAATAATAATAATAATAATATTTACTACCCGTTCAGGTTATACGCTTTAAGTACTAATTACGCTAATGGATTAGGAATTGGGAAGGTTGAATTAGAGGAAGTGAACCCGCATTTGTGTGGAGGGAGAGTGGAAAACCATTTAGGAAAAACCACCCCCAGTTCACCCGACCAAGATTCGAACCTCGATCTCACCGTCCTCAGCAGTCGAGCTCAACACGACAAGCGCGTTAGCCAACTACGCCATCGAGGCAGGTTATTATTTTGAAATTCTGAAGAACGAGTTCAGAATAAAGAATTTTAAAAAAATTTACGGATGATAAAATTTCACTTTAACATAAATAAACTAAATATTATTTATACTCTTGGAAAAACAATTTCCTTAACTAAAGTTTTCATAACATTTAAAATATTCCTTTGACTCATTCATTACCAGACATGAGTCAAATGGTCAAAGAATGATTCATACCATATTAAAATTTGAGTACAATATTAGTTAAATACAAGAGTGAAAAAGTGTAAAACTTATTAAAAATAACAAGTTAAAACAAAGTTAACACCATTAGTCAAACGTTGTGTTTACAATGTGTATGTTTTAACTTACAGACTCTACAACAGGAAAAATTGTTAGGATGGTAGGTCTCATACAATTCTCTGCTCTTAGGTAGATTCAAAAATTCTATCTTTACATGGTTGAGAAACCCCTTATAGCCCTAGTCGAGCTTGACACATGTTGTTCGAGATAAATTAAGTATCAGTACTAGAAGCCGTATTAACATTATTTTTCTATCAAATTGTGTATTTTTTGAAGCTAGTGCCAACATTTATAGGTGGAGGGGGTCATGTTATCATCACAACAAACCCTCTGGCCTTTAGTCTCAGTTTTCTAGACCAGGGCCACTACTTTCTCCTTTTTTTTCTTCATGGGGCTGAGTTGACCCTTTTCTAGATCCACTGCTTTACAGAAAAATATGGAACCACTGGGGATTTAACCCAGGACCCCTGAATTTGTATCCAGAAAATCTGACCAATAGACCATAAAGGTATTTTGTAATGTGGAGATATTTTTTTCCATAATATTCTTATTTTTTATATCCTTAAAGAGAAAAGAAAGTAGAAGTGTTTTTTTAATCTATTTTCAGAATTAGAATAAACTAAACTGCACAGGAATGTTTATTTGCATCCACCAGAGACTACAGACTCAAGTCTCAACTTCCCAACATAATCGTGTTGGTTATTATTTTACTACAGTTTGCCACTTAGTAACCATAAAAGTTTGTCCAAACTCAAAAGCAATGTTTATTACATTTTATTTATAAACAAATTTGTTGTTTCAACAAATCTGTATGGTTTTTATAATCCTCCAAACAGAACAAGAAGTATTACGAGGGTATCAAGCATGCTGTTGAGAAAATGCACAAGGCCAATAAGAAAGCCCACGTTTTGGATATTGGAACTGGGACAGGTTTACTGTCGATGATGGCTGCAAAATGTGGAGCAGATACAATAGTCGCTTGTGAGGTGAGTTATATGAGTATCAGATTGTAAGTGTTTTATACTTGATACCTACTTTCGGCACGAGCCTTATAGTAGTTTTGGCCCTAGCTTTGGCCAAGATTGTTGAGCTATATTGGCCGACTATCACTTAGATATTTTGGTTCAAATACAGGTGGTGTTAATCTACTGAAGAATTTTGGTAGGAAGATAGGCCTACCTTTTGCACATAAAAACTTTTTTTTTTGTGGTCAACAATAACAAAATTTTACTATAGTATTAGTTGTGGCTTTGGTTTGCTCAGTAGGTGTTGTATGTTTGTTTGGCCTGAATTTATAGCTGATCACTGCTTCATGCTTCTCAAGGAGTTTAATTGTTTGACTGGATTGATAAGGACTGGGGGTTGGGGTTTGGCTCTTTTGTGATCTGTCCAGAGAGTGAGGTCAGCGAGAGGACTGGGCGAGTTGGAAACTGTCGCCGAAGTTTTTCTTCTCTTTCAGTCAGGTGTGAAATGGTATACCAGCTCAAATCTGGGTCCTTGGAGGAGGCCTGCTTGTAGACCATGGGGGGTGGGGGGCGGATTTCTTCCTTGCAGTATGTGCAGTGGTAGACGCTGTAGGGCCACTGTTGACGAGGAAGAAGATCGGGTCGATGAAAGAGGTAGTGGCAGCGAGCCAGTAGGAAGAGAGAAGTCCCTTGTAGGTGGCATCTTCATATGGAGACAAGAGGGGGGTTTCGGTTGATGTCCTTGGGGGCTGAGGCTAGGAAGGTGGTAGGACTGGGGGAGGGATAAAAGAAGAGAGGGTTCCGGAGAGTTTTAAATGAGGCGTACTGTTTGGCACGGATTTTCTTCCCAGGTCTTATTTTCTGTGGCGATAGGTGAGAGGAGTTTTTGAGCTCGTGAGAATGGGGGGAAGGAAAAAGGAGGAGGGGTGAAGAGAGTAACAGCGGTGGAATGAAGGGGGGGAGAGTGTGTGGTAGCCCGGATGTGTCGTGAGCGCTATGTTGGGGGAGGAAGGGGGTGGCAGCCCAAATGTTTCATGAGCGCAAAGGTAGAGGATGAAGGGAGGTACTCTGAATAAGAAGAGGTAATTTATTTGACTGCCTTTATTCAGAATCAGAATAAATTAGATGAATCAGATGTCCGAATACATGGATTTTACTAAATATTCCCTATGTCCAGAGAACATCTTTTGTCTAATTGCACATTTGGTTTACTATTTGAGTTTGGCTTGGTTACTAACTTATTTACATATTGGTACCTATACATTTTCTTAGCCTAGTATATTTATTTTACACAATGGAGACAGTTAAACTTACATTTCTACAACTTAATGTTTATTTTTTATTTACCGTAATTAAAGTGTGTCTACGGAAAGTTCGGTTCAGTCTGGTGCCCCGCATTATAGCAGTGGGGTAGGTAAACTGTCCGGTGGCTCCCATGCCAGCGGGTGTTTCACAGGAGTTTGGAAGGTAACTTTTATAGCTATCTGATAAATTTCTTCCCATGAAAATCGGACTCTATTTCATCTGCATGTGGGGCTAAAGTTCATATATAAGTGATAACTTAGTCTGTTATAAGGTAAGCCTAAGAAATTGTGTCTGAATATCTTGGAGTCACCAATAAATGTATATTGACTAGGCAAAATATAAGTTCAGACTACTTCAAAATCAGAATCTTCCAGATGTAAATAACCTAGACCAGCGATTTTTAACATTTCTCAACTCGCGGCACACTTAACAAGGCTCTAAAATAGTCAAGGCACGCCATCAGTTTTTTTTAAGGAGGAATTTTTTTCATTAAAATAACTAGTATTAAGATTGTGTTTAGAAGCTTTATAGGTAAAATGCTAATAATTATGTTATTTCTAAAAATAATGTTGATCTTGGATGTAAAAATATTTATTTCTATTCCTTAAATTTTTCTCACCAGTCTTTTATCTTCCCCTAAACTTTCGCGGTACACCTGCAGACTCTTCGCAGCACACTGGTTAAAAAACGCCGACCTAGACTTGAAAAATTACATAAGAAAGATGTTTCGGAAATAAATTACAGAGTTGAACTAACAATTGTCTGGGGCAGAGAAAAAAATCAGTAAAAAAACTTGTAGTGAGATGTGTTGAAAACCATGGTCTCCTCTGCTCATATGTGTGTTTCTATTTGAATTCTCGGATGCCTCAAACTTGAGATAATCGCCTTTAAAACATTTTGAAAAGGACAATCAAGTTCCTTAGTCAGAGTCTTTTATAATATTTTTTTATGGAATCAAGGTTTGGATTAAAACCATTTATTGGGCTAGAGCTGTGTAAATTAAACTCTTTTTTACTGTTTTACGGTCATTGCAACAGCCATCTTGTAGGATGTATTTTCTTTGTGGACCAGCTATGTTTAATACTATGTAGTTGTTCAGGATCAACCCTCTCACTTTTCTAATTGGATTTCAATCCATGCTGGTAAGGAATTAACTTTTAATAAGAATTATTTTCCAGGCTTTTAAACCAATGGCAGAATGTGCACTCAAGGTGATAAAAGAAAATGGGTTTTCTAAGCAAATCCACTTGATACCGAAGCGCTCGACGGAAATAACAGTGGGTGAAGATGGCGACATGAAACATCGTGCCAATATTCTGGTGACGGAAGTGTTTGACACGGAGCTTATTGGAGAAGGGGCACTCGGTACCTTCAAGCATGCCCATGAGGTTCTCTTAGAGGTGAGTTCATATTGTACACAAGGATTTTTTTTAAGATTAGTATGTTTGGTGGCCACTAGCAACTAACTAACCAACCATGTTTTAACATGCGGGCTAATAACAGCTTATAGTAATCTAAGAGTTATAGTTTAGTGTAGGTTTATGACTTAATACACCCTAACATGTAGAAAGGAGTGGAAAACTGTGTTCTTCTGGCCTTGTGAAGTTTGTTTGGAGAGCCAATATGAGTGCTACTTCAAGACTTAAGTGAAGACAACACATACAAGTTATACCTTCCAATAATATGTACCAATTAAAGTGCTTTGAGCAAATCTAATATGTAACATGAGTTCTACTAAATAACTACTTCCCGAAGAAGATGTAATGAACAAATTAAAATATTGGTGTGTGTGTATAAATATGTGTTAGTGTTTTACTTTTTTTAGCACAGTCTCTTACTACTATTTCAGGCTATATGCCTATGTACTAATTACACTAAGGTGTTGAGGATGAGTAAGGTTAAATTTATAGGAAGTGTATCTGCATTTGCATGGAGGAAGAGTGGAAAACCATTTAGAGAAAACCACCCTCAATGCACTCGACTGGATCAAACCTTGATCTACCTGTCATATGCAGTCAAGTCTATTGCAAGAATGATGCCTTAGATCATGTGGCCACTGAAGTGTGTGTTGTTTTTACTTTTATTTGTGCTTTAGTTCATTATAATTCTATTTTATTTCTTTATTACATATCACCCGCCTCGGTGGCATAGTTGGCTAACACGCTTGTCGTGTTGAGCTCGACTGCTGAGGACGCAGAGATCGAGGCTCGAATCTCGGTCGGGTGAACTGGGGGTGGTTTTTCCTAAATGGTTTTCCACTCTCCCTCCACGCAAATGCGGGTTCACTTCCTCTAATTCAACCTTCCCAATTCCTAATCCATTAGCGTAATTAGTACTTAAAGCGTATAACCCGAACGATTAGTAAGACGCGGTGCTAAATATTATTATTTATTTCATATTAAATTAGACACTCCATGATGGGCTAATCAAAACTTAAGATTGTGGGTTCTCTCTATTAATGACCTAACAGAAGGTAATAAAGTAAAAAACAAACAAAAAAAGTTAGTTATTCCAAGTTTTTTTTAAGACACTTAATTTCATGAAACCCACTTTGGTGGCCTAAGGTGCTCCTATCACAATAGACTAGATTGCTGGTGTAGGAGAGATCTTGGTTCGATCCTGGTTGGGTGTACGGAGGGTGCTTTTAAAGGGAAAGACATGTGCTAAAAACATTTATTGAAAACAATCTGTAAGATCTGTTTTTAGTTAAACTGCATATCATTATTGAATACTAATTTTAAAAACACACACACATTATAAAAGATAAAATTTTGCTCTATACAGTTTTATTTTTTCAAATAAATTAGAATTGACATGATAAGTATTACTATATTAAAAATATTACAATGGTATTAATCCATGTCAGCGAAACAAACAACAAATAAGGTCATACCCGGGGTTTACCAGTCACGAAAATCATACAATTAGCTTACAGGTCATGGTTTTTATGAGCCAAGTTCAATGACAAGGTAGGAATATTTTTTATATATATATATATATACTTTGCTCAAAATTAGTTTAAAATTACAACTACTCTCCATTGATAACGTAGTTCTGAAATTAATATAAAAAATACATAAAATAAAACGAGTAAGAAATAATACAAGTGGGGACAATTATAGTAATGTCTAATATTTGGGTGGACTTTTTTTTTTTTTCTCCCCCTATGAATATATATGTATAGGTCAGTGATTGCCAACCAGGATTTTGCAAGACCGTGTTCAGGGTTCCATGATAATTTGCTAAAGCTTGGTTTTTCTTATTGGTCTGCCCATAATTTTTGAACACTGTGGAAATATTTTAAGAAGAACTGTCGACCTTGATGATCTTGGGGTTAAGTGGTCGCCACAGTACCCATTGTTCATGGGTTCAAACCCAGCCAGGGTCAACAAATTTCTCTTGAGCGATAAAAATCCTTATCACAACTTCCTTCTGAGGGAAAGTAAAGTTGTTGGTCCATGTCGATTGTGGCATGTAAAATAACCCAGGAATGAATATAAAATACATTTCCTGGTAGAATTGGAAGCCCCTTTTGCTCTCACTCATAGAAATTCTCGTGTGCTATTATAATCAGTCAGTTCAGAAAGTGGATGTTAAATATCTCAAATTAATAAAAGTTAAGAGAACTCATGAATTTGAAGCAGAGATAAAGAAAAAAGTGCCTGTAATAATGTTAGAATGAGGGTAGTAAGAATATTGGCCAACCTACCAAAGGACAGTAACTAGTTAATAGAAAAAGGTGACAAATACTCTTTAAATATTGTATTCACAAGTATTTATTAGCACCGCGTCTTACTACCCATTCGGGTTATACTCATTTCCAATACAATTTCATTTCTTAAAATATAATTTTGTTATTTATTTCATATGTTGAAAAGATTGATTTAGAATCTAACTTGTATCTTATATCTGTTTATTCCAGAAAGACTGCATTGTGGTGCCCTCTTCAGCCACCATCTATGCTCAGGTAATGCACAGTGAGTTGGCTCAGAAGTGGAACAGATTGTCCCCACTCAGGGATAATAAAAGCACTCTAAATCTCTTGGATATACCCTCATCAATTACTAGTTGCCCCGGGGCCGCTGCTGTGCATGATATCCAACTTAGCCAGCTCCCCGAGGGACAATTCACACCCCTCACGCCACCCTTTGAGGTGTTCAGGTCAGTTCAAGGCTTCTTTTTAATGATGTCATATTCAATTTCTCGTTATATTGATAACCTTGATTCTAACTGGTATCAAAAGAATTGAGAATTATTGTTAATACCACAAATCTCGATGCTTCAAGTCTTTGCCCTCAATTCCTAAGAAATTAATGTTCGTGTATTTAAAGGAAATGGCAATATTAAGACCTGGGATATTTTTCATGGGGATAATGGTAGCTTTTTTACTGTTTCACTTTATTACTGGCAAATTGTAAATGCACTCAACACAGTTTTGTGTTCTACTGCACAAATTAAACATGAACATAATATTAAGTGTTTTTTTTTTTACTGTGTCCTCTTTTTTAGTAGTAGTTTGCAAACATATTAGAGTAGAGTATATAAATGAATGAATTTTTAAAAATTGTTGTGTCTACTCAATTTTCACTTCACTTTAAATATGGGAACTTTTAAAACAAAATTTAAATAAATAAGGAATAACTAATAAGGGTGAAAACAAGTTAAAAATTGGAGCTAAATAGTAAGGTTTATAGTTAGATAATTTAGGAATTGTTATCTTCTTAGTACAAACAATAAAATCAAATCTGCTACAGTATTTCACTGGCTGGGTTTGGCTAAGAGCTAACTTGCCTTAGTTCCTGACATAGGACAGCAGGATTCATTCCAGATTGGTTGTACATAGAATGTTTTTTATATTATGTCCGCTCTATTGTTGCTTATTGGTACATTCCCTTTTAATCTATTTTCCTCATCTTATTCTCCTACATTAACTTCTTTTGGCTATTAATGTTGGTACACATAGTAACATCCTTTCTTGAGGAAGAGTCCATCTCCTTTCCGATTAACCAGGTTATTAAGTACACAATTAAGGCTCAAACCAGAAAACTTATTGGAATTAGTTAAATAGTTGTTTTCTCATTTAAAAATAATTAAATTTCAATTTCGTTCTAATTTTTAAAACACGTTGTATAAATGGTTGTACTGTTCTCAATTTCACTATTTTCTAAAGTATAATATTTCAAACTGCACCACAGCGCAACCTTTGATTCAAGCTGTATTAACTAGTTAGTTAGGGACTGTCTATAAACTACATCACGCTAACATTTTTTCTACCTCCCTTAATACCCCCCCCCCCCCCCCCCTTGTCACAATTTTGTGAACCTCCTTCTAATATTATGTTACAATATCACACATTATTTACCCCTTTTTAAATAGTATTTTTAATTTTAGAACATATATCACCCTTATATTGAAACATGTTTGTATGTGTTCATTAAGCTCGATCATGCATTATCTGAATCCCTATTCCTTGGTCACACACTACAACCCTTTCATCCCCTGCTGATATGTGTACATAGTTTATGGACAGCCCTTAATGCATTATATGTGGGACGAGAAGGGCTCTTAAATGACACCTAATATATCAGGTTTGACTGGTGTGGTGGCACTCCCTTGGTGTTCCGCGAGTCCACCACAAAATGTGTGCAATCCACTCAGGATGGAGTGGCGCAGGCAGTGTTCATGTGGTGGGACCTTGTGATGGACATGGAGGGTCAGGTCACCTTGAGCTGCGCACCTCACTGGGCCCACCCTTACTCCCCTCAGAATCTGCCTTGGAGGGACCACTGGATGCAGGCCATCTACTATTTCCCTCGGGAGGTCTCTGTTGCACGAGGGGAGGAGCTTACTCTCGCCGCCTATCACGACGAGTACTCGCTGTGGTTTAACCTTCACAAGGACATCAGGTTGGGGTCTATACGTTGAAATTTACTGGGTGCATACACCCATCAATAATATAAGAGTTCCACTGTGGCCAAGAACCTTAAGACTTCTGTTTTAACCAGTGGCCTACCATCGCTAATGTTGGGATCATGTTCCCCTTGATGTTCATGTAATGTAATAGTTCTTCTAATATGCTTTAAATTGAAAGATTACACCTGGACACAGGAATCAAATCCAGGACCTTTGGCTTAGTGTGCCATTGCTCTAACCACTGAGTTATTTTATATTGTGCCACATGTTCCTGCCTGTCAATCAATATAATGTGAGAAACATCAAAACAGTTATTTAGTATGCTATTTGTTTCTTTATGGAGGGTAGGAACCTTTTTGGCATAGTTTTTTTTCCCCCTCCACGTCTTGCAAACATCAAAGTGCTGTGGCATCTAGTTTCTCTTTATTTTACAGCTTCTTTTGCAAGTATTTGAAGCCTAACTATCCCAATGGCTTGATTTACAATTTAGTGGACAATTTGTTTGCAAACAGTTCAAGTTTAATGTGTGTGGTTTGCTTGAGTTGTTAGGATATGTTAAATGAATCCTGATCTCAAGCTCTGTGTCTTTATTTTACATGAATGTTAAGTTGATTGTGATTCCAGAAAGAGGGTGGTATGCAAGAACAAAGCTTGAGGTTCTGAGTACTAGTTTTTTGTTACTGTAGTTATTTACTTTCTAATCCTGGCTTACCATTAGATTTCCACTCACGCTCTGACATCATTTCTTGATCAAATAACCAAGCTATTCTCTTAGCCGGCCATTTAATCTCACTTTTCTAGACTGTAGACGCTAATTTTTTAAATTCAAGTAGCTCCTCATTTGTCCTCGCACGAGGCTGAGTTGATCTTGACCCACACCCACTGTTTCATAAAATATTTCAAAGTGACGGGCCAAACCCTGAGAGCTGGCCATAAAACTACACTAACACTAAAATAACACTCAAACATTACTCAGCCTTGTTCTTTCATTCCTCCTTTTGGATTTTTGTTGGCTCATATAATTCATTACAAGCTAATTATAAGTTCACTTACATGAGTAACTTTAGAAAATTAATCAGACAATGAGCATATAAAGTAGGTACCTACTTATAAATTCAGTTCAGATTGTTTGCAACACAGATTTTACCTTTATTTTCATATGATAAAAAAAAACATACTAATTATGATTTAATGGGAGATGTGAGTTAAGATCAGCACGAGAACAAAGGATGATGAATCAAGTAATGTACATAGTGTTTTTGCTCCTTATGGTATGGACGGTTCTTGCTTGGCGCATGGTTTAGACCTTAAAATTAATTAAAAATTAATAAAATTGGACAGTGTTAAACTGCGGATACTGAAACAACATATCCAAGGGCCCTGATGTATTTTAAAATAAAATTATGTCAAAACTTGGAGGGGGGGGTTTACCAGGGGCAGTAATATAAAGTAAATACCATCTCTTGTTTTCATTATTTTATTTGCTATTCCAGTTCCTATGACCCCAACATGGAAAGTCCCATTTGTACGTGTTATCTCCACGTGTCTTGCAGCCGGACTCGTATCGGCTCAATAAACAACTCTTCTCGAAACCAGAAGTACCTGGAAGCTCTCAGAGAGCACATGACTCCAGACAGTGTCTGTCTGTGTCTAGGTGATGGCAATTTGTTGGGCGTTGCGGCATCGAACATGGGTGCAAGCAAGGTGTACTGTGTAGAGAGGAACAGTCTGACATTTAGAATCATGCAGGAGTTTGTAGAATGCAACCGTTTTGCAAGACAAGGTTATGGTTGTTTCAAGCGTGGATCATCTTGATAATGACATTCTTAATAAAGTAAGTTTTACCTTTTACTTGTGAATCAGGTGAACTCGTTTGTGTATATGTCGCTGGTACTTTGAAAAAGTTTTATCTTAATACAACCATTCATAGCATTAAGAGGATATTGGACCGAGGCGCGATGGGAGCTATGTTAGCTGCACACACCATGCACAAGTAAGGAAAGGTTGTGCATACATGAATACATCAGAGACATGTCATCCATTGAAGAGGAGAAATTATTGGTGAGCCGTCAAGTTGTTAGTCCCTTTTATTCTGTCATTCTTCCTCCAAAATACATGGAAAAAATGCTTAGTCGAGGCCTATGCAGCTTAGGAGGGACACCTATGTGAGGAAAGGATCAGAAAAGATAGTATTATTATTATTAGCACCACGTCTTATTACTCGTTTGGGTTATACACACTTACGCTAATGTGTAAAGGTCCAGGGTGATTGTGAGATGAAATGTAAGACCTACAGTTTAACATGGAATCCGAACCACGGTGGAGGCCTGGCATTCCCCGCATTCACAAGTTGTGATTAATACACGTCTTGTCAGAGGTGAAGGAAGGGTTTGGTAATCAGATAAATCTGTGCCTGGGACCGAGGATTGAACCCTGGAGCCCAGCACAGAAGTCCGACACCTTACCCCCAGACCACCAGGTCACCAAAAAGATAGTAAAACAACATCACATTATTTGTTTGCTGTACTGGTTCATTTGGACACTTGTCATATTTGCTTAACTCATAGATAGGTTTCACCCCTAACCCTGTCATTTTTATACCCAGTAAAGCTGCCATTTTATTTTAATTAAATAAGCATATTGTATATAACCATTCCTTTATGCATCTTGTGAAAGTAATATAAACTTGTCACAAAAGAGAAGCCAAGAATGAAATGGGAGGAGCAGATAACAGGAAGTGTGCAAGTGAGAGGAGAGGCATTGAGATTAAAGGAGAAAGAATGGTGGAAGGACAGCGGAAGAGGGGGGCATTTTATTAAACTGACCCATTCACAGGCTGGAAACCGTTGATGTTGACCAAATAAATAAACAAATAATACACTTTATGATCTATCTCTTTGTTTGTTCATGTGTGATTTATTTGTAATTTTCTCATCCCTTCTTTATAAAATGCAGGTGCATTTTCTCAAATTACCTTCACCATTTTCTTTTCACTCTATGTTAAATAACACTTATATTAAAACGTATGGACTAAAAAAAGAACTCTTAACATTGTTCCCTAAAAGATTGTATGTAGAATTAAACTACAGCATCCCTAAGGCCCATTGAGATGATATGGCTGTAGCAAAGCATACATGTGGTGTCTTTGCCATCAACAAACCACACATCACATACCTACTGACATCATGATTCCAGTCATCAACATGGACTCTTCAGAAGATGTACAGTACTGAAGTGGTGGACGTGGGGTAGTCTCCATGAGGCCACCATATAAATTCAAATATGTCGGAGCCTAGTGGCGAGGGCATGATGCCGCACCACACGTCACTCGCCACACCAAATCCGTGTCCCTCCAGTGGGTGCTTTCTCTATAGTTTACATGTGCCTGCCTCACACCACACCTCATGCTCGTCATCTCAGTGGGCCCTACCTAAGAGATTTCTCACCTTGTCACTAGTTAATGGATGGGGCTTAAGTGTATCTCAATTGGAAGCTTCCTCAAATCTAAATTTCACTTCATGTAAGAGGATTGAATTCATTTTTAATCATTTCACTCTCCATTCTATATTTAATTCATTATTTGTTCCTCATACTATCATAGCCATTTATGTTTAATTGCTTTAGCTTTGCTGTATTTTTTTTTTTTTTTTTCATTATTTTTAAGTTTTTATTTATGTTTAATCGGTGTACTCTCTTTATCCCATTTGGTTAAATAATTGATAATCTTGTGTTAAACAAATACAAATTTAATCAACAAAATACAATTTATGCATCTATCTATCACTACTTTTCTTTTTACATGCGTAATATACTTTACCCTATTACTGCATCACATTTTTTGTTTTCTTTTTTAGAAAGTTGTGTTGCACGTTTCACACACCTCCCTGATGAGCTCTGATAGAATGAAACCTAGGTTGGGGGATTGGGCGGTGACGATAGATTTTATTAAAGAGGCGGCCAATACCTCCTTGTCCAGTGGCAGCAATGTAAAGTGTGAACTGTGTTCTTCTTTTCATTGTGAAAGTCATATTGTGTTTGTTCCCTTTTATCAGTTTTCTATCCACCTTTCCTCTACCTTCTTCTAAATATATATTACAAATTACCTCAAAAAGAGAAAAGAGGTTTTCCTTTAAGAGATTCATCGCATTAAATTAATCAATGAAGTTGGTTTATTGACAGCAGTATAATTTATGATCTAGGAGGTTGGGATTACTTTTGAATCCTGTGATTTTTCACGATTATATTATTACATTAGTGATGCATTTAGTTAAACACTCAACTTACTCATCCTGCAGGATTAATTGGCGTTTATTTAGTAAATACCTCGAATAGGCAGTAAAGTGTGTAGCAACCAAAAAAACTTTTAGGTTTACTGACAGACCAATTCTAGGATGAAGTGTGTCTTATGTTTTGAAAAATATGTTTATCTTGTTTCTAAGGTAACCATCGTATTTGGAGAGCCGCACTTTTTCGCTGCCCTCCTTCCCTGGCAGAACATTCACTTCTGGTACTTGAAAGAGAAACTTTCTCCGATGCTACCTAACAATGTGGTTCTAATGCCCCGTGGGGCTACCCTTTGGGCCATGCCTGTAGAGTTTGAACACTTGTGGAAAATACGGGCCCCACTCCAACTCGTAGAAGGATTCTCAATGACACATTTTGACAAGTTGATTGAGGTTAGTGTCTCTAGAAATTGTTACGTACATAAATTATCATGACAGTAAGGAGTGAAACCTGCTTCAGTGGCCGCATACTCTGAGACATCGCTCTTGCAACAAACTAGTCTAGACTGCTGAAAATTGAGGTTCAAATCCTGGTCAGTTGTAATGAGGTTGTTTTTCCCTAAATGATATTCCCCTCTTCTTTCATGCAAAGACTGGTACACTTATTCTAGATTCAACCTTCCTCATCCCACACATTTGCTTAATTAGTACATATGCGTACAACCCAAACGGGTTGTCAGAAATGATAAAAAAAAAGGTTAAAAATAATTGGTTGGCATATCACATAGTATTATGAACTCGTTCCATATGGCCACAGTTTTTATTTCCACTTTTTTTTTTTTTTGCTAGTGCTGATCATATTCCCTGTGTTTGCTGCCATCCACCCATTCCGTTTCTTTACCCGTGGCACTTATTATGTGAGATAGGCATCAATCTTAATAATATGTGCTGTCTTTATGAATAAAATAAACAGTTAAGCATCAAAGAGACCAGAAGAGTGAAGGCCAGGGAAATGAAGTTTTTTAGGAGCATGCTAGATGTCATAAGGAGAAACACTATTAGAAATTAAGTGCAGGCAAATTTTGGGCACAGGGAGTGGAGGAAACAAGGTTGAGATGGTATGGTCATGTAATGAGGATGTAAAGGAGAGGATACCAAAGAAAAATTGGTGGAGAAGAAGTATCTAGGGAAATACTGCAAAGGAGGTCAAGAAAGAGTTGGAAGGTGTAGATAACAGAAAGTGTGTGAGAGGCAAACAATGAACGTAGTTAAAGGAAGAAGGATGGGGGAACGATAGAGGAGGATGGAGGCATTTTATTAAACTGACATAGCCACCGGCTGTAAACCGTTTATGATGATGATTGTGCTATTTTATTATGCATTCGTTACTATTTCCAGCCTATGGCCTGGGCCATTTTTTATTCAAGTCATATTTTTCCACTACCGGCTTGCTAGGCCTGTCGTAGCTTACTATACCTTAGTTATAATATATCTTAAGACAAGGACAGGCACAATATTCAGTCCCCATCCGTCAATTTATCGATGTGAAAGGGTAAACCCATACTTTCCTCAATGCTAAATTTTCAGCCACGCCAAGTATCGAACCTGGGACCCTTAGCTCAGTAGGCAGACACACTATCGACTGAGCGAAGGTGTCAAACAGGATACTTTACACTACTTTACACAACTAATAAAATGATTTGCCCGGCTGTGATGATTTGTATGACATGTTTCAGAATTCTTGTTCAGTCAGTGACACGCTGGTCGAACCACAACCTTTGTGGGAGTATCCGTGCAAGATTCTGAGCAAGCCATTCAAAGTGATGGAACTAGACTTTACAAATAATCTACCTGGTTCGCCTGTTGAGAATACAGGAAATGTTAGATTCGAAGGGTTAGTAGTCATAAATAATTATTAAATATTTAAATGAAATTAGAAGGGTAAAACCAACATACGGTTTGATTTTCATAGGAAGCCCATTATTTAAAAACTGGAAACTCATGTTGCCACAACGGTGATGAATAAAATATTACAATAATTATTGTATTTACACTTTTAGCCCATTTAATAAATTATGTAAAGATAAATTACACAATGGTGCATAAGTATTATTGGATACTTTTGATAACTTTTTGATTGCCTTTCATTTGTTCTATGGTTTCACTGGTTTTTCACTTAAGTTGTTAGTTCCCAGAAAGTCAATTCCTGAACTCTTGGTTATTTAAGCTACAATAAAATCTCATTACATACATAACAATGAAATTAATATAGTATAATATATTTATATGGTTATGAATATTTTCTTGAAATTAAAATAGTTATTAAAAATTCAATTTTATCAAAAAATAGTATATTTACATGTGACTAGTTAGTAGATAGCAATGTCACATTTATGTTTTTTTTAAATTCCTTATTAGTTAATGTGATTTAAGGGCCTATTTCACAACCAATTAACCAGGAAATTATTCAAGATTATGATGGAATCTGAAAAGGTATCAAAATGCAATTTTCTAATTTAAAAATTTTTATTTTCAAATTTGATTGTTTTTCTAAAGTAGAACACAGGAAACAACACCATAATGTAACGTCTGGTTCGAACCGTATTACCTTTCTAAGTTAGTGGGCTTAAACGAGCTCATAAGTAGAATTTGTAACAAAAAAAATAACACCAGAATTGGTAATATTTAACCAGCCTCTCTTTAATACCAACACTGCTTTCAGTTCTGGAACGTGCCACGGTGTTAGCGTATGGATAGACTGGGACCTTGATGGTGACCCCAAACACATAGTGAGTACGGGGCCTGTCCAGCCCCCTCAAATCAATCAGACCGTGACTTGGGACATGCACACCAGACAAGGCGTTTACTTTTTCCCTGAACATCATCCCATCGATTCGACACATCCACTTTCGTTCCTACAGTATTCCTGTGCCTTTCAACCTGAAGATGGAGAGATGCATTTCAACTTCCAAATGATCACTTTCCACGAATTGTACGATATGGTTAAGATTGTGTGAAAGGGAAAATGTATTTATTGGACATTTCTACTATTGTTATAAAAGATAAAGAGATTAAAAAAATGATTACTGAAAAAAATGTGTCTACTTTATTTTTTAATAATACTAAGGTATTTCTAACTCCTTCTAAATCCTTGCATTATTTCCTGCTTTTAATATCCTTTTGTACTAAATATTTTCCATGGTTCTAAATAAACACTTATTCTACCTGTAACAGTTATTGATGTCAATGGTTTCCATGGAAACTAAACAAGTCTTGATCAAAGCACTGGGCATTCATTGATTTTCTCTAATCTTATATACAAAGTAGACTAGCATTTATAAATTCTGGTGAGTAACGCTTGAAATTAAGTTTTATTTTTGTTTGTAAATATTTTCTATTTTATTTAAAGAAGGTCAATGGCAGCTGACAACAGAATATATCTTTTAGTGCTAATAATATGATTTAAATTTCACACCTAATTTTAATTTGGGAACTTAACAATTACTACACCACTCAAAAGACAACATTTAAAATATACAGTAGATACTTGATTATTTGAGGTGATAAAGAAAAATAAACCCAGCAATATGCTTTGCCTCAAAGGTAAACACTGGATAGGTACGCCCAACTAACATAATTTCATTATTTTTTGTCAAGAGCAGAAGTTGCCACTTTTGTTCAATGACATGTTCCAATTTCACCAGTTTTATTTTCTGTTATTATGTGCAGTCAAATTCAAAACTATATTTACATTTTGTGTTAAATCTTTCATCCAACACATTCAGTTTTACTAGCCTGTACATCACTGGACAATTATATCATAGCGTGTTGGGTGGACCTTTGATTGAAATTTTAATAAATAGTTAAAATTACTGCCCTGGTTAAAGGACCCCAGATGGTCGAGAGTCTACTGTACATTTTAGAAACCTAAATAAGTTGTGTTTGTGTGTATGGGATGGAGTTACTGATAATAATTAATTATATACCTAGGAACAATGAATCATTTGAATTCAAAATCCTGTTAAAACACCAAGCTATCTTAGTAAATTGAAAATACGAGTTTGAAGAATGACCCAGAACACAGGACAGATTCTAGATAACCCAGAGGTAAATAATTGGTACGCTAAGCCAAGGGTCCTGGGTTCAATTCCAATGTACAGGTGTCATATTTCAATTTAAAAATTTGATACTTGATACAGTTATATCCGTAGGTTAAAGATGATTTTGATCTTCCAAGTTTGGCTAGTTTTGTCCATTTAATTATTGTACATGCGTGTTTGCTGTCTTCCTATTTAAAGTTAGGGTTACACCAAATTTAGAAGCAGAAACACGGATGTTGAATGTACGAGAGGCCATGGGAGTGAGGATTATGGGTAACATGCTACCTGTCACGAGGAGAAACGGGATTAGGAAGATTGTAACAAGGAGTAAATTAAGATACAGAGGATGCTGGGATGGTATGAACAGGTATTGAGGATTGAAAAGGAATGAATCCCAAGGAGAATGACATAGATAATGTAAAAAAATGACAGTAAGGAGACCAAAGAGACTGTAGGAGCAGATAACAGCAAGTGAGAGGTGAAAGAATGATGAATGTAGTTTACTAAACTGACATGGTCACAGGCTGAAAACAGTTGATGATGGCATAGGTTATTTGCTATGATTTGTTTTAAAATATCTTATATTCATCTTCAAGATCCAACACTTTAGCTCAATCAGTAGTGTGTCTGCCTAGTGAGCTAAGGGTCCTGGATTCGATTCCCGTCATGGTGAAAAATTTATCATTGATGAAATGTGAGTGTACCCTTTCACAGTTCAGAATTAATATCTGAGGACTGGATGTTGTGCCTGTCTTAGTCTTAATTTGGATTGTAAGGCATATGAAGCTACGCAGACCTAGCAAGCTGGGAGGGGAAAATATATGGCTTGAATAAAAACTGACCCAGAGCACAGGCTGGAAACGATAATGGATGTAAAAATTTTCATCTTCATTGCCCCACCATTTTTGCACCAGGTGAAGACATGTTTGTACCCCACAATAGTTAGAACCATTAGGCATGAGGCCCTAAATTCTTAAATATATTCAAGATAAAAAAAAATTACTCTAAAGATTCAAATTTTCTATTGGAATTTGTTTTAGTGCTCTAGTTCTGCTTATTAGTGGTTCATCCCCAACAGAATTACTCTATGGGAAAAACTTGACAACCAGACCCATGGCCATTAATTTAATACTTAGGCCTAACTGAATTCTATAATGATTGCAAAAAATGATAATATCCCATATTTCTACTTTTAAAAAACCCATTTTAAATAATTATTTTTGTAATTTATTTTATGTAATTTATTTCAAGATTTATGATTTGTTGGCAAAATGAATATTTGGATCTGTAAATTAGTGAATTCAGTACAACACTAAAGAAAAGTCTTAGATTAATTTAAATTAGTTGAAAAATGACACCTGGACAAGAGGATCAAACCCAGGACCATTGGCTCAGCACACTAATGTTTTACAAAATTTGTCTCATGCTCAGGGTCTTTCTTTACTTGTAGCTTAAGGCTGAATCTGTGATGGATGTGTGAAATCATTAGCTCCTGAGTCGTAGATGGCTGATAGCTCGCAATACATTTGTTCACACATATGTATCTGACGACTAACACGTCCAACACAAACTCATCCTTAAACTATGAGTGAAAAATGAAAAGGATGACTCCTGGATAGCTCATTGATTAAGACTGGTGCGCTAAGCCAAAGGTCCCCGGTTTGATTCTCGTGTACAGGTGTCATTTTTTAACTTATCTTCTGAAAATTGAAAAATGGCACCTAGACACAAGAATCAAACCCGGGACCTCTCGATTCCCGTATCCAGGTGTGATTTTTCAATTTCCAAAATATATATAGATGTGGCTAAATCTGTACTAAATTAAAATAATTGCTTTGGCTATTTGATTCTTAATTTTTTAACTTATTTAAATTAATTAAAATGTGGTCCCTCTATATGGAAATGCCATATGGGCGTTAGTACTCATTGAAAGCCTTATTATGATCGGCTAAAATTCAATACTTGAATGATCTTTACTATAACCAAGACAAAAACCCATGCATGCAGTGACTTTAAATTTCAGTTGGTAGCCTAAAGGCTATGCACCAATTTTGAAAAATATGCATGTTTTTTTTTTTTTTGTGAACTTTATGTCATAAGGGAGCAGGTAGAATATAAGTTGTTTGGATTTATTTATTATGAAGATGCTCTAAATTCTGAAAATTAGGTGCGCCAAGTGTCTCAAAAAAGAACTTAAAAACTTTATTACAACTATTATAGTTTAATAAATACACACCTACTATTGAATGTCCTAAAGGTATAAGCAATAGTAATACGCAATGTCAGTCATAACGTATGAGAAGCCGGTCCGACCCACATCGCTCCCTGATTGGCACTCTCGGACGTGGGAGCTGCGCCAGACAGCCAACACACGCCGAGGAGATGCCTTCGAACTGCGACACGAGGGCCGTCAGCTGCGCAACGAGACCAACATCAAGACCAAGTGGGATACGTACCACAAGACACAAGACTTGCGGATAGGTAATGATGTAACAACACACAGTTTTGAATTAATACATTTTCATCATTTCAAATTACCTGCTTCAGTGACTGAATGGTCTAAGTCGTAACTTTTGCGTTAGACTTGCCTGTTGATGGTGTAGAGATCAGGGTTTGAATACCGGTCGGGTCAGCTGAGGGTGGTTTTTTCTCAAGGTTTTCCCACTCTCCTTCCACACAAATGCGGGTAAATTACCTCTAAAATGCTTCCTTACTCATCCTTACCCCATTCGAGTGATTATTATTTATGCGTGTAACCTGAACAGGTAGTAAGACGTGGTGATAAAAAGCAACATTTCAATGTACAGTAAGACCTCATTAAGCCGGACTAATTGGGGCTTGAAGTTGTCCAAATTAATGAAAGTCTGGTTTAAAAATCATAACTTATAAAATAAGACAAGGTATGGTTAAAAAAACCTATACAAAAACAAACCACATTTACATTCATTTAAAGTTATACACATGGGAAATAATCCATAAATAATCAGTGCCTGCTGTAAATGTGTATGGTAGTTTGCGGTCACGCTCCCGCAACACTGCTTTTTCATCGCCATTTATTAATGTATTATTTTGGGAAAAGGGCTGTCCAGATTAACCAAAGTCCGATTTAACAGGGTTCGGATTAATGAGGTTCTACTTTATCAGTTTCTTGTGCAAAGTCAACTTGAGAAATATTTCATTTCGATAAGAACCCAAGAACTTTCTGATTAGTTTTAACAAACCGGTGTCTTAAAGAATTTAGACCTTGTACAATGATACGTAAGTCTTGGGTCAAAGCAGTTTCTGTAATAGATGGTTTACTTAAAATCACTAACTCATTATTTGTCTGTTGGCAGTAGTGTAAAGTATGTATTGTATTCATTGCGTAAACTGCTCAATGTTTATATTACTACTTTTTCTTATCATATTTTGTTAGATACATCTTTCTTTTATCAGATATATCTCAGAATATCTTCTAAAATATACTATGGTTAGTATTAATCATTTTATATATCAATTAGTAAAATCTTGTTAAATATTTTTTTGTGATTTGATTTCCCACTACCCATCCGAGCTTTTCACTAATGAGGTTGATATGAAGAAGGTAGAAGTCAGAGGAAGTGTAGTGACTTGAGTGTGGAGAGTGTGAGAACCATTTAAGAAAAAAGAAATGCCCAAGTACAGTGCTTAGATTAAAACCCTGACCTCCCTATCACCGGTGAATCAAACAAGACAAGACCAACACCTTTGTCTACTGATGCGGAACATGATAAATCATCTTGTACTACTTTTATTAGCATCGAAAGCAATGAAACCTCCATTTTAGTCTTATTTCTAATTAATTGTAGAACTGAGAATTGAAGGGAAAACATTTCATATACTAAGGATATAGGCCTATAAAGGTGAAATTGAGGAATTATTTTAAATTATCCATACAGATTAAACCTTTTATAACTTGTACAATGATCTTTACAAATGTAAATCTTCTCATCAATGGACACACAGGCCACAAAGCCAATATAATCTGATTTGATTGGTCAGTGAAGGTGGAGGTACAATTCCTCGTATGGTGTACTAGGGGTGATTTTTCCTAAAGTACAGCAATACTTCAACTTTAACCACTTTCAAGTTTCGCCGCTTGGCTCTTTCGGCGGGTTTCAGTTATAACCACACATTTCCAAATTTTATCACTTTCTTTGCTCTTTCGTTGTATTTTGTCACCACCACCCGCTGTCTTGTTTCTTTTGTAGTTCATACTTTGAATAGGAAGTAATTTTTATCACTGTGTCTTACTACCTGTTCGGATGATATGCATATGTACTAAATACACTAGTGTGTTAGGGATGAGGTAGGTTGAATTTAGAGGAAGGTCACTAGCAATTGTATAGAGGGAGTGTTGAAAAATATTAAAGGAAAATCATCCTTAGTATACCCGAATGGGATTTGAACCCCGAGCTCGCCGTCATCGCCAGTCCAGTCTATTGCAAGAGAGACGCCTTAGATTAGGGGGGATCCAACACGTTTTCTTAAAGTGCCAAATATAGTTATCAGTTTGAGCCATGGACCAAAGATATATTTAGTAATTCCATCAAATTAATTAATAAAAGTCCTACAAACAATAATTTTTAATATTTATAAAAACAAATTTTGGCCGGTTGAATCTTTTAAACTTTCACCCCCCCCCCCCCCCCAAAAAAAAAAGTTTAATAATCTGCAAAATATTTATCCAGTGAGATATGCACGCACACACACTTTCACAAAACAACTTAGCATTAAAAAATATATATTATACATATCTCCAGCTAATCTTTTTGGGTGTGTGCCTGTGTGAAGAGTTACGGAGGTGAGTCGCTGGAAGGAAGTGTTGCAGCAATGTCTGACAGCAGTCGAAGGCGAGATTGCCAAGTTGGCTGATGAGAAGGCTCAGACCGAGCGGGAACTGGAGAACCTCAACGAGGCATTCAATGTACTTGCCGAGTGTATGACTCTCCGGGACGGTCGTCAAGGGGCAGACCTGGTGCAAGACCAGGCATACATGGAGCTAAAAAACGTAAGAGAATTAATTAAAGTGGTTGTGATTACTCTATGTCAAATGCACTTGTATTGTTTTTATGGAACCTGAATCAAACATAGCACACTCTTTATATATATTTGAAAATATAACCTAATAAGATTATTTTTTAACTATCTATATTTGAATCACACTATAAAACGCATAATAAAATTGTTACTTTTTAGGCCCTTTAAACTAGATAAAACTTGTTTTAAAGACTCAATGGAACTTGAGTACAGGATCTCAAAAATGTATTTTGACTCACAGTTCTTTGGAATACCAACTAGAAACATCTAGTTATCAAAAAACAAATTTTTTTTAGGGGATAAACAATGTTTTATTGCCATGTGGTTTATTTCTAAACCATGTCTTAGTACTTGTTTGGGTTCATAAACTAGCATTAATTACGCTGATGGAATAAGGATGAGTAAATTAACATTTTAGAGGAAATGTACTTGCACTTGTGTGGAGATAGATTGAGAAACCATTTAAGAAAAAAAACATTCTAAATACACCCAACGGGGATTCAAAGCCTGATTTCTCTGTTACCGGCAATTGAGTCTAACACAAGAATGACGTGTTAGAACATGTAACCACCAATGTAGGTTTCATACCGAGCTAATAATAGACTAATAACATATAGTGAATTCATCATCATCGACGGTGACCTGGTGGTCTAGGGGTAAGGTGTCAGACTTCTATGCTGGCGGCCGGGGTTCAATCCCAGGTCCCGGCAAAGATTTATCTGATTACCAAACCCTTCCTTCACCTCTGACAAGACATCTTGTGAATGTGGGGAATGCCAGGCCTCCACCGTGGTTCGGATTCCACGTTAAACTGTAGGTCCTTCATTTCATCTCACAATCGCCCTACCATTACACATTAGCGTAAGTGTGTATAACCCGAACGGGTAGTAAGACGCGGTGCAAATAATAATAATAATATCATCATCGACCGTTTCCAGCCTGTGACCAGGTCAGTTTAGTAAAATGCCTCCATCTTCCTCTTTTTTCCCCACCATTCTTCCTCCTATAATCATGTCTATTTTTCTCCTCTCACCTGCACACTTTCTGTTATCTGCTTCTCCCATAGAATTCTTAGTCTTCCTTGCGATCTTATTCCTACACACCAAAGAGAATGATTGAGAGGATGTATGTAGTTTGTATTGAATTGAAATAACTAATTACACATTTAATTTCACACAACATTAAGGTAAATAATACCTTTGTCCCACCAGGCTTAGAACCAACAAACATAATAATCTTTCAAGCTAAGGAATTTGACAATTAAATGAGAACCTTTGGATTTCAGTGTACCATTGAATTTTGTTGTTGTTATTTCTCAAAAATAAACAAAAATTATTCCAGTTAATTATTTATCGCAAAACCTCTCACTACTTGTTTGAGCAATCAACATATCTACAGTAATGGGCAAGACAGTTAGGAATTAAGAAGGTAAAATTGAGGAAATGTATCCACATTTGTGAGGTGAGAGAAAGTAAACTCATTCAGAAAAACCACCCTCAGTATACCTGGTTGAGATTCAAACTTCCATCTCCCTGTCATCGACACTCCAGTCTATTGCTATAGTAACACCTTGAACCATGTGAACACCGAAGCAAGTTAGTATATTAGTTAACAGTCCTGATTTCTTTTTTACTCAAAGGCCTGGGCCAAAATACCTTCTGGGCACATTAAGGTTATTATTTATTTTTGCCTAGGGCTGTAGCAGACTGGCCAGGGTGTCAACTTGCCCGATAAAAGTTGTATACAGATTTATCCCACTTAAATCCAGCGAAGTTAAAAACTATTGGAGAGAAGAAATTTGAATATGAAGCTGATTGCTCTTAATATAGGGTACTGCATGAAAAATGCTTTTAAACTAGTTTACCGTAAATGTGTCAAATTTTCAGTACAAGCAAACTATTTTAAAATATCCACCATTTATTTAAAATGAAATAAGGCAATTATAACAATCTATATTTACATTTAGTATCTACTGAATACTGCCAGTGATATGTAAAATATATGTAAACTATGGGCTAAATACTAAAAAATATACATTTATCTCGCAAAAATTTTGATTGGACCCTTTTTCCACTCAAGTATTTCTTGAAAATCTTATAAATTTCCTATAAAAAATTAAGTGATAGCCCTATAGCTGTGGGTGGACCCCCTTTGTCTCCTGGCAGCCAATATTTTTAGACTCAGTCCGCCACTGCTATAGGGTACATTGTTTTAACGACCTCCAATAAATGTCGGTGTAGACTTTTCTCCGGCCCTTAGTTTAAGTCTCGGTACACCCCTGTGTTCCACATCCTTGCCAAACTAACCCTAGGAGCTGGAAGTGTTGGAAGCATTGAAGAAATCCCTGACCACAAAATCTCAGGCATCATGGGAGCAGCTCAACAGATTGAAGGAGATCGAGTTAAGCTACAGCTCGACATTGGCAACAAGGTCGACGCTATTAACATCGACAGGGAGAACCTCGAGATGGACAAGAATTGCTCGGGTACCAGCTTCAAGCCGGATCCGCTCCGCATACCCAAAAAGTGAGAAACTGAGGAGATAAAGTACATATACACTACATACCTTCTTTTATATTTAAGGTGGCAATTAGGAAGTTAAAATTCAGGTCTAAATGTCCATGGTTTGATTCCAGGAGGTAAGGATTTGATATATTACACAAAGCAAACCTATTCTGCTACTATTGTTGTGTGGTAGGCGGGTTTAAATCTTGGTTTCAAGGGTTTATTACAGTGATTCTTAACCTTTTATTACTTGCGGTCTCCTAAATATCCTAAAATATTTTTGTGGTCCCCTAGTTTTTACTAAATATTAATCATTAAGATTTACTCTAAAATAGTGTCTTTATTTACTAATTATAATAACAAACAAATAAAAAAACATAAATTAACTTACCTAAATGTATTTAATGGTCACCTCTGGTGTTGAACACTTTCCACTAATTTGTCTGGTCTTGTTCCGAATACATAATTCAATGCTATTCACATGCGGGAGTTGATTCGGAGTCAATTTCGCTGCTTCTTTTTAATATTTACCATTGTGAAAAATCTCTTTTCATATAAACAAGTAGAAACAAACGGCAGAAAATTTTGAATTTTGGTAAACATATGGGTATTATTTATACTATCCATGATTTTTATTATTCGTGCTTTCCCTCTCCTTCACTACCCCTGAAAATCAAGAGTCCACTGTACTTACATGTTTACGATAGTTGAATTCTTTCTTCCAAAATGTAAAATTTAAGATAGTTGGCTTTAGTAATAAGCAAATAAAATTTTAAATTACTTTTCCGAGGTCCCCCAAACCTTTCACCTCCCCCCCCCCTTCCTCTACCCCCTGGTTAAGAATCTCTGGTGTGTTATATTCACTAATGTAAGAAAGTAAGCTCTTTTTCCTACTCTTTTTTCCTAATCTTGTTCTTCATTCCATTTCGCCTACTATTTTATATATCGCCAATATTTTTAATTTAAATTTTATCTATGCTAACTTATGTGTGTGTGGATGCACACACATATACCACACACACACAATATGTTAAAAAGTGTAATAGGTGCTATGTAACTTTCTAAATATAACAGCTGCACATTTATCACAAAAATAAGACTCTCATATCAGCATGGGGAAAAAAAAGGTGCAAAATAAAATAATATTTTCAGATATAAAACTATTTTTTTAGTTATAGGCCTATCAATCTTTTATTTTTTTGACATTCTTTTTCTGACTTGATTAGTTGTTTTGTTTAGATCTCATAGTAAAAGCAATACGGTAAAACCCCGTAAATCCGAACTCTCTGTATTCTATCACTTAAGATGGAGGTTTTTGTTGTAGAAATGTATATTTTAAAGGTCATTTTTCTTGCCTTTTTTTTTGTTAAATAAGTCCTTTCTAAGCATTTTCTTAAAGAAAATTTAAAATCTTTGAAAATGATTTTAAAAAGTTTATATTATATGAATTATCGGTGCTTTGATAAAACATGAATATTCATATATCAGCTATTTTACCACACACTTGTTGACTGAAGAAGATAATGTATGATTCCAAATGAACTTTGTGCCCTTTTACCGGCTTTCTTATAAAATCCACATTCCTGGTGAGACCTTCACTACACCTAATTTGGAAAGGGTTTAAGGGGGAGGGTAGATCAATTTTTAGAATTCAAATGAACTGTGTACTATCTCTACATTCCTGGTGTCGCACATTATACCATGTCTGGAAAGGGCTGTAGCGGGATGGGGAGCTATCGCTTTTAAAGCAGGTATTTGTATTCCGATATTAAGTAGAACACATGATTTCAGCTGTCAAAAGATTTTAAATGCATAGTTTTCATTTATAAAGTGCACATTATATTTATTTGTTTGCAATCATTTTATGTGTATTTAGAATGCTTTAAACCAAACCATCTAAAACGAGTAATTTGAGGCAAATAATTACTAAATTCTGAGAGGATATTTTTTTCTACAGAGAGTGAAATACTTTTCTGTAAAACATATGAAGTGAGAGTGGTTGGAATTAGATAAAAGATTTAACCATTCAACAGCATATCAGTTGCAACAAACATGTCCTTGGTATTAAGAATATCAATAAAAAGAAAACCTTTCAATCATTACTTGCACAAAATTCATTCACGAATCAAGAAAAATCCTCAACATTTTATAAAGATTTGTGTAACGTTTTGGTATCCGCGAACATTCCTCTGTGGAAAGTGAACAATGTTAAACTAAAGGATATCCTGGGACTGTATACAAGCCATTCTATTCCAGACGAATCCACACTGAGGAAAAACTGGAAATAGACAGACCAGGAGAGATATTTTTGCTTACATTTATAGTGTAAATCCTAACCCTTGTAATAAATACATCATATTATGGAATTTAAATCAAATTTTTTAGGTAATTATTTAGAGTTTTTAGTGTGATGTTTTGGTCATTTCAAGGTAATCAAAATTCGGGCCCTGATTATGACCAAAAAAGTCTTGACATAAAAAGTGCATAGACACTGACCTTTTCTCACATCCCCTATATCCCTACCTCAGACCAAATTTTGTCCAATCTGAACAAGCTTTGTTCCCAACTAGTACTGTATTTCTAATCTAATCTTATCCAATACAGTTGTATACCTTACGAAGCATGGATGGAGCACTCTCGTTTCAACAAACTAAAAGCAGACAATGAGATAACAGCATCCAGCAAACTGCGAGAGACCCTCTTTGTGACCAGAGAGCGCACCAATAATGACCTCAAGGCCCAGCACAACGCTACAGACTACGCTTTCCGTAGATGGGTCTATGAAACCCAGCGGGCCAGGAATGAACTGGAATGGCAACGCAAGAAGGTGTTATTTATTAATTATCTCGGAACAGATCAGACTTTTGTTAGCAGTACACTCTGGTACCAGTACCGAGTATTAGGACTTAAACCGCCTCAGTGGTGTACTTAGCTAATGCACTAGTTTTGTGTAGAACTAGACTGCTGAGGACGGGATATCAAGGTTTGAATCTCGGTTATGTGAACCGGGGAGGTGGAGGGGGTTTCCTAAATGGTTTTTCCCGGTGCTAAATTAATTAATAATTAATTAGGTTCTTAAATTAAGACTGTTATGTCTGTGGTGGGTTTTGTGTCAATGCATTTTAGCACCCGTTTGGGAATATTGTAAACTAAACTTTATAGGAGTTGATGGGGATTCATAGAGACCAGAGCAAAAAAAAAAAAAAAAAGGTGTCACTTGAAAACTGTTTTTTGCAATTTAGCTTGACTATTATTTTAATTTTCAAACCCGTTAGTCGTTATTTTACCGGGTACAATAGAAGAAACACAAAATACAATTTTATTGTTAAGAAAATAAAACTCACACTGGTGCTATTGAATTTGGCCCCCAAGGGCCCACCTACCTCACCTTAGTTACTACATTCACGTTTTACACTCTCATTAATTGTGCCAAAGGGATAGGGATGATGATGGTAGAATTTGAGAGGAAATTCACCTACATTTGTGTGAATGGAGAGTGATAAACCACTTAGGAAAAATCACTCTCGTACACCCAGCAAGGATTCTAACCCCAACCTCACAGTAACTTGCAAACCAGACTAAAATAAATTTGATCTTTAGACCGCAGGCTAACGGGGGTGGGTCTAAATTAGCTATTTTGAGAAAACACGCTTAAAAGGGCGAGTATAAAGAAAAAAAAATCAGTCAAAAAAGTAGACCGCTCACATAAACCACTCTTTAAGGTTGGGATGTAAAGGAGGACGTGTGAAATGTATGCTTACAGTTTTTATAGTAAAACATTTTTTTGTCAAAATAAATAAAATATTGCTCCAGTAGAAACATATTTTAGTTTAATCTCCTTCATATGAAGAAATCAAAAGTTGTTGAATATATGTCATGAGCATAGCAACATTACATGAGAAACTTTTTAAATGAAGAGAACAAGTTATAATTAAATTCCAGGACATCCATGACAGACATCCAACAACTGTTGGTATCACCTTGTGAAGAACATTAAACTTTATGTTTCTACTGAAGATAGATATTATTTATTTCTGCCAAAAAATTTTGGTATAGATTTGCAAAAAATACTGCCCTTAAATCACATTTACCTACATACCCACCTTAGAGTAATGTTCCTATCAACAGCTCCTGGATGAAATGAGTAAATTGATGAAAGAAACTGAAGACTTGCAGAAGGCTCTAGACAACAAGACGGATGCTCTGAAGCTAGCCGAGACTCGCCTGGAGAACCGCATGTTTCGTCCCGGTCCAGAGCTAGTGGAGGACGAGGGTCAGATAAGTCTCAAAGATGAAGTGCTGCATTTGCGGCAAACTAGGCAGGACCTCGCCGATAAGATTGCCAGTGCTAAGTAAGTCTTTTTTTTTTACTTGAGGTATTTAACGTGTATGGTCTGAACTGACTTGTAAACTAGCTTAAATATAGAATAGACACAACATCCAGCTCCCGACCGTTAATCCATCACTTTAAAAGGGGAAACCCACATTTCACCAATACCCTTAGTTAAGTAGAAGGAAATGCTACAGTCTGAACTAAGGTGTCATATTTTTAATAAGTGTTTATATTTAATGTTGTGTTTGAGGTTTTTTTTAGCTATAGTAGACATTAAACTGTTATTATCTAAGACTCAATTTTGAAGACCTTGATAAATCTTTAAAAAATTAATTCACTTGAGAGGATCATATAATAGAGCAGCTTTCTCAAATATATGTTTAATATTTACTCAAATTTCACAGAATCGTACACTCTAGAATGCAAATTTATCCATCAGATCCTCTAATGGTTTTACCTTCAGCAGTTCCAATAAAAAAAATGATACAGTAGCATTATAATTTTTAAATGGTTGGAATTTACTATGTGCACAGTAAATTAAGGAGCTTAGGGCAATACATCAAGTCAGCATCTCAATGCCCAACTACGGGATGCAAAGTTAATAGAACCTGGTTATAGTCAACATCTTCACATTTTAGGTACCACTCACTCAATTTTCACTTGCGTAAAAATGTAATGACCTCAATAGTTTGTGTCACTTTTAAAAGTTTTAAACACAATTCATTATCAGACTTGCTTCAGTGGTCACGTGGTCTAAGGAGTCACTCTTGCAACAATACTGAGGACAGCGAGATTGGGATTTGAATCCCGGTCGGGTGTATTGAGAGTGGTTGTTACAAAATGGTATTCCGTTATCCCTCTGCGTAAAAGTGGATACACTTCCTCTTAATTCAACCTTACTCATCTATAACTCCTGAGTGTAATTAGTATATATTCGTATAACCTGAACAGGTAGTAAAAAGCGATGGGAAAGAATAAAATAAAAAATAATCCTGAGGGCAAAAAAACAACTGCCAACTATGTTTTAAGAGAAATAATTTATGACAAGGCCATCATATTACAATGAATCAAGTGCGCGATGAGACGATTTTATGATTTATTTTCAGGGGTACATATAACACTCTGGAGAACCTGCTAGTCTGCCTGGATGCAGACTTGGCCAACAAGGAGCATGCCCTCATGACGGACCTACGCTGCATGGATGTGAGGAAAAAGTTGAAAGGTGGAGCAGCGCATGCTTCCCCTGCCACCCAAACAGACCGTAACATACAACTCACACGCATGGAGGAAGAGATTCCGCCCAGTTAAACTTAGAAACTGACCTAACTTTGGTGAGCGGAGGATTTACATAATAGCGGACGTTTGTATTGTCATCTTGTACTATTTGTATTTTACACTTATTTTAATATAAAAACAATTGTATTTTTATGTCGGCTGATGTATTTTTGAAAATTTATATTTACACACTAAGTTTCTAATAATAAATCTAATTTTGAAAAATATATTGTTAATTTATTGTTTATTATTGTTTATTACAGTTGAGCCCCTTAGCTTACTTTCTATCTGATAAAACTTACAATGGCAGTGGAAAATATTGTGTATTCATCATATTTTCCAGACCAGAGAACCTTCACAAAGATAAGTTGGCTCCCTAACCTTTTAATTTCCGACGACCTATAATCTTGAAATAGTACATTATTTAACCTAACCTTTCCATTGTAGAGTTCATTACTACTATGGCCATATCCAAACATGACTTCCTTCCTGCACTCATTTTCTTACAGGCATGATCTTTATTAGAATTCAACCCCGACGTTGTCGGCAGTTTGGACAGGTAAGCCATGTTTCAACTCCCCCTTCTCCCTAAAAAAATATATGTATATTTAGCTGGGACACACTTGTCATCGCAAAAGAAACAAAGTGTTTAATTCAAAAAAATGAAATTTATGTTGTTCAGTTGGTACGAAATGATTTTAATTTTTTTCATTTCAAGTGGTATTGGATTCATGTATTTGTCCCAGTAATTAAGAGTGAATGATGAATATTTATACGAATTTGTCCATTCTTAAGAAGATAATATTTTGAAAAGTGACACTGCCATTAAGGCATCCTTGAACAAGATTGTATCAACTCGATTTAAAGATGAAAACATATCTGTTAAGTTTTTTGGTATTTCAGTTGTCAATAAAGGCTAGGTCAAGGTGATTTTTTACTCAAACTTTTCTCCCAACAGGCCAAAGTTTGCAAAAGTCTAATAAATGTGCAGCGTTATTTTTCTTAACAAGCAATTTGGTAAAAACTGTTAATTTTTGTCATAAGTTGGTTGGACACGGTGTGGTTTAACTGGTGGCCTGTCAGCCAAATGTGGACAGAGCTCAATGAAAATGTGGCCCTCACAACATCCTGGAGGAAAATTAAAAGAAGATCTCTAGATGGCAGATATGAAATAGCTAATGATTAAAAAAAAAATATTTATTTAACAAGGTCTTATCAATTTTTTTAATGGATTTGATTAATAAAAATATAGCATATTTATAATGCTAATTGGTTTTTTGAAGATAAATAAACTTGTTTTGAGGCAGTAAAATTTGGAAGATTCCACCAATCAAAAATACAATTTATAAATAAGTATTGAAAATAATGGTTTATTAAGTGTTTGCAAGCCTGTATTACATTGATGAGATTACTAAATATATATTTGGTCCGCAGAGGAAATGATAATCGAATTTGACCCTCCGGATGAAAAACATTGGACCACTGAAGGTAATAATAATAATAATAATGATATAATTTATAATTAAGAGAAAAAATGTTTAATGTGGTTTAAAAATTAGACGAAATATGATGAGTTACCAAATTGTCTAGCATTATTACTATAGGTTTGGATCAGATGAAAGAAATAAAGTTGTAAGAACAGAAATTTATAACATCATTTAAAGCGGTGTTTCCCAACCTTGTGGGAAGTGAAGTGCGGGGGTGGGCTATAACAATTCAAAAATGATGTTATGAATCATAAAAATTGAAAATTTATATTATTTAAACCACTTTTTCAAAGTATTTAAGATAAGATTTCTTGCTGTATTGGCAACGCTACCTAACAGTTGTAATAAATTCGGTGACCACCCAAAAGTGTAGAAGCACAGGTTTAATTTCAGGCTCACAAGACTCGGATTCATCCTCCAATTCTCCCCTCTACCTTTCCCCTAAGCCAAGGTTCACAAATTTTTTTGAGCAAAGTAGTTCTTGCAGAAAAAAAAAAAAAAGCTCGAGCTATCCTATAATTTTCTACACTAATATTATAAACATTCAAAAATTATAGTTAACTTTTACAAGAATAAAAGTATTAAACGAACAGAAAATCTCATGTGTTCTGGCTGCACATTTGGTAAATGTCCTTTATTCATATTTGAAAAAATTGACAAGCTTAATTATTGGTGCTATTTTATAGTGTTAAAAACCAATAAAGAATATTATATTATTATTATTATTATTATTAGCACCGCGTCTTACTACCCGTTCGGGTTATACGCACTTACGCTAATGTGTAATGGTAGGGTGATTGTGAGATGAAATGAAGGACCTACAGTTTAACGTGGAATCCGAACCACGGTGGAGGCCTGGCATTCCCCACATTCACAAGATGTCTTGTCAGAGGTGAAGGAAGGGTTTGGTAATCAGATAAATCTGTGCCGGGACCGAGGATTGAACCCCGGCCGCCAGCACAGAAGTCTGACACCTTACCCCTAGACCGCCAGGTCACCTCCAAGAATATTATAAAATTGCCTCAAGGAACCTGATGTAGCTGGTGGGGCCCAATGGCTCAGCAAAGCAAAGTTTGAGAAACACTGACCTATGCTATCATTGTGACCATGTACAACACCACCGAATCACCAACTTTGACTCGCTTAAAAACTAAAAAGCATTGTTGACTTAAAAGTGGAAAGCGATTTGCGAAGTGCTGTCAAACATTAAGACCGATATTCATGAACTGATGAAAACAAAATTCGGCTAACCATCACAATAATCTTAAGTTTTTTTTTCTACATTCATCCTGCCAGTATTACATTGATTTTAGTTTAAAATATAGAAGTGACTAGAAAGCATAAACATTTTAAATAAAATATTCCCCCCAAAAAATAAGGATGAGATGAAGGGGTTGGGAATTGGATGGCATCAGCTGAAAATGGGTGAGAACCACTGATTTAAACTAGATATGTCACGATACCTTTTCTCAATTCTAATTATTAAGGTCAACCTCGATTCTTGAACATTTCCTATTTTATTATTTTTCCACGCACACACCCTCATATAAATCATATTATTTTATTCAACTTCATAGAATAGCAAAAAAAAAAAAACTTTAATAAAATGCAAGTAACACAAAAGTTCATTTTTGAATAATGAAAAAGATCCTTTTAATAAGGTATTAAAGCATATTTTACAAGATTAATAAAATAATTGGAAATTACAATAGAAAGCATGCATTTTTACTTTCAATTAAAGCCTCACCCTTTTAAATTCACCAAATGTTAGCTGTTAACTGAATCAAAATATGTAGCAAGTAGCGGAAAATAAACTAATATAAGATCAGAGATAATCGTTTACTACTTGTTCTGAATTTTGCCATTTGCTTAGTTGTCAGTAATTTAATTGAGAGCAGAGAATTGTAATATGTTTAAAAATGAGGTGGTCCAATGGCTAAATAATTTTATAATGATAGTTGATAAAATAATTAACATATAACAATTGTTATTATTAATATTTTAAATATAATTATTAGTTCCCTTTTATTAATGTGATATAATTATAATATATATAAATACTAACCATAGCCAAGAAATGTATCTTTACTTCCAAAAACAGTTGGCACAGTGTTTTTCTATAAATTATAAATGGAGTGATCAGTGTTTGTGTTCCCTCGCCTCTGCGTTTGATAAAGGCAACAATGCCGAAATATTACCATATTTGTGTTAAAATGTATGTGTGTGACCACTTCTGCTATAGAAGACTGAAGAAAGGAAGAAGATGTCACCTTTGTGTATTGGATTCTTCCCACATTTTTCTTCTTTCCCAAGGTGGGCTTTCTTCATCAAATTTACTCTCAATAGTTTATTTTCCCCTTTTTATTTAGTTTTATCAATTTCCGTTATTTTAAGAGAATCGTAATATTAAGATCAATTCTCAATTCTTTCGATAATAGTAAGAATCGAGTTTGACATCCTAATTTAAAGGCTTGTCAAACTTAGTCAAGTGTCTAAACAAACAATGATTTCAAAAGGCAGGTTTTTGCGGTTGACTTGGTTACGCCTTGGTATCGAGTGTTTTTGACCAACTGGTTCTGACCAAGGAGGAGCGTGAAAACGATTGTGAGATGTTTTTCTTAAACAAAAATGACAGTTGGGGTGGAGTAGATCTAACAGCTGGTAGGTAAATTTATGTAATCCTACTACAAGTACTGCAAATCGACAGAAAATGAGCTTTTAAATTTGATTGATGCTCATTTTCAATAGTCTTAATATTTACGGAACCTGTCAAGCTAAACTTATATTTTTAAAAATAACCTTAAGAAAACATGAGGCACATATATAATATTAAATAGGCCAAGATAATAGTATTCTTTTTTATCCCTAACTAAACGGTTTTAAGAACCTACTTACTGTCATGTATTTCTAGCTAGTAATTGCTGTCCATTTTAATTTATAAAAACTTAAAATCCATTGACTACGAACATGAATGTGATATTTTGAAATTGGCGCACAAATTCTAAGCTCTTTGGTCGTAACCATACTTTTTAGTCTGGTTAAGGAAAGGGTTATCAAACCGAGATCTGGTATGTCTTGGTCATAAACATTTCATTAATATCGATACCAGGTCAACTGTAAAAGCGCTCTGATCATAAACAATGATATCAGGTCAACCCGCGGAAACTCGTCTATTGTAAATTAAATATAAAATAACATTTTGACAAACACGTTTGCCAAACAACTTATTAGTTAACTGGTTTGCAAAAATCCTTAACATGTAGTAAGTAATACACAATGCTAAAAAAAGGAATGAAGGTAATTAATAGTAAATTTGCAATGTATTTTATAATTTCACTTTATTTATTACAAATATATAACTAAGGTACATTTTCTCCACAACCAATTCAATTGATAAACAAAAGAAATATAAATTGGTTATGTATGGAGTTTTGAAAATTTGATTTGTGAACTTTTGTAAATGATACTTCATAATTTTTCAAAAAATATTTTATATCAAAATACCAAGTCTCTCCTTAAGAACTTAACAAATACCAAATATTCTAAAAGATTTTATTTACTTGGACAATCGATTATTTAAAGTAAACTACATTAAAAACAGTGTGACTTTCAAATTATAACACGTATATAGGTTTTTAAATAATATTTATAACAATTCAGTAAAATCAACTATTGTTAAAAGTTTATCCTAAAGTGTTTTGTCAATTCATTAAATAACATACTGAAAATATTTCAGTGCGAACAAAATATATTTAATCAATATGCATAGTGATTTTCCCCAATGTTTCGCTGTAAAATGGCACTTTTTCATAATGATGTATACGATAATCTTGATTACTCATTAAATTTAAAATAATGCATAAAATAATAATTAGAGTACGGTATGTTAAACAGCCAAGAGCAAAACATAATTTCACAACAATTTAATGTTATTGGTTTTAACAGCAATATCAGCAATATATGTATACAGATAATATTTATAGACTTGTGCAGGTATAAACACAAAACTACAAAAAATAAAGTTAGTTTTATAAACACAAATTTGTTTTTCTATGTTTCTATTTAACCATAAGAAATTGTTTTAAAAAAATTTTCTGGAATATTTGAACGAGAAAAAATTTGTGATAAAAACATTTTAGAGATAAAAAAAAAAGCTAAAACTAACTTAATCATGAATAAAAGTTATCCTTAGTGTGTTAGTGTTGTAAAGAAATAACATTGCAATAATAAAAAAATTAAAACAAGTGTTCCAAGTGTAATGACAAAACTATTTATATAAAAAATGGACATACTTTTCAAATGTTTAAAAAACCTCAAGGAGAACTTATTTTATTTTTTGAGTTTTATTATATTATAAAGGAAATAGGGCGAATAATTAAAAGGAACAAACATAGTTTTTTACAGTGAAAAGAGGAAGAGAGTTCACAATTGGCAATGCTGGCACAAGCTTATTCGATTGTTACTGCTCAATTAATTGCCCTAGAATTCATAGATCGAATCATATTATCATGATGAAGCTCAAATTATGAAAATCTAGGAGCAATATTTGAAACTCTTTCTGACCCATGTCTAGACATTAACAAATATCTTTATTATTGCTTAATCCTAAAATTTATTTATTGAGTGCTTTTTAAACAACATTAACAATGTGAATTGTTCATATTATTCTTTGTTGTACTTTAAACATTGATATTCACATGTATTATTACTACATAAATATAGTGCTATAGTGCTAGTGTAAACTAATATAAGTGTGTGTGGGTGTGCATGTGTGTCAGTGTGAAAAAAGAGGTATATGTGATTCTATCAAGTCCTAACATATATCTCCTTTCAGGTCAGTTTCCTTCTCTATTACATTATTGTAAAGTGTTTACACACTTTTATAATATATTTTGTATGGAAGTTATTTCACATTTTTAGAAAGTGTCTCCTCTTACTTCTTTACCAAACCATTAAAACACCCTTTTAAATAACTTTCAGAGCTATCCATTATTTATCCCCCTTCTTTCCACCCACCAGCCGCTTTTCCCCTACTTTAAAACCCTGCATATACCACTGGCAACAGTTTTATGTGTGAAAACAGTTCCTCCTTTCATTGTGAAAGACATTGTGTTCTATTTGTTTTTATCATACTTCCTGGGTAGTTTATTACACAAATTAGTATGTCTTGTCTAAGCATAACTCTTAAGGCCGGCACAGACCAGGTGTTAAATTTAAATGCAACATTATAGCTAGCACTAAGATATTAATATGTGCACACCAATTACTATAAAATATTCTGTTTTTCTTGTGACACATTTACACAAAATGGCCAGGAAAACATATGACTCTAAAAAAATATGCCAAAGAGCAAATTGATGTATAATATTAGCACTCTAAGGGACAAAAATTGGTGAGTTCCATAATTTATGTGATGGTTCCGTCTTTGTAGTCACTGCTACTCACCTGTCACACGTAGAAAAGCAACTTTACCTCCTCTATTAATACTTTCACGTTAAAAGAATGATATTATATCAACACTTATTTGTGTATTGGTGTTTACAGGATCACTATAAAGTTGCACATGGTCACCCTTGCATTCTGAGCAGAGTTTTAAAGCCTATAGCGCACTATTTTTTAATTCGGTCTGCGGTCTTCCATCTATTTACATTCTATACTAAAGTCAGCTATAAAGTTCATATAGCGATTGGTCTGTGCGGCCTTTAGTTATATCTTTGTATTTTAACCTGCACAATCAATACACTAAAAATAATTGTTTCAATAAAATGTTACAATAAAATAAAAAAGTTCTAAAAAAACTACAGGCTCTAAAATGGAATGGCTAAACAAATTTAAATGCCATAATGGTTTGGTCCCTTTTTTTAAGTCGAGCAACGCAACAAACAATACACAGTAGCCATTTCACTATAACTAGGAGAGCATGAGATATTTACTTTCCTTATATAAAATTATCACAGTCTAATACAGTACCTCAATGCAATGTGTTTATGTGTGAAATGAAATGTATTTATTGTAATCACTTAAATATAAAGAATAAATAAAAATCCTTGCACAAACTATTGGAAGTAACCAGAAACACAAGTATATAAGTATAAGTATAAGTTATATTGTAAATCAAAACAGTTACCAACCTATTATATTATAGATGATAAGTAATCCAATACATTAGCTTAGTTTGTAGCGTGTCTACTGAGCTAAGGGTCCAGGGTTCGATTCCCAGCATAGCCAAAAAATTTATCATTGCTGAAATCTGGGTTTACCCTTTCACATTGATAAATTAACGGCTGGGGACTGGATATTGTGCCTAGACTTAAGTTATATTATAAGACATACAAATGACAGGCCTACCAAGCAGTCAGAGGAAAATATATGGCTTTAATAAAAAAAAACTAACCCAGGCCACGAGATGGAGACAGTAATAGATGTAAAAAAAAAAGATGTTAAGTAATTCATTTGTAGTGAATATTTTTTTGTTTTCTTACTTGAGAAAATCAATGTAATATGAATTGATTGGTTGTTATGTTGAGTTATTAGTTGATTATTTTATACTGCACACTTTAATACAATAATTATAGTACAATAAATATTCCTATCTGCACATAATCACACTGCTTGAGCACATTTTCAGAAGTATAATATTAACACTAAAAGTACATTTAATTCTTTACAGGCACCTTGACTTTAAAAATAAACTTGTTTATATTTAGTCTAAAAAAAATTTTTTTAATAAAATATACAAGCCAAAATAATGGCACGATAAGATTTGTTTGCACTATGTTTTTTTAAAGTATTTACTAATTTGAGCGTCTTTATCACTCATTCTTATAAAAATGTATTTTGTTATGCTTTGCTCGCTTCGAGTGTCCTCATCAATCAAGCTTATAGGAACAAAACCTATTTTTAAGTTTCAAATGCACTGTTCTTTATTAACCACCAACACTTAAGACCATAAAAATACCAACACAAGTTTGGAGAAAGTCACAGTTTTTATAGAAACCCTGTTAAAACTAAAGCCTATGCTGGTCGTGATACTAAACTGTTGTTTCATTCCTTCTCAAAGGTTTCAATGGTTGCAACTCACGTTGAAGTCTATCAAAGTCATTGTAGTACTCATGGTCTGACTCTTCCTCGGAAGATTTCTGTTGTGTGACGTAAGGTCTCTGACCTTCCACGTTACCGTTGCACACTGGTTGTTCGACATCTGTTGTGGGGATACCAAGGGCAGGGTCCTGAGCTACTACATGATCCTGATGGCTCATTATGTATTCTGGGTTGTCCACACTCGTTTTCGTTTTACCGGCCAACGGAAGAAAGTCTGGATAGTTTCGAAAACCATTTCTTGGCTCAGTGTTGTCTGAAATAAATTAATTTCAAGTATTGTTAAAGATATTTTGGTATTTTAGAAAGTATGATGGTGACCAATTCATTTACTCATAAAAAAAAACTTGGGCAAAGTTTACCATGCATATTTAAAATGCAAGTTTATTAAAAGTATCTCATTTATTTAAGAAACTATTTTATTGATGTCAAATCACTCATGCAATCAATGCAACAACACATGTGACCCACTTTGGTGACCGTATGGTCTAAGGCATCACTCTAACAATATACAATACACATCCAGAAAGTAAGAGTACTGGTTGCCCTCTTGTGCTGTGAGAATATTTTTCCCCAAGGTTGGCAACATTGAATGGTATTGGGGGGTTCTTCTGAACACAACGAGCACAGGCGGACCTCATAAGTATTAAAACTCGCCTTGTAATGTCTGTTTGTGTGAAATATGTCGATAATAAATCTTTCCAAGTGCGAGGTGCATGCTGTCATCAAGTTCCTTCTCGCTGAAGGAAAAACACAAACTTAAATTTTTTCCCGGATCAAAACTGTTTATGGCATAGGTGTTATGAACCGAACGAATGTGTTTAAGTGATGTCATGAGTTTAATGAAGGCAGAACAAATGTTCATGAAGATCAGAAGTGTGGAAAACTTTCCATTTTGACTGATGAGTTAGTGCAAAAAATCTAGAAACCAGTTCGTGAAGACCGCCGATTGACAGTGGATGAAATTTCTGCAATGTTTCCACAACTCTCCAGATCTATCTTACACAAAACAATTACAGAAACGCTGGGATTCCGAAAATTGTGCGCAAGATGGGTCCCAAAACAAGTGACAGAGCCGTACAAAGTGAATCGGGTCACTAGCGCTTGCAAGTTCCTTGAGCAATTTGAATTGGAAGGTGAGGATTTTCTGAGCTCGATTGTGACTGGAGATGAAACCTGAGTGGCTCATTACACTCTTGAGACAAAAAGACAGTTATCATAGTGGCAGCACACCAGTTCCCCATCCACCAAAAAGGGATAATTTTGATCGAATTTCTGCCTCAGGGGGAGACGATTAATGCAGCATGATACTGTGAGACCTTAAAAAAGCTCAAGAAAGCAATTCAAAACAAACGAATGTTGACGAAGGGAGTGCGCTTGTTACACGACAACACCCGCCCACACACGGCCAAAGCCAAAGCTTTTGGACTCATTCGGTTGGTACATTTTGAACCACCCTGCATACTCCCCTGACTTGGCACCCTTAGACTTTCATCTTTTCCCCTCCATGAAGACTCACATGGGTGGAAAAAAATGTTCAACCAACAAGGAGGTGAAACGAGGTCCTGAACTGGAAGGAGATGGTGGGAGAATTCTTTGAGGAGGGCATCATAAAGCTTGTGCCACAGCTCACAATCTGCATAGAACGGGAAGGTGACTACGTGTCTACTTTTACAGTAGACATATTTACTAACAAAATTCTGTAATTTTTTTTAAATACTTTTTTAAATAGAAAAATCAAATACTTTCACTTTCTGAACGTGCCTCATACTTAATTGCTGATGACAGGGAGATCTGGGTTTGAATCCTGATTGGGTTTATTGAGGGAGGTTTATCCATTCTCCCTCCACACAAATGTTGGTGCACTTCCTCTAATTTAATCATCTCACTAGTGTAATTAGTAAATAGGATTAGCTTATAAAAAAAACAAGTGAATGCTATAATGATCAAATTTTATATGGAAGGCCAGAGTTTGACACCAACTGATAGTATTGGGGATCGTTCCCCCCTCACTCTCCTTAATGTTGTTTCTCCTTTTTCTCAAGGAATACTTGTGCATTTCCTTAAATTTAACCTTCCTTATCCTGTTTCTTTTAATTATATAGTGTGTCATGGTTTGGACTAGGTGAGATACTCATAAAACTTTCCTTAGCAATAATGGAATATAAATTGTTGAGATAAAACACTAAAAAAAACCATAAAAACACATTTTTAAAGACAAGTTTTCACTGTCACAGACAATTCTTCAGATTGAGAGATCACAATTTGTATTCCAGTATTGCTAAGAAGTGCAAGGACGAATTTGCCAGTAGGCTGAGTAGGGTCCAGCCTATAGTGGCAGGTTTTTAGAGGGCAACACATTTTGGTGGATTGTAAATAGACGCACATTCCTAAATTTTCTTATACACCATCAAAAAAATTTAAAACAAATCTGAAATTGTTGTAGTGATTTTGAGAAAACAATCTACAAACAATGTGCCCTAGTTCACTTCAATATATGTTTGTAGTCCGGTCACAAACTGTTCAGGAAAAACACAGTTTTTCTTGATTGTGCCAAGTTAAATATTACTTACGATCAAAAATTAATGGGTATGGATTACACACTCTTTCTGTATTAAGCATCGAGTTGGACATGTTGAAATCTTTAGTTAAACCATATTTCAAGTCGATAATAGGCAGTAAAGTTTACTAACAAAATACATTCAAATATCACCACAAAATGACATACCTGCCACCTTGGACTCGCCAATAATATCCATGTAGGTTGTGGTGTTCTGGCTTTGCTGCGGTGATGGCATCAAGTAATCATCTTCGTCTAGAGGCAAGTCCAGCTTCAAGGTCCCCACTTGGGCTTCCCTATTGTTGGGGATGTTGCCATCAAAACAGTCATCTTGTAGGACGTCACAATCTAGATAATATTAAACAGTTTGTGAGTTTCATCAAAAAAAGGGAAATTATATTCAAATATCTTGCTTGATTCACTGAAGGCTTTTTTTTAAAAAAAAAAAGCACCACATCGTTGGTTAATTTTAAACTAATTTTATTTTGTGACAAAAGAATAACTTTTTTAAAGATATGAAAATTAATTGTTGAGTAGGCCAACAAAGATAAGGTTGGTTAACAACAACAATGTAAAAATACACACACACACTATGAATAAGATTGTAAAAGTACTCATTTTATCAACTACTTGAAATTTTAAATTTATCTAAATAATTTCAATTTTAATTAACTTTAAGATATTTCTTATCAAACAGAATCTTTCAATATTACCCTTTGCCCGATTAAAAAATAGTTGTACAGCTATAAAAAAAATGTATTCAAAAATATTTTGTTTAGTAATCTTACTTTATTCACAGACAATTATCATTCTTAAATAGGTATATTTATTTGTATGGTACATGTATGTATTTGTCTATAAAAGAAGTACATCTTGAAATATAAGTAGCAAATATATTGATTTATACCACTCGGACTCAAATAGAAATCATTTCCAGGTTCGACGGCCGCAAGATTTAAAAAACATCACTTTTACAGTAGAGTGGGCTGGGAGATCACGGTTTGAGTCTCCCATTCAGGTGTAGTAATGATGGTTTTCCTTAATAGTATTCCGCCCGCCATTCACACAAATGCAGGTACACTTAATCAAAATGTAACCTTCCTAATTACAGACACATTAGCATAATTAGTACGTAGGTATATAACCCGGCTGGGTAGTATGATGCGGTGTTAAAACAGTTTTATACAAATTCAATATAAACTTGACTCAATGTAAAAATGCCTTTCCGCACATCCCCCCCAACCAAATGATAATAATCTGAAATACTGCTGTAGACACTTTTTTTTATTGTTTTTGTTGGACAGTGTGTAATCTTAGAATATAACGAAAGCAACTTATTGTCTCTCACCTCTACCATTGAGCGGGTCACTGCAGTACCGAGAACTGCTGCTGTCCGACCCATGTGGCCTGAGGACCACTTGATTCATGGGATGAACCCCATTGCCTGCGTAGTGCATATGTTCTCTGTCCCAGTTCTGTTGGTTCTGGGGTGTTGGGGACTCTGCGGTGACAGGGGTGCCATCCGGCCAACTTTTCATAGTGGGTGTGGGAGGAGGGGTGGAAGAACTGTTGGAAGTGGTTATCGTGGGAGCGAGGGGGGCTCGAGATTTGGGCTGAAGGTACTCATCTGCATCAACGAGAGCCTCAGGACCATCCATGGCGGAGGACAGGTTTCGTATTAGTTCTTTTTCATCCTGAAATATGGACACATGCTTGTTTAATATGTGGGAAAATATATAAAATGGTGTACTTCAAAAATGAATAAATTTTCCATAGCACATTATGACGCTTTAAAGATAATTAAATGTACAAAATAAGTGCCACATGTTAAATTATGTGTTAAGATGGACTGACCCGCTTCAGGGGCCAAATTGAATTAAGAGAAAATAAAGCACAAATGAAAGTAGAACAAACACTTCAGGATTTCAACCCTACACTGCACCTTGCTCAAGGCTTGGACAGGAAATTTAATTCAATGATATCATCTTCTTAACAATTAAGTTGGCATCACTGTGCGTAACTACCTGTTCAGTTATATTTTTGAGAAGGTGCTCTGTGGCATTAAAATAATTAAGTGTTTGTAAATGTGTGTTAGCATTTTTACTTTTATTTGTGCTTCAATTTTTATAACTCTACCATGTTTGGCAAATGAAAATACAAATTTAAAAGGGTTTTTGGCTGGAGATTGTTAAAACATACCTCCTATTATATGTCTAATTAAGTTGTTAAATTGTATTAAAAGTTATAAAAATTTGTTTGAAATCGTACTTTAACAAAATTCATTCAAATGAGATTAGCATGTTAGAACACGGAAAACAAACAATTGTTAAGTTTGCTGCAAGCTTTAGTGAAATAATAACTAAACCATATTAGTGTAATTTACGTTTACAATTAGTTTTTTCTATAAAACTGTAGAAAAAAACTTGTAATATATAAGTTAGCAAAGATGTATACATTTTCAGGGTGTGCAAAGTTTTGAAACTTCAATATAGTTTCAATAAAAATATCAGCTTCGACTTCACTTTTTAAAAAAATTCCACCATCAACAATTAAGAAGATTTGGCCAGTAAAAATATTGACAAACAAAATAATTAATGTTCAATACCTACTTGCTAATCTGATCTATTTAAGGAAAACCTCTTTTCATATTTTGTCATACATATTTGGAAGAAGGTAAAGGAAGGGTGGATTGATAACATATAAAAAGAAACAAACTAAACATGGCTTTTTACAATGAAAAGAAGAACACAGTTCACACTTTGCACTGCTGCTACTGGACAAAGAGCTAATAAATGATTCTATAAGAAAATCAATTGTTAACTGCCCAATCCCTCGACCTAGGTTTCAAGCTATCAGACGTAACACACTTTCTAAGAGAGTAAGGCAAAAAAAAAAAAAAAAAAAAAAACACATAAGAAAAAGGAAATTGGTAAGGGACACTTAGAAAGAAACATGGCTTCCTTTTTTAGGAATCTGCGTTACATGTATCACACTCCCTCCTGATGAGTTCCGATAGAATGAAACCTAGGTCGGGGGATTGTGCAGTAATTAGCTATTCTTTTCAAAAGGCATACATTACCTTTTTGTCCAGTGGCAGCAATGTTTATTGTTAACTGTGCTAATCTGATCTGTTATGTACATTTCAAATTAATATTTATTTGAAAAAAATACAAAGCAATTGAATTGTATGTTGAGAATACTTGATTTATGAGCTTATCAAACAAACAAGTGTGGGGAAAAAACATTTATTAAATGAATTTAGTGTAGGAATGTATATGAATAAGTTGTACAATAAAACAATCTACCAAAAATATTCAGCTTTTACTCGGCTTAGAATATTTCATTTAATCAATACAAATTTGTTTCAAATTGAAAAAATGGACTTCGCACATTCTTAATACAATTCATAATAAAACTTGATTGAAATTTCAAAAACTAAATCTTCTAAAGAATAGGGCATAAAAAAACTACAGGAAACTAATTTAGATTTAATTATATGAGCTAATTCATGCTTATAACACATTACTAAGCTGACATAGATGACACACAACCCCACACACATCACAGAAAGTTGCATATAATAAGAGAAAAGTGTACTTACAATGCGTACCTGGGACGAGTATGAGGGCAACCTCATAAAACGGTCCCCAGGAATGACAAGGTACCTTCCCGGGTCCCTCGCCATCTTTGCAAAGTCATCAGCAAGTTCCTTGAAACTTGGTCTACTCTCTGCGTCCAGCATCCAGCACTTGATCATTATCATGTAAACGTCGATGGTACAGCTGCTCGGCTGGGGTAGACGTTCGCCTTTTTCCAGGAGCTCAGGAACATCTCGGGCAGGGACGTTCTCATATGGCCGGCCTCCGTAAGTGAGGAGTTCCCATATCGTTACACCTGCAACATAGAAAACAAATTAATTTAATGATAAATTTCACAAGTATAAAGTTAACTTTAATAATCAATTTAGTTGTGTAGTGCGATTTTAATTAATTAATTTGTTAAAAATGTAATTTTAGACGCATGTAGATACCAACTAGGAATTAATCAACAGTACAGTAGTAAGAACACGTATGGACACTCGTCGCCCTTTTCAGTTGGATATAAAGCTGGTACATTACTCACCAAAAGCCCACACATCACTCTTATGCGTGAAGATTCTATGTTGGATGCATTCCAGGGCGAGCCATTTGATAGGCATTTTGCCACCCCCTGCTTTGTACTCGTCTTCGTTGATATCCAAAAGTTTGGCCAAACCAAAATCAGTAATTTTGACACAGTTTGGTGTCTGCACAAGTACATTCCTTGCAGCAAGATCTCGATGCACCAACCTTTTCTCTTCCAGATACGCCATCCCTGTAAAATTGAAATTGCCAAGTTAGTACCTTTCAAATCAAATTTTAAAAATCATCTTTATGATTAGGTACAAAACTCTTTTTCATTTACATAATATTAAAAAAGGTGTTATGTTTTAATCTATGAATGGCTTTATGTAATTAATATAATGCATCAAATACTAGTGTTCTCAAAAAAGTAAATTTTAATGTTTGGGATGGTATCAAACGAAGTATAAATTCGTAATGGATTTGGAAACTCCCCAAAATTAAAGATAAGAGGTTAATTTTGACTGGTAATTGAAGATATAAATGGTTAAAAACATACTTGTGGCAGCACTTTGGAAAATGCAATTGTGTTTATGAAACACAATGACAACAAATTAGGTATTATTGTATCTTTAGAATGACTACCTACTTATAGATCCTGGTAACAATCAAAGTGAAAACATTTAATTGCAACAAACGTTGAATGTTTAACCAGACTTATTACCTCTGGCAATCTGAGTGCACCAATTGAGGAGGGGCTTTGAGCCAATCTTGTCGCGATTGCTCCGTACATAATCCAGCAGGCATCCTAGAGGCATGAGCTGTGTTACCAACATCATCTGTGATGTCATGCACACACCCAACAGTTTAAGGAGGTTAGGGTGCTCGACTGTGGCCATGATGTAAGCTTCTTCTAGAAACTCCTTGCTCGTATTCGTACCAGTACCTTCACGCAAAACTTTTATTGCTACTGGGATCTTCACATTCTCTCCTTCAGGAACCCAAACACCCTGCAAGAAAACAAAAGGTTTATTGACATCTGTCATGTGGTGTTAAGACTAGATAGCTTCTGAAAGAAAGATCAGGTTTATATCCTGTTTGGGTCCACTGAGGGTGGTTTTCCCTAAATAGTTTCACAACTTTCTCTCCAAGAAAATATGGGTACATTTACTCTAAAGATTTTACTTTCCTCATCCCTGTCTCATTAGGGTAATTAATTAAAGCAATGAAGGGAAAAAAACTATTTGAAATCTTTCTAGAGACTTCCTTCTTCTTCATTAATTTCTATTTTTCAAACTAGGTTTAGAATTAGTGAAAAATGTGTTACTGTTAACAGTGCATAGCGCAAAGAATTGTTTAGTGAATATTATTTAGTTGACAATCTATACATGTGGTTCAACTTGAAATTATTGATACATTATGCACAGCTATGAAATGAGTTTTTTTCAATCAATTAGATCAATAAAAAATATATAGAATGCTTACGAGTTTCAAAAGGTTGCGACTCAGAATAGAAGAAAACTCAGTGTCTACTAAACCATTATTTCTTAGCGTACTTTATTCTGGATTATTCATTGTTAATAAAGTACTTTTAGTTATTAGTTTGTTCATGTTTAAATTTAAACCAAGAATTTTATTCACAAACTAAAACAAACACATAGTAATTATTTTTAATTACTAGAACAAACCTTGTATACAGTTCCGAAGGCTCCGTATCCAAGAATCCCTCCTTTCCTCATTTCCGCCTCTTTGACTATCCTGAGTTTGGCGAGGTTGGGTTTGACATTGGTGGTTCTCAAGGGTTCATCTTCGAGTCCTGTCAGAATCCTTGTCATTTTTAAAGTGTGCTCTTTGTTCCTCGCTTTCTGACAGCAAAAGCAGCCAAAATAATACACACGACGACTACCACTGCACCGCTTGAGCAGATACCTATCAATATCGCTGCTGTTGTGCCACTGACCGCGCTAGAATAAGGAGGGAAATGTTAGAGTATGCCATTACCTTGTAGGAGATTTTTAAGATACTAGTGAGTCTATTACGGTGCGGCCAAAGGGAGCGCAATTATTCTTACAGTTTTTATAGAAATGATATTTTTTGGTCAAAATAAATCAAATATTTCTCCAGTAGCAACATAGAGTTTAGTTTTCTGCACATACTGATATCAACAGATCTCGAATATCTGTCAAGGGTACCCTGGAATTTTGTCGAAACTTTTTCTCCTTATTTAAAAAGTTTTGACAAAATTCCAGGACACCCTATATATATATAATCAAGATCTGTTGATATTAACATGTGCAGAAAACTAAATTCTATGTTGCTACTGGAGAAATATTTGATTTATTTTGGCCAAAAAAAATGTAATGCTATAAAAACTGTAAAATTACTCGCGCTCCCTTATGCCGCACTTTAAAGTTATGTCTAGTTTATATTTGATGTTAATCCATTTCTCTATATAGGTCCTAGTAGGCTTCCTTGTGACCTGAGCTTTGCTCAAACAGAATTGCGTCAAGTAAGGATTCAGTTAATTGAAATACTTGAAGCATCTCACATATAACTTAAAAACATGATTTGCAAATTATATTAAAAGTTTCTTGGGATATTGATTTTATTTATATTTTATAAGAGTTGTAAATGATAATTTATATTGTAAACAAAAAATATTGTCACTGTTGTAATAATAGCTCATAATCTGAGCATTAACTATCCAGGCCTACTTACGTTTGAGAATCTGGTTCCCCACGTTCCGCAGAACAGTACGGATCGCTGTCCTGGGGAAATATTTTATGGGGGCATCTAGAGGACATTGGGCAGTACAGTTGAATGCTGTGTTGTTGTCTACAGACATACCATTCTGAAAGAAACATAATATTATTTTATTATAAGATTTTTGGTGACAATGGGTCCCTGCAATTCAACTCTTTAAGGGTTTGTCAATTCATCTCGATAGAGGATGTGTATCTGCCTTCTTTCTTTGGTTTTGCACAGCATCTTACCACCCATTCAAGTAATTTGCATACATACTAATTTCTCTAATATGCTGAGGATGAGGAAGGTTAAATTTTAGGGGAAATGTACCTACATTTTTGTCAAGAAAGAGTATAAATCGATTTAGGGGAAAACCACCATCAGTAGACTCAACCATGATTCGAACCCCAATCTCCCTATCATTGGCAACCAAGTATATTTAGAGTGATGCCTTACACCATGCGAACAAAGAAACATGTTTAACCTATTAATTATTATTGGAGGCTTAAGGTGCTGTACCACAAGGATTATTAGCACCTCGACCTCAAAAGTAGACACCTCGATCAGCTAGCCAATCACTGTGAGGCCAAACAGCTTAAAATACAATGATTTGTTGTTTTCTGGAACTACTTCTCTACTTTGTCTAAGCTTATACTAGAATTAGTCCTTCACACACATTTTGTCATGTCAATAAGAAAGAATGGAAAGAAAACTATAAAACTTATTATCTCAAGGTTAAAAAGAAAGTTCGCTGCTAGTTTTTAAATATTTGACAATATTCTGTTGTGACCTTGAACATTTGCAAGGCAACTTCTCAATGAGGTGGTCCCCTTAAGAGTATAAGATAGAAGAGGATGGCAGAAAATATATCACAGTCAAAATAAGTATATCCTTTTTTTTTCACCCCATAAGATAAATTGTCAGTCTATTGTTGGAACGTTGTATACAATTTAGTTAGTATATGGCATTAATAGAGCAAGCACATTGAACTATAAATATTAAATAAAATATCTAATCATGCCAGATTGTGTGAGTACAAAAATATCTTATAAGTAAATTTCATAGGAAAAACTTCATCTATTAGAAATACTTTCATGTATGTAGGCGTCAAGTTATGGGATCTACAGATATCACGTGTGGTAAGATATTTTGAATATCTATGAATTGATATTAAAATAATTTAGTAAAATGTCATCAATGTTGACTGTACAAACAAATTTGTATTTCCACGAGTTTCTTCCGTCCTTGTTTTTTTATTTCTCAGATTTTTTTCTTTTTTTTTCATTTTTTTAAATATTTGGCAAACCTGTGGAGCAAAACAGCTCGACCCCTTACATCTGGAGGATGCTGTCATAACTCACCAGATAGACCCTGTAGTTACGGCAGGCATGGCACTGAGACACCTCGGGTCCAAAGCAGCTTCGGCACTCTAGGGAGCAAGGCAGGCACAGGCTGGTGTCCTCGTCAGCGTAATGGTCGTTAGGGCACTCATCTTCGCACTGCTCTCCACTCTTGTAGGCCGAGCACTCTTGGCACACCTGCTCGTGGAACCCATACCCCGTGCACTTCTTGCAGCGAGGGTGACACTTGCGACAGATGGCCCTGCCCGCCAGCGCCCTCAGCACCCCTTGCTCTTGGGGACCCACCCACTCATAGAAGTAGCCATCTGGGCAGGTCTCGTTCTTATGCAAGCAGCGTTTCTTTAACAGTTACATTTACAGATTTTAATCAAACTATTTAAGTATTTTCATTGTTTTTAGTGTATGCATGTAATGCTAACCAAAGGTTCTCAACACTTATTGAATATTTGCTATGAACATAAAGACAGTTGAACAGAAACCTTTTAGAGGGAAGGAGGGAGAGAAAGTTCTGTTCAAGCTCAATGATGCCTGTGACAAATATTCAAGAACTGTTGAAATTGATATGTATATAAAATTAAAATAAACATACTTAGGGAAGCAATATTTTTTTCTTATTTTTGCCAACAAAAAAAAAAGTTTTTTGGTTATAAAAACTACAAAAATTTGGGCTTTAGCTCGCCCTACTTTCTAGCGTACCTTAAATAACAGACTTAAGAGACCTCATGAAGGATTTATGTCCCTGAAAGTTTCATTAGAAGCAATATAAGTGGGTTTTTTTTATTAGAGCTGGAACACTCAAAGCCTGATTCCTCGAATTCAATGATATTCAAGATATTCACGATTCATAAAATTTTCAAAAAAGTATCTCCAAAAAACTATGAAGAGCTTGACTTGAAATAACTATTTCAACCAATTGTATGTAGTTGTGTAGTTGTAAAAATATCACAAAAAAAGAAGAAAATTGTATTAATCTAATTAATTTACTATAATAGTGTTTTCTTTGTTGTTTATAATGCAAAAGACATGAAAAACAAACTATTATTTTTCAGTGGCAACTTGTATTAAATTTAATATGAACTATTTTTACTTTACCTAAAATAGTATATTTTTTTAAATACAAGGATTTGAGATTCAAAAGAAAATTTAAACTTCAAATTCGAAAAGTATAGGATTAAACCCATCTCTGATTTATTTATATTATAAAAGACTCTCATATTTAAGCAAAGTTGTCTGAATAATTTTTAAAAATTGCGAAAAGCTAAAGCCCAATGAAGTTATTATTATTATTATTATTATTATTTGGAGTCAAAAATATGTCTGGGAGTCAACTTACCACAGTGGCGTCATCACTAATGACGGCCTTCTCGCAGGAGCGACAAGCGTTGAGCCCGATGGAATTTCCAGGACCAGTGCAACCACCCAAACAGTTTTCGTGACAAGGTTTGCACTCTCCGTGGTCGTTGTACTTGCTTATTGGGCAAGACTGGGTGCAGAAAGGACCGTCCCTGACGTGCTTGCAGGAGGTGCAGTTACCTGGGCCAGGGCCATGGCACGTTGGTAAGCACTCATCGTGACAGAGCTGGCACAATTTAGGAGCAGCTTTGTACATCCTGCAAGAACCAATATGATTATAGATACATACAAGTGATGAAAGATAATTATACTGGAATTATATCTAACAGAATAATGGTAAAATCTTAGTTTACTGCATTACTTAGCAGATAATAATACACAGTTACTTCACAAAACAAATGTAGGAGGAAATAATAACATAAAAGTTTCACTGAATCTTTATGCATGCCTATGTAAAACGGTTTAGTATAAATGATTATCCATCCTATAAACTCAGTTTATGTGCTAACATTAAAGATAAATATGTGTATTTGATTACTCTTGTTTTTATGTTATCCACACATTTGTTGCAATTTTTACTAACAACTATAGATAAATAAGATGTTTGTCAATACACCTTGTAGATGGTAAGTGGGTTTTTGCAAGGTCAATAGCCAGGTTGTAAGGAAAACCAACCTTACTGTGAAAGTCCTGGCACAAAACAATAGCGCCATAAAAGATTTTATAAGGGTTTGTTTGCTTCTTTTGGCTTGGACCACAAAGGGTGCTAATGCTAATGGTACAGGAAAAAGAACAGTTATTTGACCCATTTTTGATCCTGAGGACCAATAAGAGTATTTTCCTAAATAATTTCAAACTTTAAGGTTAGTTGGGTGAAGTAGGACTCTTCCCTCTTGTTTTTAGTAAGCTTAATCCAATGATGCTCTCCAGGGACGCTCGTGTCAACTCTACGGTACCTCTCGTTAGCCGTTTGGGTAATTGGCCTGGGTCTGATTGTTACAATGAAAGATCAGCTGTAGTAAATAATAATAGTTAAATTACATAACTTATAAATTTTTTCTTTATGACGAAGTAAAGAAATTTATATTGTGAATTTACAATACATTTGTTAATGACCACACACAATATCCAAGACACACAGTTTAATGTGGGGCCTGGCATTCCACACATTCACAAGTTGTGATTAGTACACATCTTGTCAGAGGTGAAGGAAGTGTTTGGAAATCACATAAATCTGTGCCGGCACTACTAAGGATTTAGCCTCGGACCCCCAACACAGAAGTCTGACACCTTACCCTAGACCACCGTTTTTAGCATATTATTTGGAGGGCATGTATTACATAATGTGGCCCTTGCCCGTAATCATTGCTCACTCGCTTATTACAATGAGTTAATTAACAACTTTATATAGTGTACCTATTTAAACACACAACCAACAAAACAAGATATTTATACAGTGAAGTAAATACTGTTAAAGAAGTATAGGATAGCTACCTTCACTATTGTTTATTTAATCGCAAACCTATTCCCTGGCTGCACTAAAAGTCGATCTGTCCTTGAAAGTTGTTTTAAATGTCCCACAATAAAGGGTGTTTATAAACAATAAAGTTGATGACATCTAAGTTAATTTTAGACTGTGCTGACACATTCAACGCCATTTTTTTTAAGGTGGTATCAGAGGTTAAGTATTAGCAAAGTGTTTGTGTTCATACTTGTAGTGAGATCAACCCCAATATATTAATTAATGTGTTTGTTTATCCCACTCATATGCTCAGACAAACTTGTGTCATTTATTGCTCAAAAATCACTTTGTATGTGGCTCTAGCCTTACACTCTAACCCTATAACAAACTATCTATATACAAAAATAGACTGAGGATGAATTTGAAATAAATCCACAGATGTCTGGAGACAGGATGTAAATCCACAAAGTAGAGCCCTCTCCTGTTGCATTGGCTGGCCTCTATAATCAGCTTGTGTGAGAGTTCAAGGGTTAGAGAATAGTTGAGACTCACCCCGACACTGAGTCACAGTCTCGCAGACACCTGTTGGCCAATTGAAAGTTCTTACAGGTCAGACACTGGTCGGGACCAGGCCCCCAGCAGCCATCTGTAGAGCACTCTGGGTCGCACACCAAACCTTCAGCAACTGCGTAAAAGGGAACAATATAATGGCAACAGGCAGGCATAGAAACAGAGTCCAAAATATACTTGGTCATATAACTCATATCACAAAAACTTGCAAAATAAATAAGTTCAAATTAATTTTTTTTATATACAAAAATAAAATTTCTTACACTATTGTTAGTAAGAATAAGAATTAAATAAACAAACTATTTTAATCAGCCTTAGATAGAGAGTGATATATCTGCTTCGAGGAGAGGAGATCATGTTTAGCTAAGAGTTAAGAGAAAACTCCTCCACTCAATAATTGTGTCCATGAGACATTTTCCAAAACCTATTTGGAAAAATATTGGTGTAGTGCCATAATTGAATCCAAAAAGAAATTTCAAAGTAAAACTGTTTGTTAACCTTATATGGTAAAAAGCAGTATTGTATTGAATAAAATAAAACTAATGTAGAAATACACTAAAAAATAAAGTTTTAGATGTAGTTTAAATGAATGGATTAATTTATTTATATAATGACTTAAACAATGTTATAACTTAAGTTCTTAAAAACTGATCCTTTTCAGGGAAAATTTCATTAAAAACACATTAATAATACTATTGTTCTGGTAATAAAAATATGTTTATTAAAAACAAAAACTGATGATTAGGTGCGAAAGAAGTTCATAAAATCTAAGCATACATTATTACTTACAACATTTTATCTACCTTTGATTTATTAGATTATAAATGGATAAGTTAACTCACTGCATTCATCCTTTGCCTTGTTATTATGATCCAAGGTGCCATGCTCTGAGGATTTTTTGATTTTAGTCCAATTAATAGTTTTAGCAAAACAGAGATTCTTATTTTCCAATATGGCCACACTTCCAGAGTGAATCTTCTTCAAAGATCTCAAACCCAGAAACTTGAGAGAGGTTTTTACAATGTACAAAGAAGAGAAATATTCTGTAAGAGCTCGACCTCCAATCACTTCGAGATTCCTATATATAAAAAAAAAAAAGATTAGTGAGTGTAAAGAATAATAACTTCTAATATTTTGAAACAAAGAAGCTTGAACACATGTCCATGTTAAGGCATTAATTATAAAAAATAACTAATAATGATTGATTAATCCTATTACAAAGTATTGTGATATCTGAATAGCAGGACACTCAAACACAAACGCATGATTATTTTAGGTAACAACTGTCCAGGATTGAACAAAGTCAGACTAGGCTTATGTATTAAGTAGAGGTGTGCGAAGCTTCAAATACCAGCTTGATAAATGAGATTGAAATGAAATTTGAAAGGAAAAAAAAATATCTAACTTTGATTTGGTTATGGGAATATTTCATGTATTGGATTTGAGTTATCTTTTATTTGAAAAAGTGGACTTTGCACACCCCTGCTATATGACAACAGAAAAGTTAATTTGACTTTCTCTTGTTTCACAAGTTTCAAGCTTCACTTCTCATTAATAAAAAAATTACCTTTGCAAACCTCTAGTATTAAGTGTCATATAAACACTCACCTAAAGTATGAAAGATTTGTAAAGTCCTGATGATATCCCTGTATATTGACGAAGCCCGTTACTTCTCGGAGTGTGCTGAACACCTCCAACCTGTCCGGGTGCATCTTCTCATACCTTGGCCCGAAACTGAAGTTTGCGTAGACCTGCTGGAAGCCTTTAAACGACTGGTCCAAGATTTGGAGGTTACCCTCGATTATGGTGCAGTCTTTGAAGTTCTCTATGTTACCCGAATGGACCTCTTTTTCAGCTTCGCAAGTTTTGGGACATGCCCCTGAGCAAGGGACACATTCCCCATTCACAGCCTGCAAATGAATGGTAAGTGTGACGTCAGAAAGGTGATATGATTGATTTTTAATATGATCACTAACCCAACACTTCAAGACTATCCAAAATCATTAAAATAGTCTACCGTTTAAAACTGTAGTAAAATACATTTGAATAATTACTAGCAAAGAAACAGTTCCGTAACTAGTTTTTCATCGCATAGGCTATAAATGCTACTAAGAAATAAAATTTAATTTTTAACATCCAATAAAAGCTAAATTACAAAAGTTGATAGGAATTGTATATTTTTTCTATTAGAAAACTATATAAAAGCAATAGGCCCTAATATACGTAGTTTTAGTTTAATCAAAGGGGATAAGAATAGTAAAAGGTACTGCACAAGTATTTATCTTTAAGAAAGTGGTAGATTAGTTAGAAGTAAGCCACTTTGGTGTAACAATTATGACTATCTTCCTCAGTGGCAAATGGTCTAAGGCATCAGTCGCATATTAGACTGACATACTGATGACGAGGAAAGCAAGGTTTGAATCCCGATCTGATCTACCGACGGTGGTTTACCCTAAATGGTTTCCCACCATCCTTCCATGCAAGTGTGTTTAGATTATCTCTAAAAAGGCTTCCTTCCTCGTCTTTAATGCAGTAGAGTAGTTATATTTGTGTATAGCCGAACAGCTAGTAAGATGTGGTAATAAAAAAAACTATTATGATTACATCACCAAACACCGTGTAGGTCCGAACCAAAATAATGACAGAAACTCAATACTTATATCTCACAACTAATAAAAAGTCTTCTTAGGTGGTTTCAAACAGCTGTGGTTTACCTCTCCAATACGACATAAGCTCACATTCTCGACTGTTATCAGTAGGGAGATTCAATGGTGCTAAGCTAAGCAGGGCTATATTTACCTGTAGTGCTTGCTACCATCTGGTGCCTATTTTTTTTGGCCATCAGCAAACTCATAGTCAGGGGTGTCGTGCCGGTGTGGATCCTACTACTCTTCCCCCACGCCACAATGTTGGGAAAATTGTGTAGAGGCAATATATTGAGTTGGGAAATTTTATGATTACTCTCCTGTACCACAATACTTTCTATTATGAACGTTCTTTACTGCAGACTTGTACAAAATTGTAAAAAAAAAAATCCACTATTAACAAATAACTTTAAAAATACAGTTGCTTCAAGACCTCGATTCAAGGCCTAAATATCACCTCAAACTATACAATTCCATTCCAGACCCTCTGGTGTCCTTAACATTGCCTTTGTACTATCCCTGGTCATTTAAGAATTTTTATATTTTCAGAACACCTAGAGTTGTGAAATTAACCCCCCCCCCCCCCCTCCAACTCAAATATATTTCATGCTCATACTAATTTGAATCAAAAAGAGCCGGGAAAGTTGCTTAGAATAAGATCACCATGGAACTAGAAAACATCGCCTTGACACAAGATTCCAGGCAGTGATTCCCACATATTCAGGTGTTATTTTTCAATCTACAAATACCAAGTATGTCATAACATCTCACCATTTTTGATTCTGGGCAGCTCCTCACACAGGCTCCGTTGTCTTTGAGCAGATGCTCAGGACATTTCTTGACGCAAGTGGCTCCGTAAGCGTATTTCCCTTCCGGGTTGATTTCCCACGAGTAAGTTATAGGGTTGTACCTCTGCATCGCTGGACACTCCAGAGTGCATACACCATCATCGTAAAAGTTGTGACATGCCTAAGATCAACAACATGATTTGTTTGAAAATAACAAAACCTTAAACTTAAATAATCTAAAGTAAAATACATTTAAATTTTATTATAAAATGAGCAGAATTAGGGTAAGATAAAACAGTTGGGGAGGGGAGTTAATTTAAAAATAAATATGTGCCAGTTCAGTTTATAGGCAACTTACTAGAAGTAATTCATGCATTCTTAAGCAAACCATAGATTTTGCACAGGTAATATTTGACGAATATGTCAATTTAAACAAATGTAATTAGTAGTTTGCTCTTTTGTCAAAGTTGGCTATTTTACATTTATTTTTGTATAAGACAGTGTTTTCCAAACTGTGATACGCTTACTCACAGTGGCGCGCAATATAGCACTAAGTTTTATTAATCATGAGAAATATATATATAATATATAAAATAAAGTTGGTCTGATAGACAAACTAACACAGATTTTGATGTGATGAGAAGGCTTTCCCTCCATTACGGCAATGACTAGCTTACCAAAGGGTTTATTAAATTTGGAATGACCTATCATACTTTCCAACCGGCATGCCAACAATGAAGTTCGCCGGGCTCCATTTGGCCCGATACATGATTCAGTGTGACCCACAGACTTTTTGATGAATCAACTTATGATGCGGCTCAATAAATTATAAATATTGTAAAACTACATCATTTAAAAATGACATTTGGAAATTGATAATTATTTGGGAGAATTTAGCCAGTGAGGTTAATGCACCAAATTTTTACTCATTAATTACCAAAATTAGGTTATCTGGACAGTTATTTTCTCTTACGTAAAGGAACAAATAGTAGAGAAATCATGGCTTATGGACACGGATTTGTCATCAATTATGAAGGTAGCTTCAAAATAAGATTTAATGCCTAACACTTGCACCTTTGCGCCCCTCTCCTACCCTCTTCACCACCTCCAATATTAAATAATATTAATTCTTATTTTTGCTATAAGTTATTTTAAAATGGAATTATTTTGACTCAAAAAGTGTGTCAATATTTAATTTCCTGAAATTTATCTTCTCGATATTTTCAATTTGGCCTTTTTTTTAAAAAAAAGTTTGACACGCTTGCTTTACAAAATGTAGGTAGTATGTGTGTGTGGTGTGTGTTGTTATATATATATATATGAACAGCTGGAAGGTGTGCATTGGTTACGCCATGGCTTTGAAAGGGGCACATGATTTTAAAGTTGGAAAAGGGACTGACTAAAATTTGGAAAACACTGCTCTAAAGGTTAGGTGGCGAGCCAATTGTGAGGAGTTGTAAAGAATTGATTCAATATATTTAAAACAAAATAGAAAACTAACAATTAAGGTTCCTTGCATATTCATGGGACACTCACCAGACAGTCGCTCTGCCGGGGCCCTCTGCAACCACCCGCGCAGAACAGGTGGCAGCAATCCCGTGGTTCCGACCCAAAGCACCGCCCTTGCGAACACTGCGGACTACAGTTGATCTTGGAGAACTTTTGGCAGTTGTGGGGCCCCTCTCCCCAGCACCCCCTCTCGCAGCTCTTGTGACAAGGCAGGCAGTCACGCTCTTTGGACGTGAAATTGTACACGTACACGTAGTTGGCTCGGGGTCCTGTGATGATCTCCGTCCAGTTGATGGTGCGCATATGGCACAGGTTGTAATTGTTGAACAGGCCCACGCTGCCATTCAGGATGTCTGTATAGATACAACAATGTCAGAAGTCATATTGAAGTTTACAAATAAGAATTAAGTAGAATCAAATTAATATGTATAAAAAGTGATTATTATGAATCTTCAAAAAAAAAATAATTAAAATGCAATACCTTTCAAGATACATATTACCAAAATGCTATCCTCAAACAAATAACTAATTGATTTAGTTTAATATTGTTGTTGACCTATATTTGTTTCCAATTTGCAAAACGCGAGACGACTTTACTATTTAATGGCAGGGCTTGTGAATCAAAGACAATGTTTTTGCAGTTTTTATTTCAAACAACTCTTATGTTTCTACTGTAGAAATATTTGATATATTTTGCCAAAAACAATTGTTTTCCCTTACCTATCTAATACCCTGACGTTTCTTGACCTATCTTATCCCCTTACTTTCTTCAATTTACCTAACCTGATCTTCCTGGAACTGAATATTCTCCTTTCTCCAATCCAACCCCCTGAAGTCCCTAGAACTGGCTAATCTTCCTTGACCAATCCAACCGACTGAAGTCCCTAGAACTGGCTTATCTTCCTTGACCAATCTAACACCCTAAAGTTCCTAGAAAGGGCTAATCTCCCTTGACCAAACCAACCCCCTGAAGCTTGCTAATCTCCAGTATCTTGGAATGCTGGACCTCCAGAGCGAAAGAGCAAGGGACGTACCTCTGAGCGAAGGCATCTCGAGGTTGTGCATCTTGGAGAGAGTGGCGATAAGAGCGAAGTCCTCGTCGTGGATGTTGAGCTTGAACAGAGTCCTCCCCCTGATAATCTGCAGCCGGGCAGGACGATCCGCCGCACGTCCACGTGAGAGATGAGCACGTAACCAGTCACCTCGCGGATGTACTGCAGGAAGCTCAGGTCCAGAGTCTCGTCCTGGAGCCACGTCAGCTCAAGGTTGCCGTCCACGTACGTGCAGTTGGTGTAGCGGTCCCGCAGGTTGCGGTAGTGATGTTCGCGGTTCGACGGCACTGACATGCGGCCGTTCGTGCCGATACAAACTGGAACAGGAGGATAAAAAACAGGTCAACCTTCTGACGCGGTAGAAGAGTTCACAGAACATTTACACTTTCAAGAAGGGATGGCAATTTTCCCCAAAATATTGATATTTTTATCACTGGATCTATCTTGCAAGGTATACACAAAAATTCAAGATATATCGGTCAAATTATATAAATAAATAGGTTATTTCCGTTTTATTGAATTGGTCTGGGCCACAGACAAGAATACACCAGACCCACAGCATCCGGTTAAAATGGCTGCGCTCCATGAGAGCTTGAGTCCTTCAACAGGGGTATCATTATTATTATCACCGCGTCTTACTACCCTTTCGGGTTGTACGCACTTACGCTAATGTGTAATGGTAGGATGATTGTGAGATGAAATGGAGGACCTACAGTTTAACGTGGGATACGAACCACGGTGGGAGGCCTGGCATTCCCCACATTCACAAGATGTCTTGTCAGAGGTGAAGGAAGGGTTTGGTAATCAGATAAATCTGTGCCGGGAACGAGGAAACATGGGTTTCGTTTTGTAGGGGTTTAAAAAAAAAACTCATTTAAAACATTAGAGAAAGGACACAAATATCTACTTCGAGTCAATCGGCCGGCTTTCGCAAAGCTAGGTTCAAGTAGCAGCCCAGCTCCCTCTTCACATAATCCAACCTCACAAAGTCTGACCATTGTGATTACAATGGTCCCTTTGTGGTGGACATGTCAAGGCGGGGATGTAGGGAAGGCGATAACAAGGCCACAATTTTTGTATCAACACTTTATGGACAAGGGGAGGAGGGAGGGGGGGGGGTACAAGAATAAATAAAATAATGCTTCAATAGAACCATAAAGATTAATTTTCTTCACGATATTACCTCAACAATTGTTGAATATCTGTCGAGAGTGTTGTGGAATTTAATGTCACATTTTTATCTTCATTTAAAAAGTTTGTTGCTTGTGACGGATACTACTAAACAACTGTTGATATCACCACGTGAAGAAAACTAAACACTAGGTTTTTAATGGAGGGATATTTTATTTATTTTGTAAAAACAAAAAAAAACTGGCCTTATCTTGCGTCCCTTTCCATCCCCCACTCCTTTTTTTTCCATTCGTGAGTTTTTATATAATACTAATTAGATTTATGTGATTTGTTGTCAAATCACTAATGTACATTTTATAAAATATTTACTCGGCATTACTGCTGTATTGAACAGTGTGGACCCTATATCACACTTGCTTCTATTACACTTCTTAGGGAACTGGGAGGATTAAAAAGTGATTGGATCAAAATTGATCCAATCTAGTGACCTGCGCGGAATAGTTATGGTCCCGATTCTGATTCAGTATAATAATAATTTAAAAAAAGTTTTTCTCTCGACGAACGCAGGTTCTAGCTTTCGGTCGAGTGTCTTCATCTCCGTTTGTCAATAGGGTTGTTTGTGAAGATTTTGCTTCTAGAATGTTCGAATAACGTGATAAAATCGTCCTTCGTATCTACCCCACCCCCCACCACACCCCTCTTGACCATCGAGAATATTTTGCTTGGGTGACCGATAGAAAGAGACAGAAGAATGTTGCAACACGCTGATATTTATTGCGAAATAAAATATATATTAAATAAATTTTGAATATTATTATGTTGGATTAGATCTGATTATCTCTATTAATTTATCAAAAGGGATGTGTAAAATATAATCGTTACACTCTATTCACACTTAAAATCTTTCCCCTGAAGTTCACCTATACGTGCGTATAAGGTGATGCGGTTCTTCTTTGCATTTAGTGTCTGATGATAAGTTTTTTATATACTTGTTTAATGCCTACTGTTAAATATTTGGAGGGAGGTTACAGTCATGTGTTAGGATTTGAAGGCTGATTCGTTAAAGATAAAAAAAAAAGTACGTGACTCGTTGTCACGATTTATCTCCACACATAACACAACCACCACAAAATAATCACTATTTCAAACTAACACACAAATTAAATACACGCAAAGATGTTTTAATAATTGTTATAAGTTTGCACCTGTGGTGTACATGCATGTTAAGCTTATTTTATAAGGCCGAATAATTATCCCCACAATTAACAGACAGTTGCATGTTAGTCTGAAATGCTATCAGTCGCTGACACACAAGAATGTCAGCTGGCAAAAATATGATGCAGAGAACGGAATAATTAACTGGAAGTCCAGTTTCAGAGTCAGATTTAGTACGCCTCATGTTCGGTGCTATACTAAATACAGGACGACACCTATCTAAACTTAAATGGAATGGGCCAGTTTCGCGTGTGGAACTGGCCCATTCCATTTTGGTCCAGGCAAGTGTCGTCCTGTATTTAGTATAACCAAGAACATGAGGCGTACTAAATTTGGCTATATTATTATTATTTATTATTATTATTATTATTTATATTATATATTTATATATTTAATGGCGTGTCTGGGCTACATAAATATGTGTAGATCAGTTTTGGGAAGATTGGCCAGTACCAATGTACCGCTGCCCAGGGGACGCCCGAATGTATAATCATAATCCTTTCCGTGAAGTTTATCAATGCTCCGATGAAATGAAAGATGGTGATAATGAATATGACGGGGCAGGGAGACCCATGATTTAGAGGAGGGGGGAGGGGGGCCTCCAAAAACAATCTGCAAATAAAAACGCTATATTTTCAGTTATCAACTAGATTTCATCGAATAAAAAAACGTTTTCAAAACTTTTTTTAAGAGGTACTTTTTACAACATAGCATACTTTATAAAACAAAATCCAAACTTCTGTATTTGTTCATAGCACACTCGTTAACGGCTTGTTCAGTTGGAATGTTAAACTGTCTGTTTATGCACGGACATCAGAGCTAATCCAGTGAGACGTTCCTGGCCACAGTAGTTCCTAAGGTATGTATGTTTTGAGTCTTCTTAAAATTGAGAATGTTCTCCCAGAAGTGCATGTTGTTACTGGCAAGGTTGCAAATATGTTCAGCAACACAAAAAATGTTCGGGTGAAATTCACTATTGCACTCACTAAGAGCTTCAATTGCGCACGACGGTTGAGCTGATTTATCTTTTCTCCCACAATACATTTTTCAACATCTCAAACTCAGTTAACTTTGCTTTTGTATATCTTTAACTCTTTTTTTTTAGATTCAATGATTTTTCAGAGCAAACGGATGGTATAAAATTGTATAAGCTGGATAGCATTTTCTTGGTCTGTAAACCTACTTTTCGGTTGATCTATCAAATCGTCCAGAAGCGTAATAGCTACAGTTACACAAACATATTGCCCAGGATCATCAGTTGCGATGTTACTGCGATATATCTGGAGAAATGTCATTCATGGTATACGAATCTCTTCATGAACATCGGCCAGTAATGATTTGGCAATTTTGAAAGTATTTGAAAACTGGTCTTCAATGTTGGTTCGAATATTTTTTAAATGTAAAATAACATTCTCGACATGATCAACTGCTGACATTATATCACAAAGAGGAGATTGGAGGACTTTACATAATGTCAACGTAAAGGAAAAATACCTTTGCCATGAAGCAAAGGCTAACAACAAACTCAATAATTGCAAGCAATGACTTCATGTATGTACTGTTTAAATTTGTCAAGTTCTTTTTTTATTTCGGGGATGGGCGCTTTTAACCCCCATGACCCCTCCCCTTCCCCGGGTATGGCCTTGTGACAAGGTAAAGTCAAAGAAGATCTTAAAATAATTTAAGCTTAATAAACCAAACCCTGCCGACCATGGGAATTATTCCCCTTTCAATAAAAAAAAAAAAATCCCACGTTACCAACCGGGAATAAAAACCGGGACCTCTAGGTCAGTAGCCAGGGGCTCTGTAAATGTAAGTACCTTTCCTTTAGATTCTCAGACTTCCCTAAAAGGTACAAATCTGAAACCTAACACAATGATTTACTTAAATGTTGAAGTTACTCCCAAAAACCTTAGAAGTGATTTTTTTTTCCTCTGCAGGGAGGAGAGGGAGGGGGGGGGGGGGAAGGCGACTACTGTGGCGATTTAGCACACCCCAATCACGTGACTTGAGTTAAAGAATTTTAAAAAATCATGGGAAACAGACTTTGCGCGAAATCTAAAATTGCGCCTGTTGGACTGTTGGAGACCACTTGTCGGATTTTATTCAGAACCGTTTAACTACTTTTTATGACCTAGGTAGTCTTGAGATAAAGTTCTCACCTCGCGACTTGATGTTCGTGGGTTCAAACCCAGCCGGAGTCAACGGGTTTTTCTTGAACGATAAAAATCTGTGGTACAACTTCCTTCGGAGTGGAAGTAAGGTCGTCGGTTGTGGCATGTGAAAGAAATCTGGCAGGTATGTGAAAATACATCTACCGGCGAAATTGATATGCACTTTCACTCTCGCTCAAAGAAATTCTTGTGAGCTGATATAATGTCAGTTCAGAAAGTGCACGTTAAATACCTCAAATAAATAAATACTACTCTTTCGGGTTATATGCATATTTACTAGATCATTACGCTAAAGTGTTAGGATGAGGAAGGTTGAATTTAGAGAAAATGTACGGGTATTTGATTGGGGGGAGAGCGGGAAACCATTTAGGGGTAAAAAAACTCAGTACACCCGACCGGGATTCAAAGCCCGATATACCCGCCATAGGCAGTCCAATCGATTGCAAGAATGACGCCGTGAACTAGAAGTTCCAAACCTAAGGTCCACGAAAACAATCTGGATTCTTATGATAGTTTTTATTTGTATTTTCACATCCTTTAGAAATATTTGCTATTCTCAATTTGCTTGAACATGTTTTCCCCCCTAATAATCGTCCCACTATATTTTTTTTTCCCCCATTATTAATATGAAATAGTTTACGTATAAACCTAGAAATGTGTGCTTGGATTCTTAGTTTCGTCTCGTAAAGTGGGGCGAGATTAGAGGGGCCGCGGCGAATTATAATTTAGCGTCAAAGGATCCAAGATATGGAAAAGGTTGGGAACCGATGCCTTAGACCATTCTATAAAGGGAACGAGCTCCTAGCTGTAAAAAAAAAAGTACAGATATAATAGTGATATAGTATTTTAAAAAACACCTTAAGCGCACCTCCTTCAACTCTGGGTTCACCACTGGAAGAAAAATATATAATTTTTTTTACAGATTACCTGCACCCAACACATAAACAATCCTTCCCATACCAGGAACACGTGACGAAAGGTAAGGCGTGACCATGAGTATAGTAGCAAATAACGTGCGTGTATTTTTCTCTCTCTCTCTTTTAAGGCTGAGAATATCTATCCTTTTAACGAAAACAAGTGTTTCTATACGCCAATCAAACAGCCGTACAAACCTATCTTTTACAAACCTGAAGACATGCTAACGTCGCGAAGCGGTATTTAACTTTTACCGCTTCACATGACCAGAACATAACAAAGTGGTAAAAACAAAAAAAAATAACAATTTTCGACGTGTGAAACACTTCGACAACAATGGCCGCAGTAAGAAGTGTCACAACAACATATACGTCGGACGCAGGATTTCGTTTGAATCTTGTTTTTTTTAATATTAGGGAGAGAATAAGCGCGAAATAGGATTTACTCGCGGCTGTAAAACATAATTCACAAGTCGTGTTTACGGTTAAATGAGCGTCAAATTAACCTTCCCCGGGTGACGACGTGGTTTCCAAACTCTCGTTAGGTGGATGGAAGGGTAGGGCCTACTTGAGTTAAGGTTAATATTTTTGTGGTGGTTATAAGAAATAAAAAACCTTTATACTAAAATAGATAAAATACTGCCCCACTCGAAAAGATGTATCTTGATCAATTTTATACACAGAGTAATCTCAAGAGTTATTGAATATTTGTCATCGGCATCGCGTAATTTGACCAATATATATTTTCCTAAAAGGTTCCGCGTGTATTCTACTAAGCCACTGAAAAATATTAAAAAAGTGTTGAGATTACTTTATTTATCAAACTAAGATAAATGTATAGAGTACATAATGGAGCAATATTATATTTGGCAGTAAAAAATTTTTTTTTGTAACACCACGTCTTACTATCCGTTTGAAGAATACGCTTATGTACTAATTACCCTAATAGTTTTAAGGCTTAGGTTATATTTAGAGAATGTGTACCAACATTCGCATGGAATGGAGAAGTATTTTGGATAACCACCCGACTTATATTCGAACCCCGATCTACCCGTGTTTCAGCAGTCTAATATATTGGTAAATTAGTGCGTTAGAGCACGTGGCCACCGAAGTAGGTTTGTTTGTGAATAAAAACTGCAAAAATACCGACCTTAAATAGTAGAAGGCTTCACTCTCACAATAAACTGGACTTACAATGACACAAGGATCTGAGTTCAAATCCCGGTTGGGCGTGTTGAGGGTCAGGCACGTATCACAAAATTATTTTTCAGCGGTTGAGGGGCCTGGGGTGGGGTGGGGGCTTATTCTTCAAATAATGCCCAACAGCGACGATCATCTCAAGACTAAACAGCTTGGGGGAGAGGGCGGACGAATCTGACCTTTACGGAGAGAAGTATGTCAAAATTTTGTACAAAAATATATTAAAATAGATTTTATTTTTGCATTCAACTGGAATATATTTATTTATGAAATTTTAACATATTTTTACCTCCATGTGTGGAGGAATTCCTGAGTATATTAAATCTTATTATCCACAATGTTTAATTTGGTTAAAAAAAAGTGAAACTGAAATTAATTAATTCTATGTTTTTTAATTAGGAATTTAGATGCTATTACAAGATTATTTGATCATGTTTATCTTGTTATAGTATTTTTCTTCTATGGTTTCGAAGGGGGGGGGGGGGGCTTCAGCCCTACCAGCCCCCGCTCTGGATAAGTGCCTGCAGAGGGTAATATTCTCCAAACGGCATTTCAATCGGCCTCCACGCAAATACGAGTAAACTTCTTCTAAATTCAACCTTCCCCAGCCTTAAAAGATTAGCGTAATTAGTAAATAAACATAGCCCGAACGGGTAGTAAGGCGTGGTGCTGAAAAAAAATTAGTTTTTATTTTAACAGTTTTTACATCTTCTGAGGAGTCAGTTACCACCATTCTTATGGCGAATGGATTCTAGGCAAATTACTAAATTTACTTTCACGTATTCATACGTCAAGTCGTATGACCTGCAGCTGTCTTTTTTGATAGATGTCACCAATACCTATAGAATATCACTCATAATATAGAAGTATGTTATAAATGTTAACCACGAAAAGTGTGTTTGTATTTCGTAAAAGGTGCTTTCTATGAAAACAGGACTGTAGTTGGGGACAAGTAAGTGTACAATAACAATCACTGTCGTTGTGACTATATTACGAGATTTCCATCAGAGTCTGGATAAGGAAAAGGTTTTATTGATTTCGATACACGTTTATTATATTATTACCATACAATAACAGCATAATTAAAATAAACACGCTGCTTAGTAAAATTGATTTTATTCATGTCATCCAAGAGCATGTTATTATTTAAATTTATTTTTTTCTTAGACCTATACTTCATAAATGACACGTTTTTATGGACGCTTGGCATTTAACTCTAGACACCAAGATTATAGTGAGCTCAAAATTACTCGCACAACGTTAAACTTTTCATTTAATGAGTACTAAATTTCGACGTCACCTACAGTCGATTTTATTGTTATTTGTCAATCGTTTGAAAGACACGTGCATGGGTAGTCAATTGGTTCAGAGAGTGCGATCTAAATAAAATTACTCTCAATAATATGATGTATTACATGAAATCGAGATTCAGACACGTCTGGTTCCTCCCCCCCCCAAGTTGTTTTTTCCATCCTCCATCCAAGCAACTGTTGGTAAAGTTCTTCCTATGATATCTCCAACCTCGGGTTAAGCAACCTAGTGCATATTACTTAAATAATCTTGTATTTAGAAACTGTTTACTCTATCTCAATTTTCATAAGTCTTCTTAGAAATTACAAACTTTTTTTGTGTTCAGTATTGATAACATACACACATACACACACACAAACATATATATATATATATATAATAATATTTGTATAATTTTAAAGCGGTCGGTGTCTTGATATTGTGTTCAGCATTCTTCACTAATAATCTAGAGGTCCGGGTTTGATTCCCGTTAGTACCATAGGTGTTTTTCCAGTTTAACGTGTAATCCGAACCACGGTGGAGGACTGGCATTCCCCACATTCACAAGTTGTGATTAATACACGTCTTGTCAGAGTGAAGGAAGGGTTTGGTAATTAGATAAATCTGTGCCGAGCTGAGGATTGATCCCGACCCCTAGCACAGAAGTCTGACACCTTAACCCTAGACCACCGAAAGGGAATTGTTCTGGTGGTTGTCATGGTCTATTCAATTAGGCTTAAATTATATTCAATATTTTATCTGGCATCACTTAATCATCATTATCGCCACATATTCTCATCGAGACGAAGTAAACACACCTACATGGTCTCCCATCCTCAAAAAGACAGTTATATGGCTGCCACTGCCAGGAGTGATATCTATTTTTTTTAGTGACAAAATGCAGATCACATGACTTGGCGTATGAATACGTGAGAGAAGATCTAGTAACTTTATTTTTAGCTGTTCGATAAAACCCTTCCTATAAAAATCGGACTATACTAAGAAATTATCTGTGAAATTTATCAGTGACTTTAACGCACGTGACAAAAGGTAAGCAACATGTTTACTTTTAGTCGTAGGTGTTTTTAATCCTGGTTACTTATTGGTTGCACCAATTATTATGAACAAAAGATTAAATAGATGCATTTTATGAACATGCATTCGCAACAACACTTTCCACAAACAACACATCACTTTTATTCTTACCATTTTCTCAAAAACTTCCAGCCTGCTGAGTATTGTTAAGAGAGTAATTGAAATTGGAACTTAATGCGAAGGATATATTATATATTTTAGAACCACATCTTATTAGTTGTTCGAGATGTACTAATTACGCTAGTGGTTTTAATGATTAGAAAGGCTATATTTAAAGGAAGTGCACCTGCATTTTCGTGGAGGCAATGCGGAAAACCATTTTGGAAAAATAAAATCGGTATATCTAACCGAGATTCGAACCTCGATCTCCCCATCATCAACAGACTAGTCTATTGCGAGAGTAGCGCGTTAGACCACGCGGCAATCGAAGCGGGTACGGAAATATTTACACAGTTTTTGTTTGTTGGAAGGTCGAAAGAGTTTTTATTTCTTTTACGCTCACTTCTATTCGGTTATTTAAGGAGATAATAATTACTTTAAAAGTAGGTAGGAAGGAAAGGGAGGGAAGGAAAAACACCAACAATTTTGTCCTCGACAAGAACCTAATGCTGTATTTAACAGACAAGCAAGTACTTAAAAGCTTTTGGCAGCTTGGATAACCCAAGGTTTGAAATTACAAGAAAACCACTCATGGCTCGAAGGTGACGTCATTCTGAGAACAACAAGGCGCTGTCATTAAGATTTTTTTTTAAATAAAAAAAAATCTTCAACAATGTGGAGAGTTCCTTAGGCAAAGTTTCTGCTGTAATCTAGTTATGATGAAAAAGATTTGTTACTCGTAGAATCCTAAGAAAGTATATATAACTTAAAACAGAACAATAATTCACATACATAATTTTACCCGGAGCTACCTGAAACTGTGTAATTATTGATAGTTAGAAGTTATGACTTATGTATGACGTTAGAAATCGTTGTACGTCCTGATGCTACTGATGGCTTTAATGGAGCTTGATGTGGTTGGTGAGAGATTATCTACCATGAAAATGATCTGTTGAGAGGAGCTCTAATTACAGCGATGTGGAAAGCTGTGGTAACGATGTTGCCTACCTGATGAATTCAAAGCCACTCTGTTAAGTGGGTTGGTTACATCTTAACTTGACGCACCTAACCACTAACTGGCCCCATCTATGCACCTGGATACGAGTCTAGGGGCCCAGGGTTCGATTCCCGGCTGGTACCACGGGTATTTTGGCTGAAAGCGGAATTACCCCGACGGTCACCAGTGTTTGATAAGTTAGGCTTAATTAAGGTTTAAGTGTCTCCACCGGTTCCACACACTCACTATCACCCCACCTCCCCTCATCTCATCGGGATATTGAAAGAGCCTCCACGGAAAGGATGTACGATTAGTACATTAAGACGTCCCCTGACCAATAGTACAATAGTACTGGATAATATTTCCACTACTGGGCTATGATTGTTGTAGCCCAGACGCGCAATATTATTATTACTACTATAAGCATTTTTTTTAAATAAGACACCAATGCACGGAATATAAAGAGAGTAAATACAAAGAGCAGTTCACCTTTTGAGGCTTCTTATGCTGATAACAAACACTTTGCTACAGTAGTCACGTGGCTTCTTTGGTGCTGACTGACAGCTCACAGCTGACGGCTTTCAAAAGTTAGCAGACCAAATTATGTATCCCTACGCTGAACCATATGATCTGCAAAAACATGTGTTCAACAGCTGTCACTTCTGACAGTCAACATTTAGGTATATACCTAAATGTTGACTGTCAGAAGTCAGCTGTGAGCTGTCAGTCAGCACCAAATAAGCCACGGGGCTACTGTACTTCCCCTTACGTGCATAAGCAAGCACTCACGCTACTATTTGAGCCTGGATAGCATTGACTTGCATTCCAAATGTTTCCTATTCTAGACACACACACACACACACACACACAAAACCAACATGTCCGTTTAAAAAAAAACTACTTAAAGATCAACAAAATAATTTTGTAACAATGTAAGATTATTTTTTTAGAAGTTGTTAATAATTTAATTACTTTTGTTTTAATTTTATTTATTTAAAACTCTCCAAATAAAACGTAAATACCTAACTTGGGAAATCCTATCTTGACCTGCCGTAGACAACGTCCTCAAAATATATTCTTGAGTACACATCAGAAAGTGAGCATTGCTATCTGCTAAATGGTTGACTCGCATGGCTCCTTCAAGCGGAATAAAAACGAGGAACATAAAGTAAGAATGAGGTAGGAAGGACATTTTATAGATTACAAACGTGTATTTGTTGTAGTCAACATTGCTTTCATTTTTACGAGAAAATTAGTATTATTTTATCGGTATCGATATTACTGTGGTCCGTAATACCATGTATGCAGTTTAGTCACCGGCGTTACTGGCTACAGATCTCCAAGTCACGGGTTCGATACCCGGCGCTTACAGATTATCTCTAAAGCAGTGGGTCTGTAACGGGTTCAGCTCGAGGAGCTACCTGAATGAATATGTAGCATGTATGGTCTAGAAAACTGAGATTAAAGGCCGGAGGGTTCATCATGCTGACCACATGACACCCTTTATCCACAAAAGTTGGAACTATCTTCACCAAAAGGTGGCAGCTGCTTTGTCGGAATGGTTTGGTTGTGGGCTGGCACCGTGCAGTTTTGATTTTACCTCTTCAAAAATGACAACCACACAATCTCGACTGGAAATGGAACATTTATTTGATTTGTAGTTTTCAATGCTTCGCGTCTATACTACCCATTAGGGATATCCACATATGTGCACTAATAGAGTAGGGATAAGGGAAGTGTAACAGAAGAAGTGTAGCCTCATATGCGTGAATGGATGTTGGAAAACCATTTAAGGGACGATAAAACACATCAATATACACAACTTACCCGTCAAAATAAGGCCGAAAAAACAGTAGTGACGCCTCTGTTCACGCACCCAATGGTGAAGGTGTGAGGAAAGTGGGACTCAAGAGGAATTGTGTCAGCATTTTCTGGGAAGGAGAGCGTCAAATCGTTAAGGGGAAGACCTCAAAACAACCAGCCACGACTTGAACCCCCGACCTCTTGTAACTGGCAAACCACCATGTTGGACGAGAATAGCATCTTTGTCGGCGTTACCCCCATTGGGAATCAATGCAATAAACATAAAAGAATAAATCAAGGCTCCTAAAACCACTTAATCTGTCTCTTGGTACGAGCTTTTTGTTTCACGGTTGCCCCAGACACAACCACAAAGTCGAGAAAACGTTCAGTTATACCTGCACGTGTACAAGGTACTGTATGTACTGTACCTAGTTTTAATCTGTGCGTTCATCTTGACATTCCACGGCCTAGCTGCCTGCTCTCTAATGGCTGCGGAAGAGGAGAGGAGGACTGGACCACAATAAAACGTAGCGTTTCAAAGCATTTCTACTGAAGCGCTTATATTGTTGTCGGGTTGCTTCCCTCAGACTTTATAACAAAACAAGGCGGCTGGATTTAGTAACAAGCATTTAAAACACCCTTTTTTTTAATGATTCAATACACTTAAGGTACGGCATAAGTGAGCACAAGTATTTTTACAGTTTTTATAGAATATAAATTTATTGTTGAAAATAAATCAAATATTTCTCCAGTATCAGCATAGAGTTTAGTTTTCTGCACATGCTGATATCAACAGATCTCGAATATCTGTCAAGGATGTCCTAGAATTGTCAAAACTTTTTCTCTTTATTTAAAAAGTTTTGACAATATTTCAGGAAACCCTTGTCATATATTCAAGTTCTGTTGATATTAACATATGCAGAAAACTAAACTCTATGCTGATACTGGAGAAATATTTGATAATTTTAGCCAAACAAAATGTAATGCTATAAAAACTGTAAAAATACCCGCGCTCCCTTCTGCCGCACCTTAAAAGAGTTAAAGATAAAAGGAGCAAAGTGTGACTGAGTAAAGTGGGGATGCCATATGATGGTATAATAGTTTTAAGCGGGAAGAGACACGCTTATGGGCCGCGTTATTTATAACGCGCTATTACTGTAGTAGGTTAGATAAACTTCCGATGACGTGGAGATCAAGGTCCAAATCTCAGTTGGGTTTACTGAGTTATTTTTTTTTTTTACAAAACGGGGCTTACAATCTCCTTCCAAACAAATGCGGGTACACTCCCTCTAAATATAACCTTCCTGATTCCTAAAACCATAAGTAGTGCATAAGCGTATAACCCGAATGGATAGTAAGACGCGGTGCAAAAAAAAAAAGAACCTTTTAGATAGAAAAAACATTAGCTGTAAAAATTGAAAACATTTAACTATATTATTATTCCTATTGTATAGATCTTGAAAATATCAATAAAAAGTGAAAGCTGCAAATCACATGACTCAACGTATGAATAAGTATATCTAGAAACTCATATAGCTTTATGCGCAACAAAGATCACGTGTATGAACACGTATAACGACCGGCAGTGGCGGCTCGTGTATAGGCACTGCGGAACTGCAGCACCCCCTATTTCCACTTGATATTATAGATAACATTTAATATAATGAGTCCTTCATTTCTTTATTTTTGTAGTACAATATATATTCCTTGAGCTTAACGTCAGTACTTCAGTAGCCATCCCCAGTTTATGAAAAATTTACAAAAGTCTTTGTATGGAACTGTGCGCTTCACAGTGCCAGCAACGTGGTGTTTGACTGTTATGCGCACGCGCACATAGGAGGGAGTGGGGAGGAAGGCGGGACTGCCAGGTAGAGAGAGCACTGTTGCTCCGGCGTGACGGTGGAAAGAAGTTTTTTTTAACTCATCGTGTGATTGTGCTTAAAAACCGTGTATCATATTCTTGAATGTGATAAAAGTGTAAATAATGTGATAAAAGTGTAGAATAATGTAGAATTATATTACTATTCTGCTTCCAGCTATTTTATTTGATTCTTTTTTTTTTCGGTTCTTTTATTTAACAGAAAGACTAAATGGCTTGCAGTACTTTCAATGGAAAAAATTTCCTCAATTGTCATCCAGATATCAAGAAGAAAATTAATGAACTTTTTGTGCAAATTAAAACAAGAAGAATGAAATTTAATTTTTAAATGAATAGATCAAGCTTTAAATGTAACAATTTAAGTTAAAGTAATGTTTGATTTTTTTTAAGATTTTATCAAATTCCTGAATACATTTTCTTTTTATACATTTTTTACTTTTCCTTTCACACAATTTTAAAACAAAGGCTAAACATTTTCTAAAGTAGCACCCCCACTAATTTTAGCTACGAGCCGCCACTGCGACCGGAAAGTATATCTAAAAACCTTTCTAGGTGTCAAGTGAGTTTTAAACAGTTCTGATCTTATTTACAATGTACTGTTATTTACTTTTAGACAAGTCAGCTTTCAAATGTTATTTAACCATTTAAAACATTTACACTAAAATAAAGACTAGGAACAAAAAAAAATCTCTGGTTTTTAATATGTCTCAAGTTACATTCACCAATAAATAATAAGTTCAAGTGAACTTACGAATTAAGTTACAAAGGAAGTATCAAGATCACAAATCAAGCCTCAGTCAGTTCACGGGTGTCGTTAACCGAGGTGACAGAGAGGGGGACACGGCCCTCTAAATTATCTTTGTTTTTCAAAAAATTGTACAAAAAAAAAGAGTACGGTTGATTGAAACTTTAATATTTTTTATACCCACGATTCCACTCAACATGTTCAATGGCCCGATTTAATGTTCTATTTATATATCACGTACCGGTGGTACTTATATCCAAGTATTCGCTTGCATTATTTAAGTTGTAAAGGTTTATAAACATGAAACAAACGCCCCTGGGGTCTCCCAAAGATTATCTTTACACTATTTGCTTTCAACTTGGTCAGCCGTATCATTACGAATAAGTTGGGTGATTAGATTTTACGCCAACACTGCCTTATTATGATAAACTTTATACTAGGCAATTTGGTGATCTCGATTCCGTACTTAAGTGTCGACAAGTAATCATAAGGCAAAAATATTCTCCGCCTTGGGCTGGTTCGTTTTAATGTACCATCTGTAAAATATGGGCCATGTTTCTCACCACTTTTAGTTTAATATTCCTTTCCTTAAGGCCCTTGGTCCGAACTCCGTAAGGGAAAGACCATGCACTAACATAATGAGGCATAAATAAAGTCCAACATACTTCATAAGAAATAGACCATGCAATAACATATTGAGGCATAAGGTCAACCCATCCATACTCCGTAAGAAATAGACCATGCACGAAATAGTCCATGCACTAAGATATTGGGGCATAAAGTTTATACTCCGTAGGAGAAACCCATATAGTAACATATTGAGGCACAAGGTCCATTTTACTTATGAGATCGATCCTATAATAACAAAAGTCTGTAATCCAGAGAGTCCATTGAGGTTAGGTCACTCTTTTACCCTGATTTTGGTTGGGAGAACATTAGAGAAAATTCAATCATATTTCTTTGCGTTCAACATTGCTAACATTTATCTATATTATTTGTGTGATTTTATAGGTATTGATAATATCTATTAAAAGTGACTACTGCAAATAACATGAATTGATATATGAATATATTTAATATTGTTTTAGTAACTTTATTAACTAACCTCTACTGTTTTTAAACTAAAATCATACTATAGCTCCCGCTAAAAATAAATTATCAGTCTAGTTACAAACCACCACTACTATAAAACATTATATCACTAGAACAAATATCTGAAATGCAATAGGATGTCACACGAACACTATTTGTATTGTTTTAACACGCTTGAGGTATTGGTGCCTTAGACCACAAAGTCTCATAGTGAACTCCGATACACCATTAATTATAGATTGCAACACAGCAAGACTTATCTAACAGTTTTTCTTTCTTTTTTTCAACATGTAGCATATTTGACCGTGAGAAATGCAGTATCTAGTTCGTTACTTTGGAGGCTGTCTACATACCACACCCACAATGATATGACGTGATGATAGTAATTATGAATGTGTGGACCTAGTAGAAATATTAAACCTAACTTAAGTCTAATTAACCAGAATTGTGGTGACCAGAGACCATAAGGACAGTTCCTCTTTCGTGAAAAATAGCTGAAGTATCGCCGGGAATCGAGCCTGGGATCTCTAGAACATTAGCCAGGAGCGCTGACCACTAAACAAAGAGACCGGGCATCTGACAGTTCAATAAAAGTTACCAAAACCACATAATATACACACAAAACATCAGAGCCATGCGTTTTGAAAGTGTCACTTAAAGACATATTCCGTCAATTTGGGAACAAACATCTGCCTTTTTGGAAGGTTTGGCTACTAATAAAGTTATAGTTTTGTTTGCGTATTTTAAAGCGTTATTTTTTTTATGACAATATGAGTGGCTATGAATCTAAAATCTAATTTAAAGGTTATAACATTCTCTCCTGTGCTGCAAAGAAATAGGAAAGAGGTAGGTGATGGGGAGGGGTGGCGGCAAGAGGGGGTGGGTGACTCCACAGGTGTGCGTGTGTTTGGAACATGTCTTTCCTAACATGTTATTACCCGTCCATAACTGGCGGGAATTGCGAACATGTGTAGAGAGAGAGCTCATATCGCGCCTTCTTTACAACCCGGTCTACCTTCTGCGACGGGGCCAACACGCTGAAAGCCTAGGTTACACGGCCTTAACTGCACGACATACCCTAAACCACGTCTTGACACAAAATAGCTTTTACCATAATATATTAACTGACACAATATACCTTAATTACACTGACACAAAGCTGCCTTAACCGGCACCAAATAGCTTAACTCGCCGTGCCCTAATTTATATAACGTATCTCTAATCTCACATTGCCTTAACTGACATAAAATGCCTTAACTTCCAACTAAGATTACACAAAATATCCAACTTCAACTTAGCTCACACAAAATACCAACTCACACTGCCCTCATTCATAGAAAATATCTACAGTAGCCCCTTGGCTTCTTTGATGCTGACCGACAGCTCACAGCTGACTTCTGACAGTCAACATTTAGGTATATACCTACATTTTGACCGTCAGAAGTGACAGCTGCTAAACACATGTTTTTGCAGATCATATGGTTAGGCGTAGGGATACATAATTTGGTCTGGTAGCTTTTCAAAGCCGTCAGAGGTAAGCTGTGAGCTGTCAGTCAGCACCAAAAAAGCCACGGGGCTACTGTAGACTCACACTGCCTTAAATGACACAAAATACCCTGACTCTTACTAAATAATTGACTAAGGTGCTTTTTTTTTTATATATAATTTGAGGCACTTTTTCTTAGCAGAGATGGTACGCCAAGAATACGATCGTTTCCCCTCGCATCAAATTCAATCTTGATTGCGTTTTTATTAATTTCTTAACGTCTACAAAGTTTCCGTAACGAATATAATAGGTGTGCAAGGAATGGGGAATATACGTATTCTGAATACATGTCTAGAAATTAATGTACCGGTTTGTATGGAGCAATTCATTAACTATAGTCTCAGTATCGTATTAAGCACATTCCGGAAGGCTTTATTTCGTACCAGAACCTTTCTAAAATCTGACTTTTATAGAAAGCACACTTTCGATCACCAAAATCGATTAAAAGTCACTAACATTTGGCCTTCTAGATATATGTCTTATTTGATAGATTAATATTATAATTTATCTAAAAATTATCCAAAGCTTACAATAACACTGCCTTATATATTGTTGTATTGTTTATCTTGACAATAATAATTAAATGGACTAAAAATGTAAATATAAATGTCATCCCCTCCTCGCCCCTGCCAAGTTTTTCCAGTTTTCTAATAACGGGCTTCCTTTGAAAATCAGACTGTATGCAGAAGTATTTCGGTAGATAAAAGGTCTTATAGATCAATAGTATGAATCATTCTGGAAGACCTTTTGTCTTACCAAAATACTACTATATATTAAGATTCTAGTATGAAATAAGGCCTTTCAGAACAGGCTGCATACCGAAACCATTGGATTCAAGTGATTCAATTTATTTATTTGAGGTATTTAACGTGCACTTTATGAACCGACTGATTTTTTCAACACATGACTTACGAACTAACTTAAATCTACTACAGAGACAACATCCAGCTCTCAGCCGTTACTTCATCAGTGCGAAAGGAGAAACTCATATTTAAGCAGTGATAGATTTTTCGGCCGTGCCAAGATTCCAACCCAGGACTCTTAGCTCAGAAGATAGACACGATAGCAACTGAGCTAAGGTGTCAGACCTTCATGATGTGATTCGAATCCAAGGAAAGTTTTAGGAAATTTGGTATAAATTGCCAAAACCCGTGTTTATTAGATTACGTAGTACGACCAACAAGCAGAGATTAGTAGGGTAGCTTTTAGGAAATGCATTCGGATTGCATTGTAGAGGAGATGGATCGTATGTATAAAATCACCTCCCAGTTTATCCGATCGAGATTCGAACCTCAAATTCTCCACCAACCACAAGTCTAAACTGACAACTTTTCCCACTAGCCCAGCCAGTGATACGGCTTAAAAGCACGTTTCTCGAAAGGTATTGGTGTATAAATTCCACTTCTATGTAGCAAACACTATTCGAGTACTATGTTTTTGTGTATGTTTAAAATAATAAAGGTATATTGAGACCGAGCGTGGTGCCTTCTTTAACTTAATATAGTTTATAGTCTTGAGCTCAAATTACATCGAGAATACTGTTAAAAATATTCATTTTGAACAAATTAATTTGAACTTAAAATTCAACTTTATGGAACAAATTTTCTCATACTTTTTTTTATTCAAGGTAAAAAAAATTCAAATACGGAAAGAGACTGCTCTACGTTAAGCTCATATTCGACTACTTTAAGTCAACTTGTTCCTATATAAGAAATTGGCCCTTCCGCAGAAAGTAACAAATCCCTGCCGCCTTGAAAGCTCTAATTCGATTAACGGACACCAGGGTACTCTTTTTTATGAAACTTAACACAGCTGAGGGACTTTTTTAGCACCGCGTTTTACTACCCGTTCGGGATGTACGTATATGCACTAATTACGACAATGGGATAGGAACGAAGAAGGTTGAATTTAGATGAAGTATATCCGCATTTGCGTGGAGGGAGAGTATAAAATCATTTAGGGATAAAAACCTAAGTAGAGCCGACTGGTAACGAGCCCCGATCTCCCTGTCAACAGCAATCTAGTCTATTGCAAACGTGATGTCCTAAACCATGCGGCCACCGAAGCAAATTGGAGAACTTTAAAACTTCAAATAAGTTCAAATAATGAATGATGAATGTTTCACGTGAATACTACTCGTCTGTTAAGAACGCGTTAGTAATCTATTTTAATATTCACCTAAAGTTTCCAAGAGTGCGATCTGCTTATCAATTAACTTACTGAAAAATTGAAATATGTTTTGCCTCCGATTGTTGGGGCACCAAGCAAACCCCCATACAAACCCCCCTAGTTTACAGTTCAGTAGAAAAACATAATTTGGAATGTTATGGCCTGAGATTACCAGTGTTGGGGAGGTCAGGGTTCGAAACCCCAGCCGGGTATACTGAGGTTTTTATTTGTTAAATGGTTTCTCTTTTGCCCTCACATATATTAAAGAAACTTTTCTATAAATGTTACCCTCGTCACACCTATACTTTTAGTATAAATATGTGAATAGCCTGGACGGATAGTAAGACAGGCCATACCTACATCTGGCATATACCGGTATGCAGAAGCTCGAGTAATTTTGAAAAATTAAAATTTTTGGGTTTGCACCAATCCCTTAAGAATTATATTTAGAATAAAAAATAAATATAACTTTTAAGGCCATGGTAAGACCATTTTATGAATAAGCTGTCGTATGAACATGTGTATTTTACAGACAAAGAAATGTCACATACTTAGAACCAACTTAAAGACTAAACAAAGTAGAAAGAAAAAAAACTACACATCTCTTTAAGAAAGGACGGCTATCCATCTTCTCGCCTACGCCGAGATATCCGGTCCTCCGAAATGAAGGGCTCCAAGATTGGGAACCAGGTGTGTTTGCTCATAATGTGTGTGGTTGGTTTGAAATCTCGAGTGTTACGACTTACGAGACTGGTTGAAGAATGGAGGGTACACGTGTGTTCATATACTGTTCCCTTTCTCCGAGCCAAGGTCACTAAAGCAATGCCTTCTACAGTAGGACTGAGAAGAGAAGAACCTTCTCTCACATAAAGCGAGCGAGCAAGTAGCAATCATTTCCAGGCATATTTTGTGACACCTCCTCCGGTTTGCTATACTTGAGACATTCTTGATATTCACGTGGCATATAGTTGATGTTCGGGTGCCAGGCACAGTCCAATTTTTATCGGAAGGTCCTTTTAGTAAAATTCAAACATGTCATTTCTACGCGGCTCAAAATTGATAACACTTCGCTGTTCTACAAGTAATAATAATGGCTTGTCTGGGCTACATCAATCGTAGCCCAGTTTGTGTAAAGATTAGCCAGTACTAATGTACCGTTGCCCAGGGGACGCCCGAATGTACCAATCGTACAACCTTTCCGTGGAGGCTCTTTCCATGTCCCGATGAGATGAGATGAGATGATGGTGATAGTGAGTACGAGGGTGTGGAACCAGTGGAAACACTTAAACCTAATTTAAGACTAATTTAGCAAACCCTGGTTACCGTTGGGGTATTAATTTCACTTTCGGAAGAAAAAAAAATACCCAGGGTTTTAGCTGGGAATCTAACTCAGTTTTAGGATTATCTCTATTGCATTAGTTTAATTTAAATGGGTGGAGAAATTTCAGTAAAAAAAAGAAGAAGATAAGATTCTTCCCATTAAGAACCTACATAGAGTTGGCAAAAACACATAAAAAAAATTGCCGGCAAAGACTACCTACAGCGTCTATGAACGGCCAACATCAATCTTATACTATATTTACTTACACACAATGGGAATATTTTTTTAAGCTTGTAATTCGTCTTATTATCACTCATTAATCAAAATCATTAATCAGAAATTTTAACACAGTGACACGAAGCATTGTGATAATGATGTATGTACTTGTAAACCAAAGTAGGAGAACAACTTAAAGATATGTCATGACGACATAAAAGTAAAGACACAGGTGTTGACTTTTTTTTTTGTCACAGTGTGGCAGTGTGTATGCACCCTCTGCTTTCCGCACTGGTGGTATTGCAGTCTAAGGCGTAAGGCTATAACTATACTGGATTTACTATGACTGGGAGGTAAAGGTTCGAATCCTGGCCTGGTGTATAAAAGGAGTTATTTTCCAAAATAGGTTACCCATCAAATGTGGGTACATTTCCTTTAAATTTTACCTCCTTCAAATTTCACACCCTTATTGTAAATATACAGATAACACGACGCATAGAAAAAATGCAATTTTTTTTAATGAAATGAATCAATTGATTTTTAAAATTATTTTAAACAAAAACTTTTTTTTTTTAATTTGACGCGTTTGCTATTTCAATCCACTATTTATTTTCTTCTCTTCAAATCCACAACTTTATTTGAAAATACAATTTGACTTGTTTTCAAACTTGTATGTACAGTAACCAACCGAAATCTTTCCTTTAATGTAAATTAAAAATCCACTGTAAGGTCTAATAGGCGTGTTTACGTGTGTGCTATTCACCAGCTGATGTGATGTTCATGAGAAGGTGACGGAATATTGCGTCAGCCAACAGGTTCACTTCATTACGACAAAAGAGACTGATTTTATAATTAAATAATTATTGTAGGTGCCCTAGAATATGCTATCTTTATCAATTTTTAAAGAATAATAAACTGAGCGAATTTATAGATTTTTTCTTTCCGCTACTTTGTACTATTACAATAAATTTTTTCTTCCAGTTTTGTTGGAATTAATCAGATTTTAAGATTAAACAATTTAAAAAATGGGTCTCAAAATTAGCGTTTTTAAGTTTAGTAGCTAAAATGCTAATAATTGTGTTATCTTTAAAAATTGTTAGCCACGGATTTAAAAATATTTATTTTTACTCCTTAAATTTTTGCTCGCTTTATTTTGTTCTTCTCCCAAACTCCCTTCGCGGCGCACCGTTTGAAAAACGCCGGTCTAAGGCAAGTCTTCACTCTCGTAATGGACTGGATCGACGACGATGGAGGTATTGGGTTTCGAATCTAGGTCAGGTGTACCGAGTTTTTTCACCCATATGATTTTCTACTCTCCCTATACGCAAATGCGAATACACATCTTCTAACTTCAACCTTCATAATATTTAATTTATTGACGTAATTAGTACATAAGCGTATAGTCCGAATGGGTAGCGAGGCATAGTGACCCAAATAAACAAAGTGGTTATGTTTCGAGTTCTCGGGAGACATTCAGCGCCTTTGTACACTTGTCTAAGACAGAAATTGAAAACTTTTTTCCTAATAATACACACACACAAAAAAAAACACATTTAAATTACTAAGGAGCAGTCGTGGTTAAAGGAACGCACCTATGAGCTTCGGGCGCAATTCCGCAACAAGTCCAGATCGGGACCGCCTAAGAAATCCACCCACCTACCAACACACTGAGTGGGTGAGCACTCTCCTTTAGACGTCGCAGGAGTGACCAATGGAGAGCGAGTCAATCAATTGTACTGTAGTACATCTCGGGTAAGTCGCGAGTGAGCAGTTAACAAAATATTATGAACATTCGAAAATATTCGATAAAATCTTCTTTCTTCTTTGTAAGTCTTTGGACTGTTTTACTCCAAGGTCTCTAAAGGCTGTTCTTCCATCTTCGTTTCGGTCTACCAGGTCTTCTTCTTCTTCCTGTAGGTCTTTCATCTCTTGCTATTTTGACAACTCTGTCTTCTTGCATCCTGTCAATGTGTTGGTTCCATTCTCTCCTATGTGAAGCTATCCCTTCAGTGATGGGGTTGATTTTACAAGCTTCTCTTATGTTTTCGGTGACCTGGTGGTCTAGGGGTAAGGTGTCGGACTTCTATTCTGGGGGTCTGGGGTTCAATCCTCGGTTCCGGCACAGATTTATCTGATTGCCAAATCCTTCCTTCACCTCTGACAAGACGTATATTAATCACAACTTGTGAATTGTGTGGAATGCCAGGCCTCCACCTTGGTTCGGATTCCACGTTAAACTGTAGGTCCTCCATTTTATCTCACAATCACCCTACCATTACACTTGAGCGTAAGTGCGTATAACCCGAACGGGTAGTAAGACGTGGTGCTACTACTACTACTACTAATAATATTATGTTTTCAATTCTTTCTCTGTCAAGTAGCAATTTATTAGTGATTTTTCTCAACACTTGCATTTCTGCGACCTCCAGCTGTTGTTGGATACGTTTAGTTTCACTTCGTGTTTCTACGGCATAAACGAGTATTGGTCTTACCAATGACATATATATTTTCTTGCTTCTAAATATTGTCGTTACTATTTTCTGTAACTTACCACATAGAGTTATTAAGGCAGCTGGTGATTCGGTTACCTTTTGTTATTTGTTTTATAAAACAGCGAACAAAATTAACTACATACACGCATCGGTGGACATGCAGACTAATATTTCAGGTTAATCTAGTCTGGTATGCCAGAGACGAGGAGCCGGATGTAATAAGTTTAAAAAAAAAATTCTTTCACACTTTCCCTACACGCAAATGTGAATAAGTTTCTTCTCAACTATACCTTCTTCGTCCTAACCCTACTGGTGTAATTTAAATGCGTACACTCCGAACGGGTAGTAAGACGCAAGGATTAAAAAAACAACTCAAAGTAGTGTTGACGTGCGGTAATATAATAATATTTAAACCAACTTTGATTATTGGGGGATGAAAAGGGATGAGCTGATTCAAATTTAGTTTAGCAAGGTTTATGTAATACTTTAGGAAATACGCATATGCCCCACACCACACCTCACCTCACCCACCTCCACCACAAACCTTTTTCAGCGTTTCTTCTTCCATTGTTAAATACTCGAGCATGCGTATAAATTATTTTTCAAATCGTGATAATCTGTGTGCATTTATTCGGATCGTAGTAGAAACAGATTAGTCAATATAAAGAAATAAATTTAGAGGATTCAACTTTGACAAAATGTCACGTGTTTATCTAGAAGCGGTTTTTTTTTACGATCTAGTCTTACTAACCATTCGGGTTATATGCTCTCTTATGTACTAATTAAACTGATGGTTTCAGGGATTAGGAAGGATATATTTAAATAAGGACAACCCTCATTTGTGTGGAGGGAGAGTGGAAACCATTTAGGGGAAACCGCACTCAGTACACCCGACCAAAATTCGAACCTCGATATCCCCGTCAACGGATGCATAAGGGACGTTCAAGTATTACGTAAGCACTTTAAGGGGGTAGAGGGGGTTGAAGCTTTGCTTATTTTTTTGCCACACGTGGGAAGGGGGGTCAGAACAATACTTCCGTCAGAAAGACAGGCAAGGATTGCAGTGAGACCCAGCCACTGCAAATTGACACATAATATTAAAAATGTTGAGACGTGGATTTAATCAATGACCTTGGTTATCAGATTAAAAGTAGCTTAGAATTTTTTATAACTATTATTAATTAATATGTTCACTAATACTATTTTTAGAGCAATGTTTATTGCGGCTATTTCGCACCATTAATTTACACCTTTTCGTCAATAATTACTGGAAATATATAGATCACATAAAATATCATGGTTATTCCTGTGAAAAAATTGCAATAAAATAGGACAAATATAACGTAAAAAAGACAGAAGTTGGAGGGGTTATGGAGTGGAGGGACTCAAGCGTTTGCTTATTTTTTCTTACAAAGGAGGTACAAAATGACCAAAAATGTATTTTCGTAATACTTGAACGACCCCATACATCAAATCATGTGATATGTTAACTGTTAATTTTTGAAAAATATTATCAATACCTATAAAATTACACTATAAACTTTTTATTTTTTACAATTTTGGTTGAAAAAAATTGTATATATTTATATTTTCTAAAAGGCCATTCCTTCCTTCAACATTAAACTGTACACTCCGATCACACTGGAAGGTATCAGTCTTCCTTGATGAACTACACTCTAACCCTAATCTTATAAACTACGCCCTAGTGGGTGGGAACAATGCAAGGTAAACAGGGTGAACTATGTTTACATTATCACTATCTTTAAAATGTTCACCTACTCTTAAAAGAGTCGGGTTCAGAAACTTGGTAAATATAAAATTAAAATAGCACAGACTTATGAATGCAACAAAAAATTCTGCTGTAGTAAAGTGAGGTTTGGGTGCTTGGGAGAGAGGGGGTGAGGGGGGGGGGGGGGCTAGCTGTGAATTTCAGCATTTGCTCTGAGCAGCCAGCCCTGTTCACGACTCTGTCCTCACCCACAACTAATATTTCCGAGTATAAGCTAGGTGCACACGACACAACTTATTGTACAATATGATTGTAAAATATCTTGGTTACATCGATTACATACACGTAAAGTTTATTTTTATATTTATTATAATACAAATATGGCTTTAAATTGTGACAGTTTCTATTAATAATTGGATGCTTAATAAATACGTTATCATCTTTTTCTTTTTTCTTCTCTCTCTCTACATATAAATTCATTTTACTCGGCCTTAATCCATTAGGATAGTTATTATATGAGCGTATAACCATAATGGGTAGTAAGACACGATGCTAAAAAGAAAAAAGAAGTCGTGCAAAGCAGATCTTGTACAATCCTCGGTGTTCACACGAAGCCATCTTTAGGTTACAATTTCTTGTGCAACAAGTAGTGTCATGTGTACAGGGCCTAATAATGGTGAGTTCACTTAAAGAGTTCGCAGAAGATCGTGCGTGTAGCAATGTAGAACCCGTAGTAATGTCCTGAGAAGTCGTCCATTGTTCGAGAGCTACAAATGAAATATGGCGCAATATGTCTCGACGAGGACTGCTGCAGTCGCTACCGATATGTGAAGTTAAGACCGGGAAGCTAAATAATAATGCCTTGTTTACGTCTTGAAGCACCCACTAGCACGGTCGTTAGCACCTGTATTGTTAATGTTTAACTATGACGTCACGGAGAACTTCTGGAAACTTATTTCAAACGAGCCTCGAGTATGTGGCTAAGTAGTTTTATTTAATGTATTTAATGTAACGTTTTCACACCAAAATTGTTAACGATTTTATTTAAAAGGTAATGATGAGGAGGGTATATAGAGAAATGCACCCGCACTAGCGTGGAGAAGGGATGGCAAAACCTACAGTAATAAATCACACCGCCAGTTGAACCACCTCGGTGGCGTGGTTAGCAAACGCGCTAGTTTCGTGTTGAGCTCGAATGCTCAGGACGGGAAGATCAAGGTTCGAATCTCGGTCGGGTGAACTGGGGGGGTGGTTTTCCCTAAATGGTTTTTCCCTCTCCCTCCACGCATATAATGGGTTCACTGTAAATTCAACCTTCCAATTCCTAAACCCATTGGCGTAATTAGTACTTACGCGCATAATCCGAACGGGTAGTAAAAAGCGTGATGATGATGATGATAATAATAATAATAATAATAATTTAAAGAATACACATCCATCCCTCGGTGAATAGTATAATCAATTAAATGCAATAATACTCAGACACGATCATTTATATTGGTATCGTCATACACATAATATTTTAGAGAAAAAATAAGTAAAGAGTAGCCTACATCGATAAAATAACTATTAAGGTGGGGATGTAGGGAACGCGCGCTAAGGGCGGTATTTTTTAGAGTTTTATAGCAAAATGTTTTTGGCCAAAATAAATAAAATATTGCTTCGTATAAACATGGAATTTAATTTTCTAGAAATGGTTAAATCATGACCTGTATGTGAAAATACCTTTACCGGCAAAATTGGTAGAGCCCTTTCACTCTCGCTCATAGAAATTCGTATGTACTATTATAAGTCGGTTCAGAAAGTTCACGTTAAATACTTCAAATAAATATTTAAAGGTTTTGATAACGTTTAGATTAAGTTTATATAAATCAAATAAAACATCTTTATAAAAGCATATTTTTGGTGACTTTTCATCAATGTTGGCGGTCAAAAGTGGGCTTACTATAAAAATCTGGGTCTCGTAAATTATGTTTGAATAGTCAGATATGGTTATTTCAATGTACAGTTAAGCCCCGCTAGACCAAACCCCGGTAGTCCAAAATTCCGGATAATCCGAGCACACTTTTCTAAAAACTGGGGAAAAACAAAACAAATAAAAGATATTGTATCGGTTAACAAGTTCAAAGTTAAAAGAGAATTTGTAAGGAACAGTGATATAAATATGATAATTAATACTTAATATTTACATTTTTTTAGTCAACACAGCGTGTTTTTCTTTAACTAAAGATAATTACAGTACATATTACGTGCTATATACAACAGTTAAATAAATGAAAATTTGACTATTAAACTCATTCAACTGTTAATTATTTGAAATTCGTGAAAATACTATATCCCTGTATTCTCCCGATTATTCCTAATTTTGGCTAATCCGAACATGCTTCGGTCCCATTTAGTTCGAATTAAAAAGGTTCTGGTTTATATATCCAACTACTGTTGAAATGAACCTGGTTCAACTCTCTAAAAAAGAGTATAAAACAAAAACAAAGGCATTGTTGTTGCTATTATTATAGCTATTGACTTGTCGATTTAAAAAAAACGTTGATTGCCAAGGAGACTTTTCAAAAAGACAAAGAGTAAAAAAACAAGTAAACGTGAACCTCTCCTTCTTTTCTTTGATTGCCACCCACGTTATACGTTGTGAATCACGCGATGGATACTAATTGTCTTCTGAAAAATATCAGGGTACTATGAGCGTGTTGCAAGGTCTCACGAAGCATCATGACTGACGCAGCGGGTGTCAAAGACCGTGTTTGATTGGATGAAAATGATCCGTAGCGGGTTTGCTAAGTTGAATTAAGGTGGGATGTAATCGAGATAAGGACATTAGTAATTTTGTAGTTTTTATAGCAATACCCTCCATCCCAGCAATAATTCCTTAATATATAATTCTTGGGCATTTGATGAGACACTTTTTTAAATGGAGATGGAAAAGTTATCAAATTCTAGGACGTCTTCGTCAGATATTCAAGAACTGTTCTATGTGTAGAGAAATAAAATAAATTAATCTACTTTAACGATGTTATTATTATATATTATTATATTATTATTATTATTATTATTCAGAACCGTGTCTTACAACCCGTTCGGGTTATACGCACTTACGCTAATGTGTAATGGTAGGTGATTATGAATGAAATGGAGGTCCTGCAGTTTAACGTGGAATCCAAACCACGGTGGAGGCCTGGTATTCCACACATTCACAAGTGTGATTAATACACGTCTTGTCAGAGGTGAAGGAAGGGTTTGGTAATCAGATAGCTCTGTGCCGGGATCGAGGATTGAACCCCGACCTCCAGCATAGAAGTCCGACACCTTACCCCTAGACCGCCAGGTCACCTTTAACGATGTTATATACCTGCTTCGGTGGCCGCATGGTCTTGTGTTGGACAATACTACCAATGACAGGAAGATCTGGGTTTGAATCCGGGTAGGGTGCGCTGAAGGTCTTTACAAAATGGTTTGCCACTCTCCCTCCACGCAAATAAGGGCACACTTCTAAATTCAAGCATCATCATTCCTAACTCATTAGAGTGATTAGTACATATGCGGATAACCTGAACAGGTAGTAAGACGTGGTATTAAAAAAGTTATATTTACTGTGTTAGTAGAAATATTTTGTTACAAAAATTGGAAAAATACCGGCCTTGGCTCGCTTTTCCTTACATCCACCCTTAAGGAGCCCAACTACCTGAACGTCGAGAGGCGTTGCATAAGTCCAGAAAATTCGCGTTATTTAAAAGTTGTTTATTATTCTAAATTATATTTCACGCCAAAATGGAGGTGAAATGTGTCTAAATGCCACTTTAGATGGAAGAAAGCAACGCGATACAAGGGAGGGGAGAGTGATCTAAAATATATGTTTATCTACTTGAAAATAAATGTTGTTGATAGTCAGTTGTTTTAAGTTAACGTTGCAATGCATCATGGGTCAACATACAACGTGTGAATTACCGCGCGACTGATGCTGCTCTCTATTTTCGGCGAACGAGTGAATCAAAATTTAGTCTTGTCTGGTTTGCGGGTGACAGGAGTTTAGATTGTTTTTAATCCCTGTAGTACTGGTGTACTGAGAGGTTTAATTATTCCCACTGGATGGTTTCATACTCTGCCTCCATTGAGCTATATTCCTTTTTAATACTATCTTCCTCATCACTGCCCCATTAGTACAAATATGTGTATAGCACGGGCGGGTAGTAAAGCGTAATGCCCTTTCCCTAATAAAAGAATAATCGTATTATTAATAATTAATAGTGTATTATTACCACTAGCTAAAGTAATTGAGAATATTTATTGTGTGGATGTAAAGCAAAGAAAGTTATATGGCAATATAAAAAACGGTGTAGGTCAACAAGTAATTAAAGAGAAAGATAAGTCACTAAGGGTTTTTATTGGTCTTTTTTTATCATTTCTATGACATTTTGTAAATTGTGGACAGAGCTCCGTTTTACAACATTTTGTATTATTTATTATTATTATATTATTATTATTATTATTTAGCACCGCGTCTTACTACTCGTTCGGGTTATACGCTTTAAGTACTAAATACGCTAATGGATTGGGAAGGTTGAATTAGAGGAAATGAACCCACATTTGCGTGGAAGAGTGGAAAACCATTTAGAAAAACCGCCCCCAGTTCACCCGACCGAGATTCGAACCTTGATCTCAAACACGACTAGCGCGTTAGCCAACTACGCCACCGAGGCGGGTAACATTTTGTAAATGGTGGACAGTATCAAATAAGTATTTTAAGTTCCTTTTCACAACATTTTGTAAACGGTTGACAGTATCATAGAAGTATTTGAACTCCTAAATTCCTTAACGGTGGCAAAGAAGTATTTGAGAACCTAGATTTCTTCAGGACATTTTATGAACTGTCGACAGTGGCATGAAAGTACCTGAGCTCCTTTCAAGGACATTTTATAAATTGTCAATAGTGGTAGAGAAGTATTTGAGCTGCTTTATTTCTTCAGACATTTGGTACAATGACGACTGTGGTATAATGGAGTGTAGTCAATAGTCTCTTATTACACGAGAGGAATAATGTATCCTAGTTAACACCCTCCCTCCCCCTTTCCGAGGCCAACAACACGTGGCATATTAGAATGCATTACATGATCCATCCACGTGCCGGGTTACCTGAAGAAAATAAGTGAGTTACAAGGCCCACTATACTCGATTCAAAATAATTTGAGCAAGGTATAATAAAACGTAATGCTAATGCATAATCACTTACATTTTAAAAATGTTGTGACATTCTGAACAAATAGAAAGTAATTATAAGTTTTGTTTGTCGATAACGACTGTTAATAATTAAGTATAGACACGATAGCAGGAGTCAAGAAACTTTATTAATCCCCTGAGTAAAATAAATAAATTCCCATTTTTTAATTATTAGTTTTAGGCCTTTCAAGTAATCAAACCCGGATCGATAACAACCAAAGTTTTGACAATGAGTTTATCACAAAGAGAAATATCCGTTTTAGGGCAGTACATGAACAAATGCTTCAGTCTCGTCTTGTCTGGTTTGCCGAAGACGGAGAGGGTGGGATTCCAATACCGGTCGGGAGTACCAAGGTGTGTAGTTCACAAGTGATTTCCCAATCTCCTTCCATAAAAATGCGACTACACCTCCTATTAATTCTACTTTACTCATTCGACTAAGTATGCGGATAAATGAGACATGTATTAGGATATGGCACACGAAAATAAAATCTTGAGTTTAATTAAAGTGTAATATAAAACACGAGTACAGAACACAAAACTAGTCGTAGAGTATGATTTTTTTCTTTAAATAACAGTTTATCAGAATATTGGCCAACAATTTAGGATTTCTAAATCCACGTCTTACTACCCGTTCGGGTTATATGCACTTACTCTAATGTGTAATGGTAGGGTGATTGTGAGATTAAATGGAGGACCTACAGTTTAACGTGGGATCCGAACCACGGAGGAGGCCTGGCATTCCCCACATTCGCAAGTTGTGATTATTAATACACGTCTTGTCAGAGGTTAAGGGAGGGTTTGGTAATCAGATAAATAAGTGTCGGGACCGAGGATTGAGCCCCGGACCCCAGTACAGAGGCCCGACACCTTACTCCTAGACCATCAGGTCACCCTAGTATATTATTAACATTATTATTAAATTAATACATTTCAGAATACCGTGCTTAGCTTTACTTAAAATTGAATAATGTATATGCACCTGTTACATAATTGGAAAGAAATTTATTTTTTATAATAAAGCCTAAAACAGTTTTTTTTATCTTCAAAAGACATACACATTTATTTTCTAAAACAACCAAAACATATTGACATTTCTGTAGCTGTCTTAAGGTGCGGCAGAAGGGAGTGCAAGTATTTTTACAGTTTTTATAGAATTGCAATCTTTTGGCCAAAAATAAATAAAATATTTCTCCGATAGCAACATAGAGTTTAGTTTTCTGCACATGCTAATATCAATAGATCTTGAATCTCTGTCAAGGGGGTCCTGGAATGTTGTCAAAATATTTTAAATAAGGAGAAAAAGTTTTGACAACATTCTAGGACACCCTTGAATGATATTCAAGCTCTGTTGATATTAGCATGTGCAGAAAACTAAACTCTACGTTGCTACTGGATAAATATGAGACTCCCTCTCACACCAAGGGGAAATAAAGAAAATTTACTAGTAAAAAAAAAGTATTTACGAAAACATAATTTGTATAATTCGAAAAAATACCTGACTTTGTGGTTGACAGTCCACCATAGGTCTGAATTTAGACCTGTTGAGGGCCTGGGGCTGTACAAAATTGGGGGCTCCGATAGTGAACAAATCTGTTTATTTTCAACGTTTCGACATTCTCATTTTTATTTATTTTTCTACAAAATTAACTGTTAATATCTCAATGTTAAATGTATTATTTAAATAAGAAAATATTGTCATCACAATAAATTAGATTTGTTTAAAAAACAACATATATATATATATATATATAATATATATATGGTAGGACGGAAACAATTATAAGATCTGTGCTGAGGAAAGTGATGGACAACATGCTGAGGTTTACCTGATGTCCGATTGAGCTCACCTGAGTGACACTACCTTCAAAAAGTGAAAAATGTAGTTTGTAGCTAGCTTTTATTTAGCTAGTGAATATTTACTTTTCAATTGAAGTGTTAATTTTCAAGTTACTAATCGTATAATGGTTTAAGTCCCACCCTGTTTATTTCACTTATTTTTAGTTAATCTTTATAAAGACAGAAAATAACTGGAGCCTTTTCCAAAAAAATTGTAAAATTGAAATAGTGAACTATAATTTTTTTAAAGATCTTACAATGATTATAATCCATAGAGCCAAAATAGATTTTAAAAATTATTGCAACCGTTTGTGTTTTATAGAAGCCATCTCACCATCCCTTAAATCCGGGAGTAAATCTACCCCAACATCATCACAAATTTTAAATAGAAAGAAAATTAGAGATGAAATCACCTCCTTATTTTACTTTAAAAAAATAAAAAAAGACTTACCATAATGATTTATGGTACAACAACGTATATTATTCAATGTCCTTGTACATTAACTCAATGTTTGCCTTTTTTTAAAAACACACCGTGGGATTTGAAGGTTTCTGCGCACTAACAGCTCTATTTAGAAATGCAACTTTCCCCTCCCCCTTCTAAGAAGTATCCTATTGCACAATGTTGTGTCTAAAGTGCAATTAGATGCATACTCAACCACTGGACTGTGGCACAGTCCTATCAAAGTGCAATGCACAGTAGTAATTTGATTCACTTGTGCGATAAATATAATTTAATGAAAGTTTAATTATAATATGTTTCGTTTTACTGTGTGACGACATTAAGAGGTTGTCTAATTGGACGCGTGGAGCAACATTTAAGAAGTCAAGAAATCCGTAGTTATTCAAGGGATTTTATTATTATTATTATTATTATTATTATTATTATAATTAGCACCGCGTCTTACTACCCGTTCGGTTTATACGATTATGTACTAATTACGCTAATGGATTTAGGTATTAAAAAGATAATATTCAGAGGAAGATTACCCACATTTGCATGGAGGGAGACTGGACACAAATTTTAGAAAAAAACTAAGTACACCCAATCGAGATTCGAACCTCAATCTCCCCGTCATCGGCTGTCAAGTCTACTGAGAGAGCAGCATTTTAAGACCATGCAGGTAGCTGTATTATTATTATTATTATTATTATTATTATTATTATCACCGTGTCTTACTACCCGTTCGGGTTATACGCACTTACGCTAATGTGTAAGGTAGGGTGATTGTGAGATGAAATGAAGGACCTACAGTTTAACGTGGAATCCGAACCACGGTGGCGACCTGGCATTCCACACATTCACAAGATGTCTTGTCAGAGGTGTAGGAAGGGTTTGGAAATCAGATAAATCTGTGCCGGGACCGAGGATCGAACCCCGGCCACCAGCATAGAAGTCTGACACCGTACCCTTAGACCACCAGGTCACCCACAGGTAGCTGTAAATAACATAAAATTTAAAGAGCAACATCGTCTACCGTGTGGTTTCATAGGCAGAACCTATCTGACAACTTGGACCCAAGTGTCGGAAGCGCAAACTGTAATTCTACCAGCAGCAGTCAGTTGTTAATTTAAGTCCAAACCACTGCTGTTTGTTTTTATATTTCTAGCCATGCGTTTAGATTAAATTATCACAGAAGTTTTTATAAATGAAGTGGAAAATCGTCCTGTTATTTGGGATATTTCATATCGCTAATGTATCTCTCCACGCCGATAAGATTTCCCCCAAATGACAAAGGGCAGATAACCAAAAGAGAAAGTTTTCCCTAGTCTCCTCAAAAATTCTCAGCCACATTCGGCCGATGTCCTATTAGTGTTCCCCACAAACACTTGTGTCCCAGTAGATGTGAAAAGGCCCTAAAAAGCTATTAGATCTACTTTCACGTTCTAGTCATGTGATCTGAAATTGTCACTATATATCATTGCCTATACAATAACACTAATTAATATTATGTATTTAAAACCCGCTCCGGTGGCCGCATGGTCTAAGGTGCTCCTCTCGCAATTGGCTAAACTGCCGATGATGGGGAGATCATGGTTCAATCCCGGTTGGGTCTACTGAGGGTGTTTTTTCCTAAACATTTTCCTACTATCTCCACTCAAATGCAGGTACACTTCCTCTAAATCCAACCTTCCTAATCCCTAAAAACATTATAGAGTAGTTAGTAACATAAGCGTATAACCCTACGGGTAGTAAGACGTGGTGCTAAGAAAAAAAATTAATCAAAATCATATCAGTGTTGACAGAAAAAAAAAAATTATATTATATTTTCAAAAAAGTTTTTATCTTACCAAAATTCCACACTATAAAGATAAAATTATTCAAATTTAAAGCAAGTCAAGTAACATTATATATATATCCCCGAGAATATTTGAGCTATAAGTAAAATAATTGACCGCACCAAATAAAACCCAAACGAAAAGCGTCCATCTTTAAAAAATACAACTCAACTTCATTATTCGCTCAATATGCGACAGTTTCCTGCGGTAATTGTTGCGGATAAAACAATCAAGTTCGTCCGAGAGGATAAAATAAATAGACGAGGGGGTAGGGGGGGGGGGGATCAAGATTCGACTAGACAGTGAGAGAGAAAGAGCAAATTATTCGCTTGGTATGGAGATTCACGGTAATTGAGGAAAACTCTTTTGCATTAAATTAAACGAGAAATAAAAAGATGTCCATTTAACCGCACGAGACAAGTTTGATTAAATCAATTAAGGAGGCCGCCTAGGTGGCCGAGATGTTGCCATTCAGATGCTACTCTTAGGTTAGATAGTGAACAAACCTTTAGCAATATAAAAACTTGGGAGTTTATTGGATTGAACTTTAAAACTATTTTCTATGACCCTACACATAAATTATATATAGACTTGTATACATAGTTTAGCAGTTGAAATTTTCCACTTTGTAAAGTCTAAAAACTCACATATTTTTGTCGTTCACCAAACGTTTACAATAAATAATTAATAATATTGAGCGTTGGGTTATATCAATCGTGGAAAGATTAGCCAGTACTAAAGTACCTTTTCCCAGGGGTCACCCCAATGTACTAATCGTACATCCTTTCCATGTCCGATGAATGAGGTGATGGTGTTAGTATGAAGGTGTAGAACCAGTGGAAACAGTTAAACCCAACTTAAGCCTAACCAAACAAACCCTGATGATTGTTAGGGGGGACTCCCTTTTTAGAAAAATACCCAAGGTACCGGCCAGGAATCGAGCCCGAGACCCCTAGACTCGTACTCAAGTGCAATGACGGATACACCACGGAGCCGGTTACTTACTATCAGTTAAATGCTCGGGATTACAATACAATGTATTGGCATTTGTATTCTCTTCCTCGCCTGTTTGTTCTCCTACTGCTGGACGGTAGCTAAGTAACGTTATAAGCTCATTTGGTTTTCGGTGTTTATGAATATCTGCTCGACTAATCTAGCACCCTTTTGTTAGTATGCTGTATTCCTATAAAGCACAACAAAACAACACATTTTATTTATCGTCTCACATTACTCGTCCTGCCTATTCAAATTTAATAACACTGATGAAGTAATACACCTAACTGGGACCTGAACCCCGACCTCCACGTCACAAGAAAACCAGACTATAAGAGATTGATGTTTAGTCTGCGTGCCGGTGACTTTCAGGATCCCTGACCGTTTATTTACTGATACATAGCGAGAGGGAACCAACTCAATATCAGCACCAGTGGTCACGTGGTCTCATACACAAGGCTCACAATATATCTACTATAATTGCAGGAGGTAAAGGTTTGAATCTCAGCAGGGTATACTGATAGTGGTTTCCTCTAAGCTACTCCTTATCTTACCCCCCCCCCCCCCCCCAATCATATTCGTTAGCGAAGTCACCTAGACGCGTTTGAGCGCAAAGAATGGTGGGGGGAGAGAGCTATTTTCTCCAGGACCCCCAACCGTCCAAACATATTTCCTTTTTAAGGAGTAATTCTTGTCGTAGACAAAATATCCGTGAGTCAAAAGTAAAGTTTTGTTATTATTTTTTACTTTTTGGTTTTTTGAACCCTGCTTTCTTGAAAGTCATTGAGCGTTATTAATACAAGAATAGTGAAACTTATTAATGAAAATCAACGGTGACAATTTTGTTTTCATTTATATATATTAAATTAATAAAGCATATTAAACAGGATACTTAATATTTGTTGTGAAAGGCGGTTTTCCAAAATGTCACTCCCCTAAACACCCTGAAAACTCTGGGTGCTCATTGTAATAATTAAATGATAAGATCATGTCAACAACATATTTTACTATAGGCAGTTTAACTTTTGACATTTTCATTGTGTTTTAAAATCTTGAAAGCAAATTATCAATTTTTACTGGTTAAGTTTATATTTTATCTTTAGCATTTTAGATTATTATTATTTTTTTGCTTGTAGTATTTTACGAGCCAATTAAAAATTTACAAAAAATAACAATTATTATTATTAGATTTTTTATGTGGGATAGCTTGTCTCATTAAAGGAAAATAACGAATAAGGATATCAAAAATAACATTATTTTAAATGGCCAAGTCAAGCATACGTTTAGAAGTTTTTTTCTTAATAAAATTGTATTTATAAAAAAATTAAATCACAACGTTTACAAAATTATCTGCTAAGTTATTTGAAGCTATGAATCTGAAGAATCCACTTGACCATAAATATCCAAACATTGTTAGTGGACAAATTAAAAAGTGTAAGGTGGAGTTTGGAGAAAGGGAAGGTTTAAAAGGTGAAATTAATATCGAAATAAAACTATCCCTCTCGCGAAGGTGGCAGGTAGATTGGTTTCTATAAAGCTCAAGGCGGAACCCTACACAGGTATAGTCTACTTAATGTTCAAGAGCTGGTCTGTATAATTTGTGGGATATATTTTTTTACTCGCTACCTCGGGATAAAAGATAACTATTAACCGTCAAGAGGGAAGTACCCTTCAAAATAACAGTCAATATTACAACTCTGGTGAAATAAATAAAGTGGCAACAAAAAAAAGCTAGTGTTTTTTTTAAGTAACTGATGAAAAGCTTAAAAACCACAAAATGTTAAAAGTAACTTAAGATAAGATTTGAGAACCTGAACAATATACTTTACATTTATAAAAAAAATGTTAACCCGTATATAAAGGTAGTTTTATTGGTGTTATAAACTTGATATACACAGACTTTATTTTTACAACATTCCTTAACCCAGCCCCATCCAAATATATTTATTTTATAGCACGAAAAGTCCAGCGTATTGGGCTGAGTAGACGAAGAGGAATACAGTAAATGTATAAGAGAGTCCGGATCGATTCTAGGTGGGTCGTAAAATAATCTAGTATTTTTGCATGAGGTCACAGATACCAAGTATGTTTAAAATTAAGTGTGTTCGAGCGAGTGTTAAATTATTTTGACTTCTTCTAAAATAAAAGTTGTTGAGACCCTTATTTAAAATTTTCACTGCCGGTTATATTTTTTCAAATAAATTGTAAGACACAATCGCAAAAACCTTCTAATATTGTGTATTATACGAGTAGCTTAGAAGATTTAAAGAAATAGGTTTTCAGTAAATTACCTTTAAGTAATTTTTCCCCATAAAACAAACACGTCATTTTGTTAGATGCAAGAAAGATTATTTATACATCAATTTTAAGCCAATTTGTTCAAATATTTCTAATAATTTCAAATTTTCAAAACTAAGTTATTTTTAAACTATCCTAATATTATATTATATTTGTAAAAATAAAAACGTATTCTTGTTTACCTGGAAAAACTATTCCCAAATACCCATTTTGAACTAGATTATAAAGAAAAATTTAGAAATTTCTATCATTTATGTTAAGTTAACTACCCTTAAATTAATTTGATATAGAAAAATAAACCTACATCATTATTTATCTTGTAAAGTATTCCTTGATACCAATTTGAACAAAATTGTTAAGAGTTCTTACTAAATGGGTCATCATTAAACTGCTATAGATCTAGTTTTTAGAAAAACTCAAATTTTATATTTATATATACATTCTACAAAAATTATTAAACATATAGATATAATAATAAATAATTATATGTATATATATGTATGATTATTATAGTGCAAGAAACTTATTAGATACCTATTTTGAGCACAATCGCTAGAGACATTTATTAAAACATTCAATTAAAAAAAAAAATCAGATGTAAGTAAACTACCCTTAAACGTATTTCCCCTAAAAAAAAAAACAGCATATAGTTTTATTTGTCATGTCAAACACTCCCTAGGTATACATTTGAAACAAAATTGCGAGTGCCATTTCAAAAATTTTGTAATTAAAAAAAATAGCCTTAACAGTAAACTACCCTTAATTTGAGGGCTGGGATCAACATTGAAAAATATTCTGAGGTACTGCCTTATAATATCTGAATATCAAGTTTGAACAAAATTCATCAACCGTTTCAGATCTGTGGCCAGAACAGAAAAACAGACATACAGTCATGGGAATTGTCAGACAGTCGTGGGGACATGAAGAATTGTAAAACCAAATATTTTTTTTGGGGGGGGGGGGGGTTCAAACCTAGATAAAACGTAAGGATTCGTCGTAAATGTTCATGATTACAATAGTTTATTTTGATATTAGAAACTAAAAATCATTTAAACTTCAGTAATCTGCTGATATTTTTATATGGCACTGAAAATATTAAAGAAGCTATCTAACGTAGCTTATTCTAGAAGAAAACTGTTGCTAACCACGAAAGTAAAAATAGGTTTCTAAAAAAAAAAAAAAAAAAAAAAAATACAAAACTTACTTGGTCACGCTTAAACAAAATATTCAAGTTTTGTTTCGAGGCAAGGGCACAGAAAACACATGCGAAGAATTTAACCAATTAAATTTAACTTCAAAATGCATTCCGTAACAAGCCAAACCACCAAATGGTTTAACAGACTCGATCATGAGTCATTCATTCATTCATTCATTCATGGACGGAGTATTAATCTTCCCCCTCACCCCACAACCACTCCCCTTGATCAACCATGTCGAATTTTCGGGATGCACGCTCGCATTGTCCTCTGTCTTCACACAATGAGTATCTTCCAGTTTGACGTAGCAGCAATTCGTGGTCTGATCAAAGTTGTGGAGACAAAAACCATAATAAAAACAGGAGTAAGGATGTTCAGGGTCAAACAAGCGCACCTGTGAATGGAATGTAACATATTTTCTATTGAGGAGTGGAAATGAGTGGTACGAAATCTACACCCTACACCTCTTCGCATAAGCCTGATTTTAAATCACATACATATAAATAATTAGATCAACATAGAAATATCAGCCCCATGGTGTAGTGGTCAATGCACCTGGTTACAGTCTAGGGACCCTGGGTTCAACTCCCTGCTGGTACCTTGTGTATTTTTCCTGAAAAGGAAACTACCCCAATGGTCAAAAGCGTTTGATTAATTAAACTTAAGTTAGGTTTGAGCTTTTCCACTGGTTCCACACCCTCATACTTACTATCACCATCATCTCATCGGGACAAGGAAAGAGGTTCCACACCCTTATACTCACTATCACCATCACCTCATCTCATCGGGACAAGGAAAGAGGTTCCACACCCTCATACTCACTATAACCATCAACTCATCGGGACAAGGAAAGAGGTTCCACGCCCTCATACTCACTATCACAATCACCTCATCTCATCGGGACAAGGAAAGAGGTTCCACACCCTCATACTCACTATCACCATCACCTCATCTCATCGGGACAAGGAAAGAGGTTCCACACCCTCATACTCACTATCACCATCACCTCATATCATCGGGACAAGGAAAGAGGTTCCACACCCTCATACTCACTATCACCATCACCTCATCTCATCGGGACAAGGAAAGAGGTTCCACACCCTCATACTCACTATCACCATCACCTCATCTCATCGGGACAAGGAAAGAGGTTCCACACCCTCATACTCACTATCACCATCACCTCATCTCATCGGGACAAGGAAAGAGGTTCCACACTCTCATACTCACTATCACCAACACTTCATCTCATCGGGACAAGGAAAGAGGTTCCACACCCTCATACTTACTATCACCATCATCTCATCGGGACAAGGAAAGAGGTTCCACACCCTTATACTCACTATCACCATCACCTCATCTCATCGGGACAAGGAAAGAGGTTCCACACCCTCATACTCACTATCACCATCACCTCATCTCATCGGGACAAGGAAAGAGGTTCCACACTCTCATACTCACTATCACCATCACCTCATCTCATCGGGACAAGGAAAGAGGTTCCACACCCTCATACTTACTATCACCATCATCTCATCGGGACAAGGAAAGAGGTTCCACACCTTCATACTCACTATCACCATCACCTCATCTCATCGGGACAAGGAAAGAGGTTCCACACCCTCATACTCACTATCACCATCACCTCATCTCATCGGGACAAGGAAAGAGGTTCCACACCCTCATACTCACTATCACCATCACCTCATCTCATCGGGACAAGGAAAGAGGTTCCACACCCTCATACTCACTATCACCATCACCTCATCTCATCGGGACAAGGAAAGAGGTTCCACACCCTCATACTCACTATCACCATCACCTCATCTCATCGGGACAAGGAAAGAGGTTCCACACCCTCATACTCACTATCACCATCACCTCATCTCATCGGGACAAGGAAAGAGGTTCCACACCCTCATACTCACTATCACCATCACCTCATCTCATCGGGACAAGGAAAGAGGTTCCACACCCTCATACTCACTATCACCATCACCTCATCTCATCGGGACAAGGAAAGAGGTTCCACACCCTCATACTCACTATCACCATCACCTCATCTCATCGGGACAAGGAAAGAGGTTCCACACCCTCATACTCACTATCACTATCACTTCATCTCATCGGGACAAGGAAATAGGTTCCACACCCTCATACTTACTATCACCATCATCTCATCGGGACAAGGAAAGAGGTTCCACACCCTCATACTCACTATCACCATCACCTCATCTCATCGGGACAAGGAAAAGGTTCCACACCCTCATACTCACTATCACCATCACCTCATCTCATCGGGACAAGGAAAGAGGTTCCACACCCTCATACTCACTATCACCATCACCTCATCTCATCGGGACAAGGAAAGAGGTTCCACACCCTCATACTCACTATCACCATCACCTCATCTCATCGGGACAAGGAAAGAGGTTCCACACCCTCATACTCACTATCACCATCACCTCATCTCATCGGGACAAGGAAAGAGGTTCCACACCCTCATACTTACTATCACCATCACCTCATCGGGACAAGGAAAGAGGTTCCACACCCTCATACTCACTATCACCATCACCTCATCTCATCGGGACAAGGAAAGAGGTTCCACACCCTCATACTTACTATCACCATCATCTCACCTCATCGGGACAAGGAAAGAGGTTCCACACTCTCATACTCACTATCACCATCACCTCACCTCATCGGGACAAGGAAAGAGGTTCCACGGAAAGGATGCACGATTAGTACATTCGGGCGTCCCCTGGATAATGACACATTAGTACTGGCTAATATTACCACTACTGGGCTAAGAATGATATAGCCGAGATGGGAATTATATTATTACAATAAAATGAATAAATTGTACGGTGCACCACAAAACTGACTTTCATGCATTTTTACCAAAAAATTGAGACATTTACTTAAAATTCGGAAGGTATGTCAAACAACGAATAAATATACAGGTGATGCAAAAACCTAATGTATAAAAAAGAGCTTCGCATTCCACCAAAGAGAATACATTAAATATTACACAATGTTACAGAAACATTGGGAAAAGAACCTATACAAACAGGACAGACAGCATTATTGTTAGGATTCAGGCGGTCATGAAACGTCATCCATCAACATCTCTAATTCTATTAATTTTATTATCACATTACGTTCCCTCTTTTGAGGAAAGGGAGAAATTAAAAAGCTATTATTTATTTTTACATATATTTATACTCCAAACTTTCGTCTAGGATGGTTTATTTTTGTCAATGTTGGCTATGCTACATCTTGATAAGCTCAAACAGGATTGGGAAACTCCGCCTACAATACTTTTTTTTTTGTGATCCATCAATACTTTAAAATTAATGAAAAACCCGGTAGACTTGCTTAGCTTATACATTTTGTTCTCATATATTTTACTGATTTTCACAACTTTATAAGATTCATTATGGATCCAGTATTGTGCATACTAATACGAGTTATATGAATTTTCATTAAGGCCCTCATAAATTATAACATTTTTAACAGCCCTCAACAAAATAAGGTTTCTTGACCCCGGCACTAAAAAGGCTTTTTCATAAGTGCGGATTGTTACGAGCGTAAAGTGGCACTTTTATACCTACATCTGAACACACTACTAAGTCCATAATTTGGCTGTAAACTTTATTACAATAGTCAAACCACACTAATTATGAATAAACACATACACACACATGTGTTTACAAGTAAGAAATATACAGTTTATTGTTCAGTGTACATGAATACTTTCGGTTTCACGACCATCAACACAGTAAAATATTCAAACTTATAAAGTAACGAGGGGGAAAAAAAAAATTAATTGTTGTACCTTCAACATATTTCCAAACAATAGCACTCGACTCAAACATTAATGTATAATAGATGTAGCATTATATATATAAAATTTCAACTCCCAAAGAATAAAAATAAAAAGAAAACCTACCATTCTTTCTCTCCGAACTTACGCTTGGGAGTTATCACAATATGGCCGCATTCTCACGGGACAGACAATGCTATCCCATCAGGTTGCCGTTGATGAGGATTATTATTGTAACGATATAAGGGGTATCTAATTTACAACAGAGAACTCTTCTTATTGGTGTAGCGTTCTCATCCACGCGGGAGATGATGGGGAGGGGGGAGTTGGGAGAGATTGATTTTTCGGGGTGGACAAAAGAAGTCAATCAGGGGCACGAAGGTTTGCATACCATCAGGAGTAACAAACCGATCGATCCTACCAGCTGCCAAGAACTTCTGAATCACAAAGAAAGATGACGCCAAAATGCAGAGTCATCCGTTTAGAAAAAAGAAAAAAAGAGAAATGTTTTTTTGTGTGATTTAACCTATGTAGGAGTTTTGGATACTTTTAATAACCAATATTCTGAAATGTAATCTATTTAGTTACGATGAAGCTCACGAACGTACTATATAACTTACTTCGTTCACCCTGAAACGAAACAAGCTTACTTTGTTTATTCCGCTATGGTACAACTTACATCACGGTAAGACTGAGCATTCCCTGCAGATGGAACAAAAATTAGTCAAATTTCATTGTTTTTTTTTATTATAATGGGTATAATGGCGATATATGCGAGGCGGGGAATTAAAAAAAAAATCGGCTGTTTTTAAACACACTATTAAAATTAATAATTATTTTCGGTATTGATACGATTTCATAAGTGATATTTGAAGGTTTTATTTTACGTATTTACATGTGAAAGCAGCAACTCTTGTAACACTTATGTGTGGGTGTGTGTGTGTGTGTTGGAGATGAGTCAAATCGAATATTTTTAAAACCGTAGTTTCATTTAACTCCAAATACCGAATCTTAGATTTTAATCTGAACTCAGAATAAATAATAAACATAAAACGAAAATAGAAATATAGTAAAAAGAAAATAGAAGCTAGTTAAAAATGATAGTATTGTCTGTTCATGGTAGGAATTGACTTCTGAAAGGCCTTTTTCCCTACCATAAATCTATTATATAGTAGGATATTGGTAGGAAAAAAGACCTTTCAGAGAGTAATTCCTACCGTGAATGGAGTTTATTTTTGCTATAGTGAATTCATTCATTATAACATTCATACCGTCATTTAATCAAGTGTTAAATTAATGGTCTTGAGTCTAGTTGTTAGGTTTGTCACTTGTATTGAGTGGAGTTGAAGATCACATGACTTGACGTATGAATACGTGAAAGTATATCTAGTAACTATTTTAGCTGTCAGATAAGACCCTTCCTGTGAAAACTGAATTAAACAAATAATATTATTAATATTATGTCTCCCTTGACTTATAATATTATTATTAGCAAAATGAATTTTCATCGATATTCGTGACCAGAATAATTTGATTTGATGTATTTCATGATCTGTTATCGGTCCTGCGATCAAGCTAGAGGAAAGAGGAAGACTTTAGAGCAGCTGATAATCATCTCTATCTAGAGGTTACACTATCAAAAGATCATTTAAACGACAAAGTGTCGTTTCGAACCTGACAATCCCACTGCCTCGTCACAGGTGCGGTCAGGCATTTGTTAATGTTAAGGGGTCTGCCTAGGTATCCGAGATATTAACGATCAGATGTTATATTTATGTTAGATATTGATTAAAAAAATGGTAATATTAAATGAGTTTGGTGTTTTCTGGCATGAACACTAAACTATTTTCTATGACCCTAAAGGGCTACATATTGTTTGTGTAAAATATTGATAGATGATGTTTCTAATACAACTTACTACGGATTTATGTATAATGGGCTTTTTCCTAAATTATTAAAAGAATAAAATATACTGTATTAATAAAACTTTTTTTTTTGTTTAGTGGTTGTGGCAACAAGAGATACTATAATAATTATAAGAAATAATAAAAATATTATATTATCATGTTACAAGTGGCCACCAAAATAATTTTTTTTTAACTTAAAGTACAAAATATACAAAATATTAGTTTCAAAACAAACAGAAAAATATTTTGTAAACACATGTGCATGAGCACGGTTTGTATGACGTCATCAACACCTCGTTTCGTATGGTTTGCCGTCTTAATTTATGAAGAGAAGTCAGCCTTTTATAATCTCTTATTTTTAAAGCATTCTTAAGTTAACTACGGACCCCTCTACCACAAAAAAAAGCAACATCTAAAAGCCTATGTTCAAATGTTCGTATTTCAATAATATAAAAACGGTTAAAAGAAAAGAATAATTAAAAACATTGTTTTTTTGTGAAATTTATGACTGTCAAATGTGACACATTGTCTTGCAGATCATATGGATTGGCGAATGGATACATGGGAGTATATCTGGTAGCTTTTACTAGCTGTCAGTTACCACCACTCTTATGGCGAATGGACTGTATGTACATCAATGAAGTTGAGTTTATTTTCCTGTTGGCACAGAAGAAAAAATATGCCTTTCCGCTCCATTCTCTTGGCGGTCAAATGTGCACTATGTCTATTAACAGTTTTCTTATATTCATACGTGGTTTCTAGGTTGAAAGGTCAAGCTTAAGAGCAAACTCACACACATCCTTGTTTACTGGATGGACTAGAAAAGAGGTGTAGGAAATTTCCGCAAACATTCTCTAGAACGAAATGATATAATAATAAAATTCACCCTGGTTGAGTCAGAGCTATCACGTTTTGAGTTTGATATGACCTATACAAATATATCAACAGTATAATTGTATAGTGAAATACACCATGACACTTTAAAACAATTGAGTGAACACGTTAACAGAGTAGTAGTCTGTCAATCACATCCGACTGGATTATTTCCTATCCGCTTCAGTGGCCGAAAGGTCTAAGGAGTCACTATCGTGTTATACTGACCTGCGGATGAGGGGAGATCGTGATTCGAATCCCGGTCGTGTCTAATAAGGATGGTTTTCCCTAAATGGTTCCCCACGGTCCTTCCAGGCAAATGCCAGTAGATTACCTCTAAAATGACACTATAGTGATGATCATATATGCGTATAACCTGAACAAGTTATAAGTTGCAGTGATAGTAAAATTTAAAAATATTTATTTTCCTAATCAGGCGTTAAAGTCACCTTCCCAACATTGACGTCTATAAAAGCAGAAATTACTGAGATTCAAGCATTTATAAGAACTTAAACCAACATAACTGTGTAGTAGTATGGAAATACATGCTTTAAAAAAAATGAAAAACAATACGAAAACAATATTCAGTCATTCTGGTAGGACTTTATTTGGTTCCTTTTCTATGCGAGCGCAAAAAGTCAATTTCTTTCAATTTGCGTGTGAATGTCAAAATAGGGAAAAATATTCTCCAAACACCCATCCGGATTTAAATCCCGACCTACCTTAGTCGTCGAGGGCAATCCAATCTATTGTGATAGTGAAGCCTCATACCACACGACCACTGATGCAGATTGTTTAACATATGCAAATTCATAAAATATTGAGAATAAGAGGTAGATATAGATGCCTATATTTACTCTATGCTATCACCCATCAAGATAGAATGCCATTATTTCATAAGAAAGCTTTTGTGACGCTAAAAGAGTGATTCAGATTTAATAATACTCAAAATCAATTTTAAATTTCTGAATACAATTTTTTTTTCTTCAAGATGAGAATTTAAGTATAGGATATGTGTTACGTAACATTGTACCGAGTTACATAACACCCATTAGATTTCGCCCTTCTCAACTGCGCTACGTTGTTTAGCTAAGGTAAAAACAATATTAGTGGTGATAATAATAGTAATACAGTTGTTCAGCTGAAGAAAAAAAAAGATATCAAGGTATTAGAGGAAACTGCACCGATACCTAGTTGGACAACTTTAAGATAACAGTGCAATTTTCGTAGGAATGAACTTTGAAAGAAAATTGCTTAAGGTGTAGGCGATTTTTTTTAAAAAAACAACACCTCATAAATATTATTATTATTAGCACCGCGTCTTACTACCCGTTCGGGTTATACGCACTTACGCTAATGTGTAATGGTAGAGTGATTGTGAGATGAAATAAAGGACCTACAGTTTAACGTGGAATCCGAACCACGGTGGCTGCCTGGCATTCCCCACATTCACAAGATGTCTTGTCAGAGGTGAAGGAAGGGTTTGGTAATCAGATAAATCTTTGCCGGGACCGAGGATTGAACCCCGGCCGCCAGCATAGAAGTCTGACACCTTACCCCTAGACCACCAGGTCACCTGTCCTCATAAATAGAACCCTTAAATTATTATAAGATAGTCTTACAATCCCACAAAAAAAATTTTTTTTAATCCTGAAGTAGTTTAATTTATAGACGTATATTTTATAATAAATACTTTACATGAAATACTCAATTAAAAAGTAATATATTAACACTTTTATTTTGTTATGAGTTACCACAAATATACATGTGTTTTTTTTATCTTAGAGAAAGGGTCATACAAAATATTAGTTTCAAAATAAAATAATATATATTGTAAACACACACATATATATATATATATAGTAAACACATGAGCATGAACACGACCGAACAAGGTTTGTTTGACGTCATCAACAAGCATTGTTTTGGATGGCTTGCCATCTTAATTTATGAAGAGAAGGCACCCTTATATAATCTCTCGTTTATAAAGCATTTTTACTTTCTCTCGACATATCGGAGACATATCATAAAAAAAATCGAATTTGAGATTTTGATAAATGTTTCATCACCCCTTAAAACTAAAATAGTGGTTTTCGCAATGCCGTCTATCCGTCTGTCTGTACCTCGGGCTGGAGTCAAAACTATTTTACAGATTAGACTAAAACTTGGTATTTGGGGCCCTCATAAAACCAATAGTTTCTGAGCTATAAGCAAATAAATATACTTTCTAATTCAGGTCTCTGAAAATGAATTTGATTCTTATACTCTTTGGTGGACAAAGATATTTCTAGTTTTAATTTTTTTTTCTGTAACAGTGAGTATGATTACATTTATTTTATTTGGTGTAATGTTTCTACAACAATGTATACCTACTATTTAGTTACACAAAATCCCACGAGATTTAAGTAAATATCTATTTTACGATGAAAGTGAGAGAAAGTCTACGTGGTGTGTCGAACCATTTATTTAAGTGAATTTCAGACGTCACTTCAAAAAAAAAAAAAATCCAGCCAGTTATTTTAACATATTCGTATTTCAATAATGTTAAAACATCTAAAATAAAAAACATAGCAAAAACAAATTTTGTTGCTAAAAGTTATGACTGTCAAAAATGACTCATATTCTTGAATATCATATGGTTTGGTGAATGTAAACATGAACGTACTGGTAACTTTTGTTAGCATATTTTTTGTTGCTGTCAACACTAATAGCTTTTCACTATTTTATTAAAATCATTTTATAGGTATTGATAATATCTACCAAGAGTGACAGCTGCAGCTCACATGACTTGACTTCAAAGGCACCGACTTATAGAAATTATGGAGGGGGGGGGGAGGAGGACACAAGACCAATGGTTTCAATTTAATGCCAAAACTATTACATGTTTTACGTCATGAGCGAAAAATACCCTTCATCTATATTTTAAAGATTTTTATTGCATTAAAAAAACTAACATAATAATAGTGTCACCTAACATTCTGCAGTAACATACATTTTATAGCACAAACATATTCATTTTATATATATATATATATATATATATATATATATATATATATTATATAATTTTAACTCGTCTTTCCTATGAACCTGTTTCGCAGATTAAAACTTCTGTCGCTGCGGGATCTTATGAAGTTGTATTTTAAAAATTGAAATAAAAACCACTTGAAATCCTGATCAAAGTGTATCATCCCTCTTAAGGGCTAACAGAAAATCCATAATCACGGTTTGTACACTAACATACTTTTTTTGTCAGAAATATACTACAAATTGAGTTCCTATAGTTTTTTAAATAAAAATGTTTGAAAGTGAGTAAAATAAAGTAATTATTATTTCCTAAACTATTAAAACCGAGTAATTTTTCTTTAATAAAATATGATAACTTCTTTATTGTGATTGATTAAGATATTACAATGCTAAGCAAATATATTTCAGGGTGGAAAAGGTTTCTAGGAAAAAAATTGAAGAACTTGTTAAATTAGATTTAAATCTTTACAATCGCAAGGAAATATATAATGCTTACTTTACGGAATAAAATTGTAGTAAAATATAATCCTAGTAAGTAGAAACCTGACATGTAGAACGACAAGAAGACCATCCTATAAACCCCTTCCTACTATGAGCAACCTAAGGTAAATATTTTTAGTAAGTTCTTTTTAATAAATGATGGCTTCACATCGTAGTAGATATAAATTATATATGTACAGCCAGAAAAAATAACTAACAATTTAACAATTCAAATTTTAAGGGGGCCCTCATGTCTATTATTGGGGGAAAGGGGGGGGGGGATCAAAACACTCGGGGCCCCATAGTGTCGGCGCCTATGCTTGACGTATGATTACGTGAAATCAAATCTAGTAACAATTTTAGCTGTGTGATAAGGTTCCCCTTATAAAACGTGGACAACAACGTGGTCTATTTGGTGAATTCGAAACTTCTTTACAAATCGGGTTGCATCTTAATTTGACGCACTGAAGCATCATCACACTTAGGTGCGAATGTACAAAATATAAAGTGGGGGGGGATTAGTAGTTCAACCTTGTAAGGCCTCTTGTTCATGTGCTAATAACACATCCCTTATTCCTCTCACAGGTATACACACTCACTCTAATAATTACTCCTGGACAGCATTTACTTGCATTTCAAAATTACATTTTGATTCCTATTCGAGAAAACTCTTTCACGAATTTTTAATCTATATCCTGGCATAAATATTTATAAAGGCTATTTTTTGCAAATCGCACAAATAGCGTAGATGTTTATTTAAAAAAATCTAGGTTTATAAGCTACTTGATGATTTAAAAAAAATGTTGTGGCACTTTAATACTATCTCTGTAATAATTTAAGAGCTTTGTTTTTTGTTTCAATGTTATATCTTTAAAACTCGTCGAATGAAAGGTAAATATACTAAAATGGGGGATTCTATCTTGACTTGCCACCACGTCACAGATACAATGTGTCGTTAAATCAACTCACAGCACAACCGATAGGGAGCGAACCCCATCCTCATAGGATAGAGTCAGGCAATCTATCAGTAAGAGCCATCCCGCTAGTGCTAAGATATTTAAAAAAACATAAATATGAAGATAAATTATCTATTTTTTTACGTGTACATCTACCTGCATAGTCTTGACTTCAGCACACTTTGTATATATATATATTTTCGACGGTAACGATCCATAATAAAATTAAAAATATTTCTGTCAAAGCAATAAATAAAGTTGCAAAATTAAAGGAGTCGGCTTCTCTGAACAGGTTTATGCCGTGACACAAAGAGAAACAGTTTTTAATTTAATGATAATGCTTCTCTAAAAAGAAACAAACGCACGACCATAAAACTCCAACACCTTAGACGACGAAATCTTCCCAAGACCGGTTCTTCGAGGACAACGAATGGCGGTTACTTTAAAAAAATGTATAACAAAATACGGTGTCATCAAAATTAAATCTTTAAGAAAGTATACATTTACATGGCATAAGGGAACCAAATAAGCATGTGTTTTATAGTCGGAGCTATGGTCTAGGAGGAATTGAGATTAAAGGGAATCATGAAAGCTATAAATTGGTCATAAGCAGAATTGAGCTTTAAATGAGTAAATATGATCAAAAAGATTACCCCTTCTCCTCCCGAACTGTTGAAATATACATATATGAACTGGCCACAGCTGGCTCACAAGTGTTTGAGACGTCTCAGAGGAAGGACCTATTTCTCTCTGCAATTCAAATACTGCTACGCGGTTAAAACTTGAACAACTTTTATAGAATTCGATCTTAAAAATTAACATATCTCCCGTGAGTGGGTGGCAGCAAGGCAAGCTACAGTATCAAGCAACATTTTCACTACATTGGATATCATCGCTGAGAGAACTACACGGTTACTTTTGGGAAACAGTGTTGTCATTCTCTCGTTTTTGTGTGGTCAAATTCCTTTTAAAGATAAGAAAAGTTTGGCAACGCTGCTTAGTCTATGTTGCTAGTAGTTCCTTCTTACCCCAGCACACCACTTTCAGACATAGCTGAGAGCAAGAAGATTTGGCAACAGTTAACAGAGAGAGCAAAGATAAAGCTTTTCTCCATCAGACCTAAAGTTCCATCAGCAATGATATCGGGCGTAGCACAGAGTCAATTCGGTAAACTAGCGAGATTGATTCACAACCTGAAACTGTAAACAAAACAATTTTTAAGGAGACGGGTTTTTATACAGTTTTTTCAATACTCGTTTAGAAAGCTGTTAACACAAAGATTACCCGCTTCAGTGGCCTAACGGTATAAGGCGTCACTCTCGTGTTAAGACTGGTCTGGTGATGACGAGGGTTCTAATACTAGTCAAGTATACTGAGAGTGTTTTTCCCTTAAATGGTTTCCCACTCTCCTTCCACAAAAACGGGTAGATTACCTCTAAATTGCTTCCTTCCTCATCCCTACTTCATTAGAGTGATCATAATATATGCGTATTACCTCAAAAGGTAGTAAGACGCAGTGATTAATAAAAATAGAGATTCTTAACTTAATTATGTAGAAAAATTGTATTGAGTGCTTTTTAATTTCAAAAATAGATTCGGGTTAGTTCAAAACATAAAAAATAATAAAAGTTATTTGTTAATCAAGGAATAAACCATTGATAATATATATATATTAAAATTAAATTATAACCAAAAGGATTGCCTACTGAGCCATGCTGCAGACGTACAGAAATGCCGTGTTATTTAAATGGTTGCACTTTTAATAATAAATAAATAATAAATATAATAATTTGAACTTCCCAAATATTACCACCAAAACCACCAAAATATTTGTTGTTGTCGTTACTGTCGGTCATTATTTTTCAATCTATCTAAGGAAGCATAAAGTTCGTGTCAGTAAGACTACATGAAATATGGTTTGAAAATCGTGTTTAAAAAAAAAAAAAAAAGGTATTTCCCCGTGACATGACAAATTTAAGAGACAATCACGCTAGGCCCCCCTCCCTTCCCCATTAAAAAAAAATTGTACCTTAATTGAATAATTTACCCTAAGAAAACAACATTTCGCCAACAACGAGACTAGGCTTCAGGAAATTGCCCCTTCAACAAAGCACTCGCCGACATTCTTCCACATCAAAATGTCATATGACTGGTAATTTTCTCCATGACATTACATTACATATTTTCATTCCATGGCATGACCAAGCCAACTACGGTAAAAAAAGAATATTAAAAAAAAAAGTATCCGCGTTTTGTCCATCCACTCTTGGGAAAAAATCGTGAGGTGACGTTGGGAATTATTTATGGTGTTACTATAGTAACCGAAGCGCAACGTCATACCTTATATTATCATTATTAACAACTTAGGTTTTATCGCTATCTTTATTCTACCATCTAAATAAGTATTATAAGTGTCAAAATGTGTATGTGCGCGCTAATGCAGTACTCATTCTTATAATAGTGCAATGTCGGAAAGCAATGAGTTGTCTAAAAACTACAATAGAGATTTTGGAAGGGAATAAACGAAGTAACTTAATGCTTTTTGATTAACTTTCAATGTTGTGTCACGTTGGGAAATAATTTAAGAGGCATTTAGGAGTCTTGGGCAATTTGCTGTTCTCTGCCTTGGCTACAAACAAGATGAATGCTAGCTGAGATACATATGAGCTGTTGATTCAGGATAGAGCGTAAATAAAGAAACAAACAGTGTTAACCTTTATTTTAACTCTATATAAACAGCAAATGTAATTGTGATAGCCACATTTCAAAAAGTTAGATATTGTCATTATATATTAGAAGTAGCTCCTACTGTGTATCTTATTAATACAAAACTAGTTTGTTGGATGAGGGGGAGGGCAAAACTTTTAGCAAATACTTAAGCTAACCTTAAAATAATTTTAATTATTTTATTGTTGATACAGTAAAAGTAAAATCCAAGCAAATTAATGGCGATTAGAGATCATCCCACTGCGAGTCTGGGCTACACTATGCTTGGCCCAATTTGTGGAAAGATTAGCCAGTACTAATGTACCGTTGCCCATGAAACACACGAAAGTACTAATCGTACATCCTTTCCATGTACCGATAAGATGAGATGATGGTGATAGTGACTATGAGGGTGTGTAACCAAGGAAAACACTTAAACTTAACTTAAAAGCCTAACCAACCAAACCCTGATGACCGTTGGAGTAATTCCTCTTTCGGAAAAAAACATCCAAGGGACCTGCCAGGAATCGAACTCGGGACACATAAACATGTAGCCAGATGCATTGACCACTATATCGTGGGGCCGGTTGCAATTAGAGATGAATCATCTCCAGTAAAATTTTCAAATCACCGAACCCCAGAGAAGTAAGATGTATTCGTAAGGACTTTGATTATAATATTAGAGTATTTATATTGCTTACAGCAACCCAAAGTTAGTGAAACATTCAACCACCAGGCGCTGTAGTCGATACGCGAATTTGAGAAGAGAACTGGAATCGATGTTAATGCTTTATCGTAACTAATTGTATAATGTTTCTGATGTTAACTTACTCAAGAGAAATTGAATTGAAGGTGAAACTTCAAAACTGAGAAAATGTTAGGGTTTTTAGAGTTTTAACAAAATAAATCGAAATAAATCAAATATCGCTCCAGTATAAACATAAGGTTTAATTTTCTACAAGGTGACCTCCACAGCTGTTTTTAAATATCTGTCAAGTGTGTCCTAAAATTTAATGAAAAATTTTTCTCTTCATTTAAAAATGATTATTATCTAATTCCGCTTTGCTCATGAGTCATAATATAATAAACATTACTGTTATCAGCATGTTAAGAAAATTAAACTCTTATATTTCTAGTGGAGTAATATTTGATTTTGTTTTGGCCAAAACTTCTTTTATATAAAAATTGCAAAAACATTGGCATTAACTCACGTCCCCTGTATATCCGCCATAAAATGTGTGATATCTATATTGAACTAGATTTTTTACCTGAGTGTTTTATTATTATTATTATTATTATTATTATTAACACCGCGTCTTACTACCCGTTCGGGTTATACGCACTTACGCTAATGTGTTATGGTAGGGTGATTGTGAGATGAAATGAAGGACCTACAGTTTAACGTGGAATCCGAACCACGGTGGAGACCTGGCATTCCTCACATTCACAAGATGTCTTGTCAGAGGTGAAGGAAGGGTTTGGTAATCAGATAAATCTGTGCCGGGACCGAGGATTGAACCCCGGCCGCCAGCACAGAAGTCTGACACCTTACCCCTAGACCACCAGGTCACCCTGAGTGTTTTGATGCAACAAATAGATAGAGAGCTCGGAGAGGGGTAGTTTTAAAGTTCTCATCGTGGCGTGAAGGGGTAAAATATACGTTTTGGCTTAAATTAAACATCGAAAGCTAAATATATAAATTTGATAGTCTTTAACGAGTAAACTTTTGATTAGAAAGTCGAGCGAGGAAAAATTATATAGAACTTTTCTCAATAAAAAGTTTATAGGATACATTTTAGTTCAATAATCTGTGGAAATCGCTGCAAAGATCCACTAGTCTATATTGCATTTGTTTAGTTTAAATAGCCGCAGGTTTTAAAAAAATAAAAACTGAAATTTTCCATAAAGAAAGAAAACCTATTTACAGTGATATTAGATACAAGATTTCACTCAAACTATAAAATGATTCTAAATGCGCGTTTTTTAAAATTAAATACTTGACAAGAGCAAAAGTGGCATATGCCTGGTTTAAATAATTATAAATAATTAGTTATAAAATTTATTTAATATATTTTAAAATCGTAAAATGGTTTTACTGACGAGCTAGAGGAAACTAGTTAGCAAATAAATAAAAGTTTATCAAGCAAATGAATAAAAGTTTATCAAGCAAATAAATAAAAGTTTATCAAAGTTTTGAAAGCTTATTTAAATAAAACTAAATAAAACCTACCAACATTTTTTAGTTATAACAGTTCATGAAACTATTACTTTCTCGCTATCTTACAGGCAGAGAAAGTATTGTGATCGTCAAAAAAAATTGAACTCAAGATTTTGATGAATCTTGACGTTTTATAACCCCCGAATCAAAAAAAAAAGTCGTTTGTGACTTTCCGTCTGTCTGTCTGTACCTCCAACTAGAGCCTAAACTATTTTACCGATCGGGCTAAAACTTGGTATTTAGGGTTTTCATAGGGTTGCCCCGAGTGGTTTTTGGAATTGGATATCTAACCCTAAAATTAAGGGTAGTTTACTGAAGGGCTAAAAGAGAAAAAGTCGATTTTCTCAAAATAAGCTCTAACGATTTTGACTAAACTTCATTTCTAAACATTTATAAATATTCCAAACAAAATGACTTCTCTCGATATTTCGGCAAAATGACTTTAAGGGCTCCGGTTTGATGCGTAAACTATCTTTTTTAATAATATCTCATAAACTATTTGAGATATGAAATTACTTATCGTTACAAATATGTAGGTCTAGTTATATTAAAAATATTTTATAAAAAGCTTTTTTTTTATAAAATCAATAACTTTCAAGCTATACGTAGATATATATATATATATTTTAACTTTTCGAACACATAAGGTAAAAGTATTGGGACCGCAAAATAAAATCGAACCTGAAATGTTGATGGATGTCGACGTCTCAAGAACCCCCGAACCTTAAAAAGTGGTCTTGCAATGACGTCTGTCTATGTGTCTGTTTAAACTTAAAATTAAAGAGTAGTCTAAATAGAGGGCGAAAAAAGAAAAAATCGATTTTCTCAAAATCGACTCTAACGATTTTGATTAAAATTCGTATCTAGGTGTTGATTAAGATTATAAATAAACTGGCTATTTTAATTTTACCATGAAAATGAATTTTAGGGTGTTTTACAGAAACAGAAACTTCCGTATCTCCGCAACTATTTGAGATACTAAATAACTTATCATTGCAAAATTGTAGTACTATTAAAAATAAAAAACTTTTATATGAAATATATATTTTTATAAATCCAACAGTTCCTGAGATATTGTCAAATATATTAATACAATTTTGTAAGATTTAGTTGTAAAGCGATACTTTTTTAACGCAATAATTCACTAATGCCATAGAGTAATTAAATATAAGTAAGTAAGTCTCTAAAAGTTTATATTGTTTTTCCTTAAACCTCTTAGGAGAAATGTTTGTACAATAATGATCTATATCCATTTTAGGCCGGTATTACACTATCACATTTTTCTTTGATCAAAGAAATATATTACATATATTTATTTGATCAAATATATAATGAAATATTTAACACCGTCTTTGATCAAAGATGTATTATTACACTACATCACATTTCTTTCACAGTCGCTACAATATATGTTATTAAAAAAATTGACTCCAATGGTTTAATTCCAAGTGCAGCGACTGTGAATGCTATTGTGATAATCTCATTGTTGCTTAGAACGAAAAGAAAACCTGTTAAACGATTGTGGATTCTACCTTGGGTCTGGAGATGAAATTCAAGAGGGATTAACAGTTGCCTGCTAAAGGAACTTCAAACTGAAGATCCGGAATCTAATCAAAAATATTTACGTATGGACTGTGAAACTTTTAAATATTTGGTCGCAAAAGTCACTCCATTAATTAAAAGAAAAAATACACACCTAAGAAATGCTAAGACTGCTTCGCACATGCAGGATAATCCAGGGATAATCTTTCAGTCACCATTTTCTTTGATCAAACCTTAGAGCATGTTCTATAACGAAAATATGTGATCAAAGATTTGTAAAATATTTATGTGATCAAAGATCTTTGAGGAGTCGTCAAAGTTACATCACATTTTATTTGATCACAGATCTTTGATCAAAGAAATTTGACATAAATGTGATAGTGTAATACCAGCCTTAGACTCAATAGTCAATATTTACATTTTTTATTGGTCAAAATTTTTAATGAGGAATTTAATAGCAATACGATAGCATGAAGATTTGCAAAACCTAATAAAATGTCGAAAATTTTAACCAGTAGTTGAAATTTTAATACGAAGTGTTGACCCTTGTTGATCCAACATTGATTATGTTTATCGGTCCAAACATACAAATGAGGACATTAATTCTTTAAAAACAAAATTATAAAATTTAAAACCAGGACTAAAAAAAAAGTTTTGCATAAGTATAACGCAATTTATGCTTGGGTTTGCTAGTGTATATTATTTCGTTTCACATATATTACGAGTTTTGAGTAAATATTTAATTTTCAAACAATAGAACGAGAAAGTCCGATCAGAGTTCCACACCTTTTTTTTTTTGCTCTATTCCTTAAAAAAAATTGTTTTATAGCCAACAATAAATATTGACGTTGAAGGCATTTTTTTTTGTAACAAAAAAAATCAAGACTTTCGATAGAAAAAAGTGTTTTTTGGCGAAAAAGGCGGGAAACAGATAAGTATAAGAATGATCACCATTGATATGAAATAATGTAATATAATAAAAGAAGTATTCATGTCTTGAACAAACAAACAATTCTTGTGTATGCACATTGATAGTATTTATATTCCTGTGGAATGAGTTAAGCTTTGTTAGTGCCTCAAATAAAATATTACGTATATTATATATATTCTCCTGGCTGCTGACCTAGAGGTCATGGGGTCGATTCCCGACTGGTACGGGGAAGGGGGGATTTTTCTAGAAAAGTGAATCGCCCCAACGATCACCAGGGTTTGGTTGATTAGGTTTAAGTTAGGTTTAAGTGTTTCCACTGGTTCCACAACCTTACACTTACTATCACCCTCATCTCATCTCATCGGGACATGGAAAGAGCCTCCACGGAATGATGTAATATTAGTACATTCGGATGTCTGCTGGGCAACGGTACATTAGTACTGGGTAATCTTTCTACAAACTGAGCTACGAGCGATGTAGCCCATTCAAGCCATTATTATTATTATTTTATACTATTCTAAAAGATACGTCTGTCAAATGGATACAATTCTAAGGTTGATTAGACTCGCAGAATTGCCCTTGCAGCGGACTAACCAGAAGTCTAAACCAAGAAGCGTGTGTTCTCTTCCTCACTAACTCATATTTTTTTTTAAATCACTGTCTTACTACCCGCTCTGTTTATACGCTTATGTACTAATTATGCTAGAGATTTTAGGGATCATAAGGTTAAACTTATCATAAGTGTACCCGCATTTGCGTGGCGGCCGAGTGGAAAAATATTTATTAAAAACCCCTCTCAGTACACCCAACCGGGATTTGAACCCCAATCTCCACCTCATCTGCGATCTGGTATATTGTGATAGTGACGCCTTAAACCATGCGAGCACCGAAGAGGGTGATGAACTTGTTAAAATGGACGCATTTTTTAAGATAATGAAGCCTAACTTCTCTGGAGATAAGATGAGAGAACCGCACCCCTGGTATTTAGGTCAGTTGGCATCTAGCTAGCGAACTTATTTTATTTATTTAAACTGGTTATTCAGTGAAAAATTTACCGTGCGTAAAGTGTTAATACCCAAAGTCAAAATGTCGAGAGAACTATACCACAAATATAAAGATCGTGGTTTGATTCCAGCTGGCAATATTTGTTATTTGTATAGGAGCTCGTCCTGCTCTTCAAATATATCTTGGTGTTTGGGTTTGAAAGTATCGGGAGTACCTTTGTTGGTTGGTTAATTTTTTGGTTTGTTTTTTACACCAAGTCTTAGGGCCCATTCGAGTTTTACCCTTGCACTAATTTAGCTAATATGATATGGGTGGGTAAGGTAGAACCTTTCGAGAAAATGTACCCACATTCTAGAGAGAGAATGGAAAACTATCTAGGGGAAAAACACCTTTAGTACACCCGACCTGGTTTCTAACCTCAATCTCAATCTCCCCATCACCGGCAATCTGGTCTAAGGTTTCGGCCAGACTGACAAGTGTGCGAGCGAGAGAGCGCGTGATTAGCAGATAGCTCTCGATAGTTGTCGACGAGGAGGCAAAGGTTCGAATCTTGGCTCAGTGAAATGAAGTATTGAAGTATTTTAACATATCAGTTTCACACACACACACACACCACACACACACACACACATAATATATATATATATATATATTATATATATAATTTATAAAGAGAGAGAGAGAGAGAGAGAGAGAGAGAGTTATGGTGTATGATCTTACCAATTAAATTAGGCTGTTGGTAGCAAGTCTGCTAAACCTATCGATAGTAATAAAAATGTCAAAATGAGAAATTTTCCTAGAACTCAATGAACCAATATACTATATCATCACCTAGCGCCTGTAAACTATACTGTACCGGCTCGAGCGCGCGCTCCATTATGGCCACCTCTCATTACAACCAATGTGTTCTATTTTATATTTTAGTCGCGCGCTCGCTCGCTCGCCCAGTCTGGCCGTCCCTTAACGCTAGAATAACAGGTTAGACAAAGCGGTTCCCAAACTGTTGTTCGTATGGTTATTCCCGGTTTTACGCCGTGAGAAGCTAAACAAAACCATCAAATTTAAGTCAGAAAAAGATATATGACCTTCTCATATCTTAAAATATATTGATACCAAGCCCAACCAAAAGTTAAATAGATTTAACCACTTGTTAGAGGAGTGGCAACACTGATTAAAGCTCAGACAGCCGATGTAGCCGCGCAGTCTGTGTTATTATATCCCAGGACACTTTAAAAAAATGTAGCTAAATGGTAAATATTCAGTTTATCTCGGGATGGGAGGACACTCAAAAAGTGTGGGAACTGCTGAGTTAGACCATTCAGACACCAATTTGAATATTGGGTTTTAAGTGAGTTTGTAAGACATGTGATGATAATAATAGTCTGTTACGTTTTATACAGAAATAAAATTGGCTAGGCTTACAATCGAATTATCCCGTAATGTCGATATGTGTCAAAGTATAAAGACATGCTTAAAAGGTTGGTTTTTTTATCTAGGTATTTATTTTGTTCTAATATTGACTACTAGGAACTATTTTCCCCCGGGGTGGTTTAGGCACCATTACCTTGTTTTACGATATCCCTATCAAGATATATTGGGTAATTTTAGCCAGACCTAACCTAAACTAAACTTGCACCCCCTCTAAGAACTATCCTAATTTTACCTCGGATATCCAGTACGTTATAGCTAACGTTCAGCTGGATGGCTTATACTAAACTCTAGTCTGCTGAATATTTAGTGTGTATTAATTTACAATTAATATTCCAATATGAAGTGACCAATCCACTTGTTTACAATTCTCTTTAATATAATTGACGTTGGCCAATCCAACAAACTCTCTCACATAAAAAAAAAAGTGGCCAATCCACCACCGTCTGAATTCTCCAACGAGTAATTAATCATCTAATAAATCTTGATAGTCACAGCTATCACATCGCTACCAGTTGCTACGTGTAAAACCTTTTTTCCCCCACTTCGAGTTTGAAAAAAAGGGGCCGGGGCGAGGGGATATGGGGGGAGACAAGTTGTCCGTTGGTGGGACTTATCAAGAATAAACTTTACAAACTTCTCGACAAAACTTGTTTTCTTTTTAATACCTATCTTTTTTTTATACAAGCTTCTTAAGGTCATATGTTTCGGGATTACTTTTATTATTTTATTTCAAAAAATACAGACGCTAAGTCCCTAGCACAAAAAGTTTTTATGTTTCTGAATTTGTCCAAAGCAAGAACTTAAAAAAAAAAAAATTGAAGACAGAATTTAATATATATTTTCTTCTGTGCTGCACATTCGTAATGAGCTTAAAAAGTAATATTCTTGTTTCCAAAAAGAAGTTGCAAAATGTTTACGATGTCAATAAAGAAGCACGGCGTTTCCAAGTCACCGAATAAAGAAAGCCCACACCACTAAGTTAGATTGGATTAAGGAGAAGACCTGTCAAATTAGCAATTTCCCAACCACATAGGTGGACACGCAGACTATAAATGTCAGACTCATCTAGTATTGGTATGACGTTGACGGGGGAGGTCCAGGTTCTGATCACGGCAGGTTGGCCTTCCACACGTGGTGCATTTCCTCTAAAAGTCTATCGCCTTACCTACCCCATTAGCATAATTAAATGGGTATAGCCCGAACAGGTAGTAAGACACGGTGAGGGGAAGAGAGATATGATGGAGGAGAGCAATTTCCCAAAAGAGCACCTATTATAACAAGCTCTTCTATTAACATTTCTGTAATACGATTTGAAGGAACCCAATTACTATTTATTATAAAAACTTAAAGTCCCTTTGAACCCAACGATTTTTATTGTGGTGTTTAACGTTCACTTTCTAAATACTTGAATGTATCCATCTACAATTTCAAAGCAAACTAACCTTGGACAGCACAAAAACGCAAACAATCATATTATCTGGCTAATACGACAAGCCCACTCTTGTGATTGAACCAGGATCGCCTGGATCTGTGGTCGAACACACTAACCACTTGGTCACTAGGGTAGTAAAAAGGGGGCGAGGGGAAAGCACCTTTAACGTTTTCGTGATGGTTTCTACATCGTGTCTTTTTTTTTCCCCCAGCTTGGTGAGCGTTCGTGTTTAAATTTATGAGAGAAGTCACGAGTTGTCCACTTAGGGCGGTTGGTAAACCTGCTCCAGTACTCGATTGTCGGCATTCCAATACCAACATATCCGCAATACTTCCCTCGCTGTACCTGCCCGACACTGTCGATGCTGTTACTAAAGGTTGAAAAAATTTTGAAATCGCTATTTAACGGAAAAAAATAAAACATAAATTAATGTGACTTTTTTAATCTGGTTATTTATAAACAAGCTTTCGGATTTCAATTAATTTTATTTTTAAATATAATCCTTCCTGTAATTAGTCCCCTGTCTGGATGTGAATACACGCGATATTCGCTAGGTGAATATAAATTGGACAAAAACTTGTCTCGCGGAAACTGTGGATAGTTCCAAATAATTATTAGTTTTCAATTTATTATACAATTTGACAATTTATTAGTTTTATCGATTTTGGGTTACTAATTAATAATCAATTAATGGACTGTTAAATAAAAAACATATCATAAGTCTAGGCCAGTGGTATTCAACCTTTTCTGTTCGCGTACCCCCAGATATAATTTCTCTTCATCTTTGTACCCCCAAAACTGTTGTGAATACTACAAGCTATACATATTCCATAAATCTATATCTAAAATAATGTGTAAGATTTAAATAATATAGACATATTATGGTTAAAGCCCGAAACTAGCCATTTTATAAATTGGCTGGATTCTTCTGTGGCCTTGACTCTTCGCACATTGGCCAGTTGTTCCAGCCAATCCACGAAATACCGATTGGAAGCAATTTAATCACGTTCTGGCCAACCAAAGCGCGAAATGAGCATGAAAAACCGGCCAGTGCCTGAAGTGCTGGATAGTATGACGACACATTCCCATCCTAACCTAACCACTTGGGCTAGGGGGTCACACGTCGGGGTAGAGGGGGTTCGAATTACCCATGGGGACCGGATTTGGACCAGAGCCCCACCCCCCAACCACCACTCGCCACCTTAGTCAAGACATAACTTGAAATAAATGTAAACTTAGTAAATAGACGATAGAATTTATCAGACAGGAAATAACATAAATCAGTTCTGATAAAGAAATATCATAATATATTATATATTTCGTGCTTTTGCCAGATTCCTACGGCCGTATCTAGAACTGGCCAGCAAAAACCAGAACTGATCGTAAATTATTATAATTATATTTCGTGCGTTGGCTAATTTTAGTGACCAAAGATAGTAGCCGGTCATTTCGTGAAATGGCTAGACTTTGGGATTTGACCATGGCAAATATATATGAGTTATGAATCTTTAATTTTACATACCCCCTAAAATGTTTGGTCTATAAGGATATGAAGATATTGTGTAGAGGAGGAGATTACATAATGAAGTTACATAACTTTTACTCATCACAACACATTGTTAGAATAATCAAATCTCGTATGACACAGTGGTCAGAACATGCAGCGTGAATGGAAGAATCTAGAATCGTATTCAGGATGGTGACTGGCAAACACAATGTGAAGAGACAATTGGGAAGACCTGGACGTAGATGAGAGAATAACATTAGATTGGACCTAAAATCGATAGGGTGTAATGAGGTGGACTGGATTGAATTAGCTCAAGACAGAGACAGGGTGTAATAAGGTGGAATGGAAAGAACTAACTCAATATAGCGAAAGGGTGTAAAAAGATGGACTGGATAGAACTACCTCAAGATAGGGATAGGGTGTAATGAGGTGGACGAGATATAACTAGCTCAAACTATAGATGGGGTGTAATGAGGTGAACTAGACAGAACTAGCTCAAGATAGGGATGGATGGCGAACTTTTAAGTGCGGCCATGAACTGTTGAGTTCCTAATGCCATCGAGCAAATAAGAAAAGTTTCTTCCTACGGCAATGTTTGTTGACCACGAGAAAGCCTCCACGAGAAACTTGTGCGTGTGTGTCAAATGTAGAGGCATTGTGGAATGAGGTATGTTCGCGAGGTTGTATGAACTTGGGGTGGTATGCGAGACTCTGTTCCACATCACCGCGTCCCAATCATCTCACCCGATACACGATTTTGCTTGCTTCGACGTCGTCTGGACCAGAGAGAAACTATAATTGGACTACAGCTTGAAACATGTTTAGTTCATGTTCCCAGGGCGGGGGTGGGGTGAGGGGGGGGGTGGACCCCCATTGCCCAAGGAACTAAATACAAGCTGTGGTCTCTCACCTCTTATGAATGGCTAAATAATATTTATGTATTTATTTATTTAAGGTATTTAACGTGCACTTTCTGAAACAACTAATTATATTAGCACACACAAATTTCTATGAGCAAGAGAGATCAGACATTCCAATTTTTGCTGGATAAGATACTTCCACATACCTTCCAAGTTTCTTTTACATGCCACAATCGACATGTAACCGATGGCCTTACTTTCCCTCCAAAGGAAGTTATGCTAAGGATTTTGATCACTCAAGAAAAATACGTCAACCCAGGTTATGTTTGAACCCTATAACATCGGGTCTTGAGGCAAGCCCTTTACCCCAAGACTAGTGAGGTCGATGACATCACAATCTAACTCTCTTAAAGGAGGGTCCTTTCTGACAGGTATAAAAGGCACTAGAAACAGATTTTCTTACAAATAACCTTTTGAAATGCCATTTTTCCTACCAGAATCCTATTAATTATTATTAGCACCGCTTCTTACTACCCGTTCGGGTTATACGAACTTACGCTAATGTGTAATGGTAGGGTGATTGTGAGATGAAATGGCGGACCTGCATTTTAACGTCGAATCCGAACCATGGTGGAGGCCTGGCATTCCCCACATTCACAAGATGTATTGTCAGAGTGAAGGAAGGGTTTGGTAATCAGATAAATTTGTGCCGGGACCAAGGATTGAACCCCGGACCCCAGCACAGAAGTCCGACACCTTAACCCTAGACCGCCAGGTCACCGCAGAATCCTATTATATAGAAGGATTCTGATAGATAGAAAAAAAAATTCTTTCAGATGGTTATTCGTTGTTTGTTTTACCTAAAAACCTATTTCTTAACGTCTAGACTTTGGCCAACATTGTTATTTCGTTCGAAATCTAAAACATGAGTATTAAATAAGAGAAATTTAAAAAAAAACTTGTTTCTCCGATTCAATATTATATTTATAATTTGACAGTTTATTAATTTTAACGATTTAGTTTATTAAAAATTAATAGTCCGCTGTCAAATCAAAAATATTATCAAAATAAACTATTGAATGTGTGTGTGTAATATATATATATATATATATTATACATACATACATACATACATACACAAACACATCATGAATTTGGTAGGACGCCCATTTTGTGAGGCCTTATTTCCTTCTAGAATACTAGTACTTACCGTAACCGGAAACCGGAAGACGTTTTATCCTACCAGAGCACTACTATACGGTAGGATTATGGTACGAAATAAGGACTTGGAGATTCATACCAAAATCAAGATTTATTATATTGTATGCTTACTAAAATACATTTCTGACAAAATAAAATTTCCTTTACATAAGTGAAATTTAATTTCAAGTGCATCAAAATGCTTTGGCATATTTCGTTTCCCTTCCTAAAATTTTTACAAGAAAGGAACAATCCATTTTCAGATATAACGGTTTAACGAACTATATCGGCCCAAGTCAATCAATGTTCGTGAGAAATAAAATAAATTCTAACATAATATAAGTCTACCTTTTTTTTTTTTTACAACGTTTGAGTCAAACAACAAATATTCTCGTTTTTGAAACTTCACACACACACAAAAAAAAAATTAATTATTGTTGAAGACATTGTGCGTTTTCTAACATATCTAAATGAACAGCTTCCGCCAAACAGATTTATATGTTTTTACACACATCCTATGTGTAAATATATGTTAAATGACCCGTACTATTTTTATTTTTACAGTTGGCCGTCCTTTCTCTAAGGTATCCTTATTTTATTATATAAAAAACTAGTTGGTAGTGTTCCGCTCTACATACCACAGAGAGCACACGACAAAGTTGTTTTAAAGAAACGTGTTAGCACGCAGCTATACTCGGAGTGACTTGGTAGAAATTTCTTTAGAGCGTATCGAATTTAATATAGATTATACGATGGGTGGGTGGGCACGCGGGATGGGGGGTCAATATCGTCGGGTTTGGTTTGCCAGTGACAGGTAGGTCGAGGATCTAATCCCGGCTGGACATATTGTGTATCTTTTTTTTCCCCCTAAATAATTTTCGACTTCCCTTAAATGCTGGTACATTTCTTTTAAATGTCACATTATTATTATTATTTATTATTATTATTATTATTATTATTATTTAGCACCGCGTCTTACTACCCGTTCGGGTTATACGCACTTACGCTAATGTGTAATGGTAGGGTGATTATGAGATGAAATGAAAGACCTACAAGTTAACGTGGGATCCGAACTACGGTGGAGGCCTGGCATTCCCCACAAGTTGTGATTAATAAATATCTTGTCAGAGAAGGAAGGGTTTGGCAATCAGATAAATCTGTGCCAGGACCGAGAATTGAAACCCGGATCCCCGCACAGAAGCTTGACACCATACCCTAGACCGCCAGGTCACCTGATGACCTTATTCATACCTAATCCATTAGTGTAATTAAATGGGCATAGCCCGGACACTCACGCAAAAGAAAATAAAAAGTAGGGAAAATCGATAAAATATATTTATCTTTTGCAAAATGGCACCGTTTGACAGCTGCGAAAAACATAGGTGATGTGAACTTTTGAACTGTTTAGTTAAACTATTTTAGAGGCCGAGGTTTTATCCTAACTGATAGCACAAAGTTTTTTTTTTATAAATGCTTCTCTTTTCTTTCTCTAAAGGAATGTCAGTGCATTTTCTTAAAATGTTATCTTTATCCTTTACTGGTAAAGTCGTCTATATATTGTAGGATTTTGAAAGGAAGAGTAGATTATAAAGACAAACATTGTTTGGGGCGAACATTAATAGCATTTTACTATATTATTATTGTTATTTATATGTAGTGCTACTATCTACCAAAAGTGACACCTAAAGATCACATGGCTTGACTTATGAATACGTGAACGTTGTTTTAGAAATGAAATGTGAGTTAGATAATAATCCTACTATATGTGTGCGACTTTTATTTTCAAACGCTGTATACTTTTTATTTTATTACCACGTTTTACTACTTGTTCAAGTTACGCGCATATGTGATAAATGACTCTAATGGGGTAGGATGAGGTCGGAAGCATTTTATAGATAACCTATCCGCGTTTGCGTGGAGGGAGAGTGGAAAAACGTTTAGGAAAAACCAACCTCAGTAGAACTGACTGGGATTTGAGCCCCGATTTCTATGTCATTAGCGGGCCAGTATTAGCACGAATGTGACGCCTTAGATTGTTTGTTCATCAATGAAGCGGGGCCATCGATAGAATTGAGGCTTCCAGTTTCACAGTTATGAGTTGGTCAAGAGATGTCCGTTCCAAATTTAAATTAATCAGAAGGTCGTGTAAGTATGTATATAATTAGTTCATATAGTGAACGTTTATAATATTTTTATAATAATTAAAAAAGGTTTGTCATTATTATTTTCTTCAGAATGTGTTAGGTGATAACATTTGTTTCACACAAATAAAAAAGTGATCTTTCTTCTCCCCCACTCCCTCAATCATATCACATCCACGTGGCTATTGTTTCAAGGCCACCAATAGGTAAATGATTGTCTACACAGTTGGTACACCTGGAAGGCGCTCCTATCCCCCACCTAGTCTACTGGCTCCACACCTACCTACCTCCCCGAGGGTACATCCTTAGCACACGGGACCACCAGTTTCTGATGTCTAATCACGGGCTGGAGAGATTTTTGAGGCACGCTTTGATCGATAGTTCCAAGTGTACCGGGTCGAACACCGTCTGGAAGACGCTTTAATTGATGAAGCGGCCAACCCCCGTGCGAAAAGTGACTATTAAAGATTTTCTAAGACTAATGTGAAATCACACACACACACACGGCAAAAAATAAACAAACACAAAAAAAACTATTAATTAACATTTTTGTATGGAGGTAATCAGGGGGGATAAAAAAATCTTTTGGATCATCTTCGTTTGATGTAAACGGACCAAACCAAGTTATATTCTTCAACATAAAATTTTTTCCGGGCATCAGATTGTCTAAAGCACAACGCATGTTGTTTAGAATTAAATGCAGGAAAGCAATGACTTTAGCTGCTTTAGGTTGAGATATTAATTTAAGACGTGTCACAATGGCGCTCTGTTTTATTCAAGTGGTTTCTATCTTGATTTTTTTTACTATGAGTATTTACAAATCTTTATACTCGGGCTCCACTAGAAAATTTTACTATACCTTTAACTAATAAAAGTTTGTGTACGTATATATGTACCTCACCTAGGGGGTAACCAACCATCAGATTCCGGGGGGAGCGAGGTCTAACCCTCATCCTTATTTTTACGTCCTGAGTATTTAAGGTGCACTTTATTAAGCAAATGATTACATCAGTACATGACTTAGAGACTAGTTTAAAACTGACACAGCTATAAGTTCCTCAGGCACCATTAGTCATGCGCAAAATCTTCGGTCATGTCAGCAGGAATTGAATCCATGAACTTTGGTTTGGTCAACCGATTAATGTACCCGATAAATAGTGAAGCAATGGTGAAACGTGGATTGTTATCAGGGCTACTAACTTCGATTTACGGGACTGTACAAGTAGATTGTACAGTCCCATCGTCCGTCAAACAGCTAGACCTTGCAACAACCCACGAACAGCAGTGACTTAATAAGGTAGTGAAATTACGTACATATATATCTTTTAAAAAAAATTGTACCTACTTCTTCTGATAATAAAAAGAAAAAATGTGTTTGAGGAAAAAGACACACACCAGTGAGTTCAGTCGTGTTCGAAACCCTGTCCCCCTATGCCAGCTAGGCATGTCAACAGCTCACGCGCCCTGCAGCTTGGAACGGCGTTCCGTTCCATTTCGTTTCCCAGATGTCGAATTAATTGATCTGGCGTGTAAAGACGCAAATAGTCCCCCCCTTCCTATCCAAGACGTGTCGCCCTTTCTTTGAGTAGCGGACGACCTTCCCCTAGCGACGAGCGACGAGGTGACCTTGAGGGGAGAGTGAGAGGAGAAACAGAGGGAGGGAACCGACCAGTCAGGAACAGCGGAATGATGTAGAACTTTCTAAGGCTGCGAGGATGAACTGATGCCTCGAATCGAACAACCTCGATTGTTTCTTGGGACAAAATGCTCTCTATAGTCGGATCGACAGAGAAAGAATTAAGCCTTATTATTATCATCCGCAGTAGCGTACGTAGTATTGAGAAGCAGGGGTGAGGTTCAAGGGGGGTGAGGGGGTTGGGGGAAGGTTCCCATAACCACCGGAGACAAATTCTTTTAACCATTATATACACGTAGCAGTTTTTTTGGATGTTTTTTTTATTGGTATATGTTAACTTGATCATTTATATTTTTATTGTTATAAACGTGATAATCTAACAAAATATAAATAAATAGGCCTAAATTAAAGTTGGCTTGACCGTCACTTAGGCCTACTGTCACAAAAATCTCCCATTATCTATCATAGGTAAATATGTCTAGCCATTGTGCAACTCCTCGATGGAACCACGTGTGAAACAGGGAGATTTGGAACCTGCCGCTATCTTCAGGACGTAGGCCACTTCCTAGGCTCAAGAACATCAATTAGGACTGTGACAACCCCCATTTTATTTTCTCTTCAGATCTGTATAGATCACGGTGCATCCTCAAACTACGGAAGGTGAGGATCGAGCCCCTTGAAGCCCCCCCTCTCCCCGCCACCATTTTCCGTCCAGTCTGCCACTTTAGGGTGCTTAAATAGTCGACCAGAAAGGCATAAACGCCTGAAAATAAGAGGGCTTATAACGTTACTGAGTGGAACTAGCGGTCAGTAAGAGAACAAACAGGGGAGGAGGAAAAACAAGTCATTTAAACCACATCAATCGATTCACAAAGATCCTTTCTATGATCCTATACTTGTTACATATCGTTTTCTGGCCATCTTGTGTTTTAATATTTTTTTTAGCGCCACGTTCTCCGTTCGGGTTGTACGCCTATGTACTAATTACACTAAGAGATTAGGAACGTTTAATTTAAAGGAAGTGCGTGGAAGTAAAGTGAAAAACAACTGAGGGGAAAACTTCAGTGCACCCGACCGGGGTTGAACCCCGATCTCCCCATCTTCTGCAGTCTAGTCCAACACGAGAGTGGCACGTTAGACCAGGCGGCTACCGAAACGGGTATCTTTAGGTTTAAATGATCAGCCAAACAATGTGGCTTTTTTGGGCTTCGCAAGGAGGAAAATTTCAACTTTTTAAAGTATGTTTACAACGCTGTTGTGTCATAGAAAATAGTTTTGTGTTCATTCCAGTAAACACATAATTCAGAAATTGTCAGGAAATTGAATAATATTAGATATGCAGAGAAGGGTAGTGTAGGTCTATGCAAAGGATTTAAACTCTATGATGTGTATTGCTTTATTCTCAAACTTCATAAAAGGGATTCGAACAATTAAATATTGTAGCTCCCGTTTTCAAGGTATTTTATTTTATTGTGGCCAAGTTGTTAAGTAACAGTATGTTCCAATTTTAATAAGGTGAATATATGAAAATAGACCTAGTAACTTTTCAAGCGTCACATGAAAATTTGACTGGAAATTGTTGGACATAAAAATTTAAACAAAATCAAAATGGAGATAGTGCAAGATAGCAACTCATTTTCCTTAGCCCTGAAATTAAAGAGCTATGTGAAGCTCTCAACTTAGGGTTTTTATTCTCAACATGTTTGGTATCTATTGTTAAGTTCAACTATCCCGGTCAGCTAATATATGTAGGGTTAAGCATCTGAAATGTGAGGTATTTTCTGTACATCCGCAAGTAGAACCAAAACTGCTGATTCCAGTATGAGAGCATTGAATCTGTGAGAAGTGATGTTCAAACATCGCGTGGTTTTGAATGGCGTTTATCTGGGCACGTTGATTGGTGCTTAATGCCGTCATTAGAATCTCCTAGTTGGCAGATTCTAGCTAGTGTGTACCCTAGAGGAGGGCTCTGAGAAGTTGGTACCAGAAAGTTAGTTTTAGACAGTTGTCAAAAGTGTTTATTAAGATGAGTCCATGCCTCACGCGCCACGAGTGTGACGATGATCAATACATTGGTTAGAGAGTTGTGATCCCAATGTTGCCCACGCAAGTTAGGTATCTCAAGCGATATGTTGACAGGTGATGGGTGAACTACAAGACAGAAGGTGTCAGGAGTTAGACGGAAATGTATGTGTTCCAATGGTTTTGAGTAATAAACACAGTGGTATAAATGTGATTTGTTGTGTTTTCTTGAGTCTCCCGCTTAGAACGCTCACTGCTACATGATGATAGCTCACGCCACCTTACATTTAAGTGTCAGAATGTAGTGATAATATATAATAAGCATGGACAGACAGCCTATGACATTTGGTGTCAGAAGTGGGAGGGAGATAAGCTCACCCCATCCTTATATATTGGTGTTAGATAATATATAATAAGCTCGGCTTGACTTTTACAGCTAATAGCTTTTGTGTTGAACATAAGAATTTTAAAAATATTTTTAAAAACCTGTACAACTTGCAATTGTGATTTTTATGTATATTAAAAAAATCTTTCAGAATGTTCAAGTGTTTGAGACTAGTCATTTGCATTTAAATGCTACAATTATATTTATATATCCTTTTGAAGTAACGTAGGTTGTAAAATACGAATTATTATTATTATTTAATTGTAAAAACATAAAATTTACAGCCACTACTGAGAAATTGCGCCTCTTAGCAAAAGGAAATAAAAAGGGCTAGGAATGTTCTTCAATTCTTGGGAATAAGACATAATATTAACATTACATTGAACATAGATACGAAAGGAACTCTTCAAAGAAATCAGAAGTAATAACTCGTAAGCAATATGTAAAACTTTGAACAATCCCCAAATTAAGTGAGGTTTTAAGACTTGAAACTTAACTAACTTCGCATTAAAAATAATATTTAAAATCAAGTGTCGGTTCTCATGAAATGCTTTAGATTTTCTCATTTAAAGAAAATAAGGTCGTAGCTTGCAGCCTTAGGGTACGGCCAGACTGAGCGCGCGAGCGAGCGAGCGAGCGCGCGAGCGACTAAAATATAAAATAGAACACATTGGTTGTAATGGGGGTGGCCACACTGGAGCGAGCGAGCGAGCGAGCGACTGAGCGCGCGCGCTTGAAAGATAGAACTGGTTCTATTTTTCAAGCGCGCGCGCTCGACCCGGTACAGTCTAGTTTACAGGCGCTAGGCAATATTATTGTATGTTGGTTCATTGAGTGCTGGGGAAACTTCTCATTTTGACATGATATTTGACTTTTTTCTATCAGTGATAGGTTTAACACACTTGCTATTAATGGCCCGGTGACCTGGCGGTCTAGGGTAAGGTGTCAGACTTCTGTGCTGGCGGCCGGGGTTCAATCCTCGGTCCCGGCACAGATTTATCTGATTTACAAACCCTTCCTTCACCTCTGACAAGACGTGTATTAATCACATCTTGTGAATGTGGGGAAAGCCAGGCCTCCACCGTGGTTCGGATTCCACGTTATACTGTAGGTCCTTCATTTCATCTCACAATCACCCTACCATTACACATTAGCGTAAGTGCATATAACCCGAACGGGAAGTAAGATGCGGTGCTAATAATAATAATAATAATAATAATAATAATAATAATAATGGCCTCATTTAATTGGTAAGACCATAAATAGTATAATGTATATATGTAAACCCGATATGTTAAAATAATTCAATATTATAATCAAAGTAGGCCTTTACAAATAAGAATCACCATTAGTTTGGAGAGAGTATGAAAAAACCACAACAATAAATAGGTTTTAAAAATCACCTTCAGTTCACTGAGCCAAGATTCGAACCTTTGCCTCCTAGTCAAAAGCTATCGAGTGCAACGCACCATTCCGCCACTGGTGCGGAAAATCTGATTTTAAAACACTTCAGTACAGTACCATACGCATTTCTCAATTTATTAATTGGATGCACTTCTACTTTTTTCTTTTTTATAAATACACAATATTTTCTGTAAGAATTTTCGAGGAGCAGAGATGTACTAAGTGTGTTTGACAGAGACATCTTCTCTAACTAGGGGGGAGGGGGGGGGCGGTGACCTAGTGGTCTAGGAGTAAGGTGTCAGACTTCTGTGCTGGCAGCCGGGGTTCAATCCTCGGTCCCGGCACAGATTTATCTTATTTCCAAACCCTTCCTTCACCTCTGACAAGACATCTTGTGAATGTAGGGAATGCCAGGCCACCACCGTGGTTCGGATTCCACGTTAAACTGTAGGTCCTTCATTTCATCTCACAATAACCCTACCATTACACATTAGCGTAAGTGCGTATAACCCGAACGGGTAGTAAGACGCGGTGCTAATAATAATCTAACTAGGGTCCGCTAATTACGCGCTCGCTCGCTCGCGCGCTCGCCAGTTTGGCCACCCAGTCGCTTGCGCGCTCGCTCGCTCGCTCGCGCGCTCGCTCGCACGCTTGGCAGTCTGGCCGAACCCTTAGGGTTCGGCCAGACTGCCAAGCGTGCGAGCGAGCGAGCGAGCGCGCAAGCGACTGGGTGGCCAAACTGGCGAGCGCGCGAGCGAGCGAGCGAGCGCGTAATTAGCGGACCCTAGTTAGATTATTATTAGCACCGCGTCTTACTACCCGTTCGGGTTATACGCACTTACGCTAATGTGTAATGGTAGGGTTATTGTGAGATGAAATGAAGGACCTACAGTTTAACGTGGAATCCGAACCACGGTGGTGGCCTGGCATTCCCTACATTCACAAGATGTCTTGTCAGAGGTGAAGGAAGGGGTTGGAAATAAGATAAATCTGTGCCGGGACCGAGGATTGAACCCGGGCTGCCAGCACAGAAGTCTGACACCTTACCCCTAGACCACTAGGTCACCCCCCCCCCCCTAGTTAGAGAAGATGTCTCTGTCAAACACACTTAGTACATCTCTGCTCCTCGAAAATTCTTACAGAAAATATTGTGTATTTATAAAAAAGAAAAAAGTAGAAGTGCATCCAATTAATAAATTGAGAAATGCGTATGGTGCTGTACTTAAGTGTTTTAAAATCAGATTTGCCGCACCAGTGGCAGAATGGTGCGTTGCACTCGATAACTTTTGACTAGGAGGCAAAGGTTCGAATCTTGGCTCAGTGAACTGAAGGTGATTTTTAAAACTTATTTATTGTTGTGGTTTTTTCATACTCTCTCCAAACTAATGGTGATTCTTATTTGTAAAGGCCTACTTTGATTATAATATTGAAGTATTTTAACATATCGGGTTTACATATATACATTATATTATTTATGGTCTTACCAATTAAATTAGGCCATTATTATTATTATTATTATTATTATTATTAGCACCGCATCTTACTTCCCGTTCGGGTTATATGCACTTACGCTAATGTGTAATGGTAGGGTGATTGTGAGATGAAATGAAGGACCTACAGTTTAACGTGGAATCCGAACCACGGTGGAGGCCTGGCTTTCCCCACATTCACAAGATGTCTTGCCAGAGGTGAAGGAAGGTTTGGTAATCAGATAAATCTGTGCCGGGACCGAGGATTGAACCCCGGCCGCCAGCACAGAAGTCTGACACCTTACCCCTAGACCACCAGGTCACCGGGCAATTAATAGCAAGTGTGTTAAACCTATCACTGATAGAAAAAAGTCAAATATCATGTCAAAATGAGAAGTTTCCCCAGCACTCAATGAACCAACATACAATAATATTGCCTAGCGCCTGTAAACTAGACTGTACCGGGTCGAGCGCGCGCGCTTGAAAAATAGGACCAGTTCTATCTTTCAAGCGCGCGCGCTCAGTCGCTCGCGCGCTCGCTCGCTCGCGCCAGTGTGGCCACCCCCCATTACAACCAATGTGTTCTATTTTATATTTTAGTCGCTCGCGCGCTCAGTCTGGCCGTACCCTTAGTCAATCTAGAGCATGCAAGGATGACGTAAGCCTAAGGTATCATACTGTCAACCATCTTGAATCAATAGTCACGTATTCGTACCAGGCCATGTTTTCAAAAACATTGATTGTTTTGCCAATTAGCATAACAAAGAGTATTGGAAAAACTAGTAGCTTAGGAAGAACAGCCCTCTTATATATATATAAACCAGCTAGTTTTTAGACCTTTAGAGGAAACGGGGGGCCAGGGAATGAGACCAGTTGACAAGGGCTATTTTCAGAAGTGCTCTTCCTATTCGGCTACCAAGTTACGGCAACTTGTGGAGAGAAGAGTCCCTGTTCAGTATGGAGGAGGTCGCCACAGCACATCTTAAAAGTCTTAATTAGACAACAAACGCAAAGCGGTGGGTGTTCAGGTGTTCGACACCAGTTAGAGCTATAACAGCGATGCTTGGTCAGGGCACGGACCTGTTGAGTAGGGGCATTGAAAGAATGAGGACCTTTTTCCTAAACTCTTTCAACTTGTTCTGAAACCTACATCTCATTTATGCACTCGTATAATAATTTAGCTATTTGAATAAACAAGATCAAAACGAAACCCAGAATTATCTGCCACTCTCTACTCATCCCACTAAGCACATCCTGACACGTCAACCCAAGGGAGGGGGGAGTAATGACAGTAGTATTTATAGATAACAAGTGTAGTGTCCATTTTCGGGATACAATGCAATTTAATCAAAGTTGCAAAATAATTGTGAGCGTATATAGTAATGTCACTCAACTTCATATAATATTGTAATCAATTTTCTAACACACACACACGCATGCATGCATATATATATATATATATATATATATATATATATATATATATATATATATATTTAAGTCAATGTTTCCCAAACTTCATCGTGACCTTAAATATAATATTTTCTCAGCCTGGCGACCCAAAAGGTTATTACATGTAGTTTATATTTATTATAATTTTGATCTTAGTGATTATTAAATTAATTTATTGGAATTAATTAAAATAGCAAAGATATTATTTTAATAACTTTATATATAATCAAACAAACTGTAAAGCACAATTTTTAATGAACATGTTACTTTGTTACTATGTTTGGTAAGTGACCAAAGAAGACTATCTCAGTCTTTTCTTTATTGCTGTTTGATTTTTTAGAAGAGTTATTCTGCGTTATTATTTTATATCGATAAATGTAATATAAAAATTGATTGAATCAATTTCAGTAACCTTTTAATCTGAAAAATAGAAAATCACACGAATGTTGCCGTGGAAAAATTGGTGACAGAAACATATATTTTCAGTGACAACCATGATGCTGTTTCATTTTGTAGGTGAGCTCTTTGAGTTTGAGCGATACGAAGATGGACAGAATACAACGCAAATCCTTCTGAGAAACTTGTTCGTTACAAAACCTGAAAATACTTGTTCGCAGGGGTGGGCTATGATTTCCAGAGGAGGGAAAGGAGCCGTTTAAACTTCCCGAGCTCTAAGAATGGGCTGGCTCCAAAATTCCAGAGTACAGCAGGGTTTCAAAACTGTGATTCAACACTGTTTCTTTTGTTAATACAAGGTGTCCAGCAAATAAACATTATAAAATTCCCTGACTTTTCCAGGTTTTCTAGAATCAATTTCCAACTTTTTCGGTCACTTTATTTTACAAACTTTATTTTATTAAGAGTCAATTTGGTGTACTAATATTTATTCACAAACCCATTTTGAAGCTGTATAACTCTATGAAGGGGTTTTAAGGATTTAATTTTAAAGTAATGAGCTATTAGTTAGTAATATCTAAGTAAGATTTCATTAAGATCATATTAACATTTAAAAGATCGCTTTACATCAGTACAGTTTAAATTAATTGGATGACATGTTTTTTTTTAGTTTACTCTTTCTATAATGTAATCGAATTCTCACACTTGCGCATAGCCATGACTCAATTTTGGCTAAGGGTGCAGGGTAGAGGGTTGGAGAGACGATAGGAGAGTAATACGGTGACTGATAATTTAGATTTGTATGCTTAACTGGTACAACTGTGCTAAGAGAGATTTGTATTGAGTATTAACTGAAAGAAAAATAATATTTTGATTATTTTAAATGAAAATTTTATATTATTTTAGTGAATATGCGAAAATTCCAGAGATTTGATTAAATTCCCTAACATCTTCCAGTTTTCCAGGTCACTGGACACCCTGTAGTACTGCAATATTTTTTTTATAAAGTCTCAGTTTTATTAAGTGTTTGTAAATGTAATGGTTCATAAAGTTTGGAAAAAAATTGAGACCTTCCCGTGACCCTCAAGCAAATCTTTGCGGCCCTAACCTCATTTGGGTCGCGATCCAGGGTTTGGGAACCACTGCTTTAGGTATACTAGTACTTATTTGAGGGACGTTTTCTTAAATACTTACTTATACACAAGTGGTGGGCACTACTCTCAGAAAAGATATTAAACTACAAGACAAAGATATTCACATAAATAAAGGTATGATAAATTAAATTAAAAATGTGTCGTTGACTAAGGATATAATTCTTTAAATAATCGAAATAAGTAGTGGCACTTACCTTTTTATTCCCGTGTGTGGTCCAAACATATTTATAAATAGTGTGTCCTTCCAATAACTACCCTTGTTTCTATCATTACCAGTACTTACCAGCAAACAGGTTGATTTAAGGCATCTACATCGTCGAAAAAAATACCTCAGATACTATCATCCTCATTTTATCACCTTAAAATACATAGCCATAAATACACCGTGAGATATAAACTTTCGGAGAACACCCTATTTTTCCTACTGTTAGAAAACTTAAAAAAATAAAATATATTTTTGCAATTTTACAAGAATAGACAGAGTTTATTATGTAAAATATGATTTTAAAATATACTTTTATCTGAGTGTTTGATTAAATCACTCAAAATAATTTCAAAATAACCCCAACAAAATTGATTGTTTTGGCTGGTTATTTTAAAACACATGGTCCCATCCCCCCTTCCCCTGTTGAAAATATGATTTATGTTTCACGAGTTAACTTTAGATCATGGCTTATAGATTTTAAAACAAAGTACGAATAATTTCTTTAAACTTAGTTCAGATTCAAAGTACAGTAGAACCTCGTTGGCCCAAACTAAATGGGACCTATTAAGCTTTTTCGGATTAACGAAAATTTGGATTAGAGGATGAATACGGAATGACCTATCAATACGCAAAGTATTTTAACAAATTTTAAATTACATTTGGAATAGGTACTATAAAATTTACATTAATTTAAATTATGCAAAACAGGTAATAGCGCTGTAGCTTTACATTTACAGTAGGTCTATATCTTTTTATGGTACTGTAATTATCTTTTTTGTTACAGGAAAACACATTATCTTGGCTACAACATGTAAATATTTAGCATTTATTATCACCGTTTCTTGTAATTCTCTTTTAGCTTTAAGTTTGTTAACAATAAAATATATTTCATTTGACTTTGTTTTTCCCCCCACACCTTTTTCCGAAAATTGTATTGGAATTATCCGGAAAATCGGCCTACCAGGGTTCAATCTAGAGGGTTTTACTGTAAATGAACTATTTAATAAAACTCTAAAATACATGTTTTGTTAATTTCGGGTGAAATCTGTTTTTAAAACACATACATGTGACAATCTCTCGGACTTGTTCGAAATGACATTTTGAAACTAAATGAAGTTGGTTGTGTCACCTCTTTTCTGGTACGGGGCAGTCTGGAGTCTGTCCAGTCGGCGATATTCTGAAAACACCAAAAAAGCGAAGAAGTGGAAATGAGTGCTACCACACGCTATATAAAAAAAATATAAAGTTTGAAATTCAATAAACTCTGTCTATATGGTTTAGTTGCGAAAAAATATTTCAAGATTAATAACGTGATCTTTTATAACCATGCAATCGTTACCAAATCTATAAACGACCTTACAGCAACTAATATATATATAATAGTAGAAACTATAGTTTATTATAATGTGACATAGAGGCTGGCCACAAAATCTCGGAAAGAAAATTACCTGACTGTTCCCTGACCCAAAGATCCCAATTTCACTTACAAACCGAAATCGGAATTTATAGAGATGTTAAAAAAAATTACTCAATTTGTCATAAACAAATATTTTTGAAATGCACTTTTAAAAAAAACCCATATAATTTGATTAAAACATTGTTTGAATAGTATGCCAGTAAAAGTTTTGTTTTCCTGGCAGTTTTATCTCTCCAGATATATCAAAAGGTTTCCCATATTTTCCCAAATTGTGGCCAATCTGAATTAAACACTAAAAAGTTATTATTAGAGTGTTGAAACAAAAAAAAAAAAAGAGCCTCCAATATTCTGTACTCACTTTTCCCCTTCACGAACTCTGTGTTCTTTTCTGCGACTGTGACCGCCAGAGTTGCGGCGAAATGGAAGAGCACCAACCAACTGACGAATGTAGTCATTGTCAATTAAGAAACCACTTTTCCTATCACCTCACACGTTCACATTCCATTTTAACGAATAATAACATTAATAATAAATTAATCAATTAAAAACTACACATTCTCATTAAAAAAAAATCGTCGGCACACGAACTCAGGGGATAAAGAAATGTATAAAAGACCAGTCACATGTGAGAGATCTGATTGACGATCCTTTTTTTGGTGCTTTAGTGGCCTCGATCATGGGCTCTCTCAGCGTAGAAGACGTCAGGCGTCGTCCAGGGGTCGGTGTAGCCGATGGCACCGCGCCGCCGCTTTCCCGCCCCTGGACAAGGCCACAACAACTGACCCTTTGCAGGTCCTCCACTGCCATCGCCTAGCGCCCCTGAAAGCTCCCAAATCTATCCGCGCGGCAGCACGCGGGGGGCGTCACATAGGAAACTTGACACTTGAAAAAGAGCGCATGCGCAAGAGGGTAGCGTTGTTGAAGGACGATGTAGACGAAGAAGACGTCTCTGGTCTCGGTGCGTGCGTACTGAAAGCAAGCAGAACATGGACTGGTCAACTTCGGGTGTGAACGCCAAAGCCACTAACACACTCACACAAACACTGTGCCTCTTAGCGTCTGCTGTAGCCTACCTTAGCCGTGTTGGTTAATCACAGAGGGGAGGTGACGTAGAGAGGGGGGAGAGAAGATTGCAGCCTCCGGGCTCTGGAGCCGACAGCTCGAGCTACCTGCCAGCGATGCCTGCAGGGAGATAATATCTGCGAGAGAAGAGGTGATCTTTCTACCTCTATCTCTCCTCTCTCTCACGAGTTTCTTTAGAGGAAATTTATTTTATTGTAATTTGTTTTAATCCACCAACATAAATATGAGATATATATTGTGAGAAGAAAGGTAATTTTCCTTACTCCCTCTAGCCCCCTCTGTTTTTTTTCTCACGGGTTTCTTTCTCAGTATTTTTTAATCCAAAGAAATTTAGATGACATAGTGGATAGTGAGTTGGAGGGTTTTTATTTTATAAAGTAAAACCATATGTACAGTACTTTTGTAAACTAGGCTATCGTACTCATAAGAAGCTGTTTGACCATTTTTTTTGGTCGCGAGGCCTTATACATTCTGATAGTTCTCCCGAGCTATACTAGGTCGTTACTATACTTGATGTTCTTAGATGAGGTGTTTCTATTCTCCTACATAACGACATTACTAGCTGATAAACGTGAGGATACCTCAAAGAAATTCAGACACTATGTGGATTTTTTGTTTCACGTTGATCGCGAATGTTAATCAACTAAGCATTTTTAGTGTAGGACTACATATTACTTCCTAATAGCTCACTCTCACCTTCTTATACCAATATAACTTTTCGAAATGTTATTAGAAATAGTTACAAAATATACACAACGTTTTTTTCTTTGCAGTGACAAATAATTTATCAAGATTTTGGAAAATAGATTCCTCTCTAAAGGGGTACTAGACACCACCGGAAGGAGTATAAATATTAAAGAGTTCAACTAAATAAAATGTTGTATTTTTTTTAATGAATATGTTTGTTATAATGTCTGCAATTTGTTATTATGTGTATTTAACATGCACTTTCTGAACACAACTGTATGAATACGACTTAAAAACTAGGTCCATTTCCAGCCCAAACTAAGTTATATTCTAAAAAGATTTTTTTAAGAAATATTATTTTAAAATTTGTGTAAAACTTACAACAAACAACAAATTGTTAATATTATTTGAAAGTTCTTTTTAATATGTAGCCATTTAGCTATGTTGGGGCATTGGTAATCTTTAAAGATAAAAAATAATATAACAAATTAAACCTAAATAAACAACGTAGCCATGTACAGTTGACTGGAAAGGGTTCTTAGCAAGTACTACCAGCACTACTTCAAACCCTAACGTCTGGTAACCAGATAGCAGGTCAAACGCGTAGATAAATTACGTCAATTCTATCCAGAATCGAACCGGGAACCTCCCACACGACTTAAGAGAGGTTGTAAAGTTCCCTAGGGTTGAGATCAAAACCAGTCTCTCGACATTATAATCAAATGGGTCAAATACTCATGTAAATACGCTGATTGTCTTTTTTAAACACGTTTTAAAAATCCTCCTACCCCTCCCTTTTTGATTAGTATGTTCAACACCAAGGCTATAACCGAGTTTTTCTTAGCACCGCGTCTTACTACCCGTATGGGCTAGCCTATATGCAATAATTACGGTGATGTATTAAGGGTGAAGAATGTTAAATTTATAGGAAGTGTTTCTGCATTTTTGTGAAGGAAAAGTATAAGCTCATTTAATTTTTTTTAAACTCTCAGTACACCTGACTTGGATTTGAGCCCCGATCGCCGTCATCGGCAGTTTAGTTTTATCGAGAGTGGATTAACGAGTTAATCTATTAATAATAGTAATAATATTTAGCACCGCGTCTTACTACCCGTTCGGGTTATACGCTTTAAGTACTAATTACGCTAATGGATTAGGAATTGGGAAGGTTGAATTAGAAGAAGTAAACCCGCATTTGCGTGGAGAGAGGAGTGGAAAACAATTTAGGAAACCCCCCTCCCCCCAGTTCACCCGACCGAGATTCGAGCCTCGATCTCCCCATACTCAGCAGTTGAGCTCAACACGACAAGCGCGTTAGCCAACTACGCCACCGAGGCAGGTGAGTTAATCTATTGATAATATTAAATCTGGCGCTGGGAAAACCACCACCCAGTTAAGATTCGAACCTCGACCTCCCTAACAGCAGTAATCCAGGATATTGCGAACTTGACGTCTTAGAATGTGCAACCACCTGTGCAAGCCCTTCCCCCTCCGTTAGATAAGTCTAATAACTATGTGCTCATAAGCAATTACTACATTGTCTTCGTAAACAATAATGATAGCTCGTTAATTTCAGGGTGAACTAATAGTGTTTGTCTCTCTTTATTTAACAGATAAGATACCATCAAACTCTCTCAGTTTTCCTTTTAGAAAATTATCTGTTAAAACTCAATGTTAAAGGTTATTATTTATAGGAAATATCAGAATAAAACTGGTATAAAACAAACAAAAAATAATATAGTTCATTTGGTTTTTAGTATTATTATTATTATTATTATTATTATTATTATTATTTATCACCGCGTCTTACTACCCGTTCGGGTTATACGCTTTAAGTACTAATTACGCTAGCGGGTTGGGAATTGGGAAGGTTTATTTAGAGGAAGTGAACCCGCATTTGCGTGGAGGGAGAGTGGAAAACCATTTAGGAAACACCCCCCCCCCCCAGTTCACCCGACCGAGAATCGAACCTCGATCTCCCCGTCCTCGGCGGTCGAGCTCAACACGACTAGCGCGTTAGCCAACTACACCACCGAGGCGGGTAAGTTTTTAGTTAATCTTGATAACAGAAAATTACGTCAATACTTTTTTTTTTTTTGCAACAGGTTGTGGAGGCCTTGGGATGTTAGCCCCTGTCGTCACCCACCCTTAAATCTGGGCACGAGAGTCACTGGTTTACTCAAACTTTTTGGATAATTTCAAGGATTTAAATTTCGCCCTTTTTTGTGTGTTCACCACGTTCTAATAACCGTTCGGACACTAACGTGAAATGGATGTATGAGGAAGGTGAGTGTCAGAAGAAAATATACCCACGTTTGCGTTAAGGGAGGATAAGGAAAGAGTCTGGAAAAAAAAAACCACCCTGAATTCACTCAACCGGGACTCGAGCCCCGACACCTGTCACTAGCAGTCAACTACATTGCGACAAACCTACGGCCTGCTAACAGATTTTATCTGGCCTGAAAAATATTATCAACCAAATGTGTTTATTTGAATAGACTAGGCCTAATAACTAATTAGTATATGAGAAATATAAATTTGAAATTTTTTTCTGAACCAGCTCACCAGTTTTTTTTAACCCTATATGGCCCATGATTTCAAAAAAGGTTGCTGACTCCTGCCTTAGGCCAATGCGGCCACCAATCCAAGTTAATGTCGTTCTAAGAAAACCATTTAATATTTCATTAACTGTAATGTGTACTCGGGGTTATGAAGTCTTGTAAGAGTTTACGGAAGAAAATGTCTTGGATTTGTGGACACATCTTGGTTAGCTCAGTTGGGTAAAGCTAGTGGTGTGTGAGAACTAAGATAAAAGTTAATGAATTCCGGTTGACACATTCTTCAAATAGATCATTTTACGAATCAAATGTAGAAAAAAAAGAACTAGGGTTGACGAGAAATAAGGTTTAAGGGTGGTTTTAATAGAGCGCAATCTTGAACTCATGTCCAACAAGAACTACCAGAAATAAGGGTAGGGTTTGATGGGTATGTAAGGGGGGGGGGGATAAGCTGGAACCATTTTACAGCTTCTCATAATTTACGGACAGCAACAGGTCAAAATAAAAAGGTTAAAAAAGAAAGTTGACAAAGGTAAAAACTTCTAGCGGCTGGCGCCTTATATATATTATTGTAAATAAGCTATGCTATTTACCCCGCTGTGTGTAAAAGAAATTATCTAAAATTCATGAGGGCAAGTTTAAAAAATAAATAGATTAGAAAGTGACTGAAAAAGGTACTCTAAAATATATAAACATTCAAAAATTAACGACGTGAAAACGCACCCCTTGGCAGTTACCATTTTTCAAAGCAATAATACTAGTTTTACGTTTCTTCGTCGGCTGAGGTCAAATGTTTTAACCCCTGGAGCGTAGAAAACTAAAACACCCCTCTCACTAGGGCCCCTTTTAATAATAAGAAACAAAACTTAAAAGGAAAAAAACAAAACAAAAATTCCTTTGGTAGAATAACTATGAATGCTTAGAGAATAGTTCCGTGACGCTTTTGTAATGTAATTTTAAAAACAAACTTAATTGCCACAACAAAAGATTGCTCGTGTACAATGTTATAAGTATTGTATTATTTTTTTTTTTATAAAAAAAAAGTTGATTGAAAGGAACATCTCTAATTTTAAAAGACAAAATAGTTCCATGTTTAGCCAAACTGTTGTTATTATTCAATGTCGCTTGTTTTTTAAAAATAAATTAAGGAAAATTCCCGGTAAATTATCACATTCAAAAAAGTTTATTAAAACGATAAAAGTTAACTTTCATTTTAAGAATTCTACAAACCGTGACTTATCATTTATTCTTATATACATCTAACACAATCCATAATAGCTAAACAATATTAGACTAAACATGGATTATTCAGTTATTTTTATAAAACTATATCACCCCGAAGGTTAGCTTTGGCGGCGCCTAAAATATTTTAGTACGTGTTTACCAAATCATCGCATTTTATTTGTAGTGATATTTTACACGCACTTTATTTGCACAGATTGCATCAGCATACGAATTACACACTAACTTAAGGCTCAGTCCTAGAGCTATGGAAAGCATGGCGAACTGATACGACAATAGCAAAGTTTTTTTTTTCTGGACCCACGTGGGATCGAACCAGTGGTGGGCCACTTAAACCACTTAGCCAAGGAGATGGGGCACCTTCTATAAATGCCAGTCCAGAATATCGGCATATAACTAAGAGGATAGGAATTAGGAAGGTATAACTTCGCGGAACTGTACTCCGTGTTTGCATGAAAGTAAATAGCCAAAGCTATTATTTATGCTTTTAGTGAGGATTACTTCATCAAGATATATTTTGAAAATTGAAAACTGACACCTGGACACGGGAATCGAACCCGGGACTTATGGCTTAGTAAGCCAATGTTCTAATAATTGAGCTAGCCAGGAATAGTCCCGTGCCCAGAGTCATTCTTCTCTCATATTTTAAGGCAGAGTCTATGATGGACGTGCGGAAATAGTCGGCTTTCAAATGTGTGATTTTATTAAGATAACGAGCTACTAGATAACTCAGCCACCTTCGACTCGGTAGTTGGCTTATTGACAGTCTAGAGTTTAGACAATAGTGACTCATAGGCCAAGTTATCACCGAGGCAAGAATCCTGCTTTTATAACCGTATGTTTAGAAAGTGTACGTTCAACCACACAACTTAAAATACATTAGTTTCAATCCTACTACTGTCAAATAGAATCCTTTCCCCCACACCTAGAACTGAACACTTGTCTACCTATTTGAGAACTTGTGTGTGTTTCTAAACGTTTCATACATAGCCCACACCTATACGCACGCTACTATAACATCAACACTGCTCGCCGCGACACGTCTCCTGAGAAAAAAAAAACTTCCCTCTTACCCCCTCCAACTCGGAAAGATAAAGCAACCCACCCTCCATCCCCACCTGCCCCAACAAGACCACAAGGGCCGCTCTTATTTCTTCCGCGTACAATGTCAACCTTTCATAAGTTCGTTTTATCACCTAGCTCACGTAACGCCGAGCTACGCCGCACGTATCAAACCCGCGCGTCTATAGCTGGTCCACGATAGTTGGGGATTTTTCTGAGAGTTGTAGAGCCACTAATAACATTAGGTATTTTAAAATGTATTGTTGGCACCGTGTCATATTAATCATTATGGTTATTACTTATTACATGCCCATTAATAATATGTTAGGGATAAGGAAGGTTGAATCTAAAGGAAGTGTACCCGCATTTGAATGGAGGGAGACTGGAAAATCGTTTAGGAATAAACACCATCAGTACACGTACCGAAATTATAATCCTGATAGCCCTCCATCGGCAGTTGTCTATTGAGAGGACGCCTTAGGACATGCGACCACCGTAGCAGGTTTGAGTTACGTATTCACCAGTTTAATTTTTTTGTTTATGTTTACGTTCAAGAAAGTAAGGAATGCAAGGAGACACAAATCTTTAGTCCCAAGGCACAGAAAGTAAATGAAGTAAGGAGTGCAAGCAGGCACAAATCTTTAGTCCCAAGGTACAGCAAGTAAATGAAGCAAGGAGTGCAAGCAGAAACAAATCTTTAGTCCCAAGGCACAGCAAGTAAATGAAGCAAGGAGTGCAAGCAGGCACAAACCCTTAGTCCCAAGGCACAGCAAGTAAATGAAGCAAGGAGTGCAAGCAGGCACAAATCTTTAGTCCCAAGGTACAGCAAGTAAATGAAGCAAGGAGTGCAAGCAGAACAAAATCTTTAGTCCCAAGGCACAGCAAGTAAATGAAGACAGGAGTGCAAGCAGGCACAAATCTTTAGTCCCAAAGCACAGCAAGTAAATGAAGCAAGGAGTGCAAGCAGAAACAAATCTTTAGTGCCAAGGCACAGCAAGTAAATGAAGGAATGCAAGCAGTCACAAACCCTTAGTCCCAAGGCACATCAAGTAAATGAAGCAAGGAGTGCAAGCAGGCACAAATCTTAGTCCCAAGGCACAGCAAGTAAATGAAGCAAGGAATGCAAGCAGTCACAAACCCTTAGTCCCAAGGCACAGCAAGTAAATGAAGAAAGGAATGCAAGCAGGCACAAACCCTTAATCCCAAGGCACAGCAAGTAAATGAAGACAGGAGTGCAAGCAGGCACAAATCTTTAGTCCCAAGGTACAGCAAGTAAATGAAGACAGGAGTGCAAGCAGGCACAAATCTTTAGTCCCAAGGCACAGCAAGTAAATGAAGGAATGCAAGCAGTCCACAAATCTTAGTCCAAGGCACAGCAAGTAAATGAAGAAAGGAATGCAAGCAGGCACAAATCTTTAGTCCAGGCACAGCAAGTAAATGAAGATGCAAGCAGTCACAAATCTTTAGTCCAAGCACAGCAAGTAAATGAAGAAAGGAATGCAAGCAGCACAAATCTTTAGTCCCAAGCACAGCAATAATGAAGAAGGGAATGCAAGCAGTCACAAATCTTTAGTCCCAAGGCACAGCAAGTAAATGAAGCAAGGAGTGCAAGCAGTCACAAACCCTTATCCAAGCACAGCAAGTAATTGAAGACAGAGTGCAAGCAGTCACAAATCTTTAGTCCAAGTACAGCAAGTAAATGAAGAAAGGAATGCAAGCAGGCACAAATCTTTAGTCCCAAGCACAGCAAGTAAATGAAGCAAGAGTGCAAGCAGAAACAAATCTTTAGTCCAAGCACAGCAAGTAATGAAGCAAGGAGTGCAAGCAGAAACAAATCTTTAGTCCCAAGGCACAGCAAGTAAATGAAGAAAGGAGTGCAAGCAGGCACAAATCTTTAGTCCCAAGGCACAGCAAGTAATGAAGGAATGCAAGCAGTCACAAACCCTTAGTCCCAAGACACAGCAAGTAAATGAAGAAAGGAATGCAAGCAGCACAAACCTTAATCCCAAGGCATAGCAATCAAGAAAGTAGACATAATTCTCATATCAATCCACTACGTATCGGTTGTGAGTGGCTATTAATGTCGGGTACATATACTTTTTAATATAGCCACCATCTATAAGACCACCCCCTTTCTCTCCTGGTCCACAGATTTAATGGATTCTACGTACTCTCCAATCATCTCCAAGCCGACATCTTGGTAGACGTGAAAACCATTAAAACATCTTTACACTAGTATTATTTCAAGATTAACACTTTACAAGAAAAACCAAGGAAGAATCCTCTCCAGCCAACTCTACGTTGTTTTTTTTAAAATATATGTTGTCATTAACATTCATACAACCCGCTTTAGTGGCCGAGTCGTCTACGGCAGTGGTTCTCAAAGTGTGTACCGCGAAATTATCAACGTTATATCATTGTTGATAAAAAAAAATCTAATATGGTCTAATTCAATTTTGATTTTTAAAAAAATAAGAAAAAAAAGTTCAAAAATGTTTATATATATATATACCAGATAATTTAATGGCTTACGATCAAAAAGTTGAATAATTAATTAGAATCTTGTCATTTATTATACTTAAGTTCAATTCGTGGTCGAATAGAGGACAAAAACACGTATTTTCTGTTCAAATGTTGTTCCAACAGCTCAATCGCGAAAACATGGCTGGTGTAAATTCATTTGCGTGAGAACTTTGCAAACTAGCCCACCAATACATTCCTAAGGAAGATTGACAAGATTTTAAATTCCGTTGACTACTGAGCGCCCACGGACACAGTGCAAAAAAAAACATAAAGAAGTGAATATATACCAGTAATGCAGTATAATTCTAGCTATTTCGATAAATCTTTCACGAGAGCCGAACGCACGAAGACGAACGAATCTCGTCGAGGCCACAAAACATTCCTCTGCATGCAGCGTTCAAAAACGGTGATTGACGAGGAAGAGGTTACGGGGAGGGAGGGGGGATTGTCCCCCTGAAGCAGTCTGCTAACACCGGACAAGGGTTCTGTAACCCCCCCCCCCCTTCTCAAACCCTAGAATCCCGATTGAAGTCGTACCGTAACGTGTGATTTTCCATACGGTCCGTGTCAGAGCCCAATTATTATTAATTTTGGATACTACGGTGGAGTTTGGGTGAAATGGAGAGGGGGGGGGGAGGGAATCACTGTAGGGGCATTAAGAAGAGAATATATCCCACGCTAATGACATACTCTTGAGCACGTGCCGATGCAAGGCCAGGATTATTTCTGTTGTTATGTTACTGGCGAGACATTTTCTTACGGAACCGCTGCGGTGTTTCTACAAACCACCTATGAGCATAAAAAAAATAGTCCCTATAGTGTGTGAGACGTAGATTTTCGTCTTCTCTTGAGCTATTTGCTTCCCCAACCTTCTCGGGTGACCCCCAATCGATACCGGATACAATACTTTCCCTATAAGTACGAAAGCAAATACTACCAATATCGGTTTATTGGTCGATTATCGCCGATAAAACAAACACACATTGCGTCACTTTTAGTGCGAGCGGCGGGACCCGTACGTTCGGACCCAGTCCTTAACCGTCAAGGGAAAACCAGACAAGCCGAGACTGTTGACTTTTATTTTTCGCACTCCCAAAGACACGGACGAGAATCTAACACTTGGGAAATGATATACAAATTTTGCTGCGTAGTAAAACCATCATATCGATATAATTTTTTCAAGCAAAACGAAGAGTTTTGAAATAAGCTTTTTTGTTTGTTTGCTTGTACCATGTATATATTTAGTTGAATATTTCATAGTTGAAACTGAAAATAGCTTTAACTTCAAAGCACGCACACGCGCGCACAGACACATAAAGAGAAACGTAAACAAAAAAAAGTATCTGGGTTACAAGAGAGAAAAGTTTTCCTCCCGATCAATCTAGTGACGAAAATCTCAAGATAGCAACACTGCTGAAACGGCTTCCTTGTCAGGGTTCAAGTCCCGAGGTATAGAGGCCTTACGTGGCTAACTGAAGCGGAAGTCTCTTCGACCACGATTTTTTTTATACCCCACACCCAGAAGAAATAGATGGATAGAAAGGCGGTTATGCCGAGACCCGCGGAGACGTGGTTTGTTCGTGTCTTCCGCTCTGTAATCTCGCAGCCAGCCACCTCCTCGGAGATTATAGTTTCCTTAGCCTCGTAGTTTGGAAACGAAGGAATGTTCATGATCGCAATAGGTAGTAGTCTTGAGGAGGAATGGGCATGAAAAATGAAATTTATTTTCCTAGAACCTCTACTATCTATCTGTTAAGGCTATAAGCATATACACTACTAATCACGTTAATGTGTTAAGGTTGAGGCATTTCCGCGGAGGAAGAATTGAAAACTATTTTCGGAGAAAAAAACTCAGTACACATGACATATTTGAAATCCGATCTCCCCATCATAGCCCACCTATTGCGAGAGGGATGGATGCCTTAGACCGTAAGGGTACGGCCAGACTGAGCGCGCGAGCGAGCGAGCGAGCGACTAAAATATAAAATAGAACACATTGGTTGTAATGGGGGGTGGCCACACTGGAGCGAGCGACTGAGCGCGCGCGCTTGAAAGATAGAACTGGTTCTATTTTTCAAGCGCGCGCGCTCGACCCGGTACAGTCTAGTTTACAGGCGCTAGGCAATATTATTGTATGTTGGTTCATTGAGTGCTGGGGAAACTTCTCATTTTGACATGATATTTGACTTTTTTCTATCAGTGATAGGTTTAACACACTTGCTATTAATGGCCCGGTGACCTGGCGGTCTAGGGGTAAGGTGTCAGACTTCTGTGCTGGCGGCCGGGGTTCAATCCTCGGTCCCGGCACAGATTTATCTGATTACCAAACCCTTCCTTCACCTCTGGCAAGACATCTTGTGAATGTGGGGAAAGCCAGGCCTCCACCGTGGTTCGGATTCCACGTTAAACTGGAGGTCCTTCATTTCATCTCACAATCACCCTACCATTACACATTAGCGTAAGTGCATATAACCCGAACGGGAAGTAAGATGCGGTGCTAATAATAATAATAATAATAATAATAATAATAATAATAATAATGGCCTAATTTAATTGGTAAGACCATAAATAATATAATGTATATATGTAAACCCGATATGTTAAAATACTTCAATATTATAATCAAAGTAGGCCTTTACAAATAAGAATAACCATTAGTTTGGAGAGAGTATGAAAAAACCACAACAATAAATAAGTTTTAAAAATCACCTTCAGTTCACTGAGCAAAGATTCGAACCTTTCGAGTGCAACGCACCATTCTGCCACTGGTGCGGCAAATCTGATATTAAAACACTTCAGTACAGTACCATACGCATTTCTCAATTTATTAATTGGATGCACTTCTACTTTTTTCTTTTTTATAAATACACAATATTTTCTGTAAGAATTTTCGAAGAGCAGAGATGTACTAAGTGTGTTTGACAGAGACATCTTTTCTAACTAGGGGGGAGGGGGAGTGCGGTGACCTAGTGGTCTAGGGGTAAGGTGTCAGACTTCTGTGCTGGCAGCCGGGGTTCAATCCTCGGTCCCGGCACAGATTTATCTTATTTCCAAACCCTTCCTTCACCTCTGACAAGACATCTTGTGAATGTAGGGAATGCCAGGCCACCACCGTGGTTCGGATTCCACGTTAAACTGTAGGTCCTTCATTTCATCTCACAATAACCCTACCATTACACATTAGCGTAAGTGCGTATAACCCGAACGGGTAGTAAGACGCGGTGCTAATAATAATCTAACTAGGGTCCGCTAATTACGCGCTCGCTCGCTCGCGCGCTCGCCAGTTTGGCCACCCAGTCGCTTGCGCGCTCGCTCGCACGCTTGGCAGTCTGGCCGAACCCTAAGGCCACCGAAGCAGGTTTGATACTAGATAAAAACATGCTAAGTGTATAAACAATTTACAACCAAACTTGTTGAAAAAATAAAATAACATGTATTAACCCGCTCCGGTGGCCACGTGATCTAACGCGCTAATCTCATGTTGGACTGGACTGCCGAAGATGGGAAGATCGGAGTTCGATCCCGGTCGAGTGCAATGAAGGTGTTTTATTCTAAACGGGTTCTCACTCGGCCTCCACGCAAATGCGGGTGAACTTTCTCTAAATTAAACCTCCTTAATTCCTAAGCTATTAATGTAATTAGTACATAAGCGTATAAGACGCAGTGCTTAAAAAAATTAGCCTATTAATCGAAGAAAATTCTTATAAGCTAAACCTTTTCAGCATCTGAGTTACGTATTGGCCTATTAAAAAAAGGTCAACTTTTTTGTTCGGAAGCCAATATAGGGTGGCAGTGGGGGGGGGGGGGGCGAGTGTTGATAAAATGTATTCAATTATATTACTCGCCACTTTAAATAACAGCACATAGTGAAACTAACGTGACCGCGCGTTTTATCATCGCGACGTTTGTGCGCATGCGTGTCATAACGTGACATTCGATGGAACCGCCCACGCTCTCAAAAGAAGGAACAACCTACGCTGGAAACAACCAGAGCTGTATTTAGGACACAATGAGGCACTTTTAAGTTTTAACTGGATATCTTTCATACACAACACATAGATAAGGAGACGTAGATTTATTACCGACGTATCAGCAATACATTTAAAGTAGCCGGTTTCAGATGCCGCGACAGGAGTCTGCTGTCGGGGACGGCAAGGATAAGACCCTGAACGGAAACACGAATAGCTACTTTAAATTCTATTGCGAATTGTTAAGTACACATTAATTACGTCATTTTTAGTCACATATAGCCGAGGGCCTGTCCTCCCTGTCATATGGACAGGGTAGCCCTATCGGACAGACAGTGAAATATTTACCACGCTTCTCTTCTTAAGAACCAAAGGAAGACATTTAGGCCTGTAAGAGAATTTATTTATGAGTGAATAATAGGGTATAGTTAAACGCCAATGACAAGAGAGATGCATGTTTGGTTCGGTCCTTAAAGTGGGATGGAAGTTAACGCGAGAAGAAACCAATATATTTTCAGTTATTATGGAATTTTTTTTTGTTGCCAAAATGAATAAAATATTGCTCCAGTACAAACAGGGAATTTAATTTTCTTCATATGGTGACCTCGAAATATCTTAAATATCTGCCAAGAGTGTTCTGAAATTTACTGATGACTTTTTATCTTCATTTAAAAAGTTTGTTAGATGGATATAATGCCACCAGGCTAATGACAAATATTCAGGAACTGTTGATATCAGCATGAGAAGAAAATTAAACTTTATGTACTAGAGCCATATTTTATTAATTTTGGCAAAAAAAAAAAAGATTTGCCATAAAAACTGCAAAAATATTGGTCTTTTCTCGCGTCCCTTGCATCCGTCTTAAGTTTAGAGTTATGTAAACACATTTTGATTTGAATAGGTTTTCTTAAACACGGCGCTAGGGGTACACGCATAGATACTATTTTCGCTAACGTGCTAAAGATTAGGTTGAATTAAGATTAAATGTACCCGCATTTGCATGTAACGATGATGGAAAAACCACCCAAGTACACCCAACCTAACTTCAATCTCCTCGTCATAGGCAGTTTAGTTTACTGTGAGAGTAGCGCCTTAGAACATGCGACCACCAGAGCAGAGCAGGTCAGTTCCAGTTAAATACTTGTATTATTTAACCGGCACAGACTCCAGCAGCTACATCGCTCATAGATATGTCAATTGCCTGTGTTTTAAAGGGTGTACATTGCAGTCCACATACAATTGCCCAGGATATTTGTTTGGTCACTTTGGTGCAGTTGCATTTGTTTGAACAGACACAACATCCAGTCCCCGGTCGTTAATTAATCAATGTGTAAGGGTAAACCCACATTTCACCAATGATAAATTGTTTGGCCATGTCGGGAGTCTAACCCGGTATCCTTAGCTCGGTAGACAGACACGCTACCAAAGGAGCTAAACTCCATTCACGGTAGGAATTGCTCTCTGAAAGGTCTTTTTTCCTACCAATATCCTACTAGATAATAGATTTCTGGTAGGAAAAAAGACCTTTCAATAAACAATTCCTACTCTGAACAGACTTTAAGGTGAGATGTATGGCTTACGAATATATATTTAATAACAATCTATGTGGTATCTGTTTGCCCAGAGTTTTTCTCAAACTTTCCGTAAAGGTACAAAGTTTAAATATCGCACATTGATTACTTATGTGTTATAGTTACCCCCAAAATTCTTAAAACTGAAAGTACTACATAGGGCGGTCTTGGAGGGGGGTAGAGGGGAGGTGTCAGCACACCACGATCACGTGGCTAGGATATAGTTTTGACCTGTGGAGCATGTCATCTTTATAAGAAAATTCCGAAATTGCAATTTTTTAAAATCCCCAAAAACACGGGAGAGCCATTCACGTTACCTCATGTTTTGAAAAATATAAAAACAGATCAAAACAACAGGGAAGAGACTTTGTACGGAATCCTATACTAGGCCTGTTGGAGATAGACCCAACCCTAGCCGACTGTAAATTTGGACCGTAGGGCAGATCTCTTCTAACGGACCACGGACTAGGGATTTACGTATTGGGTTTCTTTGTACAGGGGTCCGGGGTTCAATCCTCGGTCCCGGCACAGATTTATCTGATTACCAAACGCTTCCTTCGCCTCTGACAAGACGTGTATTAATCACAACTTGTGAATGTGTGGAATGCCAGGCCTCCACCGTGGTTCGGATCCCACGTTAAACTGTAGGTCCTCCATTTCATCTCACAATCACCCTACCATTACACATTAGCGTAAGTGCGTATGACCCGAACGGGTAGTAAGACGTGGCGCTAATAATAATAATAATAAATAGTAATAATACTTTGTACAGAACAATCTCATACTGCGTGGACGATCCCCTACGGCAGAGGTTAATAACATGAGTTCCACGGAACAAATCAAGAGCTATAAGATGTTTTTCTATTTGTATTTTCAAATCATATAAAAACATATTAGCTAGTCACAATTTGCTTAAACATCTGGGTTTCCTTCACCCTCCACCCCACAACATTGTTGGATTAAGACTTTTTTTTTCTGTTAATAAGAAATGGGTTACTTAGAATCAGCGAATCATCAATGGATTTAGGGGATTCGCGATAAGGTAAGGGTTGTGAACCACTGTCTTACGGACATTGAGCTGCGCACCTTACGGATCCGGGTACTCTCCAAACGTGCACCTAATAATTAGTCTGTATTGAGTAACGAGAGTATTATGTAACTCCCGTGCGTGGTGCGTAGTGTGAGCTGCTCCCCACCTTCCCTCCAAAACTCTTTCTCTCTCTCTCTCTTATATATATATATATATATACACACACAACTCGAGGTGTTTATTTTAAGTAAGTACCATTTTGAAATTAAAAACACACCAAGTGTACTTTTTAATCAATTTTATTTTTACGTGAAAGCCTATACTTTAATCTACTTTTCAACATAATTTCCACCAATATTAAGGCATTTGTCGATAACCACAGCAACACGGCGGTTTTGAGGTTATCATCATCGTCGTGGCGCTGACCACCAAGATGCTTTTTTTTAAATGCAGGAACAAGTGGTAGTCACTAGGCGCTAGATCAGGAACGGAGGGTGATCAAGTTGTTTCCAGCCAAATGATGCGATGAGATCTTGGGTATATATATATATATAATTATAATATATATAAAAATGCTCATACACAGCAGTTGTTGCCAGCAAATAGAAAATATTAGTATCTTATTTTGTTTCATTTCCATTATTATAATAGGTATTAAGTTTTTATTCATAGGCAGTTCATTTTCATTAACTTTATATTATTATTTTAATCGTAGAATTTGCCGGTTCAAGGTAAATTTGTACAATACGTAATAATTTTTCTTCGCATATAAAGCAAAAAAATAGTTTATAAAATAACTTAAAAAACGTATTTATTTAATTATGTAAACACTAAATTTGTATTCTTCATTTCTTTCTCTTGAAATAATTTTATATTTTTTATGAACCGGCGGGTTGAAAAAAAGTGCTACCATGCGGGCCAAGGGTTGAAGACCCCTCGTCTGGTTTGCTGGTGATGGGTATGTTGGGGTTCGAGTTCGAAACAGGGGTATTGAGAATGGGGGTTTCCCTTAGTAATAATCCTTTCTCCATGAACGCAAATGTAAGTACTGTACATTTCCAATAGAAACAAAGAGTTTAATTTTTTTCACATGGTGATATCAACAATTGTTGTCATGAGCATAGCGGCATTAGATAATAAACTTTTTAAATGAATAGAAAAAGTTGTCATTAAATTCCAGGACATCCTTGACAGATATTCAACAACTGTTGATATCACCGTGTGAAGAAAATTAAACTAAACGTGGTTACTAGAGCATTTTTATTTTTATTTTAGCCAAAAAAAGTTTTGCTATTAAACTGCAAAATTACTGGCTATTTCTCGCGTCCCTCCCCCCCCCCCCTTCCACCTTAATGGGAATGTTTATATATATATAAAAATTTTACATGCAACGTTTACACTATTTTCTTACCAAACTATTTCTTCCTTATGTTTTAATTTTACTTTTCTTGTAATATGTCGTACTAAAGTCTCTTCAGCGTAGGAATTGTTTTCTGAAAGGCCTTTTCCCCTACCAGAAATCTATTATATAGTAGGATGTTGGTAGGAAAAAAGACCTTCCAGAGAGAAATTCCTACCGTGAATAGAGTATACCTCTTCCAATCTCTTTTTTTCCTTCCAAACTTCATTTTAAAACTTTAAGCTTGCCACGCTGTTTCTAAATACTCACTCCTACCCCCCATAACCCCACACCACCATATTTTAAATAGCTACTATACACAATAATCTCCCAGTGAGAAACCAGATTTAAAAAAATCTTTTGACTTGAGAAAATAATAAAACTACTTCATGAATATACCCTACAACATCCCATTATTTTTGAAAGATGATCAATTAATTATTAAAAAAACAAATATTATATGTTATGATGTTTCTGAATTGAAGATATGTCTGAAAGAAACATGTGTATTACTTTTCAATGGAGTAAAAAAAGAATATTTTCAAGTATTTATGTTAGTATTCTAAAGCTATTGTAATTAATTTATCAAACTTCTTAAGTGATTGAAATTAATTTTTTAAACTATCGCGGCTTTATATTTTTAGGGATTTGTCAATGTGAAGATAAATATAAGTGAGATAATTTTAAATCGTAGTTTGCAAATTGGTCTATTTGTCAAATTAGTGTTACCACTATTTTATAAATATAAAACCACCTGTTTTTAATCGCATTCTTTTATTTTACAGACACCTTTGGAGAGTAAAGTAGACGAGTGGTATTTAGTTTTATCTATAATTTATCAGTGTGAAGTAATGCCATTCCGGTTTTTTTTTTTGCTTTTTTTTAATTTATCAAGTTTTCCAGACAAATCCTTGCTCTCAAGTTGCTTACGTGTAAACCTTCCATTTAAATACATAATCTTCTTGAAGGTAAAAGTCTTCTTGAGATATTTATTTTAAGAATGGTAACTCTGACGCTTAAAAACAAAAAAAAATATATCCTTAAATAAATTAAATTTTATGTCATCACTATAACAAATTACTCAAAAGGATGAGGAGGGTAGTTTAAACCAGAATTGATAACAGAAAAACAACTATTTTTATGGAACCTGAACCAGAATTTGGATACTTTTTTTTAAAGTTCATAAAGGTTCTTGAAAGTTTTAAATTTGTATAGTTCAGTTTTATTACATTCTTCTTTCTTTAACTTAATTTTGATTTGAAACAATCGACTTTTCCATTTCTCAGATTTTGTGGTGTGTGGTGTGGTGTGTTGTTGTGGTGTGTTGGTGTGGTTGGTGTGTGTGTGTGTGTGTGTAGTATTGATGTATATAAAAGAACGGAGTAACATCATTAAAAACTGAAAATAACAGGAATTTTATTTTCCTCCAACCCAAAAACAGTGAGGAACCTTATAATGTTTAATTATAGAATCAGAACAAGAACCAGGACCAATATACATATTTTGGTTCGACTCCTTAATTTACAGAAATAAATATACATATAGGATGGGTCAACTCACAACGTAGAAAAAAAAACCTTATATGTAACCAGACTAAATTTGAAACCCCAACCTGCCCATCAAGCGTGACCATGTAAATCTAACAACTTAGACCATTTGGCCACCGGTTCAGGTGAGAGATGAAAAGTTAATTGCTTTGTTACTCTGAACGTCTAAGCGTTCTAGAGTTACAAACTTGAAATATTGTCATGATTTCAACTTGAGGAATCGTGGGAATAAAACGTTAAACGCGTTTTTATCGCCTCTAAACATTAGGTGCCCTTTAATAGCGACACAACAATCGTCTCTTTCTAAAATTATCACGACATTTTGATACCTGTGCTCTACACAGTATACCCTGGACATTGTACATATAAATGCATTCCAACTGGTTTAACGACACAAGTTCTACATCAAGCAGGACCCTCAAGTCATCGTTCTACCTTTCAAATGATAACGCTCGGTGATACACGTTTTCTCACTTTAGCAACGGGTATTAAGATGCCATAAAGTTGAGAAGGTTGATATGAAACAATTCTTCAAAATGGGGCAGTTAAAGCTATTCCGGTGTTTATTTATTAAACTGGAATTTGACTAAATCAGTTCTTCTAATTTTAATTGACAAAGATGATAAAATTTGCAACAAAATATTAAAGTATTATTTTACCATATAAAAGTACAATATTTTCAGAAATTTCAGACCTTTAAAAAAAGTCAGAAATGATCAAAATAGGGAACCCCTCAATTGGGAGATAAGTATACCTTGCTTTTCTTGAGGAATAGAAATAGAACCTTTTAAAATTTATGTTTTTTTACGGTCAACGTAGCTAACATTTTACTATATAATTTCTATCAAGTCCATCACAGACTCTGCCTTGAAATAAGAGTGAAGAAGGGTGACCTGGCGGTATAAGGGTAAGGTGTCAGACTTCTGTGCTGGGGTCTGGGGTTCAACCCTCGGTCACGGCACAGATTTATCTAATTACCAAACCCTTCCTTCACCTCTGACAAGACGTGTATTAATCACAACTTGTGAGTGTGTGGAATGCCAGGCCTCCACCGTGGTTCAGATTCCACGTTAAACTGTAGGTCCTTTATTTCGTCTCACACTCTTCCTATCTTTGCACATTAGTAAGTGCGTATAACCCGAACGGGTAGTAATATGCGGTGCTGATTATGATGATTATGATGATAATAATAATAATAATAATAATAATAATAATAATAATGAGTGAACTATTACCCTGGCCAAGGGACAGTTCCTGGATAGCTCAGTGGTTAGAACTTTAACGTAATAAGCCAAAAGTCACAGGGTGCATTCTTGTGTCCAGGTCTTTTTTTCTTCAATTTAGAGAATATAATTTGTGTTATTTTATTATTGATGATTGTTATTGATTTTTTTTATCGTAGCCAATTAGACGCTCCGCGGGAACAGAACGTTACCCAGGGTTTATCATAGGAGGTTGTTTACACGTCATAGCCGCAATGAGATGATCTGATGATAGTTATTATGAAGATGAGGAGCCGGTGTGAGTCTTAACCTAGCTTAAGACTAATTAACCAAACCCTGGTGACCATTGGGGTTATTACACTAAAGGGAAGAAGAATACCAAAGGTACAAGCCGAGAATCGAAACAGGGACCCCTAGATTCGTAGCCAGGTGCACTGAATACTACACCACGGGACCGTTTATTATTTTTGATAATATATACCATAAGTGACAGCTTCAGATAACATGACTTGATGTGTGAATATGTAAAATTAGATCTAGTAGTTTCCCTAGCTGTCAAATGTCCACTCGTAAGAAAATTGGCGTGTGTGTGTGTGTGTGTATATATATATGGTCGGATCACCACGTAAATAACAAATTGGCATCATTTGTCAAATGTTGACAGCCGTAGAACACATGGTTTGGCGTATGAATACAATAAAACAAATTTTATGACTTACTAATTAATAATAAGAATAAGAATAAACTTTAATGGCGAAGTTAAGGCTACCGCTTTTTCTTACACCTAACCAATAATTAAAATGAAATTTTAAAGAATTATAAATAATAAATAAAAGTATTATGTGGCTATAACCGTAAATTATAAATATAATAGCTTAAGTATCTAATTAATCTATTATTTATTAAATTATAAAAAATAAATAAAAGTATTATGTGGCTATAACCGTAAATTATAAATATAATAGCTTAAGTATCTAATTAATCTATTATTTATTAAACTGGTCAGGTTTGAGTTTATTCCTATAGTGAACTAGCTAGAAATTATTATTATGCGCCACATAAATGTATGAAAGAATTTAATTAAGAGATGTTAACAATTCACGTTCAAAAAAATGATCTTGTGAATTTTAAAGTCTTACTATAATGTTTCAGGTCTTCAGCGGTCTTAATGAAAAAGGTTTTTTAAGCCTATCTTATGTTAGATTCGTGTATTAGCTAACGTCATTTTCTACGTTTATTTAATGAGTTATAACGTGTAAGATAGAAAAAAAAAAGTGGGTGATTGTAGTTGTGTCAACATATCGGCACACATAGCAGAGGAATTTCTTTTCAAAGGGAATGTTATACAGAGTTTAGAGGACAAGTGCTAAGTGACCCTCCAAACAATATTCCCCAAGTACGGGATATTAATTGTATATGCAAGGAATGCTAGAAAATATTTGAACCTAAAAAAAAATGTATTATTTAAGATCATGAAAGCTAAGACCTTAGAAAGATGTAGCAGACTTGACTTGAACAATGTATTATTATTATTATTTATTATTATTATTATTATTAGCACCGCGTCTTACTACCTGTTCGGGTTATACGCACTTAATCTAATGTGTGATGGTAGGGGGATTGTGAGATGAAATGAAGGACCTTAAGTTTAACGTGGAATCCGAACCAAGATGGAGGCCTGGCATTCCCCACATTCACAAGATGTCTTGTCAGAGGTGAAGGAAGGGTTTGGTAATCAGATAAATTTAAATCTGTGCCAGGACCGAGGATTGAACCCCGGACCCCCAGCACCGAAGTCTGATACCTTACCCCTAGACCGCCAGGTCACCCTTGAACAATGCAGACACCCGGATCAGTGGACGCGTGGATGAAATGTCTGGCTCGTTTAGTCTAGTGTGCTGATGACGGGGATGCTTGGATTCAATACCCGGTCAAATGTAATGAAAATGGTTTCCTTCAAATGGTTCCTAACCCTCTCTTCACGCAAATAATGGTACATTTCCACTAAAGTGTGTTTTCCTTATAACAATCTCATCAGTGTAATTAAGGCACTTATATACATATCTGCCTCGGTGACTGTATGGTCTAAGGCGTCAATATCGCAATAGACTGGCCTGCTGATGACAGGGTGATCGGGGTCCGAATCCTTGTCGGTTGTATTGAGGATGTATCTTCCCTTAAATAACTTTTCACTCTCCTTCCATTCAAATGTGACTACACTTCTCATAAATTAAACATTCATCATCCCAGCTCATTAGCGTAATTAGTACATGTGTATATTTTGAACTGGTAGAAAGATGCAGTGCTAAGAAAAAGAAGCATTATATCTCATACGCGTAGTGAGTCGCGGTGGGAGAGAAATTGTTGACACTATCGGCGATGGTCTTAAGGCCTAAATGTCAAGTTCACTTTTTCTGGTTTGCCGGTGACTATAAAGGTCTGGGTCTGCGGATCCGGACAACTGGGCGCCAAAATAATGCCACTTTTTTTCTTTAAAAAAATCACTTTTTTCCTAGCATAATGCTATGCACTTTATTTTTTATTAAAAAATTATGAGTAAAAGCAAAAATTGCACTTTTTTATTAAGCGCAACATCATATTTTATTTAAATGTTCTTTGTCTTGTATTAATGCATTGCAATAGTTAGGTTAGGTTAGGTATATTTAGAAATATGAATTAATTATGTTTCCTCTACTAAGATTTTTCTTAACAACTCCAAAAATTAATATTTATGTCATTTAAAAATATATGATGTTGCGCTGAAAAATATTAGTTAAAGAAAAAAGTTCATTTTTAGTTTTTACCCATCACTTTTTAATTTTAATTGAAGAATATATTTAAAAAATGTTCGTTTTTTTATATTCTAAAAAAAGTACATTGCATTATACTAGAAAAAAGTTAAATTTAAAAAAAGAAAAAGGGTGTTTTTTTGCGCCCAGTTGTCCTAAAACAATTCCCCCACTCTCCTTCCAGTCAAATGCAGGTACAGCCCTTCCTGTAACCATCTCTACTCTATTAGCATTAGCGTAATATACGTCACTACATGGATATAGTCTGAACAGTTATTTAAAAGGAGAGTAAAAACGTAACAAACAAAATATATAATGTAAACTATAAAACTTTTATTTTGCGCACCACGTCTTAAGTCTTATTTTCAGTCCAGGCTTATCCTCAAGTTATTAGCATCTGGAATCAAACTTGGGCCTATTGTGAATTCAGAATCATTCAAACCTCGTCTTTTTGTTTCTTTCTTGTCCTGTGGCTACCTAATGAAACTTACTTCGACCCGACTGAGATCCGACCAAACAATCATTAAGTGGTTGACGACGCCTTTTAGAGTGTTTAAACGAGTTTCGGAACAATTTATAACATTTTATTTGTGCTCTCTTGACTAAAATACTTTTTTTTTTCAAATATATATACTAGTGAGAAACTTCTCTTGTGTTTTCATTGATATATAGAAAAAAATTACCATATTTATCGAAGTTTTAATTGTTAGATGGTAAAAACCTTAATGGACTTCAATAAATATGTTAAAGTTGTTTTTATACCAATAAAATTGTTAAAGAAAGGCCCCACTCCCACTATAAAAAATCATAATTCAAAACAAAAGTTAGTTTATTAAGAAAGTACACAAATATTTCCTAACGAAAATATAAAATGTTAAAAACAATTCACGACTTAGCTTGTAAACCCTTTAGGCATGACAATAAACACGGTTAATATTACGTTCTTAAAATTATATTGGGTCGTTGTATAACGTTAGTAAAGCGTTCCCACGACTAGTCTGAAAATCCTAAGGCAAATAAGGAAATGATGAGAGAATGATTTAAATAAATTATTCAAATGATCTACACATGATATGTGTAATTGTAATTAATATAAAACAATATTAGATCTTCATATCATATAAAATAATCTTAAATAACTCACAAATTTAAGATAATTGCGAAAATGTGCCCACCGAAATTTTTCTTCCGCAATGATAGTACTTTACCTTGGATTTTTCAAATGATAGGAATTCCTAGAAATAGCCAATGACTATCTAGTTTTATTTTTTGTACTTCCCCTCTCGCTGTTGGCTAAAATACTCTTTCGGAGACCAACATTATATCGATAGGTTGAGGGTAGTAATAAGGAGATACCAATTCTTACCACAAATCACGCCTCGGACGAAGATAATAAATAAAAGAGCAATATTGAGTGTGAGAGGAATCTGTTGGAACACCTCCTTCAGCCGACTGCTACCCTGGGGGCCTGGGAGATTTACCTGGCTTGGCAATACGTGACCCAGCAACACGCGCATGCGCACAAAACTTTCCCGGTAATAACCAATCCTCGTGTGGGTTTATTAGAATATCTTACAACTTATTATAAAAAAAAAACGCTTGTCAACAAACGCGTCACAAACTAATAATATCCATAACAACCCTGACTACAATTAATTTTGGTTGGAAAAAACTTTGAGAAAATACAAACATTTATTTTGTCGTCGGACATGATAAAATGTTACTTTAGGTCTATTATTGTACAGGTCTGTGGTCTAGTGGTCACAGTTCCTAGTTACTGATCCAGAGGTCCTGGGTTCGATTCCCGGTTCTTCCAGAATCTTTCTGTCAACCAGTAGGTCTGTCTGGAACGGGTTCAACTCGGCCTCGTGGGGACATAGAGGAGCTATTTGAATAAATAAGTAACTTGGTCTAGAAAACTGAGATTATCGGCTGAAAGTTTCGTTGTGCTGACCCCCATGACAACCTCTATCCGCAAACGTTGGCACTTAAACGCTAACTGCGGCCGCTGCTCGGTCGGTATAGCCCGCTGGCGGACTTGGGTGTTATTTGTTTATTTAGGTATTTACACTACTATCTATTAAACGGGACAGCTGCAGATTATACGACCTGCATATGAATAATATGTAAAAGTAATATATATATATATATATATATATTTCTCTAGCTGCCAGATAAGTTTCTTCACACGAAAATCAAAGACAGACACACGTAGCCATAAAGTCTTTAGTTCATCTCTTAAATAATTTCAAACAAAACTATGTTTAATTGAAATTAAAATTCATCGTTTCAGAACAATAAGCTGAAAATAAAGATTTGCTATAAGTGAATAGTAAAACTATAAAATTATATAAAGTGTAATGTGTTACATGCAACGTAAAACGTTGACTGTAGTCATTAAGGTATCGTGTGTCAACAGCAACCGGCTATTTTCGTGTTCAGTGACGTAAAAATCATAAATCATGGACTTGCTCACTTATTAAATGCAAGGCATCGTTATTGACACCACATTGTTGATGGAATGAGGGAGTGAGTGCTTTGGTCCTTCCCTCCTCTACACTTTTTTTTTAATATATATAATTCAAAATAGTACCAAAAATATGTCTTTTTCTGTAACTAAGTGTAAAATAAAGCCCTATCTCATTAAAAATAACAGAGCAGGAAAACAAGTCTGTTCCAGTTTATTGAGAGAAACCATCTCAATGAATCCGAACTGGATTGAGCTCCAAGCCTCTTTAAGATTAAAGCGTCAAACCGACCAGGCTTAACTAAATGTACGGAAGTAGTTACCAAATAATTGCTAAGAGTGAATGAAGTATACCTACGAAGCTAAATATAAAGTTTGAACTGTAATAAGAACGTGCTCGGGTACTGTAAGCTCAAATTAAAGATCCCATAAGAACAAAAAAACAAACATTTAAACTGGTTTAATATACCCTAGCATTATTACATTCGGTGAGGGGGATTAATTTGATTTTTATGGGTGGGAACTGTGCACCACGCCACTCAAGAGACAAAGAGTTCACCCTTTTTTTTTTTATAGATATAGATGGAGTGGGTGGGCACCCCCAAATGTATCGCGTTTTTGAAAGGTTTACATACGACAAATCATATATACATATATATATATATATATATATATATATTTCTGATTCCAATTTAAAAATAAACGTGTAACGTAATAGGTAAGACATACTTAACTAACCACTAGTGATTTGAAATTGATAGCAGCTAGCTTTTGTGCTTGATGAAGCACGATTGATTTAGCTACAAACCAAGTTAAGTCTTATATTTATAATATAATTTCTTATTCTATAATATATAAAAATTCACCAAAATGCTTTTCAACTTTTTGGCAGAAGGTTGTGTGACACAAGATATTAGAGATTAGCTTATTTTTACTTGGAATGTAAGATGGAAGTTTGTAGAAAGGTTCTTTTTTAGTGTCTGGCTCTCTTGAAATTGTAACGAATGCTAGATTAACATCAAATTAAAATCCTTCTTTTCAAGATATAGAATCACTAATACTAAATATAGTATAAAATGGTTAAAATATTACCTATGAATAATCTTAAAATATACATAGTCCAACGTATGGGGTTGTCCAAACGATACAATCGTTCAAAGTAGTGTGTGTGTCGGCTGGATAGGTATATTTTCGTGTCTTGTGACAAGTACTGGCTCATTTAAAGACAGCAACAGTTTTTATAATATTTTTCAATGTCTTACTAACTGTCTAGGGTATTTGAATGCTTACTTCAATGGGTTGGAGATGAGAAAGGTCGAATTTCGATATTGTGTAGCCGCATTTGTGTAGAAGGGGGGAGGGCGGGCAAAGAACCATTTTGAGAAAGTCAATTGGTAACCCTGCTGGCACTATTGAGTTCCGACCACTCGATCTCGGTCAAACCACGTAAGACGAGATTGGATGCTTTTATTCAAGTGCGGGGTTTTCACACCCTCTTTCTAAGCTAATATAGGCGAATTTACTTTAAAAACCATCCCCCAATTCCGTTACCTTTGGACAGATCTTCAACAACCATTATGTTAACCACACAAATTAAAAAACTAAAGTTTAAACATTGAGTTTACAAAAAGAACAGTACATTCGAGGGCAATTGTGAGGTCACAGGAACTATTTTATTCATCTGAACACTCAATTTAAAAAAAGAATTAAATCAATACACATGTTATTTACTACTTAATCCATTGACTTGTAAGGATCACCCTTGGCCCAATCGAGAACTAACAAACATAAATAAGACCCGTCTATAAATCACACCACATTACTAGCCACTGCGCCATTTTCATAGCGTGCGCTGTGTGGTAAAGTAATGTATTATTTTCTTTTTAACAACAGGCCAATAACAAGTTATTTTCATTTTTTTTAACACTTGAATCACAAAACTGAAAAAATCAAGACTATATATAATTTGAGATACAAGATTCATTTGATCGTTCCTACTCCTCTAGAATGTACTAAATTTATTTCTCATTTAAACGTCCGTGATCAATTATATTCCACGGATTAAGTTAGTATGTAGAGGGGGGAAAAGAGATACAAAACAAAATAAGGTTATTTATTTATACATTACCGTCTCTTTTTATATATATATTTATATATATATATATATACCTCTTAACAGCCATTGTGCTAAGGAACACGAATTTCCCCTCTTAACCGGGCACGATTTATTTCGGGAGGGAGGAAAAAAATACTATAAAAAGTGTTCTTTTTTACTTTCTTTAAAGTCAAAACTTTGGTTATCATGCAATCGTATCGCGGAGGTAGCGTTTCTCGTTCGAGAATATGAAGAAAAAAATCCGTGACTCCAGCGCCGTCTGGAATGTCCCCCCCCCCCCCCAAACAACAACAAAAAAGACACGGTACGCCCACGCAGCACGACCCAACCACGTTCACCTTCCCCTCAAAATCCCATAGCCCTAAGACACCATCCCCACTTTTATTCTTGAATATCCCCTTTAACAAACCACCCAGGATCGAGTCTCGACAAAATTCTTGGTGAACGTGTATCCATCTTTATTTATTTTTTAAGCAGGCAAAAAAAAAAATTTTTTTTTTCTCGACGCAACGAAGATAAAAAACAACAAGACACTTGTTCCTAAATACAGGTTGAGAATACACGACTTCTTATATTTTTCTTCCCTCTTTTCTGAAGCAGCGGATTGCTCTACCAAACGTCATGAAATGGCCTTCTTGACTTTTGATGGGTTTTTTTTTTAATATATTTTTTTTAAATATATATTTGTATCACGTCGTTTCTTGTTAGAAGAATTTAACCTCGGTGCTGAGAATTAATGACTCTCTTTTGACCTTGATCGTTTTCCATTCATTATAATGGTCAGCCCAGTCAGATGAAACTGCGCGATACCAGCTTAACAAACTACACTATGAATTATCTTAAGTGGGTATAAAGTTAAAATGCAGTACGTACTAAAATATATAATTTTCAAAAGTACTGGTCAAAGTACTTCTCGGGAGTTCAAGTGTGTGTGTGTGGGGGGGGGGGGGGGGGGGGGGGGGGAATTAATGGGAAGTTAATCATTACATCTCTGTATTTATTATAGTTCTATGGCGATCGAACATAATTGGAACAGTAATGTGTTTGTGAAGAAATTAAAACTAGCATTCGTAGTTTAAACAGTTCAACATTTATATATTATTTAAGAATCAAATAGCCAAAGCTATTATTTATGCTTTTTATTGAGGATTATACTCCATTTAGATATATTCTGAAAATTGAAAAATGACAACTGAACACGGGAATCGAACCAGGTACCAGTCAAAGCCAAAGGTCCCGGGTTCGATTCCCGTATCCAGGTGTCATTTTTCAATTTTCAGAATATATATATATATATATATATATATATATGTGTGTGTGTGTGTGTTTTAATAAAACTAATGAAAGCATAAAAACTCGGTTTAAAAAAATATAAAATAACCCAATAGTTATCCAAAACGTAAGGATCTACAATGTACACATAGGTACCTTTCCAATTACAATACTTTTGATTGGGTAATACGAATAGTACTTAGTTTTTTACTGGTTATTCTAAGAAGTACGGCTTTGGCTGTATATTTAATTCAGGTGGAGAAAAAAATTAACTGGGTGAAGTTTATTTATTAACGGGCGGTTTCAGTGCCAACATGTCAATTTCAAAATTTCTTTAAATGCATTTCTTATTCATAGTAAAATAATGAAAATTAACTAAGAATGATTGTTTGTAATAAATGTGTATGAAATATAAAATGTAAATTAAGTGGATCGATTTAAAGAAAGTATTAAGGACTCCCCCTCAACTTCCCCCTGGCCTAGACAACGTCACAATACGTTAGGCAGAAGACACATTTATTTTAAACTTATGTAAGTACTTAACTGTGCCAAAAGAATGTTATTTTTTTTATTTGTCAACTAATTTTGATTTTTCTTGATTTGCTCTTGGTAGTTTTAGTCTTCTTTGATTGTTAATAAGTTACTTATAAATAGGTCCTTCTTTAAACACTTCATAAGGATATGTATTATCACCTCGGCGAGCGATGTCAATTCACGTCACTTGTCAAATCAGTAAAACAGATTTTTTGTGGAACGGATGAATCCGGAGATTTTTAGCTGTGATAAAAGGTGTAAGTTACAGTGAATGGAGTATAGTCAGAACGTATGATAAAACTGTCCCACAACACCTCATGACACTCTTTTTTTTTTTTAACACCCTGTTGAGCGTGTCAAATCAACTAAGGGTGGGAGGGGGTTAAGAAACATAAAAAGCAGTGTCTCGACCCTACTGACCTATACTCTTTCAAACAAGACTACATTCAAGTATGACAAGCACAACTTGATTTTGATGTTAAACCGTTCCATGTCGTATCGGACGATAAGATGAATATAGTCTATTCACGATAGAGTAGACTTTTATTATTTGTCAATTAGTAGAGGTTAAACCGATACCATCCGGCGATGTTTAAGGAGGTATGTTAGTGATTGCAATTTAGGGGTAGTATTTTTACAGTTTTTGTAGCAAAAAATTAGGCTAAAGAAATAAAATATGTATTTATCCAGTAAAAACACACATGAGTTTAATGAGCAACTTTCAATGTCACCGTGTGAATGAAATTAAACTCTTTGTTTATATTGGACAATATTTTATTTATTGGTTAAACAATGTTTCGCTGTAAAAAAACTGCAAAAACACTGCACTATTCTCGCGACCCCCACCTTTAATTTAAAAAAATCGGAATGAGGGGAAAATACTAGTCATTGGGCATGATAATGAGGATCATTGATATTGACATTGACATCCTAACATTTTAACAAATGACATGATTAAAACATTTATCCATATATAGTTTTCAATTGTTTTAATTCATCTTACAAATCGGGGACATAAACAGTTAGGGATATTATCTTCTTTTTCTTTTTTTTAGATGAATGGCAACCTGAGATTTAAGTTTGTTTGTGAGATGTGTGATTTTTTGATCGTGCCCGTTAAATACCCTAAAGAAAGCAAATTACCAAACGAAAGAATAAGTTTTAAATGTTATTGTCGCTTGCGTAGTTTACGAGCCCAGACATCAGCTGTCAAAGAGAAGAGGGATATTTCACCCCGTTCCGGTTGTCTGCCTCGGGAACGAAGAGAATCTCGCGCACGCGCAGTTTGTACCCTTTTCACAAGTCTCTTGTTGTCACCAAATGAATGATGTTAACACCTTTTTTTTTAATCTACTACAGGCATTTTTTTATTGGTTCGGTCTAAGGTCAAGTGTAGTAGCTTTTAGCGTTCTTTTAAGCACCACGTCTTACTACCTGTTCAGGTTGTACGCTTATGTATTAATTACGCTAGTGAGTTAGTAATGAGGAAGGGGGAATTTAGAAGTGCACTCACATTTGAGTGGAGGGGGAAGGGAAAACCATCCGACTGGTATTCGAGCCTCCCTTCCATCTGCAGTTATCTCGACAGTGACGCCTTAGACATTGCGACCACCGAAGCAGCAAAGCGGGTGATTTATAGTTGATCTAAGGAAAATATGACAGGGGGAATCCATTTTAAGGAAATGTTGCCGTATTAACCTGGAATAAAAATAAAACCATTTATATGAGTGACCCATTTCGGTGGCCGCATGCTCTAACGCGCTACTTTCATATTAGAGTAGACTACCGAAGACTGAAAGATTGGGGCTCCTTCCCGGTCGGGTGCATTGAAGGTTTTTCCTGATTTTTCCACTCTTCCTTCTTGCAAATGCGGGTGCACTTCCTCTAAATTAAACTAAACTAATCCTTAAACTTAACACAGTGTAGTTAGTAAATAGGCGTATAGCCCAAACGGGTAGTAAAAAATGGGGGGTGCGCGGACTATGACGTGAATCATGTCTGATCTGTCTTGGAGTTCTGGGTTCAAATGCAAGCCGGGTGGTACAAGGGAATTATGTTTCCCAAATATGTTCCCATGCTTTCTCCCACCCCATGCGGGTGCATTTATTCAAAATCCTTCTTTCCTAATTCCTACCGCCATTAGTGTAAACATGCGGCTAAATCAGCCGAGACGTAATAAGCGGTGCACATACAGTCTAATTTTCATTGTAAGGGACTTTTATAAAATAAAAATATATTTCTTGCGACCAAAATTGATAGGCCCTAGCATTGTATTAAATTATTGGTGTTAATTTTTTAGGTATTGACAAGTGCAAATCACATGAATTTACGTATGGATACATGAAAGAAAATCTGGCAATTTTTCTGGCCGTCAGATAAGACCTTTCCTATGAAAATGGGACTTTTACCATTTATATAAAATAATAATTTTAGATATATGAGAACGAGACAGAAAATCAATGCGAAGAATTGAAGAGTGAGAGCCAATCGAGTTAAAACATAAGTTTTTAAAAGCTGTCATTAATTAATTAATTAATTAATTAATTGAAATAATATATTGAACATAAATAAAACAAACCATCGGTATGTACAAATAATACGGCAGAAATAAACACTAATCGCTCATGTTCAAACACAATTACAACAATGAAACACACATGTCACGGCTAGTATGATACAAACTAGTGATACGCATGCGTAATGCAAATTGAGTTATCTTTGAATGGCTATAACCATCCTGAGCATGCGCGGCTATTAAACACACTCCGCAAGTACGGGCAACAGGCGTCACTCGTGAATCAAGTAAAGAGGACAATGCATCCATTCACGGTAGAAATTACTCTCTGAAAGGTCTATTTTCCTACCAATATCCTACTATATAATAGATTTCTGGTAGGGAAAAAGGCTTTTCAGAAAACAATTCCTACGGTGGATGGACTTTACGTTTTGTGAGTCATTATTCGCGCGATATTAATCAATCGATTATATCGAAGAAACATTAAAATAGCTTGAACTTTATTATATTATATTATTATTTTATTAGCACCGCGTCTTACTACCCGTTCGGGTTGTACGCTCTTACGCTAATGTGTAATGGTAGGGTGATTGTGAGATGAAATGAAGGACCTACAGTTTAACGTGGAATCCGAACCGCGGTGGCGACCTGGCATTCCACACATTCACAAGATGTCTTGTCAGAGGTGAAGGAAGGGTTTGGAAATCAGATAAATCTGTGCCGGGACCGAGGATTGAACCCCGGCCGCCAGCATAGAAGTCTGACACCTTACCCCTAGACCACCAGGTCACCCATTGAACTTTATTGTTAATGTTTATCGTGAATGAAATATTGTTGTAATAGTATCTGAACTAATTCGTGTTTATTTCTACTTTTGATGTTTACCTTTTAATATATCTTCTCTTTCGTGTCTCCATAATTTATACAAGCAAGGTCACCCATGTGGGTTTTTCCAAATGAGGGGCGAATTGGAGACCCACCTGCCTCGAGAGAACATTTTAGGAACATAACGTTGTGGCGACCCGCTTCTGTGGCCCCATGGTCTAAGGCGTTACTCCCAAAGTGTATTAAACTGCCGATGACGGGAGAGATCGATATTCGAATCACAGTCTGATGTACAAAGGGTGTTTTTTTTTTTACAAAACTGCTTTCCACTCTCCCTCCACGCAAATACTAGTACACTTCCTCAAAATATAGCTTTCCTAATATCTAAAATCATTAGCGTAATTAGTACACGAGGACACAACCCAAACGGGTAGTAAAACGCAGTGCCAAAAAATAAAAAAAACTGTGATGATATATAATACGAGGTAAAAAACAATTAATGTTAAGACTAAAATTATGATGTAATCATAAGTGAAACTCAATTGGTTAAAACAAAAAACAAAACTTATATAGATAGCAATTTTGAGTTAAACTGTCATTTGAGTCGAATATGCGATAATACTTGTTATTAGACCTCACTTAATTTCTAATATACTTCAAACTTAGACCTAAAATTAACCGTCTTGTTACTTTTAAAAAAAATTATATCGTACCATCTAAGTACTATTAATCTAAGTTTTGAGAATTTATTAACGTAATTTATTGTTCATTTTTATCGATTGTTTTTAATCTTCTTGAGGCTCGTGTCCAGTTTTATTTTATAATGGTTTGAATCATGAAGAGAAATCTCTCTCGTTTTCTCTGTTTGCCCGATAGTGTTTTGCAGTCTTGTTTTTTTGTTTTTTTTTTAACGACTGTTGCGCTGGGGATCTTATGCGTGATGTGAACGTTTTAGGACGATGCCATCTTCCTATGTTGAGCGCATGCAGCGTCTCTTAGTTATATGCTGGCGCTGTCTGAAGCCGCCTCGATCCAATCGAATGTACGTGAAAAATGAGTTACCTCGGCTACAGTTTAACTCTGTGCAACAACCGACATAACTCCTTAAGATAACTATAGCCAAGGAGTATCTTTAAATTTGGATCATTAAACGTACACTTCATAAAATGATTAAATGACCACACGACTTATAAATTAACTTAATTTTAAAACAACCCCGTTGTTGTGGGCATTCTACCTAAACGTTAGCCACTTTCAGTTTTTTTTGCCAGTGATTGGAATGTCGGGGTTTGAATCCCAGCTGGGTTTACTTTGGGTGGTTTCCCCTAAATTAACTTTTTTTTAGCACCACGTTTTACTAGCCGTTCGAGTTACAAGTTTATGAACTAATTACGCTAATAGTCTTTGGGATTGTGAAGGTTATATTTAGAGGAAGTGTACCCGAATTCGCATAAAGGGAACGTGGAAAACCACCCTTAGTAAACCCAAACTAGATTCAAACCTTGATTACCCTTCATCGGCCATCTAATCTACTACTGGGTAGCGCGTTCGAACATGCAGCCACCTAAGCGAGTTTAATAAACTAATTCACTCACGAATATATAATTAATTCATACTAAAACTAACTATTAAAAAATGTATTACCATAACAAGAATTTCCAAAACCAGTTAGAAAAGTAAAAAATTTCCGCTTGATAATATTGAACAAATATCATTAACTCTATAAGATATGTTTTAAAATAATGTTATGTTGATAATTAGAGCAAAATAATGTTAATGATTTATCTTAAAAAAGGATTTTCCTCCAAACCGTAAAATCTTTTTTTTTGACAAACTTGTATAGGTCATTAAATTACTAGATAAATAAGTTGTAACATTTATTCAACACATTCCTATCAACCAATTAAAATGCCGGGGTGGTTGCTAAGACGTGTAGTAAAATCACAAGGCGACTAAAACATTTTAAAAGAATTTACACTAAGTTTATATTAGGAGATGATATCATGGACGTTTTTACAATGCCTTCTTTAGTTAAAACAACTTTTTATCCATTTTTTTGTTTGTTGTTTTGTTGTTGAATCTTGATATTACTTATTTTGAGATGGGAATAATTCTAGTTACATTTATATGAATTTAATTAAAGCCTAAGGAAAAATTTCAACGATCCTTTGTTTATAACTTATACAATTAAAAAAAATAAAAAAAACCATTAAGACAAGTTTAAAAAATAAACTGAAAAGAGGTTGGAGCTTATCTCGAAATGGATTCATCATAAATATATCGATGTATAAAATGTCTGACGGTTATATGGCATTTTTTACAAAGAGTTTTTTTAATCAGGAATGTTTAAAATGTAACGAGAAAAAAAAATGTGTATCAGGGAAGAAGATGAGTAATGTTTGATAGTTTGGCTGAGGCCATTATTTCAAATGTTAAAATACCTACAAAGCATTTATATCACGCGGTGGAAAAAAAACTTCACAGAACAAGACAACAAACGTGTATATATAATATATATTTATGATGATGGCGTGGAAATAATCATACAAACGTTGCTCTAACACGAGAGCATAATGAAGATATTTTATGTTCAGAAAGAGTATCCAAGAACACCAGGGCTGCCAATATTTTCTAATACAAAATTCCCCGTTTTCCATGTTTCAAAGATTTTTTTTTAGAGAATTTAAAAGGATTTTTTTTATATAAAATGGCTAGTGTGGGTCATGTAATTTGGCACTTAATATAGGATGGTTTGATCTAAGTGGGGGGTAATAAAATATGTGGTTGCGGAACAAAGAGAATGGGGGGAGTTTGGTGCACATCCTTATTAAGTTTTTAGGGAAGGTAGACTTACGACTATCTTAAGGCCTCTTTTCTGAGTATTTTTTATGTATATTAAAAAAAGCGCAAAACCTGAACGGTTAGTAAGACGCTGTAACTTTTTTTTAGCACCGCGTCCTACTACACGTTAGGGTATTACACTTATGTACTAATTACGCTAATGGTTTTAGGGATGAGGAAAACTTATATATTTATAGATTGTATAGCCGCATTTGTGTGAAGGGAGAGTGGCAAACCGTTTTGGAAAAACCACCCTCAGTACACCCGACCGAGATTCGAACCTGGATCTCCCCGTCATTGGCAGTCTAGTCTACTGCAAGTGTGAAGCCTTAGACAATGCGGCCACCAAAGTGGGACTCAGTGCTAATATTTAGACTATATATTTAAAAACATATATATAAGAATAGTTTTAGTTATTGTTTAACTTAACGACCTAGCCCTGGCCTAAAGGGAGGGCTGTAAATATTTCTCATTTAGTCTGACACAAGAGCAAAAATAAAACTGACCATCATAAACGCACTTGCATCCCTAAACTTGGCAAATTTTAAAGTGATGATGGACTATTTATGAATCATGCTACAAGAGGATCGTTAAAGAGGGTGTCAGAAATGTACCCCACCTCTTCTACTTATATTCTCTATGAGTCCGTTTCAAATAACTGTACAAAGTTTTACAATAATAGTCTTCATGCGAGTAAGATGCAATCATAAATTACATTTTACCTATCTTTTTATACAAAAATCCATTAATTTAAATACGTTAAAGGAAGGCTTCTAAGGTAAACAAACATGTATTCCGACTGCAAATAAATCTTGATCTTTTTAAAAATATATTGGGAGCTCACTTTCAGCCACCAACGTTGATTGAAAGCCATTAAAATTTCGCACTCTAGTAGTATGAATTAATTTGATTTGTTGATTATAAAGATCATCTAATAAATTTATCAAAAGCTTCCAATAATCGGGCTACACATCCTTGTGTATTACCGTATTGCTTATCTTTTCTTTATTAATTAAAATAATAAGAGTGTAGATAAAATTGTGTTATTCTAATTCCCGCCATGTCAACTTATTATTTTCCAGTTTTCAAATAATGGGCTTCCTATGAACATCAGAATGTAGTAAGAACGGTAGGAAAGATGGTATCAAACAGCTACATAAGTTACTCAAGTTATTTTCATCTGTTCATGTAACAAGTCATGTAATCTGTTGCTGTCACATTTTGGTAGATAATATTAATTCTGAAAATATAGTTTTAAAAATTCCATGTAGACTGTAAAATAGGCCTATATGTGTGTATTTCCTAAAATGCTCTTCTTACCGTGTTCTTTTTATACTTCATGGGGTTAGGAAAGGCATTAATAAAAGTGCTACATTACACATCAAGGATACGTCATTCAAATACCTTCTAGAGACATCTAGAGTTCAAAATTTTCTCTGGGAAGTGACCCCCTTCCCTCCCTACAGGCTTCCATAGAGATTCTGGAACCGGATATGTTTTAAGTTCTTCAGATCGATTTTTCTTCTTTGCAAAAGGCCTTTTAAATTAAATATTTAATCAATTTATTCCTCAGTTCTAAACTCAACTTGTTGGTCGGTAATAATAATAATAATAATAATAATAATAATATAATAATAATAATAATAATAATAATAATAGTGACGGACCGCTTCCAAAATGTCACCGGCTCTGGTTCTATCATTTGGGTTTCTGGTTCTCAATGCCAAACTTCTTTTGATCACACATTCTAACTATAACCATTTGGTCTTCCTTATATAAAAATGAGAATTTTTTGGCTAAAATTTCCTATCACTGAATCCCCATGTGGAAAAGATGAATTCGTAAAAACTTTGATTATAATCTTGAAGTATTGACATATTTGTTCTACAGCAGACCCGACGTTAGTGACACTTTCAACCATCAAGCGCTAATGTCGATACACGAGTGGGAGAAAGAGTTGGAATAGCTCTAATTGCTTTGTTGTAACTCATTTGATGATGTTTCTGGTGTTAACCAATTTAGGGGGTGACCTGGTGGTCTAGGGGTAAGGTGTCGGACTTCTGTACTGAGGTCCGGGGTTCAATCCTCGATCCCGGCACAGATTTATCTAATTACCAAACCCTTCCTTCACCTCTGACAAGACATGTATTAATCACAACTTGTGAATGTGTGGAATGCTGGGCCTCCACCGTGGACTCGGATTCTACGTTAAACTGTAGGTCTCCATTTCATCTCACAATCATCCTACCATTACACGTTAGCTTAAGTGCGTATAACCCGAACGGGTAGTAAGACGCGGTGCTAATAATAATAACTAACTTAGGAGAAATTTAAATGAGTGCAAATTTTAAAACATGAGAAATATAGATTGGATTCGTTTTATTTAAACAGGTGGAAAAATTTAAGGGCATTTTTCTGTTCTTATACTACCTAGGCTTACTAATAATTTATGTAATTGTGACATCACTAGTTACTAAATAATAATATTTGAACTTTATTAAATATTTAATATACTAACACGTTTATTTAGAACCGAATTCTTAATATATAATCATTTGAATTTATGTAAATATATAAACTTATACAACCGAGAAACCAAGAACCGACTTTATATCAACCAAAACCGGTTCTTAAAGGAAGCACTCTGTCATTCCTTCAGTTTAAGCCATTTCCTTGAGTCATTTATTAAATTAGATAAGCTGGGGACGTTAGAAAATTAAAAAAATAGATTTTAAAAACTAATAAACATCCATTATTATAGTTCAGATTCAAAATATTGGGTGGAAGTACATTCATTATCACATATTTGGTAGTTATTCACACGAAAACAGTTTTATTACTATAAAAGACCATTCTATCCGTTTCAAAGTATAGTCACATTCACATTAAATGGCTGAAACTGCAACACTTCTCTAAATACGTAAATAACACGCTATTTTATGATCGAGACTGTACTACCTTGGAAGGTCACGTTACAACATGTGGCAAACGCTCATTTGGCTTTTAAAAAATGAAATAAAAATACTAACGTAAGAAACTTTTTTTTTTAATATTCTTGGAAGTGAGGGATGAATATGCTATGAGAGGTTCATCGGAGGGATGTAATTGGTTAAAGTGGCTCTTTTATGGACCAATGATACGCGTTTCTGACGTTAGCATGTCATGCAAAACTTAAGTTGGTGTTTTCAAAGTAGGGCTTAGAATAAAAATAGAAATGAAAGATACCGATTTGGCTCAGTACCATCCATATATATGCCTAACATTTTAAATTGTATAAATTTTAAAAAAAACGTGAAAAGGTGATATTACCAATTTTTCACGACCTGTTGGATATACAGCCTCAGTTATGTGATACAGGTAAAGGGTGCATGAAACTAGCTAGATCCAACCCACCTTGAACCAATTTATCCATTTTATGTTATGATGACAAAATACAACTAAACCAATTTATCCATTTTATGTCATGATGAAAAAATACAATTCTAAGTTAAGGATATTTTTATCGTTAAGTCAGGACACTATGAGCTGTTTCTCCCTCGAAGTGGCACCCTTAAAGTAAGCCTCTCATTAGAGATAAAGTATATACACTTATTTTCATAAACTACTACAGTTAAAATCAGTTAAATCAAATATTTGCTGAAAGGAAATTATAACTTAAAATCTTTATGTTGATGAAACTTTTGAACTTGCCATGAAAGTTTTTTAAAACAAACAAACCTGTCTCGTAACTCTACCATAAGGAAAGGTTAACCCCCCACCCACCCCAACAATTTCCCATACCGCACCCAGCGTCAAACATCTGTTGATTTAAATAGGGTGTGTTTTCGTGTTTTTTTAAGGTACAAGGTTATTATTAGGGTTCAAAATGCATGGTAGTATTGTATACACATCCTAGTGCATGCATTTAAATAAACAAAGATACCATTAAAACTTAAAATCTAATTAGATAGAAAAAAAGTACTAATCCCATCTGCTGTACACACAGTTTGAAATAACATACTTGGTTTGATCTGATATGAATGAACAAAATGGACAAAATTTAAATAAATCAACCAGCATTTATTTATTTATTTAGTTGGTTAAAAATAAAAATCCCCGTGAAATAATTACCAGCACAATCTACTTTACTATTGCTGTTTGTTTCCAACGCATGAACTTATATTTACAAGGGTCCACTATTTTATTGTGTCCGAATATATAATTGTCCTTGGAATAAAAAGTGTGATCCATGACTTAAAAACACAACATTTGTAAAGCGATGAAACTTAAATAACATTTAATTTTGCAAAGACTTATATTCTAAACCAAACTTTCTAATTGTATTTTCAGCACTTTAAGTTTGGTTTCAGCGGAGTACTTACCCCATTCAATGTATACATATTTTTTTTAATAGCTACTTTTTCAGCACCGCGTTTTACTACCCATTCGGGATATATACGCTTTTAATAGCTCAATTTAATTAGGAGTTTGTTATTGCATGTAATAGAAATTTATAATAAACTAAACAAATCGTGATCCACAGGAAGAAAGCATACAAATAATAATAAAAAAAAGTCTAACCTAGATTTGAACCTCTCTATTTCTGTGAAGGTGATATGACGAGTTTTTAACCTGAAGTTGGTTATAGGAACTTTCTCAACCATGTATAGTGTACCACAAGGTAAGTAAAATTAAGAATAAAGTTCCGAAAATATTAGCGGTCATCCATAAAAAAGTTAAAGCTTTTTTATTGTTTATTTTTCTACCCTTCATCTCCGTGTAGACATTAAATTTCACTCCTCCCCTCCTCCAGCTTGTATTACTTAACTTTGTGCATCAATAGTGAAAGCCATATTTCATAGGGAAGATTTTGTGTAAAAAAAAAAAAATTGACTCGGATTTAATACAACTCAGAATTTTTTTTCTTTAAGTATAGCACCTATGTTTAGCAATTGCGAAAAAATTAACAATAAACTTATTTTTTCGATTCAAAGGTGACCTGGTGGTCCAGGGTAAGGTGTCGGACTTCTGTGCCAGGGGTCCGGGGTTCAATCCTCGGTCCCGGCACAAATTTATCTGATTACCAAACCCTTCCTTCACCTCTGACAAGACATCTTGTGAATGTGGGGAATGCCAGGCCTCCACCGTGGTTCGGATTCTACGTTAAACTGTAGGTCCTTCATTTCATCTCACAATCACCCTACCATTACACATTAGCGTAAGTGCGTATAACCCGAACGGGTAGTAAGACGCGGTGCTATAATATAATATATAATAATAATAATAATAATAATATAATAATATAATAATATATAATAATAATAATAATATTTTTCGAACATTAGAATTTAATAATAAGATTTGTGTTATGTACAATGTTATGTACCCACCATCGCCCTCAAGCAACACCATGCCAATATTTGGGTCCCCCGACCGCCCTTTCAACAGAGTTACGTGGTTTATAGATGATCCCTTATAACGGAGATGTGACATTGATCTAATGGTGATGCAGCCTTCAACGCCTGAAAGTATATTGGGTATGCAATACCTATAGCAGGATTACTTGGCGGTTATTCTAGACACAAAGGGTGAATTACTGGTACCAACATAAATAAACATATAATTTTTTTTTTAAATAGTTTGTTTCTCAGATGTGTTAATTGAAATATTTTTAATTTTTGCCGATAGTTGAAATAAAATAGGTTCTCTATCCCATGACTATTTCCGCCTATTAAAAAATAATATATATATATTGAAAAGGTAAGCTTTGCTTTATTTCGGTGACATTACCATTAATTATTAATATAAAGTGGACGCTAATTTAGTTTACTCGAATTTTTTCAAGGTCGAGAATTTATTTTGTTTTGAATGAATTTATTAAATAAATAAGATTGTGAGAAGCGGTTACCCAACTTCTCTCCAGGAGAATATCGGTTTATTAAGGTGGTATGGTGAAACAAGGTAGGTAATTATATTAGTTTTCTTTTTCCTATAAAATTACCTCCTTTAGCTAAAGCAAATAAAATCTGCTTATGCTGATACAATTTTTAACACTTAGTAAGCCAACAGTTTTTGAATAGTTGTAATGAGCTCAGTGGTATTTGAACAGAAACATTTTAAATGAAGTGAAAAATTTATGTTCAAGCTTCACGTTACTCATGACGGATATTCAAGAACTTGTGAGATTACTTTGGGCGAAAAATCAAACTAAACGCATCTTCTGACGTATCTATTTTGGACAAAAGTGTTTTGTAATTTTTTTTTAAAAAAAAAGAGTAGAAATACGAACCTTAACTGGCATTCCCTTTCACTCCACCTTAAAACTACTCATTTAAATTATTTTATAAATAACAAACATTTTTTAGCGAAGAAGAAGTTTCTGATCTTAGCTCAAGCCCTCTTAAAGTTCCAATAAAAACGCCATCGATAACATTAATAAATCCTCCCCGTTCGTTGAATCCTTTTTAAATCATTTTAAAAAAATGTACCTAACAAAATCCACACTAAACCAGTTTTTTTTATATTAATTGGTTAATTACTAAATATATTTTAAATTTTAACGTGAAACTACTTGAATCTGTTTTTAAAATTTCGTTTCTTATAATGTTTAGGTATTCCTTCTTAATCTCTGCCTTAGTAATAACAATAAAACAATGGTGATAGAAACCGTAGACCAAAGCCGCAAGGTTATGAGTGGATGATCTTGGATAGTGCTAACAGTAATTAACTCAAAATAAAAGTTATGACCGTCATATAATGAATCCACAGAGTCCCACATTTTTAGATAGCTCGGTGTATCTTAAAAAGTTTACAAATAACCGTCTACCAATTTTTTTTTTTTTTTTTTGCCCATGCACTCACCCTTCAAACATAATCTACTTATTAAATAAGTAATTATTATAATAATGGAAGTTTGGAATAACTGAATGGAATTTTTTCTAAAATGAGAATTACTTAAAATGAAGTCAGGGCTGGTGTAAAAAAAAAAAGTTTTCTCTGTATTACTAGTTCTGCTTATCATCAAATTAGATGAGCTTCTTTTTTCTTTTGCCCCACGTCTTACTCACCGTCCAGGTAATACACCTATGTACTAATTACGCTCGTGAGTTAGGGATGAGGAAGTGTACACACACGTACACCCAACTGGAATTCGAAACCCTGAACTCGCCATCATCGGCAATCTAGTCTATTGTTGGAGTGACGTCTTAGACCATGTAGCCACCTAAGTGCTTGATTAATTAATTAGTTCAAATTGATCATAAGACTGCTACTCCAATTCCAAGAAACTTTCCCATACTTTTTTTTACCAAAAAGCGACGAACCATCTGCAATCAAATTAAAACCCGCCATCAAAAAGGTAGTTATACTAGATTTAGAATTTAAAAAGAATAAAAATTAATATAAGCAAAACTTTTTTTTTAATATCAAAAACTTAATTTTATTTTAACATCAACATGATAAGAAAGTATCATTCCAAATCTATCACTGGCTTAGGAATGAAAGTTGTTATTGGAGAAACATCCGACAGAATGTCAACTATGTTTAACTGACAATGACATATAAAGGAATGTAAATCAAGATGCTTTGGTCACCATTTATCTATGTCTCAAAAAACTTTAAATTATTTTTCAAGCAACAAAGGCCAGAAACATTTATTTCTGAAGATAAATTTAAAGACCCCCAAATAATAAAAAAAAAAGACTCAAAGGTAAACAAGTGTTTACCTAAAAACAGAGAAAACTTTGGATTCTGAGATGCCGATAAGAAAAAAAAGGGACTATAAACAAAAAACGTGTTTTAATATTCATGAGTTGGTGAAAAGGGGGAGAGGGGGGGAGGGAAGAATACGTTCTGTGTTGGTTTCTCTTGTATCTGTAACAGATGATCAAAGATTGATAACTATAGGATGATCTTAAAAGAAGTTAAACCTAAAAGGGTGTGCCGAAAAATTTGAGTTAGCAAGATCACAATAAGTGCCATTACAGGACACAAACAATAAGAATTATTTCATAACACACACATATATATAATTTCTAATGAGAAAAAAGGTTTTTTTTTTGTAGATGGGTACATAACATTTTTTCTAAAGGGAAAATATAATCTTTAAATAATATTTTCCCCCCAAAAAACCAACAGTTAATTAATGGAATGCTTTAAATTAGGGTATTTTTTCATGCCTGTTATATAATAATTATGATAAGTGTTCATCAGAGTTTAACATTCATTATAAGTCAGCAATAAAAATAAATGTCATAGTCTTCAATTCTAGTGGTTTCTTAAAAAAACTATTTTTTATTTTAAACTCAAGCTCTACCTACCGATAGAACCAGTCCTACATTTCGTGTAATAGGTCAATCAATGAGTCAGTCACCAGATAAATAAAACAATTAAGGCAGCCACCTCGGTAAGCGAGAAAGTATCAATCGTTGTCACGTCACAAGGCTTAAGATACAATAGTCTGAGTCATTCTCTTTACCTATTCTGTCCAAGCTTATACTCCATTTCACCCCCTTCCCCTAGAACCACACTTTGTCATTTCAATAATAAAGAGGGGGAAATAAAATTAAGAAACTTCTTATCTCAAGATAAAGAGTAAAGCTCGCTGCCAGTTCTCAAATTTTCTTAAAATTTCCTGTTGTGAACCTATCAAAAAATTACTGTATCAATTGTTAGAAGAAGGCTAAATCTAGAGCCCCTTTTCATCAAGCCTTGTCTCATAGCTTCACAAATAAACTTAAAAAGTTGTTGAAAATGATCTAAAGTCACATTTTACACTTTTTTTTCTATTCATAAAACCCAAACTATATAGGTTATTAAAAAGAGCCCTGTTGGAATCTTTATACTTTATTTTTGGCGTGAGCCATATTTTGAAATAACACGCCATAAAATTAAATATTGCGTTAGAGGTTAACGGCTGGGGGCAATTCCTCACTTACCGAGGTAGACCCCTTGAAAAAGGGAAATTAAATTTAATAGTAGTTTTAATGATGGCGGTGTTCAATTGTTTGTGGAGCACCCTATTTATAAAAACCACTTGTTTAAACGCAAGGGTGTAAACACACATAAAAAAAAACTAGTAAAAGAACACGGGAGATGAAGGATATATTTTTATTTATTTTTATGTTAACTTAATGGTGGCTATCTTCTCGTGGATTTACAATAAAACAGTGAAAGGAATTGTATAGTGTACGATAGTAATAAAACATTAAATGCTCAGTGTAGACATATATAATCGATATGAGTGGACACGCAGTGTCGTGTCGTGGAGTGTTGGCAGGGTAACAAAGCTAGTTAAAACTGTACCTGCTAAGTCTTCTCGCCCAGTCGGTCCCCAATTGACCATTCACACATAACTATGTTCTGCAGTACATGCCTCACATGAGAAATTGATACCTAACCAGCGAATGTTATACGGAGTGATGAGAACAATAATCCCAAGTACAGTTTAAATAGTAAGAGTAGAGGAACGAGATCCAGTTGTTTTTTTAGCACCACGTCTTACTACCCATTCAGGTTACACCCCTATGTACTTATCACGCTAATGTGTTAGGGATGAGGGAGTTTGAACTTAGTGGAAGTATACCCACATTTGCGTAGAAATAGAGCATGAAATCACTCAGGGAAAAACCACCCGATAAGGATCTAATACCTATCTCCCCGTCATCGGTAGTCAGAATCTATTGTGAGAGTGACGTCTTAGTCCATGCGGCCACTGGAGCAGGCGATTTACAGTCGCACAGCTGTTTAGTTAGAACCATGCGAACACCTACTAAACAGTTTTGTTAGGTTGGCATCGCACACTACACTCAACGGTTGGTAAGTCAATCTAGAGGGGAGGAAACCAAAGTTGAAGCACACGTGGGATTTAAAATGGACTTGGGGGAGTAAATTTCTTCTATTTGTGTCTTACTAATCAGATTTAGGGAAAAGGAGGAACTAGGTAATACCAACAGTCATCCGCACTATAATCTCAAGAAGATTCATCTTCATCCATAAGTAGCTCTACCTTTCCTCTTTTACACCTTTGCTAAACTGTGAAACTATCTACCTTAATGAGAATTAATAGTTTATACTCTGATCAATTTGTGTAAAGGATGTAACGGTGAGACTGAAGCGAAGAAGTGTGAGTAGCGGTAGAAACCATCCAACTTTTTTATTCAGCAGTGTGCGTGATCCGATATACTCCCATTCACATTTGAAGGGTGAACGAAAAGTTAATCTGACTGTTGTTGGGTTGGAATCAAAGCAAACTCTTTAGATAGGTTGCGGTCAACTATTATCGTGTGCGTACTCCCACTTACATTATTCGCTGTTACTGTCCAACCAAACTGTTTGGTCATTCGTCTACGCCTGTGTCTGTGCCTAGCCACAGACAAGGATATACCAGATCCTCAACCTTACCGAAGATTCACTTCGCTTCTTGAGCCAGGCTGAGTCCATCAATGATGGATTTATTTATTATTATTATTATTATTATTATATTATTATTAGCACCGCGTCTTACTACCCGTTCGGGTTATACGCACTTACGCTAATGTGTAATGGTAGGGTGATTGTGAGATGAAATGAAGGACCTACAGTTTAACGTGGAATCCGAACCACGGTGGAGGCCTGGCATTCCTCACATTCACAAGTTGTGATTAATACACGTCTTATCAGAGGTGAAGGAAGGGTTTGGAAATCAGATAAATCTGTGCCGGGACCGAGGATTGAACCCCGGCCGCCAGCACAGAAGTTTGATCAATGATGGAGTTCGATAATGCCAGTGCTCTGTGATAGAATAACTTCCAAATGTGCAGTTATTAAACGACTCGATTTTAACATGTTCGTCATAAAAGTACCGTTGTAATCGTAATAGGTAGCCAGCGTAAGCTCTTTGTGGGGTAGGATTATGCGAAGAGGGGGTTGTGTCGCTACCTGAACCTAGCTTTGTGGAATCCGGCCGATTGACTCGAAATGGATATTTGTGATTTCTCTCTAATGAAACCATGTTTAAAACAGTTTTTTTTAATTAATACCTCTTGATGGCACTTAGCGGTCCCCGTGTTGAAGGACTCGGAATTTTCCATGTCTCTTGGGAGTGCTGGTTGCAATCCTCTCTGAGAACAGCACTTACGAGAGAAACAACTAACTTTCATCATGTTTGTTATAAAGACTACAAGCTGGAATGCGAGTTCCCATGGGTGACGGCCCTAACACAATGTTTCAGTTGTCAGCAATCCCACACCCATACCCCCTTTCAATGAACAAACCTTTTCAGACAACTAGTGGAAGGTATATGAAGATTGTTTACAACTAGATAATTTGCCAAGAATCACTTGAACAAAAAAAAAGGATGATTGAATTCTACGTATTCTTTGTAATTTGCAATATGAATAAGCTTGATAAAAAATTGTTTGTAAAAAACTTGCAAAACTACTGTCCTTAAGGTGGTAGTGCAGGGAACGTTAAAAAAAAGTATTTTGTTATTGCAGTTTTTATATCAAACTCATTTTTTGACCAAAATAAATAAAATTTGCTCAATAAGAAACATAATAGTTTAATTTTCTTCACATGGTGACAAACTTTTTAAATGAAAAGAAAGTCATTAAATTTCAGGGCACCTTTGGCAGATATTCAACAACTGTTGAGGTAACCATGTGAAGAAAATCAAAGTCTGTTTCTATCGGAAAAATGTTTGATACATCTTGAACAAAACACGTTTTGCTATAAAAATTGCAAAAACAGTGCGCTTAACTCGAGACCTCTTCCATCACACTTTAAAAAGAAATTACTTTACTAAATATTATTTTCAAATAGTGTCGGACATAGATCGTTGTTACTCGGACAGACGTAGGCCGTCTTCTCATCTTGCCCCAGCCTCTCTGCCTGGGCCAGTTGTCAAGGTCACCGCCCGTCCTGCCAAGGAGAATCATGAAGGGTCTGAAGGGGGCGAGGGGAGGTATCTGGCCTGTACAAGGTGTGAGAGGATGGGGAACAAAGACCCATCAGAACGTAGCACGCACCTTCACATAAACACGCACTCACACCAGTGTTAGTTATAACATGAAACAAGTGTTTCTTATCAGATAGGGAGGTTTTCTTTTATTATTGAAATACTTCTGGCATGTCGTTTTAACCATATTTTTTTTTTTAGACGTCCTATTAAACCAAAACTAATATCGAAGAATTATTTATTCTCCACCAAAGAAATAAAAATAATTAGTTTTACTTTTGCTTTATTTTATTATTTTAATGTACCAGTGCTTTTCAACTTTCTTGATCAACACTGAATAATCAGAGAGAGATTTCGAGTTAGCCACAAGAGAGACCTGACCGAGAGCCATTCTCTCCCCCCTCCATGTAGATTATAGAAAATATAGAACATGATTTTTTTTTTTTTTAGTACCACGTCTTACTACCCGTTCGGGTTACACGCTTATGTACTAATTACGCTAGTTGTTTTAAGGAATAAGACGGTTCTATTTAGAGGAAGTCCACCCGCATTTGCGTGGAGGAGATTGGAAAAAAACTCTGAGAAAATCACCCTCGGTACATCCGACCGAGATTTAAACCCCGATCCCCCCGTCATGAGCGAGCCAGTCTAACACAAGTGCGATGCCTTAGACTGTTCATCCACTGAAGCGGGTTGTTAAATAGCAATATTATTATTATTATTATTATTATTATTATTATTATTAGCATCGCGTCTTACTACCCGCTCGGGTTGTACGCACTTACGCTAATGTGTAATGGTAGGGTGATTGTGAGATAAAATGAAGGACCTACAGTTTAACGTGGAATCCGAACCACGGTGGAGGCCTGGCATTCCCCACATTCACAAGTTGTCTTGTCAGAGGTGAAGGAAGGGTTTGGAAATCAGATAAATCTGTGCCGGGACCGAGGATTGAACCCCGGCCGCCAGCATAGAAGTCTGACACCTTACCCTAGAACACCAGGTCACCTTCATTAAATAGCAATATTTGTGCTTAAATTAGAGTGTAGTTTTAATAAGACAGTAAAGTTAGTAAATATAATGCCACGTACTTTTAGGCCAAGTCATGTGATCTACAGTGGTCACTTTTGATAGATAAGTTACCAATATCTATAAAAAATAACACTAATCAATATCATAGCTGAACGGAAAGAAATGCGTATTTTCTAAACGTGATTCAAGTCTTAAGATACATCCGGGTTATTTACATATTTACTCAATAGTGAGAGCTAAGTATGAAGTAGTTGAATTTCAGAGTAAATGTACTGTACATGAATTTCTGTGTAAGAAAAGTGGGACGCCATTAAGGGGGGAGGGGGGGGGGAACAATTGAGTAAACCGGCCCAGATCCAAACCCCGATCCTCCCATAAAAGACCAGCCAGACTATACGATTATATTAAGTAAAAAATGACACTCGAGACACGGAAATCGAACCCGGAACCTTTAGCTCTGAGCGTCACTTTGTGGTAAATGGTGCACATTACAAAGGTCCAGGGCTCCATTCCCGTATCCAGGTTGTTGATTCAGTTATCAAGATTGATCCTGTGGACAACCATCACGTATCAGTTTGTGATACACATACATTAAAAACAGCCTACAGTAGCCCCATGGCTTATTTGGTGCTGACTGACAGCTCACAGCTGACAGTTGACAGCTTTAAAAAGTTACCAGACCAAATTACGTATCCCTACGCCGAACCAAAAGATCTGAAAAAAATGTGTTTAGCAGCTGTCACTTTTGACAGTCAAAATGTAGGTATATACCTAAATGTTAACTGTCAGAAGTCAGCTGTGAGCTGTCAGTCAGCACCAAAGAAGCCATGGGGCTACTGTATATGAAACTGACTCCTTTGTATATCTTAGGCCGCAATTAAAAACGTGATATCCCATTTATGGAAACGGTCAAGGGGACTACGTTGGCTTCCGGACGCGTCCAGGTGTATTATTTATTAATAATACCCGTCACTGTAACAGAGTGGTTGGGAAGGCCGATCTAAAAGGTCTAAAGAACCATGGTTACACCCAGCTCGTGAATAAAAATAATACACCATATTATTCCACGAGTGCCAATAGGAAACTTATTATTATTTTCGACCAATCATCAAGTAACTTTAGCTCAGGGGTCGGCAACAGGCCGATCTCACAAGAAAACTGCATCGTCAAAAAAAGGAGAGCTTACTTTGCGTTATTCAACTATGGTACAGCTTATAAATTAGTAAGAGGAGTGTAGATTTTATTTATTATGTATATTTTCTATGAAGGAAGAGACATAATAATTGGAGGAAATATTGAATTTAACGAATAAATACAAGATATATATAAAAAAAAAAATTAAAAGTAGAGTAGAGAAACGAAGGGTGATCGCGGGACCTTTGATAAATGTAAGTTGATCAAGTCGCACACCCCTGATATGGCTCATCTGCAAAAAGTGTGTAGGTAAGTAGCAGCTGGTAGAAGGATCTTTGTTGCAAACACTAGCTGAAAATATATTATCAAAATCGATTGATAACACTTTTAATTGATGGTATATTATTACTAAACAAATAATAATTATTTCAGAAGATAGTTTGACATTAGCGACTTTCAGTCAACGTTTGAACTAAAGAACCTTTTGATATACCGGATATCATAACCAAGATATCTGCATAGTTACTATTGGTTACCACCACCTCCAGACATAACAGAGATTTGGCAACAGTTAACTGAGAGAGAGCGAAGATAAAGTTTTTCTCCATAACACCTGTAGTTCCCTCAGTAATGATCAGTTACCTACATACCACGGTATATGAGCTATAGATTACCTTTAATATTCTAATAGCCACACTGGTGGGCATACGAACTAGACGTCAAGATTGTTTAGTTTAATTTGGCTATAGCGGGTAGGTCAGGGTTTGAACCCCGGCTGGGAGTAATAAGTTTACTCTTAATAAAAATAGTTTCTTTCTCTTTCTCCTCGCCAGCATATGTAGGTACATCTATTATAAACTAAATCTTCCTTATCCATAGCTTATTGGTGTAGTTAAATACTGATAACCCGTAAGGGTAGTATGACGTAGTGCACAAACAAATAATAAAATAAAGCTCAATTTATGTTGGATTTCAGCAGTGTTTAACATATAGTGCTATTCCATCAATGTTGGCTGCCCTGAAAGGTTCATCCCATGGTTGTAGATAAGAGCCAAACCAGCATGGCCATACACTGATTTTTTTAATATAGGAAGCCCACTTTCACCACAAACTTTATTGAAAGTCACTAACATTTGGAATTCTAGAAAGAGTTATTATTCGATTTATTAACTATAAAGTTCATTAATTTATAATCTATATTTACATAATTAACAAGAATGTAAATACAACTGTAATTGTTTTTTCTCTGGTATTGTGACAAGATGAGTATCCAGATGTCAAAAATGAGCTGCCTTTGAAAATTAAACTTTTAGATTTTTTTTTTCTTTCGTATGCCACCAGGGTTTGGCAGTGAATAGAAGTCTTAATCCTAACTTATCAGACCATGACGATCATGGGAACAATAATTCCCCTTCGTGAGGTGGGGGAGGGGGACCTGTGTAATTACCAACCATAGAACCCGGGACCTCTATATTAATAGCCAGGATTGCTGACTACTAGACTAAAAGTTCGACCAGATTCTAGAATGATCACACGGGTATATGATTGCTGTGCCAGTGATGCGAGGCCCACTCAAGGTTCAAACCAAGATAAGTGTTGGTGCTAGTGCGAGGAGGGAGTTAAAACACTCACTTACCTGCTCATCATATTGGCACCAGCAGTCATAATGGTACGGTTGCGAGCAACTCGAAACCTGACTCACTTCAAGGCTAGTAGAATATGCCTCGAGGAAACAAAACACATCAGTCCCAAGAATATACAGTCCAATTTTAATAGCAATGTGCTTTTATCTGACAGCCTAGAACAGCTCTACACCCAATATCATTGCTGAGAGGTCTTCAGGTGTTAAAGAGTAGTTAGAGCCTTATCTTTATTCTCTTTAGGTTAAGATGGGGCAGAAGGGAGTGCTATTTTTTTTTTTAGTTTTTATAGAATATAAATTTGTTGGCAGAAATTAATCAAAAATATCTCCAGTAGCAACATAGAGTTTAATTTTCTGCACATGCTAATATTAACAGATCTTGAATATCTGCAAGGGTGTCCTGGAATTTTGTAAAAAATTTGCTCTTTATTTAAAATGTTTTGACAAAATTCCAGGACAACCTTGACAGATATTCAAGATCTGTTGATATTAGCATGTGCAAAAAATTAAACTCTACATTGCTACTGGAGAGATATTTGATTTATTTTGGCAAAAAAAATGTAATGATATAAAAACTGTAAAAATACTTGCGCTCCGTTCTGCCGCACCTTAACTGTTGCCAAATCTCTTCGCTCTCAGTTATGTCTAAAGACGGTGTGCTGGGGTGAGAAGGATCCACTGGCAACCTCGACTAACCAGCGTTGAAAAATTTATCTTATATTTAAGGGAGATGGATCACATAAAAACGAGGAAATGACAACGCTGTCCCCCAATAGTAAGCCCACAGTTCCCTCAGCGATTATAGCCAGTGTAGATCTAATTCCACATATTCATTAGTAAAGTCATGTTAGTTGAAGCCGTCACTTTTGATAGCTGATATTATCAATACCTATGAAAAACACTACAAATATTGTGGTATGATATCAATGCTGGTAAAAAAAAGCCTATTTTCTTAAAAGCTCTTCCTATCAAAATAGATCTGAGTAAGATGACGGTAAAAGAGCTTTTTATAACATTCAAAACTTTTTTTGTCAACAATTATACATGTTACTTTATTATTCGTGTTATATGAAAGGTATATTATGTAAAAGGTGACAGTTGCAGACTGCAATATTACCTGACGTATGCATATGATAAGGTCGGTGACCTGGTGGTCTAGGGGTAAGGTGTCAGACTTCTATGCTGGCGGCCGGGGTTCGATCCTCGGTCCCGGCAAAGATTTATCTGATTACCAAACCCTTCCTTCACCTCTGACAAGACATCTTGTGAATGTGGGGAATGCCAGGCCTCCACCGTGGTTCGGATTCCACGTTAAACTGGAGGTCCTCCATTTCATCTCACAATCACCCTACCATTACACATTAGCGTAAGTGCGTATAACCCGAATGGGTAGTAAGACGCGGTGCTAATAATAATAATAATAATAATAATAAAATATGTTAAGTAGGTGCACTAAACTTTCTTGCCATCAGATAAGGTTCTATCTAATCAAATTGGACTGTAGGCAACCTACACTATCTTACAAATAAATACGGAACTTATATTTTACAAGGGTTGTAACTATTTTTAAAGCTATTATCCCTACGTTTTACTACCTTTTCAAAACATACGCATACATGATAATTACTCTAATGGGGTAGGGATGAGTAAGAAAGTATTTTAGAGGTAATATACCAGCATTTGCTTGGATTGGAGAATGGGAGGCCACCCTCAGTAGACCTGACCGTGATTCTAACCCCAATCTCGTCATCAGTAAGCCAGTCTACTGCGAGAGTAGCTCAGTTTGTTTACTATTAATATGGACGCTCTGCGAAACGGATCAGCCTAGAAAGACTTGCTTCTTTTGTTCATACTCTCCTTAACCGTCTGGGTTAACCGCAGACTTACACAAATGGACGACAAGAATCTGTAGGGAGCGAGGTCTACTGTTCACAGAACTACTGGTACAAACTTAAAACATATAAAGAACTAAAACAAAGCTTTCTGAACGATCTGTCGGCTGCATAGGCTGAATTTTAAGATAATCGTCACGACATGATATTCAACAGGTTTACCACTAGTACAATTATAAGTTCCCCTAAAATAAAAGGTTGAGAAAAACATAAGTACGAAAGTAATAAGCAATGAATGAGTGCCTCAACCGCAGAAATAAATTTTCGAGTGTGTCAATGCTTTAGATATACTTAAGCACGATTAAATTATTTAAAATTAAAGTGATACAAAGAGATCGTTTCCAGAGAAAACAAATAATCGTGTAAGCACCCGTGTCAGAAGATACATATTTGAAGTACGGTGCATTGACATTTCTCAGGTGCGAATAATTAGCATTCCCATATCTAATGAATTTAAGATTTATCACTTAGGTGCTATGTTCTTTTAGTAAAGAAAATGCTATCAGATCCTTTAAAAAAAAAGCGGTGACCTGGTGGTCTGGGGTAAGGTGTCAGACTTCTGTGCTGGCGGCCGGGGTTCAATCCTCGGTCCCGGCACAGATTTATCTGATTTCCAAACCCTTCCTACACCTCTGACAAGACATCTTGTGAATGTGGGGAATGCTAGGCCTCCACCGTGGTTCGGATTCCACGTTAAACTGTAGGTCCTTCATTTCATCTCACATTCACCCTACCATTACACATTAGCGTAAGTGCGTATAACCCGAACGGGTAGTAAGACGCGGTGCTAATAATAATAATAATAATAATAATTTTTAAAAAAATCAATGAGATATAGCAAACGTCAGTGGCCTGGTTATCCACACACCCGATCTGGGTTCGACTTGGTTGGTGATATATCGGCGAAGTGCCTTGGAAGTGGTTTTATACACTGAAGTTTTAAATAAGGGGGTTTCCCAGTTTCTCTAAAGGAAAATACTGGTTTAATCACTTCTTCTTTAGAAACTGTCGTTAAGGAAGCTTTATAGGTAGCCGAGATGGACCTATTGCCAATCAGATGTTGCGCTTGGATTATATCTTAACCAAATAAATGTATATACATAAATATTTTTTAGCACCGCTAGCTGTTAGCGATGAGGAAAATTGGATTTGGAGGAAATGTACCAGCATTTGTGTGGAAGGAGGGTGGGAAATCGGCCGGGATTTTTAGTCCCAATCAACCCATCATCGGGAGTATTAATTTAATGCGATAGTGACGCCTTAGGCTATGTGGCCACTGAAACGGGTTAATTTTTTTTTAAAATTAGTATGTCAGTTCAATATTACCTGTAAAAAACACAAATACCTATTTTGTATGACCCTATACAAATAAATACTTGTAAATATGGTTTAAAAGTTGACATTTTCCACTCTGAAAAGTCGAAAAATCAAGTAATTTGGGTTGATCATTTAGAGCTAAATGCCCAGGAAACGAAACACTGGTATAAGAGCATATAATGGATCTTTGTGAAGTTAATAGTGTAATTTAATAGAGGGGGTCACAAGGCATTGTTTCGCAATTCGTATTTTCCTCCTACGCTGTTTGTTTTCCTATTTGCCGGAGAACTTTACCCAGGAACGTTATAAAGCCCACTTGGTTTCTGGCGTTTGTGAATTTCTGCTCGGTCATTCTAGCACCTTAATAGCCTGTGTGTTAAACGCGATAAAAAAAAGAGGTGAAGTTATTCAATTTGTGGAACTACACTAACGAGTCCAAATATTCCAATGACAATCTTAACAAAATGTCCACACAAAGTGTTTTTTTTTTCCCTCTTTACATCCGCCTCTAAGTGTTTACAATGCAAACAATCCTTCATTAGGAAAACCAAAACTTGATACAGTAACTGACAAAGCAAGGCGAGCGGTTAGAACAGCTGACTTACCAGAGGAACATGGGTTTGGTTACGTCCAGAAAAAAAAAATGCTTATATTTTCTAAAAGCCCGAACTTTAGTCGTAGTTCCTAGGGAGATAAATCACCTAAGTCAATTTTCTTACTGCTACCCTCTTTAGTGGCCGAACGGTCTCAGGCGTCACTCTAGTGTTAGACTGGCCTGCTGATGACGGGGAGATCGGTGCTCGAATCCTGGTCCAGTCTACTGAGAGTAGTTTTCCTCTAATGGTTTACCACTCTACTTTCACGCAAATGCGGCTCGATTACTCATACGATGTTTTCCTACTCATCGCTATCACATTAGATTAATTATCATATATGCGTATAGCTTGAACATTTATTAAGACGCGGAGATAAAACATTCTTGATTGTACAAATCACATGGTTTCTATTAAGCACAGGATGGTTCAAATTCTTTGCAATTTTTGTACGAATCTACAGCTCAACACCTTTTTGTAAACACCTCAAACACCTTGGTAATATATTGGGAACCTTGGCATAATAAATTCTATACAGTCATAGTTATTTTTTTAGCACCACGTCTAACTACCCGTTCGAGTTATATACACATATCTACTAATTATGCTTCTGGTTTATTAGGAAGGTTATAAAGAGGAAGTGTACCCGCATTCAAGTGGCGGAAAGAGTGGGGGAAAATCACCCTCAGTACACCCAACCTAGATTCGAACCTCGATCTCCCCGTCAGCGACAGTCTAATCCAATGTGAGAGTAGCGTGTTAGACGACGCGACCATAAAATCGGGTTCATTCACTAATAATAACGTAATCTATTTAGAGATTCAATTTAAAAAAACCCCAGTACTTCCTAATGGGATCATTATTTGGAGAACCTTTTTAAGATAATACGTGTGTGTAGTAAACCATATCAAAGGGTCACTCCTCCCTGTCCACGGTAGAAGGCTAGAAGAGGATTATTTATGGCAAACATTCGCTAGAGGTATTATTATAAGCGTTTGATAACACGTAATGATAATATAGTAGCCTATTATTAAACAAATAATAATTATTTCAATTGTGATAGATTTTGACTTTTTTTTAAATTTGATAAAACTGTTTCACTGGTCACAATTCCTTATTATTAAATTATTTTATTTATTTATATTATTATTATATTATTATATTATTATTAGCATCGCGTCTTACTACCCGTTCGGGTTATAAGCACTTACACTAATGTGTAAATGGTAGGGTGTTTGTGAGATGAAATGGAGGACCTACAGTTTAGTGGATCCGAACCACGGTGGAGGCCTGGCTATTCACACATTCACAAGTTGTGATTGATACACGTCTTGTCAGAGGTGAAGGAAGGGTTTGGTAATCAATCACAGATAAATCTGTGCCGAGACTGAGGATTGAACCCCGGACCTCCAGCACAGAAGTCTGACACCTTACCCATAAACCGCCAGGTCACTATATATATATATATATATATATATATAAATATATATATATATAGAAAAAACAGCACCATGATGTGACGCCTTGTTTGAACTTTATTACCCACCTAAATACGTGTTATCCGGGGGCTAGACGGGCTCGAAGAGTGTTGAAACAAAACTCAAAAAGGAAAATGAGCTGTTGTATAGACGGGCGGGGCCCGCAAGACTCCACGAGCCAATCTTTCTCTCTCTTTTTTTTTAACATGAATGAAAAGTTTGAACTTACATGGACAGGTTTTCTTGTTTCGGTTCATAAATATTCACAACGCAACTTGTAAAGTAAAAAAGAGTGGCGCAGAGATGAACGAACACCCGACTACCGGGGCAGGGTTGGCTGGTGTGTGCATGAATCTCACCTAGTGTGGGAGGCCTGAGGTTCGATACGATCCCGCAGTGCCAGGAGAATGCTGGTGCAGTTTCCTTAAAAACTCATACAGATCATCTTATTTTATTAGACTTCATGGGCGTCCAAGTGAAATAATTTGGAAAATTCCTTATTTTATCTTGTTAAATATTTATTTTTATAATGTTTTAAATATGTTTTTACGATATTAAATATGTATGTATACATTTTTTAGCAATGCGTCTTACTACCCATTCGGGTTATACGCTTATGTACTAATTACGTTAATGGTTTTAGATATTAAGAAGGTTATATTAATTGGAAGTGTACCCGCATTTGAGTACCTGTATAGTGGAAAACAATTTTGGAAAAACCACCTTTATTACACTTGACCGAGAATCAAACCTCGATACAAATTGAGTTTTTGGGGTGAAAGGATGAGAAAACCTCAGTGAAAAGATAGCATTAAGAAAAGACTCACAAGTTGTGATTAATACACGTCTTGTCAGAGGTGAAGGACGTGTTTGGCAATCAGATAAATCTGTGCTGGGACCAAGGATTGAACCCCGGACCTCCAGCACAGAAGTCTTGACACCTTACCTCTAGACCACCAGGTCACCCTTGGTTGGATGTTAACCCCGTCCTTCCTATTAATTGCGATCGAGAAACATTTGAGCATACCACTTCAAACCACTCGGCCACCACTTTTGGTCTGTATATTTGAATCTCACCTAATCAACTATGTTAGTTTTTCCTAAAGATACGTTTCACTATTATTATTTTTCTTGTATTGCTTCCTATGAGTTAAATATTGAAATTTGGGCTTAAAAATTTAAGTTAGTTAGCCAAAAGTTTGTTCGAGTTGACACAAAAAAAAAATCCCATTGTGAACATCAAATCTAGCGCTTGTTTTCCTCGTAAAATTGTTCCTGCTGCTTGAAATACCTCTTGAACATCTTTGCACTCCTAATACCACCACGTGCTCTCTCCACCCTCTTCCATTACACGTCTACTCTGTCTGTGGTCCCGACCCGCCCCTATTTCTCTAGCTACCTCCCCTCTCACCTTTATATTCGCCCTTGGAATATAGTGCGAGAGAAGATCCAAGGTTTTGCCTAGATCATGTTCCAATCCAGCATCAAGTGGACTAAGCTGCACTAAAAGATCAAGGTTTTTTTACCTATGCCATGTTCCAAAACTTTACTTATATATATATATATTGCAGTCGGTATTTTTGCAACTTTTAAGTTTGTGCCTGAATCGGTGGCACGTGTCCAACTAATCTGGTTTGCAGACTTCGAGGTCAGGATTAGAATATTGTAATGGTGTAGCCTACTGAAAGTGATTTTACGTATGTGGTTTCTCACTCTTCCATGACGGAAATGCGGGTGCAGTTATTCTACATTCTACCTTAAAGTTGTAATACAACCAGAACAAGATATTAAATTGAAACACCTCCACCGTGGTTCGGATTCCACGTTAAACGGTAGGTCCTCCATTTCATCTCACAATCATCCTATCATTACACATTAGCGTAAGTGCGTATAAACCCGAACGGCTAGTAAGACCGTGAATAATAACAAACATAATAATAAATTGGAACACGGCTTGAGATGATAATGCAGAGTCTGGGGCGCGTGGGAGACCCAGGGATGTTCTTTACGTGACTCCTTGTTCTGTCGTGTCGTTCCCGAAGATGTTATATCTTTCTGCGCATGCCTGTATTTTCCAACTGGAACTTCCACCCTAGATGTCCATTAATGGCCACTCCCCCTTCAATCACGAACATTACAATATTCCAGAGGTTGGTGGACGGGCAGTTCTTGTAGCATGATCGCCGTACACTCTGGTTAGTATCGACATGGCTACAAAGAAGAGTGGTTAAAAAGTACCTAATGGGGACAAGTAGTTTTTTAAGCACTGAGTCTTAGGGGACAGCCAGACTGGGCGAGCGACTAAAATATAAAATAGAACACATTGGTTGTAATGAGAGGTGGCCAGATTGGAGCGTGCGATGAGCAACTGAGCGCGCGCGCGCTTAAAAGATAGAACGCGTTTAATTTTTCAAGCGCACGCGCTCGACCCGGTACAGTCTTGTTTACAGCGCTAGGAAATATTATTGTATGTTGGTTCATTGAGTGCTAGGAAAACTTCTCATTTTGATATTTTTATTACTATCGATAGGTTTTGCACACTTGCTACTAACGGCCTAATTTAATTGGTTAAGGTCATAAATCATACCTATATATATCTGAAAGGTTAAAATACTTCAATATTATAACCAAAGTAGGCATTTACAAATAAGAATCACCATTAGCGTGTTAGACCACGCGGCCACCGAAGCTAGTCTAATGGGGATAGTGATAGACTTTTTTTTTAATTAAATGTTTTGTGCTTCTTTGTTTTTCACTGTCCATCAGTGACTTACAACCATCCGGGGTTCCCAGGATACCTTTTTTTTTAAACTTATAACTACGTTACATATAAAGGGTAGTAATGACTTATCCACATACGTAGACACACGGACTAAGGTAGTTGGTTTGCTAGTGATGGAGAGGTCAGAGTTTGAATCCTATACTGGTGTACTGAGAGGGATTTTTTTTCCACCTAAATGTTTTCCCACTTTCTTCATAGGCAAATGACGGCACATTTCCTTTAAATAGATTCTACTCCCTTTATTTTGCCCACTGTAGAGTAGTTAAAATGCTTACAGCCCGAAAGTTTAGTGAGGAGCGTTGGGAAAAATAATACAACAGCAAATTATTCTAAGGGTTGAGGCTTGGAAGGTATTTTGGACTAAATTCACCCGCATTGACTTAGACAAGGAATAGGATAACCATAGTAATATATCACGTGTAAAACAACACCTCAGGACACAAGGCAGAGCATCGAACCCCAACCCGGCAATCCAGTGTTTTGCAAACTAGACGTCATGGACTGTGTAACCACCAGAGTGGGTCACGGAAGACCAGGAAATATGAAATAAAAAAGGGATCAATGTCATATAAGTCGCTAAGTGAGGGTATGATTAAGTAAAAGTCAAAAAGATTTTGGCAAAAATGTCGGTTAAAATCTAAATCACAAACTTCAACTTTTTTACATCATTAATATATTAATAGTTCTAACTAACTCTCTGTCCATAAGGTGGGATGGAAGGGGACGCGAGAAAGGACCAGTTTTTTACAATTTTATAACAAAACATTTTTAGGTCAAAATAAAAAATATTGTTCCAGTACAAACTTATAGTTTAATTTTCTCCACATGTTGATATCAACCGTTCTTGAATATCTGTCATTAGCATGGTGGCATTATCTAAAAAACTTTATAAACTTAGAGAAAAGGTTGTCATTAAATTCCAGAAAACCCTTAACAGATATTTAAGAAATGTTGAGGTCACCATGTGTTGAGAATAAAGTTCTATAAGTGGTATGTCCGCCCAGGTATTCCACTTACCCATTTCACTTTTTATCTCTTCAAAAGGGGTAGGGGGAGTAGTTTGGCTAGTTGGGCTAAGACTGAAGGTGTTCCATCCAAATGTTATGGAAGGCCTCCTATACCATTTTATGGCTAAGACCACTCACCCCAAACCCAGCACCCACTCTACTCGATGGGTTAAGATCCAGCACTCCCACGCCTTGTTCTGGGACTAAAACCACTCCTGACCTTTTAGGGTTAAGCTCTTACCTCCAAAATTTTGGGGCTAATTCATGGCCTAAGACTAGGACCCCCAGCCAACCCTATCGGGCAAAGAAAGGGAAGGGTGATTCAGATTGCGTAGCAAACTCTCCTTTTGTTTTTTACTAAAAAACTTGGGGCTAGAACCACCCACCCCTAACCTACATTTTAGAGCAAAGGGTGAGGGTGGTCAGAGATTGTTATCAAACCCTCCTTTCGTATTTTGTGAGGTACTGAGTTTTTCTATTGATGGGTGCATAAACTAGTCCTCCTTTTGAAAAGAGATAAACAGTGAAATGGGGACAATGAATACCTGGGTGTGCATACTACTTAAATGTTTCTACTGGGTCACTATTTTATTTTTCCGAAAAAAGAATTATTTGCTATAAAAAAGTGCAAAAATATTGCCCTTAACCCGCGTTCCTTACACTCTGGCCTCAATAATCATCTATGAGTTAAACAAACAAAAAAAATCCCGAATTAAAATGATGTTTTTGGGTACTGCCCAAACTCAAACCAGTGTAATTAGTCATGGCCTCCCAAGCCACTACGCCGCGAGCACAGTCTAGTAGCTACAGCGTGTCAGCATGCGAGGGCAGTTTCAACTAATCCGGCCACCAGGAAGAACACGTTCAATAAACTTAGAGAAAAAATAAGTGCGCGTGGGCAAAACTGGACCCGCAATAAACCGCACGAGGCTCAAGAAAATGTAAACACGTTACAAATTGTTGTGGTTGCCATGGTAATTTATACATTACCCCACGCATGCTCGGTTTTAAGGACCACATACAAACAGTTAAAAAAAAAGATACTTTATTAATGGGTTATGGATGATATTTTAAGGCTGTTAGAGCTGTTACCACCTGCGACCACGAAAATAGTGAACCCCGAATCCCTTGTAACTCACCTATCGGAGTATCGCTGATAGCCTTTCCGGAGTAAATAAAAAGGCTTACTGAATTGTTGACGTGACATGCGTCAATTTTATAACATAGCCAACTGTAACCCTTATAATTTACTTATTTATGACATTATGAACTCAAAAGTTCATCAGAACATTTATAAAAGTATGTCACTTATCCCTATCTTGAGCTAGTTCTACCCAGTCCACCTAATTACACCCTATCCCTATCTTGAGCTAGTTCTATCCAGTTAACCTCATTACACCCTATCTCTATCTTGAGCTAGTTATATCCAGTCCACTTCATTGCACCCTATCCCTACCCAGTCCACCTAGTTACACCCTATCCCTATCTTGAGCTAATTCTACCCAGTCCACTTCATTGCACCCTATCCCTACCCAGTCCACCTAGTTACACCCTATCCCTATTTTGAGCTAGTTCTATCCAGTCCCCCTCATTACACCGTATCCCTATCTTGAGCTAGTTTTATCCAGTCCACCTCACTACACCTATCTGTTTACATTACAGTTATCCAAAGTGACATGTCGGTGTTGGCGTAGGGATACATTAAGGACTAACTCTAGTAACTTTTTGAGCTGTCATTCAAGTAAACTCTGGTGGTGAATGTACTCTAGATCTGTTCATGGATGGATGGCTTGGCCGAGGCCACCTAGTAACTACAGGCCTTGATACTGATTCTGTGACGTCACGGTGAAGGTGTTGTCGAGTAGCTGGATGCACGCTAGGAATATTACCGTCTGACATTATAAAGGCTCTATCTACTATTACATAATTACAACCAAAACCCCCCAAGTATAGATATTAATTCTTAAATTGGCAAAGTTTATCATAATTTTTTAAAGGTCTTTATTGATACACAATTCAGCTCATTGTTAAAGAATATTTTTAAAAAGATGGGTAGGTTTTAAAAAGCCTTCCTTTATGTGAGAAACAGGCAATTGTAGCACTTTTGATAAAAAAGAAATTAACTTAAATATTATATATTTTAGATCACAATAGCATGTTATACAGTAAATCGACTAAAACCAATGTAACGACTGAACGATCGGCAAGCACGAGCACGAGGACTGCTAGTAGTATCTCGAAGGCCTCGGCTTGGCTCGACGACCGCCATGTCGGGTGAGAAGAGCACGTATCTGACGTCACACCGCCACCAAGAGACGACGTCACCCGCGAAGAGTTCCCCGCCATATTCTTGTCGCGTACTATAATATGTACACCGCTCGAGTCAATCTCTAGTTCTGAGAGGAAATAAAGTTGGGGGGGATCGGTTACATAACACGGTATTGTCCCGAAACAATGAACACGAAAGTAAACAAAATACGTCACAGTGGTTGTGAAACCGGTCAAGCGAAATATCTTGTTTATTTATTTATTATTTAATAGGTTAAAAAACAGGGGGGTGTTTGGAATGTTCGAAAACAAGGTGCTCAGTAACATATTTAGTCCGAAAAGGGATGAAGATATTGAGCGGGGAAAAGTTACATAACCATGAGTTACATTCCCGTACGAGACATTGTTAGGATAAGCAGGTCCCGCAAATCACGGTGGGCAGAATATGAAGTGCGAATGGAAGCATCTAGACTGAGGTGGCTTGAGCTAGCTCAAGATAGGGATAGGGTGTAATGAGGTGGACTGGATAGAACTAGCTCGAGATAGGGATAGGGTGTAGTGAGGTGGACTGGATAGAACTAGCTCAAGAGAGGGATAGGATGTAATGAGGAGGGCTGGATAGAACTAGCTCAAGAGAGGGATAGGATGTAATGAGGTGGACTGGATATAACTAGTTCAAGAGAGGGATAGGATATAATGAGGTGGACTGGATAGAACTAGCTCAATATAAGGAAAGGTGGCGTATTTGTAAGTGTGGCAATGAACTTTTGAGTTCCTAATACCATGGCATAGAGTGAGTGAGTGAGTGAGTAAGTGAGTAAGTAAATAAGTAAGTAGCCTAAGCAAGTAACCAAATGATGCCCACGTAATGAGGGTGCCATTCTCATAAGCCTTCATTGCTAGCTACGTGAAGATTGTACTTAGAACCTTGGACGAATTTACCGAGGGTGACGTTTCCTAAATAGTTTTCCACTCTACTTCCACACAACCACGGGTACACTTCTTCTCAAATTAAACCATCCTTAACCCCAACACATCAGCGTAATTAAAACATATGCATACAACCTAAACGGAGAGTAAGACGTGGTGCCAGTGATGATAATGATGATAATAGTGATGATGTGCGTGCGATGAATTTTTTTAAATTTAGCACCGCATCTTACTAGCCGTTCGGCGTATACGCCTAAGTACTAATTACACAGACGGTTTAGAAATTGAGAAGGTTGAATATAGATTAAGTTAACCCACATTTGCGTGGAAGGAAAGTGGAAAACCATTTAGAAAAAACCACCCCCAGTTAACCCGACCGAGATTCGAACCTTGATCTCACCGTCTTCGGTAGTCGAGCTCAACACGAAACTAGCGCGTTAGTTATGTAAGCCACCTAGGCGGGTGATGAAATGTTGTCATAGCGTGTGTACGTGTTGAAAGCGTAGGCAGACAGTAGACTATTAAGTCAGTGTACGGTTCTATTAGGCTCGCCTACATACTTGGGTGAGAGGAGAAAGGTTAAAACGAGCTCTTTCTGAGTGCACCTACTCCGGCCTAGTCATCGACTAGTCTCAAGCAGTCCTTGTTCAATACTCGACAATAGTGATGGGCATTATTAAATAATTTTAAACCAGTGGTTACACAACCTTGAGGGCGTTACGTCCTTCTAAGGAGGAGTGGGGGCATCGAACAATTAGTTAATATTGTTAAAAAAAATCACCAACGAATTGAAGACTTTCATTTCAATCATTTTTCCAAAGTAAGATAATTATTTTCTTGCGCTATTGGCAACAATGACTACCAGTTGTAATAATTCATATTTGAAGTGACTAATCAAATGTAAGAAACTCGTACACATGCACATGTTTACTGTCAAGGTCACGAGATTCACCCCTTTCCACTCAGCTTCTCCTCTTCTTTTTTTTTTAACTAGATAGTGTTATCGATTAAATTTTGAAGTGTAAAATAATTTAAGGTAGTCTCTGTTAAATATCAACCCCAATATTTAAAAACGGATAAAAATAAAACAGTTCCAGACATCAGATTATTTTGCTGCATTGATTTTTTGTATAAAATAAATAAGTGAAAAGAAAACTCTTTTAGAGATTTTTTTCATAACCACCCAAGAAATATTGGGGAGTATGGGTCGCGTTGAAATTAGATGATAAAATGAGAGGGGAGTTAGTTGACAAAGATTGCGAACTACTGATTTAAGCTATCAAATAATACAGTGGCGATTAGTGATGTAAAAACTGGGGTGTTAAATATATCAAGTGCTTTCAAATAATAAACAAGTGCGACCAAAATGTACTGTATATGATCGGTCATAATTGGTAATATATGAAAATTAAATTGTTTAACATGAAATCACATTATATATATATATATATATATATATATATATTATATTTCTAGATAGGTGGGGACAAAAGTATTTGAGGTAGAGAGTGAAGAGTGAATTTAAGGACTAAATAAAAAATGTACAAACAGAAGTATTAAGTAGAGCGGAAAAAAAGATGGGTGATTGCGGGACCTTTGATAAAATTTATGAGTCGATAGGGGCCCAGAAAGGTGACCGACTCCTACCCTAAATGGTACAGAGACTCAAAGCAATGACCAACACGAGGTAAAGCCAAAACCAGTACCCCTATCCATACTAGAGGTTTAACAGCCTCAGGAAGGCGATCGCAACTCGCCACATCTAGTAAGGGGTCGTCCTTGAATTATGTAAGGCTTTTAATCGTTATTTTCGACGACCCGCCTACTTAAGAGAGAGCGAGATTTTCCGTCACTTTCCTCCCCTCTCAGTCTCTCTCTCTTTTACGATTTGGTAAATTAGGTTATTTTAATCGTTTACTTATGTTTAGACATAAGGATTGGTATAATAAAGCAAGTGATATGAAATTTTAGAATACTTTAATTGCATTAAAATTTCATAAGTAAATTAAATATAGGTGGAATTTTATAATTAACTAGCCCCCTTCCCCGTAAAAAAAATATTGTAAGGAATCCTGTAAAACAAAGTTTCAAATCATCCATCATGCCAATATAAAAACAAAACTTTTTTACTTTTTTTTAAATACAGTCCTACCATCACTGTAAAGCCCCCTCCCTCTTTTTATCCTCCCTCCTATTTTCATCTCATTCCTCTTTCCTCCCCCTCCCCCCTACCCGCCACCCCCTTCACCAACCCCACTTTCCCTTCAACAACTTTTTTTTTTCCAAAGACCATATTATACTATCGACATTTTCATGAGGAATAAATTAAATTTTAAAAATAAAATATAGCCTATGTTACTAGCTGATAATGTAGCTTTATATTGGTGAAATAATTTTTAAAGTAGGTCCAGTAGTTTTTGAGTTTATCCAATACAAACAAAAAAACAAACAAAAATCAAATCTTTCCTCTTTATAATATTAGTATAGATATATTTATTTGCTAACTTGTTTTTTAGATTGTCATATTTTATACAAAACTTTTTTTGCCAAAAAAAAAATATTCCTTCGGTAGAAACATAGAGTTTAATGTTCTTCACATGGTGCTATCAACAGCTGACGAATATGTGTCAAGGTTGTCCTGGAATTTAATGACAACTTTAACGTGTCATCTGAATTTCCGAAACATAAACAAAAAGAGTGAAATATTTAAAAGTTTTGTGTAATATATTTTGCACGTTTATTATGAATGTTTTACGTAAAAATAAATACTATAAAACTGTGTTTACTATAAATTAAAAGTTTTATATTTCAACTTTAGGAAAAGATCACAATCTCGTAATAAGGAGACGCAAGCAATAGTTTTTTTTTTTTACCAATATGATAATCTTGTGGCATTTATATGGAAATTATAAATGATTCTGTAATTTGAGACAGTTCAAATAGAAATGGTTAAGAAAAAGAGGGGTAGTGAGGTAGTAGTCACCGCCCTGTACTTAATTACGTCACTGACACAAGATAAATAAAACATGACTTGATCGTCCAAATGAATAAACCATGCTAGGCAGTAATTTTTCAAACGGACAGTGGATACTTTGATATTCTACGAAGTGATTTTATATTACATTACATTACGAGTCACATTATTATTAATATTATTATTGATAATATTAAAAAGACCACTAACGCCTATTTAAGATACAATGCCCCATTTGACTAACTACTTCCAATCGAGAGTGGCCTATAATAAACCAGTTCCATTTTTATCTACTTCATTCAACAAAGAATACTCACCTGAGAAAGCTGGAAAAATATCTGCAACGGTCTAAGCAGTGATACTAAGTGCATTGCCGGTTTTTACTACTGCGTCTTACTACCCGTCCTGACTATACTAATTTTATTTTGGGTAAGGATGAGCATGGTAATTTTTTTTTTAAATCTCAACTCCACAGCCGAGATTCAAACCACAAACAAATAAAAGCGCTGGATAGCCAGCATCGGTGGGCGTTTAGTCCAAGTGCCAGGCTCATAAAGTTTAGTTTGACAGTGACTAGGAGGTCGGGATTCAAATCCCCAACTGGGCATAATGCTTCTCTCCCTACAAATGTTTTTTCACTCTCCCTTCATGCGAGTATATTTACTCTATATTCTTCCTTCCTAATCACTGCTCCATTAACGTAATTAAAATGTGTATAGTCCTGACGGATAATAACACGCAGTGGGGGGAAAAAATAACAATCTAGGATCCAAATTTAATTATGAGAACCATATTTGATAGAAAAGTTATTATAGCTACTTTCAAGTATTCATACGCTAGGTAATATATTTAGCTGTCCCTTTTGGTGGATACTATTAATACCTACCCACTCCAGTGGCGGAATGGTCTACGGCGTCACTCGTGTTAGATGTGCCCAATTAAGACGGGGAGATTGTGGTTCGAATCCCGGTTGCGTCTAGTGAGGGTGAGCTTTTACTAAATGGATTCCCACTCTCCTTCCACGCAAATGCTTCTAAAATGCATTTTCCTCATCTCTACCCCAATATGGTAATTATCATATATGCGTATAGTCTGAAGAGGTAGTAAAAGCGGTGATAAAATAATAAATAACCTATAAAAAACAATAATAATAATATAGTATAACGTTATAGATGTCGGTGACCTGGTCTAGGGGTAAGGCGTCGGACTTCTGTGCTTGGGGTCCGGGGTTCAATCCTCGGTCTCGGCACAGATTTATCTGATTACCAAACCCTTCCTTCACCTCTGACAAGACGTGTATTAATCACATCTTGTGAATGTGGAGAATGCCAGTCCTCCTCCGTAGTTCGGATTCCACGTTAAACTGTAGGTCCTCTATTTCATCTCATAATCGCCTTACCATTACACATTAGCGTAAGTGCGTATTACCCGAACGGGTAGTAAGACGCGGTACTAATAATAATAATAACAATGTTATAGATGTTGATCACTTAAAGAAGTTTGTATTTTCTGTTAAAGTTGTTATTATGAAAATTGCACTATAGTGTGAATTCAAGGTTAAGCATGAACTACTCGCCAGTTGTAGAGACGAAACCCTATAAGGTATGGGAGCCTGTACTCGACGTAGCAAGTGCACCTACATTGCTAACTGCATGTACGTACGTACGTCATGTATGTGACGCAATCAGTCATCACCGCCATTCTCCCACAACGGTCGGGTGTGGGCGGCTTTTCACACATCAAAGAGGAGAAAGTGACGAGTGGGGCATTCTAATCACTAATTAGCTTCCACTATAGACACTATTGTTTATTAAGATGTAAAGGGCGTGTAGCCCGAACGGGTAGTTAGACGCAGTGCTTTCGTTTAAAAAAAATAATAAAAAAAGAGTGGTTTGTCTGTTATGAGCAATGCGCGAAAACTACCACACGCAGCGATGCGAAATTTTAAAAATTAGTTGCTTCTGTGCATGTGCAACCCAAGGTCAGAATTTTAAAATTCTGATTAATTTTCTTTTAAATTAACTAAAAATCGGGTCGGAAGCAGAGCAATATTAATAAAATGAAGTTTGTTTTTCCGTTATGAGCCTTGCGCAATTTCTATAACAAGTAAAGATGTGAAATTTTAAAAATTGGCAACCCCTTTTGACGAACATTTTGATTATTACCGGAATCATCCAATAACATCAAATAATTTATAAATAGAAACTTAAAATAAAATGCTATTAATTTGACAAAAATATGTATTTAACTTTACTCAAATAGGGAAAAAGACTCGTTACAATTCAATGTAAATAAAACTTTACATTAATATTAATAATAGGATACCCACTTTGGCGGCCACATAGTCCAAGGTGTCCCTCTCACAATAAACTAGGCAGCCTATGACGGACAGTTTGGAGCTAGGATCCCAGTTGAGTGTACCAAGTGTAGTTTTTTCCTAAGTTGTTTCTCACACTCGCTCCACACAAATGCGGTAACACTTCCTCTGAATTCAATCTTTCTCATCCCTAACCCATTAAAGTAATTAGTACATAGAAGTATAACCCAAACGGGCATTAAAATGTGGTGCTAATATATATAATGGGATACGTTGATAGAAAACTCAGAGGGAAAAGAAACGAAGGGTGGAAACGCTGAAATAAGGGGTGGAGAAAATAAGGTTTTATTGGGAAGACGATGAAGAACAAAAAAATATATGAGAGGGAAAAGGGGCGAACGCTTGTGGTACCACACCCGGGAAACTGGACTTGGTAAACGATGTTGTTGATGTTGATGATTGGTATAAATTTAAACTAGGTATCAAAAAACTTGACATTAAAACCTGTGCCTTCCAGATTCCAGTATAGAAAAGAGGACTCGCTCTTGCAAAGCCAGTGTGACAAGTTGACTTGGAACAGTCCTGACTATAAATCACGCCGCACCTACGCGGATCACGTCATTAATCCATCAATAGTGGACAGTACGAGTGGTCTGAATAACTAGAAGTGAGGGCCACCTTTTTTTTTTGTGCCAGACCACGAGCTGTTGCAGGCACGAGGACCAAGGCGTCAGTCTCACTCTAGGCTTGGTTTGCGGTAACTGGGAGTTCGTGGTTCAAAGTCCCAACAAAATATATAGTCCTAACACTAATATAAAAATCATATTTTACTGAGCACAACAATAAAGTACTGTGTGTTTTCATTTTGTATATTTAAAGTACCATGCTTTGAACCCGTTGTCACACATGCAGCAGAAACATGGACACTGAATGAAAGAGAAACTAGGATTGTGGAGGACATAGGAATGAAGTTTGTGAGGAGCATGTTAGCTGTCACGAAGAGAAACCAGAATTGAAGTTATCCAGTAAAGAATGGGAGTAGAGGGAGTATATGAGATAGTAGAGGAAGCAAGAGTGAGAAGGTATGGTCATGTAATGAGGATAGAGGAGAGGATGCCAAAGAAAATGTTGGAAATGAAGTATGTAGGGAAAATACCGCAAGGGAAGCCAAGAACGATATTGGAGGAGCAGATAACATAAAGTGTTCAAGTTAGAGGAGAAGAATGGAAGAAATTAGAGGAGAAATAGTGTTGTGAGGATAGAGGAAGATGGAGGCATTTTACTAAACTGACCTGACCACAGGATGGAAGAAGATGATGATGATGATGATGATGATGATGATGAAAGTAGCATACAACAATAAGGTTTGTGTATTGCATGTCGTATCTGAGTCAAGGAAATAAGTATATTAACCATAGTTATTTGAACGGAAGGTATGAGTAGATTATTACACATTAATTTATAATTATTAATACCAAACCATATAATAAACATATAACAATAATAATGTATAATTATTAATATCAAACAGTAGAGTAAACAGAAATATAATTTTAGAGATATAAACCTGGCTATTATGGCAATACATCAGTTACAATATCATGGTTGTAGTTATGTAACAAATAAAACACGTTATCACAACAGCAAACATTGTATTTCTTCTATAAACGCTAGGTTCCTCATCTCTACCACATTAGCGTTTAAATTAAAGTGCGTATATCCTGGCCGTGTGATGAACCCCGGTGAAAAAAAAAAAGAGATAATATTAAGGAAAATACGCTTATTCTTAATTTTAAAAAATAATAATAATACGTCTTCAAATGTTAATAACTCAATTTCCGGATTTAGTTCCTGTTAAAACTGTTTAATTAGAATCTATTTGGTTCATAAAGGCACAAGTCGTGCGTGCGCGCACACACACACAATCTCACGTTCAAGCTCAAGCCGAGGTGGTGTGGTCGGCGCGTATGGGTGGTGACAAGCATGTACACAACATTTTAAGTTGGCAAACCTGAAGTTCCAAGCTCTCTTTGATAGACCGAGATGTCGATGGGAGGATGATATGAAAATGGAAATGAAGGAAGATTAGTGTAGGTTAGGGACGGAGAATAGTCAAACAAGAAACCAGGGGGATTTAGCTCGATACTGGGTGAAGTATGAGTACAAACAAGGGAAGAGGAAAATACAATGGCCAATACAATGTTTTCTGATCCCCCTCTTAAATAACATAAATCGAGTCACAAGATCAATTTTATACTCTACCATTTTACCCTTCGTGTCCCGGGCATTTAGGTCTTAAAAATAAAACAAAATATGTGGATTTTTAGTTTTAGAAAAAAAAATTTACACTTTTTAAACATCTTTACAATTATATATGTGTTTAGAGACATAGAAAAATAGTTTTTTGTTAATTCCAGTAAAGATCAAAACAGTGCCCTACAATAATTAACCAAGGCCCAACATTTGATTGTACCAAATCCTCCGCGGTCCACGTTGGCCGATGAGAACTACCTCACGTCTTTCCTACGGTAAGAGGAGAACGGAGGTCGTTGGAATGTTGGATGGATAGGAGGATACAGTGGTAATAAGGTGAAGGGGGAAATAACCGGTAGGTGCGTGTTATTAAACACGAGGTAACCTTCGCCTCCGACGAGGACAAGCACGCGCGTGCACAGCACATGTGGAGGGGAGATAAAGACTAATCCCGCGTTTTTGTTGCTTCTTCGTCGTGATTTACAAAGCAGCCTGTAACCAGCCCCGTGGTGTTGTGGTAAGTGCATCTAGCTACGAGCCTAGGGCTCCCGGGTTTGATTCCTGGCTGGTACTTTGGGTATTTTCTCCCAAAAGCAGAGTTATCGTAACGGTCACCAGGGTTTGGTTAGTTAGGTTTAAGTTGGGTTTAAGTGTTTCCACTGGTTCAACCCTTTCTTAACCATCATCTCATCTCATCGGGACATGGACAGAGCCTCTAAGGAAAGGATGTACGATTAGTATATTCGGGCGTCCCCTGGGCAACGGACTTTAGCACAGGCGAATCTTTCCACTACTGGGCTACGATTGTTGCAACACATATAATATTATTATAAGGAAGTATGTAAAAAAAAATTACCCTCTTTATCCCACTATCCGACAAACAAATTTGAAAGTTTATTTTTCTGATTAGATTCAAAATAAGAAAAATAACTGTTTTTAACTAATTACGTCCATAAGATGCGTAGATAAGTAGAACTTGTGCTTTCAAACAAGAAGAGGTGGGAAAATACATTTGAAAAAATATTATTATTATTATTATCACCGCGTCTTACTACCCATTCGGGTTATACGCACTTACGCTAATGTGTAATGGTAGGGTGATTGTGAGATGAAATGAAGGACCTACAGTTTAACGTGGAATCCGAACCACGGTGGAGGCCTGGCATTCCCCTCATTCACAAGATGTCTTGTCAGAGGTGAAGGAAGGGTTTGGTAATCAGATAAATCTTTGCCGGGACCGAGGATTGAACCCCGGCCACCAGCATAGAAGTCTGACACCTTACCCCTAGACCACCAGGTCACCGAAGGTAAGATATATTTGATATTGTACAGATATATGCAAGGATATCAGGTACATGCTAAACAGATATATGCAATGATATAAGGTATTTTGGATTATTTACAGATGTATGCAAGAAGGTACGATATATTTGATACTGTACAAATATATGCAAGGATATCAGGTACATGCTAAACAGATATATGCAATGATATAAGGTATTTTGGATGATTTACAGATGTATACAAGAAGGTAAGATATATTTGATACTGTACAGATATATGCAAGGATATAAGGTAATTTGGATGATTTACAGATGTATGCAAGAAGGTAAGATATTATTTGATATTGATACAGTATATATTTGATAAATGTAAGATATATGCAAGGAATATAAGGTATATTTTGGATGATTTACAGATGTATGCAAGAAGGTAAGATATATTTGATATTGTACAGATGTATTCAAGAATGTAAGGTATATTGTATATTGATTGGATGCTGCACAGATCTATGTAAGAAGGTAAGGTAGAGTATAGGTCTCTTGGATACTGTACAAATGTATGCAAGATTGTAAGATATATACGATGAATTACAGATGTATGCAAGGAGGTAAAGTATTGTGGATGATGTAAGCTGTATGCAATAAGTTAAGGTATATCAGATGCTGTACAGGTGTATTCAAGGAGGCGAATACTTTTGAATGTTCTTCAGATTAATGCGAGGAATTAAGGTATATTTAATGCTGTACAGATGCATGCAGAACAGTTGGTTTATCGGATGATGCTTCGCTCGCTAAATTAAGATAAGTCTCCAAAAGTTTGACAGATTTACACCATGACAGGCAGGATTAAAATGTCTTCATAAAGGACGAGCCAAGGAATCCTGACGACCTCACACGTTCCAGTCATGTCTGAAGCAATTTATAATACCTAGTTTTGAGGCAAAAGCGGCTTACGTGCAGGGAGTAATAAAACAATTAGCTACTTAAAATACACCTACTTTTTGTTTTGTTTAGCATATTCCCTAGCAGTGGTGTACATGTCTTTATTTATACATTTGCCAACTTGTTGTTCAAGTTGGGATTTTTTGCACTGCATTTTACTAGACAATCGTATTACTAATTACGCTTCTGGGTTAGGGACGAGGAAGACTGAATTTAGATTCCTTTCCAGCCCAAATTAACTAAGGTATATTCTATAAAATATTTTTTTTTTTAGAAATTAATTTTAAAATCTGTGTATATCTTACAAAAAAACAAACTATAATTTGAAAATTCTCTTTAATATGTAGCCATTTGGCTACATAAAGTATTGGTAAATTTTTTTAAATTAAAAATAATATAAAAATCAAACATAAAAACTACATAGCTACTATATGTCTACATCGGTCTGGAGAGGTTTAGGTACACCCGCATTTGCATGGAGGTATAGTGGGGAAAAAAAACTCAGACTAGGATTCGAACACCGATCTCTCCATCCTCAGTAGTCCAGTATATCGCGAGTGTGACGCCTTGGACCATTCAACCACCGAGGTGGCTGTTAGCGTAAAAACATCGTTGTTATATTTGTTTCATAAAAAAAGGACTCTTCGTGTCTCTAGCTACACGTAAAAGTTATTACACCGGAGTTAAGCGCTTGTTCCTCTTACAGTTCCACACGCTGAATCATGCAGGTAAGAAAGATGGCTCATTACCCGAGATGCTGTGCGCAAGAGAAAGGACTGCGAGATTCATATCCGACAAGGTTTCCCAGGCTCAGAGCGTACAGTACATATTATTAAAACATGACCAGAAAATATAGTAAAAATAAGAAAAAGATATGAAAGACGATCAAAGACGAACTCTTGTTTATTATAATGATCTTAAAGCTACTTAGGAGAAGGCTGGCGGATTTAGAAAAGACGTTGCACACGCACATTTTTTAAATCAGATTTTACGATAGCGTGTAAAATAGGGAAGTGCGTGTGTAATGAAATGGGAAAGGGGGGGGGGGGCTACAAAATGTGTAATCTTGCATTTTTAAGCCAATTTAATTTCGGTGCAAGCTTTATCAGTTTTTATGGAATACCGAAATGGCAGAGATCATTTTTTAGTGTGGTTTGCTTAGTTAATTTTTTTTTCTTAAGAATATTATCTTACGTAAATACTTAAAACCCACTTGGTGAGCATTCGGGCCAAGGTATCGACCTCATCTGATTTGGTTTGTCGGTGATGGGTGAGTCGAAGTTCTAATCCCGGCCAGGTGTCTTAAAATTGCCCTTTTTTTTTCCTAAATGACTTTTCACTCTCTCTCCCCCAAATGTGGATGCATTTCTTGTATATTTTATACTTATAATCCCTACCCTTTTGGTGTAAATATGTGAATAGCCCGGATGGGTAGTAAGACCCAAAGTGTGTACTATATATATATATATATATAAAATAACTTTTCAGTTCTATGTATTTTCTGAAAAGTTAGCCATCACTGGCCACCACTGTCCCAAAACAAAAGAAAAGCACATTTGAGTATAGTGAAAGTTAAAGGGATGAATAGAAGGGGACGTAAGCTAAGGGCAGTGTTTTTATGGTTTTTATGGCAACACTTTTTTTTTTTTTTTTTGCTAAAGTAAATAAAATATTGCTCCAATAGAAACATAGAGTATATGTCATAGGTCTGGTCATCTGAAACTAGTTTTAATATTTTCATACCTAATTATCAACGCCTTGCAGTGTCTGTTAGGTGACTTATCAAAGTTCAATGTAGAGTATATTGTCCATCAGGTGTGTCTTCTTTTAAATCAATAAATTTGCAAATTGAATGAATCTACCAGGAACTGTTATTATTATTATTATTATTATTATTAGCACCGCGTCTTACTACCCATTCGGGTTATACGCACTTACGCTAATGTGTAATGGTAGGGTGATTGTGTGATGAAATGAAGGACCTACAGTTTAACGTGGAATCCGAACCACGGTGGAGGCCTGGTTACCAGGAACTACATCAGGGGGTATCGTTCATCCTAGAAGCATGGATAAATTCAAATAATATGTCAGCATATAATAGTTCTGTATACTTGGATGTTGTTGTTTTTTTCTTCGCGCCTTTAATTAAAGTAATGTTATGTGACAACTAACTCTTTATCCCATAGAACTTATGTTTTACTTCGAATGTTTCAAACTTCGCTATGCATTTCATCTTCGCATATCTCTAAAACATTCGTGGGAAATTAAAAAATAAATCCTAAGAGTAAATTAATGTCTACTCAAATCCTGTCATTCTTAACCGCCTTGACTATTTTTTAAATAAATTTATGAATTTAATCAATGTAATTTGTATTTTATAAAAAAAAATTCCTAAGCTAAACATTTTGGATAAATTCTGTTTCTACAATTAATATTGTAGAATATATAATTATATATTTTTTTTAACTATTAATAATTTGTGTGTAAACTTGATATTTAAATATATACTTTATTTTATGGAGTCGGCCACTTTCCCCCATCCCCCCACACAGCCCAGCCGTGGCCTCCAGATGGCCATCATCCCTTTTTTATTCAGCGCAGTCCCCCCACCCACCCACCCCACCACCGAGAACACCAAATGATATACCACTCACTGTATTCAATAATTAAATTGCACAAGAAACATGTTATCGGAAATGACTAGTGTGGCTTGACAGCGATTGATACTTTCTCGCTGAGCGAGGCAGCCGCTTTAAGTTAGTTTTTTTAAGTCATGTGCCGATATAGTTTGTTACATTATTTAGGTCTTGAAATGTGACTAAAGAGGTCGAAATTAACTTTCCCTCCACTAACGATCAATAGCTGATACTATAACCAGGAACTTTTTTTTTTAATTCTCAAGATGCCAGTCTTCAGGGGTATCAAAGCATTTCTTACTGAAGCCACGAAACCATATATATACCTAACGACTTCGTGACGTAGCTATCGGATCACGGAGTAGCTTTACAATGCTGCTTTGTGCTCTAGGGGCCCAGGGCGAAGAACCACGACGTAGCTAAGGTGCAAGCCTCGTCTCCCCCCTGCCGATAAAGATAATAAACCGCACATTAACCATGCATGGATTCCTACCAGGAGAAGACACGATCACGAAATGTATTTTTTTTTTACGACTGTTCTACCCGAGTGAACGCGGGGGTCATCCAAGCAAATTCTTGAGAAATAAACTTTTTGGTTTTCAAATCGCGAATATTCCATATAATAATTAGCCCACCCCCTCCCCCCACACACACATCTTATTGCCCATCAAGGCTACAATAATTTTATAACCACAATATTCGTGTAGGGATGAGGAAGGTAAAATTAAGAATAAATGCACGCGTATTTGGGCGAAAGAAGGGTGAGGAAAGCATGTAGGGAAAAAACCTACCTCAATGCAGATAGTCGGGATTCGAGCCTCGATCTACACATCATCGGTAAGAGAGACAAGAAGAATCTTACGGCCTTGTCAGCACTTCCACCGTTAGCGGTTCACTTCGTATATGATGAACCAAGTGTTAGGATAGATGAATGCTAATTAAAACAGGTGGCGATGAAGCTTTTAGCGGATGGAAAAAGGGATTTGCTATCGAAAGAAAAGTATCGATAATTTACTTCTTTATTTGCAAGAATTTGACTAAGTGGTTGACACTAGCGTGAGTTTTCTTGCGTCATCGTAGGTTAAAAGTTGGAGTGATAGTGTGTTCGGGACCACACTATTGGTCCACTAAGCATCCACTACACGTTCTTGCATACTACACTTAAACCTAACTTACCTAATCTACCAACCCCTAGTGACGGTTGGGTATAGTTTCCCTCAAGAGAAAAATACCGATGGTACTGGCTGGGAACTGAGCCCGGGACTCCTAGGTTCGTAACCAGGTGTATTTACCACTACGTCACGGCGGGACCGGAGTAGCCATCATAGATCACAGTTATCTGCCACTCGTGGTTTCTTTATGCTGCCAAGTATATAACTAAAACAAGATTGAAATTTTAAATATAAATTCAAATGCATATCAACGCACATGTTGCAAATAATTGTAATTAAGGGTATGCCCGTATGGAAGGGATCACATAATTACGGGTATGTCCGTATAGAGGAGACCACATAATTACGGGTATGTCCATATAGAGAGGACCACATAATTATGGATATGTCCATGTGGAGGAGACCACATAATTACGGGTATGCCGTATGGAGGGGATCACATTTCAATTAATTTAAATTAATTGACCGCGCCATAATTACAATGATCTGCAACCCGTATTAATTTTCAGAGCTATCCTTAGTTTATTTCGACATAATCGATTATTCGAGCTAAAAGAAAAAAAAAAGAACACAATTTTATGCAACCCATTTACAAGATGGAGTTGTTGAAAGAACTTAATTTCTTCAACGTTCAAATAGTTTATTTTCATTAAAGATAGTGGAGTATTTCTTCAAAACAGATTAAAAAAAAGGTTCAGTTTGATGGTTAAAAACCACTAACCCCCCTTAATCCCCCTCACCCTATCTTAATGTCGTAAAAGAAAACAAACTTGAAAACAAACTTTAAAAGAAGTCTTTTGAAAGGTAATAATAAGAAACATTTTTCATTTTCAAGTGAGAGCAGATTCTCTCTGCTCATTAGCCTCTAAGCATTGTTTATTTTTTTTAACGATAATTGCCGCTTAGCGAGCTGTGGAAAGGAGGGAGGCTATGACAAGAACATCTTCAAAGCTTCAACGAGACTAGGTTCGTCTCCCAAGGTTGAGTACGGTAAAACAGTACCCGGATCAAGTTGAGTGCGAGATGATCCGGTTTTACGACGTTTTACCCCGCCATCTTAGATCACGTGGACTAAAAACAGCACACCCTAGTATGGTTCGCCCGTGACGGGGAGGTCGGGTCTTGAATTCTGGTCAGCTGTACTGAGAGTGAACTTTTCAATGGATGTTTTCCCACCCAGTCGCCTTCTTTCTAGATGTCTCTATATCTCGCTTTTACTCTCTCACTCTCTCGATATCTTTCTCACTGTCTCTCTCACTGACTTTTTCTAGCTAAATCTTTACAGCTGTATCTCTCTCTGTTTCTTTCTCACTCACTTCCATCTCTCTCTTTTGATATCTTTATCTCTCTATCACTGTCTCTGTCGTCTTTCTCGTTTGCTGTTTCTCTCTCTCTCTTTCTCTCTCTCTCTCTGTATCTCTGCCTTTTTCTTACTTTGTATCTCTCCCCGTACAGTTCAATTTTAATAAGGGCCTTTTGTGAAAAAAAAAAACTTTTTATTTAGGTCAACAATGATAACATTTTACTATTTTATTAGTGTTATTTTTTAAGGTTTTTGATGATATACAATTAACGTGATAGCTGCAGCAGGTCACATGACCTCGCGTGAAACAGAAACACGTTAAATCAGGCCTTTATTTATTCCGTTAAAGATAAATTAAATTTTCCTATTTTGGTTTTAGTTTAAAAATACATCGCGTCCTACTACCCGTTCGGGCTACACGATTTTTTTTTAATCACGCTAATACGATGGGGAGGTTTGAGGATGAGATATAAATTAAAGGAAATATGCTTGAATGTTTGTGGAGGAAGAGTGGTTAACCATTTAATTTTAAAAAAAACATCATTACAACCAACCGGGATTTGAATCGCAACTTTTATGTCACCGTAAAACCAGACAAGATGAGACCGACGTTTGATCCGTGTGCCCTCTAATGAGGGTAAAATCGAAACTAAATAAAAATAAACCTATTAAAGAAAAAGTAGTATAATACGATTTACAAACTAGCTTAACCTAGGCGATAATAAGTGAACCTAATTCACACGCCCTGCCTAGATACTGATTGAAACAATATAAATGCGTTATGACAATAATAAATGTATTTAACACGCCCACTAAGAATCGAAAGAGAGTCCCCTTATGTGATCGACCACTCTTGATACCCATTCGGGTTGTACACACGTGTACTAATTACGATGATGTGTTAGGGATGAACAAGGTTGAATTAAAGGAAATGTACCCAAATTTGCGTGGAGTGAGACTGATTTCGTTTTAAAACAGCCCTCAGTATACCCAACCGGAGTTCAAACCCCGATCGCTCCGTTATTGCCCGTCCAGTCTATTGTGAGAGTGACTCCTTAGATCATGTGGCCACCGAGACTAGTTATGCGTCTTATAATTTTTTGGAAACGTTAGTGACAATCCTCAGCTACCCAATTACCTTCAGGTGTTTGCTAAATAACTATTTTAAAATAATGTAAGTAAAACACACACTTCCTTAGAAAACGCAGTTATTCAAATTTTGACCTCTACAACGTCTTAAGTCTGCAATTTTGAGCCATTTTTTTTTGGTTAAGGACGCTTGCTTCTACGCTACTAAGATGCTACGCTTCTGAGCACGAACTGAATGGTCCATTAGCAAACGAGTTAGCAGTTGGCCGAGAAGAAGAAAAAAAAGCCAAACACACCACACAACAGTTGGAAATAAGAAGAAAACAGGCTCAACAGGAAGACGCAGTTTAGCTCGTAGCACAGGTGGAAACACCCACGACAAATTAAAATAACAAGCGTACATCATTAGCATTATTTCTTCCTAAAGGCACCTCATTGCTAACTGCATACAAACCCGTCTCATGATGATGGAGGATACGCCGGGACTGCTAAATGTGTCCACAAGCACCGGTGGTCCCATCGTCTTTGGCAGCCCTGGGCAAATTACGGTCCATCACGTGTTTTTTATACTGTCCGCAAGATATAACTATTTATCTACCAACAAAAACTGGGCGCTATAAATACCAGTGATAAAAAAAAATTATGGTAGAGTATATAATTTCTATAAAACACACTGATGAACATTTCTAAGAAGTTTCAAGAATCTCAATTTACACCTGATATTAAATGAATTATAAAAGATATTAAACTAGCTTGAGTGACCAAACGGTTTAAAGCAGACCTGTCCAATTGACGGTAATTGGCAGCATATTTTGCGACCGGCAACGCATTAGAAAATTTTAGCAAAAAGAAATCATCCAGGAGTTCCCTAAATATGATCAAACTTAAAATGTGTAAAATATGTACAGTAGTCCCATGGCTTCTTTGGGGCTGATGACAGCTCACAGCTGACAGCTTTGAAATGTTACCAGACCAAATTATGTATCCCTACGCTGAGCCATATGATCTGCAAAAACATGTGTTTAGCAGCTGTCACTTCTGACGGTCAAAACTTTAGGTATGTAACTAAATGTTGACTGTCAGAAGTCAGCTGTGAGCTATCCACCTCGGTGGCGTAGTTGGCTAACGCGCTAGTCGTGTTGAGCTCGACTACTGAGGACAGGGAGATCAAGGTTCGAATCTCGGTCGGGTGAACTGGGGTGGTTTTTCCTAAATGGTTTTTCACTCTCCCTCCATGCAAATGCGGGTTCACTTCCTCTAATTCAACCTTATCAATTCCTAATCCATTAGCGTAATTAGTACTTAAAGCGTATAACCCGAACGGGTAGTAAGACGTGGTGCTAAATAATAATAAAAAAAAGCTGTGAGCTGTCAGTCAGCACCAAAGAAGCCATGGGGCTACTGTATGTATTATTTGCTGTACTGTACTGTATATCAGTTACTATAAGACTTTTAATTTAACTAAACAGTAAATATTGTTGATACTGTATAGGCCTAATTTCCAAGTGTACACCCTCACACTGTTTAGGAATATAAAATGAGGCTGTTAGCTAATTTCAAGTTGGTCAGCCCTGCTTTAATTGACGTCTAACTCATCTTAATTTTTTTTAAATTAAATACGTGAATATTCCGGATGGGCAGAAAAATGCGGTGAACGCATAAGACCCTTAGTGACTTTTGAGAGATCGTGTGGATTTGGACAGATAAAAGATACGTTTCATACTCACGTCGATTGATGGGATCTGGAGCTGTCATCTTTGATACGTAGTTTCAATAACTATAGAACACTATTAAAATAGTAAAATGTGAGCAAATTTGACAGCAAAGAATAAATAATTAATGTATCTACCAATATGTCCTTACAGTGAAAATAGTACTCTACTATTTTTTTTTAAGTAATCTAAAAGAGCTATTGCACAATCTCTGTTACAAATATTCGCAATACATTTTTTAGTCTTTTATATAAAGAACCGGACTCACAAGAGTTAGATTCACGTATACATACAGCTAATCTAAGGGTCTAAAATCAAATCACCGTTACGCATACAAAATTATAATTGTGAAATTATTACAGTTTCATTTCATCTGTAATATTTTAATATCCTGGGATCCGATTGTCGTACTGGTCCTTGAATTTATTAAGATAAACCGCTAATAACTAGTTATATTGCAACAAATTATAAAATACATTGAATAGAGTTATTTTCAAGTTATTTAGATGGCATTGACATTTTAAAAGTTTCTAGTTGGATAACATTCTATACCGGATATAGCGTCCTTCAGATAAAAAAGTTCAATAATACTTTTACTAATCTTAATAATAATAGTAATAATAAGAGAAGGTATCGAAAAGGATATTCAGTGTGTAAAAGATGTTACAATATTGAAGGACCTTTAATTTTGTTTTTAAGACAGGATGCTATATTTGAATGGTGTTTTATAACATAGTCATAATAATTATGTCTTACTAGTTTCTAAAAATAGGTTTCAATTTATCTATTAATAAAATCAAATCGTGCTTATGCGACCACATAGTTTAAGGCGTCACTCTCGTAATGAGTTGGACTACCGGTAACATATAAATTTGAATCCAAGTCATATATTTATCGACCTATAACCCCACCCCCCATCAACATTTTAAATAATTTCTTAATTTATTTATAAGCAAATTCGGGTAATATAACATTATTAATCCCTATCTCATTTTGGAAATATTCGGATAGTCAAAACTGGTGAGACAAGTTGCTCAAAAATGATTAAAAAAAACATTATTAATAATAATTTAAGAAGTATATTTAAGGCGCCCCCCAAACCTTGCAAAAAAAAACACATCAGCTGCTCCACTCATTAGGGCTGGAAATTACCGTTCAATTTTCATAGGAAAATCCTCATCTGGAAGTTAGAAAAGTTACCATTAATTTAGAGGTGTTTTGATTAGATAAATTTAATTAAATCAGAGGTTGATTGTTTTATACGTGGTGAATTAAATGTATGAGTATTGTGTTGATTTACTTCTAATAAATCTTTCAAATTAATTTGGAGGTGTTTTGATTAAATAAATTTAATTACGTTCACGTATTCATACGTCAGATAATGTGATGTGCAGCTGTCACTTTTGATAGATAGTGTCACTAACTATAAAATAACACTAATAAAATAGTAAGTTATTTTATTAAAATGGTTCCTTGAGGACTGTTCTTCAGCTTCGCAAGTTAATGGTGTATCGTATGTAGAACTTCAAAAGGTAGCGAGCGCATCACACCCCCAATATTCTTTAAATAACCTTTATTTTTCTATATTTTTTTTTTTAGCAAAGTATCATACTAATCTTTCGGTTATACGTTGTGTACTAGTTATGTTGAAGTATTTTTTTAGGGATGTGTAACGTTGAATTTATAAGACGTCTACTCGCATTTGCGTGGAGAAAGAGTGGAAAACGATTGAGGAAAAAACCACCCTCAGTACACCCGAAATGAATTTTATCCTAGATCTCCTTATCATCGGCAGTATAGTCTATTGAAATAATGACGCCTTAAGGGACCCATGCACTAGGGAAATTGGGTTGACAATGTGATTGATCTGAAATTGCCGGGAGTTTCGGTTACTCTCGCAAGATACCCACTCACTAGGCGATATACGAGAGATTCGGCATCAACCATATTTACCCCCCATCTTGTTTACAACCAATATTTTGTAACATATTAAAACACGTTAGCATACTCTTTCCCCACTCCCTTTCTGGGGATGACTGATGAAACCACCGCCAGGATAGAAAAAGAGGGTTGCGCATTGTCTGGCGGCGGGACAGTTCAATTGTATCAGAATAATGCGATCCAGCACTCATATTATGTACAACCGAGAGGTAACATCTAATTTGCCCGACCAGACCTCACAGTTTTTATAACGTTTCTATATGTGTTGTTTAAATACATGGTTTATGTTGAAAAGTGTGATTCATTATACTTTATTATAATATCGGTGGCAGTTGTTTGAAAAGGCATGGTAGAACGCTTCCACACACGAAAGCAACACATGGTAACAGGACGTTTTACCCTGTTTCTCTGTACATTGTATTTATCTAAGGTCCAAATCGACCCATTATCTGCGACGGGGCAGGTTTTTATAGTATTTTCCCATCCCTAGCCCTAATAAGGTACAAAATCAGCCCAACAGGGCGCTAAATAATTCAATTTAGGCTTAATATATATATATGTTGTGTATATTGTTAGTTTACGAGAGCCCCTCGGGGCTGGTGTTTACTTTATTACAATGTGCTTCCTGTCTTTGCACGTACAATATTAGATGTTTAGACAAAATAAAAATTCTTACAAACAAACAAACAGGACGTTACGTGGTAACAGAGCGTTACACTTTTCCTCCATCTTATTCCCAAATGACCCCCCCCCCCCCCCCCTCTCCCCAATCATATTTCCGAAAGATCTTTTCCTCCAACTTGTTTCCAGACGATCTTTTCCTCCATCTTGTTTTCATCAGTTCAAGGTAGCTATTTGTAACGTGTGGGCATACATTCACACATACAAGGTTTTAGAGCAATCCTATTTACAAATGAAATGCAAGCTAATATAGTAGAGAACGAAAGTTAAGGTATATTTTTTGCAGTTTTTATGGCAAAAAAAACATTTTTTTTTGCCATTATAAATAAAATATTGCGCTTATAGATATGTTTAGTATTACTCACATGGTGATATAATAGTTATTGAGTATCTGTCATAAACATTGTGAAATTTACCAGGAATATTCATCATTCAAAAAGTTTCTGATCAAATACCATTACTCTATTGAAGAAATACATGTATTTATTCTGGCCAAATAAAATGGGGGTTTTCGTCATAAAAACTGCAAAAACATGGATCTTCACTCGCGTTTTCTTCCTTCCACCCCAAGTTTAGTCAGCAGGTCGAGCGATCCGGCTGCCGACGTTCATTCACTGAGCAATACTTCAAATTGCTGGCGAATACGATCGGATTAACGGGACAGACCGTCTATCAAAATATCGCCTGCAATCTGATTGCGTTTGCTCACTGACAGGGGAGAGAATTGAAGATTTAGTCGAAAGCGACGAGATTTTCAACCCGGTTGCTTTAATATCTACTCGTGAATAGACCCATTTAAGAGTTAGACCATTCGATCACCCACACGGGTTTTTAAAGAAATCAGAGTTTACTATGTAAGTTGTAAATGGGCTGAGTCTAACAACCGCTCCTTTTCCCCTTCCTCCTGATTGTATTACAATAATTTTTATTGTAAAATGGTATTAATTTCGGATGTTTGTAGTTTTATAAGGTCCTTTCTATGAAACGTGGACTGTACTACAGTATTGAAAGTACTATTACAGTCGACCTGTACTGTAACCAGTACAGTGAAGCCAAGTAGTAGTTCCAACAGAAGAATAAAACTGTTGCGCTGAGAGAAAAGAGAAAGGTGTTCGACTCCAAGGCGTAGAAAAAAAAAATGAAGGTGTGCGCCCTGAGACGAAGGAACGAGGTTTTACAACTAGTATAGTTGCGAGTTTCTTGAAATGTGGCGCCAACCACGAGTCCCTGCGCAGTGTTGCCAAGTGTCCGACCGACACCTGCGACCTCCACACAAACAACAGAACCTCTTGTGTCTCTCACTGCTCGCGCCGTCTTGTCTTCTATCCAGGAAACTAAGGGAAGGGGGTGGGGGAGACCAGGGACGAACTTACGTCGCTGCTATTCGAGACGACCTCGTTCTCTTTTTAATATTTGAGGAAATTAACGTGTTTTATAGAGCAAAATTTTTTATTTTTTACACGCACCGCGTCTTACTACAATTCTGTTTTAATGCGACATGTTTTTCAGAAAATACTCTTTGGTTTGCATTATTTTATAGGTATTGATATCCCGTTTCAGTAGCCACAAGGTCTAACGCGCTACTATTATAGTAGACTAGACTGCCGATGACGGAGAGATCGGGGTTCGAATCTTAATCGGGTGTGCTGAGAGTGTTTTTATTTTTCAAATTTGTTTTTCACTCTTCCTCCAAACAAATGTGGGTATACTTCCTCTAATTGAAAACCTTTCTCATCCCTAAAGCTATTAGTGTAATTGGTACTACATAATCGTATAAGCCGAACGGGTAGTAGGAACCGGTGTTAAAATATATATATATATATTGGACCATACCCGCCGAGACTATTCTAATACTTTAATAAACCGAAGCGGATGGTATAATTTAGAGAAAGTACACTCGAATTTGTGAGAGAATGGGGAACTGTATAGAAAAACCCAATTCTGTGAATCAGACCGGGATCAAAGTAACGGCCAAACAGTCTAGTCTGTCGTCTTTGACCACGTACCCATTGGTAAAATATTTGCCACTCTAAAAATGGGGGAGATTGATGAAACTTGTTTTTTTTAAGTTAGCAAGTTCAATACTAAGAGTGTCAACGGGGTAGGGAGGAGATGTGCACCCACATGCGTTAGAATGGAAATAAAATTGAATGTAATAAAACATTCAGCAATGGTCCCGGGCAGTATTCGATGCCCAGGCTCGGTGTCAACAGCGACTAGATGTAATTAGAGTTTAACTATTTAGATCACTCGTCATCCCATAGGGGTGAAAAACTAGCTAAGACACAGTAGTCCGACACCTTAGCTCAGTCGGTAGCGCGGGTAAATATAATTTAAAAAAGGCGCTGTCATGTAAATTTCACGAGTAAAATATATACCAAAGTTAATTTTTCCAGGAAAGAGATGCCAGCTAGAAAAGCTTCTAAATCTACTTTCATATATTTATACGTCAAGTTGTGAGCTGCAGCTGTCACTTTTGAAAGGTATTATCGATACCTAAAAAAAAAAAAATACACTAATAATTTAGTAAAACGGTATCAATGTTGGTCATAAAAATAAAATGTTTGTATTTTATAAAAGTTTCTTTCTATGGATTAACAAAGAAAATATACTGTACGCCTATATTTATTCATGTACATATTCATGGAATAATACAATTAAAACCTAATTTTAAATAGATTTTTCTATAAAAAAATATGACCCTTTCGAGTAAAAATAAAATATAATGCAGATACGTCTAAGCTCATACCTCACATTGTATAGTAATATTATGACAGTACTTTGTATTCACCAAGAATATATTATGTTTTCAAAGAGACACTAGTTTAATACCCTTTGCTTCTTCTTCCCTTTCATTTGTTTCTTTTTGCGACGTATTTTCAATCTTTGAGAAGTTAATCAACACTCACTCAAGCTATGGAAGTTTATGACCAAAACAAGCATAATAATAAATAATAATAATAAAAAAACCTTTCACAGACATAATAATATAGGTTTGTGTGTCAAAAGGCAATCTCAGTTCTTAGAACTTAATACAATACAAATTAAATTTCAGGGTCACCACAATGAAAATATTGTAGAACTTTAACGGTGTACTTTTTTCTTTTTAGAAGAAGAAGGCGGGTATAAAGAGTATTTAAAAAAAAAGTTACGACAAAGATTGCTTGTCCTTCAATTACCGTTTGTTTTTAATAGTCATGTTGATATGCAACCACTACTGAATCAATTTAGAGATATAATTACAAACAATAAGACCGTAAAAGTACACCTACTGTAGTAGGAATCTTAAGGGGAGCCGTGCACGTTATAAATTGTTCAGGGACAGAATCGAGTTTCAAATGATTAAATATGACAAAATGACCCCCACCAATAAACCTTTCCCCTCCTAGGACACTGTATATCTGCTTTGTCTCTCAAGAAGTCACTTGTCTTTCTGGGTTAAGGAGACCTTACTCGTTCGTTCAAAAACTGCCACGTGATTTTTTTAAGTACTTTTAACACACTAGATAAGCAAAAAATTATTATATTCTGTGAGGCAGAAAACATCGGTAGTAAATTTTAAACCCCAGCTGGAGATATTCGACGTATTTTTTCACTTATTGTTTATAAAGAAAGCTAATGACATAAATATTTATAATATAGTTTAGATTAGTTAATAAGGCGTACTTAATTCGATCCATCAATTGAATTCATAAATGTAAATATAGCAACTAATTTATTTGTATTGTAAAGTTAATTTATTGCAAGTTTCTGTGACATATAAATAAATATACAATAATGAAAATTGAGTATGGAAATTATATTTAGAATAACATACTTGATACCCGTATCAGTGAGCATGTGGAATAAACGTCAAGTTCACTTGGTCTGGTTTCATGGTGAGGGGAAGGCTTGGGGGCTTGAATCCCCTCTGAGTGTTCTGGGGGGTTATTTTACTAATTGGTTTTCGACTCTCCCTCTACAAAAATTCGGGTAAATCTCCACTTAATTCTAACTTCCTAATTTCTACCTCCATAGTGAAAGGAATTAAATGTGGATAGCCCGAGCGCGTAGTAAAACGAAGTTTAACAAATTAAATGTGCTTGTGGTTTCTGAATTAAGGACCTTCATTCAACCTTTCTAAGCTAGCACCACCCTTGTGAAGGGGATTAGAATCTCGTGGCACCCTTGTGAGAATTTTCGTAAGACTTTTGTTTTCCACATTTTCTATCCAAAGTAATAATATTTAATAATATTTAGCACCACTTCTTACTACCCGTTCGGGTTATACGCACTTACATGTGTAATGGTGGTGTGATTGTGAGATGAAATGAAGGACCTACAGTTTAACGTGGAATCCGAACCACGGTGGAGGCCTTGCATTCCCTATTACACTATTAACAGTGCTTTAATACTGTAACTATTTGAATTAAAATAACCATTATTACTTACTCCCTTATTGAGTTGATTGAAAAATGTGTATAATAATAACTCTATTCAAAGGATGCGTGTTCTAACGCGCTACTCTCGTGTTGTACTAGATTGCCCAAGCTCTTTTTCAAAATCACCTTGAGAAATTTTAGTTTCTATGATTCATTTGGTTATTTGGAGTTTTACTCTACTTATATGACGAATTATAATGTTCTGCTTCGTTTTAAAAGTATTTTCTAGCTATAGCTTCTCTACCACACAGAGAAGTAGGTTAATGTATTAATTTTGGAAACGAGTCCCGTCATCCCACCAGTTAAACCACTTCAACTCCCAATTATAAATTTCAAATTTTATGGTTTTAAAATGAGATAAAATGTTAGTTAAAATGACCGCTAGAATAGCCCTTAGTGGATCATGTCAGATGTGGTACATCCGCGAAAAAAGGTCTTGTGTGAAGTGAGGTTTAAAAACCATAAGTACCATAAGATGTGCGTCAAGCTATTTTATAAACCTGATCTCCTAAAGGCAAAAATCAAATATCTTATAGTTCATAACTAATCCACCATTAATTTAAAAAACCTTTAAAACCTTAGCAAATAAGATAAAGAGTAAATAAATTAATAAAAAACAAAATGCTTCTTAAAAATGTATTTTTTACGTGTAGTAGTGAATATTTAATAGTTTAGAAAGTAATGAGTCTATCGTATTGAAATATTTACACGTTCATCTATAACAAGTTATTATGTGAAATTAAAAAAAAAGTCGCATTTATTAGGTTTGGAAAATTTGATACATCATAAGGAGAATTAAAAGATATTAAAAAAGATAAGTGAAACACATTTCGAATCAATTTTTTTTTTCAAAATTGTTCCGAAGCACGATTCCCTTTAATTAATTTTTTGATGAGCTATAGCACCATCGAGTATAGTCACATCTAATTTAAAATGAAGATAATATAATAATGGTACACAATTAAAAGCCAACTTGATTTTTATTATTAATCACCGTTCAATTCTTCCTAACTGTAAGAGTGTTTAAATCGTTTGACCGTCAACGCATCATAGAAAGTAAGGAACAAAACCTGTGAACATAAAAAGGTTTTACATTCTTGTCCTATTTTTACTATCGAAGAGACAGTATAATAATAACAAAATTTGAGTAGTTATTGTTAAAAGTATAAAAAATATAGGAAGATCCATTTATAGCTTTGGAATTTTAAAAAAAATTAGTTATTAGCACCTGACATAGCACCGACAGCTTTCACAATTTAGTAGGTACTATGTATATAACGCTTACAACGGGATTCGAACCAAAGTGGCTGTCATCCACAGAAGTGCAACGTTTAAACGATCTTGATCATTTTATTATGAACTACCGAAAGGATTAAAAAAAGATGATCGTGAAGTAATGGCTATACGCCTCTAAGGTTTATTATTATTATTATTTATTATTATTACTTAGCAGCGCGTCTTACTACCCGTTTGGTGTATACGCTTAAGTATTAATTAAGCTAATGGGTTAGGCATAGGGAAGGTTTAATTTAGAGTGAATAAACCCGCATTTGCGTGGAAGGAGAGTGGAAACCCATTTAGGGAAAACCACCCCCCAGTTTACCCGACCGAGGTTCGAACCTCGATTTCCCCCGTCCTCGGCAGTCTAGCTCAACACGATACCAGCGTGTTAGCTAACCACACCACCGAGACGGGTTTATATTAGTAATAGTTCAATAATAATCCTGCCTTTTTTACAAGATTTTTTTTATCACCACCTCTTACTACCCCTTCTGGTTGGACGCATGTATATAATAACTACTACAATGGGGTATGGACGAGGGAGGGAATATTTTAGAGGTAATCTACCCGCATTTGCGTAGAAGGAGAATGGGAAACCCTTTAGAAAAAATCACCTTCAGTAGACCCAACTGATATTGGAACACCGATCTACCCGTTCTCAGCAGGCCAGTCGTAACACGAGAATGACGTCATAGGGCATTCAGCCATTGAAAGGGTTTTTCCCCCGATTAAATCAAGATATACTACCCACACCTGTTGGCATTCGGACGAAAGCATTTCTATCATAATCTCGACTGGTTTGTAGGTGATTAAATGGTTTCTCCCTTTCCCGATATACAAATGAGGAAATATTTATTTAATTCTCTCTTCAAACCTTATTTTAACTATTGTAAATACACACAAATAGATCGGACGGGTGGTGCATGCAAAAAAATAAAATACAATAACAAAAAACACGAACATATATTATAGTCTATATTCCTGGAAAATAATTTTTTGTTCTTTTAAATGTGAATGTGAAAAGGTTGATCAAGCGACGAAGCATTTTTATCTTTCTGCTTGTCTTATATCCATCCAGGTTCTACGAATTTAACCACATTAATCCTGTGTAGAGATAAGTTAAAATCTAGAATAAATGTGACCGTATTTGTGTTAAGCATGAGGGGAAAGCCATTTAGTACAAACCACCTTTATTACACCCGGTCGATACTCAAACCCCGACCTCCCCATCACTTGAAAGACAGACTAGATGAGCTTGACAGTTAGTTTGCGTGCCCAAATATAAGTTTTTTATTTTTCTAAAATGTTTTTCTTGGATACAAAAAAAAACACTCCATGGCGTCAGCCCAAAATCGAGCGGCCACCTTCTGTAGGCAAAGATAGTGCCAACTTGTGAGAATAAAGGGTGTCATGTCGTCAGTACAACAAACCCTCCCGCCATTAATCTCAGTTTTCTAGAGTGGATACGATACTTTCCATTGCTTCTTTGGTGCTGACTGACAGCTGATGCCTTTGAAAAGTTACCAGACCAAATTATGTATCTACGCCAAACCATATGATCTGCAAAAACATGTGTTTAACAGCTGTCACTTCTGACGATCAAAATTTAGGTATATACCTAAACGTTGACTGTCAGAAGTCAGCTGTGAGCTGTCAGTCAGCACCAAAGAAGCCACGGGGCTACTGTACTATTGTTCTAATTAAAATCAGGGCATCCCTATATAAGGATTGTTGGTTATATACCCAAGAACGTTTCTATGCGTTCCGTTTCGTGCATGGTACCAACCCTCTATAAAACAAACTGACAAAACTATGATAAGATTTTGGATAGGAATTGACTTTTAGGCAAGCATGTGTTTACGGTTAACATTAATACTATTTTTACTTGAGCATCGGTATGATTTTTTATATAGTAGTTAGGAAAAGTGACACTTTCGGATTACATGACTTTGCTTACGTACAAATATATAAAAATGATTAAAGTAACTCTTAACACTGTCTAAAATGTTACTTCCAATTTAAATCCGACTGTAGGAAAGTGTTTTTCACTTGACTGGGTAGGGACAGTTAGTTACCACTCGGCCTCACTGGGGCTTTTGTCTGCGGCAGAGAAAGGGGGGAGGAAGCTAACAAAACAAGTTGTTTAGGAACTTCCCTTCTACCTCACAGCCCACTCCATTAAACTTTGAAAATTGGATATCCCTAAAAGCTATTTGGAATGGTCCTGCTCTACAATTTTTGAAAATTAAATAATTTTTATAGCTATATTTAGAGTAGTCTTTCCCAAATTTATTTGTTTGAATTTGGATGTTTCTAGAAGCTATTTGTAGTGATCCTGTACTGGAAACTTTTTGAAAATTGTATGCCTCTAGAAGTTTTTTTTTAGTAGTTATAACCTGGAGTTAAAATATATTTATATTATTTTAAAAGATGATTAAAGTGGTCTTCCCCCTAATTTGAATAATTGGAATTGGGATGCCCCTCAAAGCTACGTGTAGTGCTAAGTGCCCGATTTTTTTTTCCTTGACAGATACCACTTAAAGCTCTATGAAGTGCTCTTCACTGCAAAATTTTTGAAAATTGAGTACATTTAGAAGTAATTTAAAGTTGTAGAGGCAATTCATCTTCATATTCAATAATAGCAGAAGATTTGAAATATATCTAAGAGGTAGGGATGGAGAGGGGAAAGTATAATCTTGTTCCAGGGAGGACATTTCTTTCCATGGGGGGAGGGAGAGAGACCTCACCGGTTCCACTTCTCCTGGCTGTTGTTAACCCCAAAATAATGGCCACCCCATCTTATCTTAAAACGATTAGTGGTTTCTATATTTCTATATGTTAAATTGTTTAAGGTGCTAATTGTTAATTTTGGCACTAAATTATACTAATAAAATATGTTTGTTTACAAAACGTATGATGCAAGTTTAGATACTTATACTTTTATATATCTCTATCATCAAAAATGCTCATCAACCAGAACACAGAACGTTAGTTTACCACGGAGAGAAAGTGGGTCAGACCAAACACCCCCTTTTATTCATCGCTTTTCCCAAAGATCGATCCCAGCTAAGACCTATATTTCAATCAACAAACACCCTCTCGACTAATACAAGGCTTAAGACAAAAGATTCCTTTCAAAAAAACAACCATTGGCAACATACACCTTTGTTTGGTTTGAACAAACAAAACGGACTAAAAAGGTGGGTCCAAGAAAAAGAACGGACTATTTGTGACGTCATACGTGAACACCAACACTGCCGCGGCGAGAATTGAGGTTAGGTACACTCTGGTTATATGTCAAGTTGACACTTTGTTAACGGAATCATAATTAGTTTTTGCTGCTCATTTAATGTGGTGTGTTAACTTGAGAAAGCGTCCTAAAGCCATTTTTTTAATTAGGCTAAATGATCCAGGATGTCTCCAGATTCGATTCTAGAAGAGGTCTAAAATAATCTAGTATTTGAGTGTATTTTAAATACAATTCATAAATATTACAACTAGTCATGACACTAAGTTGAACGCGAGCTAAGGTTAATGTTTTTTGTAGTTTTGTTATTACAAAAAAAAAAAAGCTTGTTTTGGTCAAACCAAATAAAATATTTATTCAGTAGAAATATTTAGTTTAATTTCTTACATTTGTTAATCTCAACAGTTAATGAATATCCGTCATGATCAACGCAGCATTTAATAAGAAACTTTTTCAACCAATAAGTAAGTTATATTCAAATTTCACTATGCCCGGGTCAGATGCACAAGAACTGTTGCGGTTAAAATGTGTAGAAGTCTAGAAACTGAATTTCTTATGTTTTATTTTGACAAAAAAAAAAGTTTTTTGATATAAAATGGGGGGTGCTTAGCTTGTGCTCCCTCCTATCTCACCCTAAGTGTTTTGTGTTGTTTTTTTATAAGCGTCTTTCTACCCGTCCACGATATCTGCATCTAAAATTACTCAAATGAGGTAGGCTGGTTCAATTTTGGTTAAAACCACTCTTGGTACACTCGGATCGAATTCAAACTACTTCCAGAAATTGAAATGATACCTCTAGAATACCTGTTAAGATGTTTATTCACCATTTGTTTCATTTTATTTTGCTCCGCGTCAAGTAAGCAAACGAGTTCTCGAGTGTGGTTAAAATCTCACCCTCACCCTGTCTTATGGCTACGGTCACTAAAATATCACGTGACGTGTTTTTAAGAACTTTTAAAAATAGCATTAAAATAAATATCAATATTTTTTTTAAATCACATTAAAATAAATATCAATATATTTTTTAAGTTCAAAATTTTTGGATAAGCTAAAGAAAGCTTAGTAAAACAAATTGATTTTTTATTTATTAGAAATTGACTAGGGTACTTAGCTTTCTATTTGCAAATAATGGTTAGTTTTGGGTATTTTAGTAAGAAATAATTATATCTAAAATATATAGATTTTTATTTATAGCAGACTTCGTCGTTCTTTGATTGTTTTTTTGCCTGAAATTACAAGAAAAATAATACCAACTTCACTAAAACAATTTTATCCAAATGACCGTATAACCAACTAATATTTAAGGTCCGGAAAAAATTATTTTCCTTGATCGAAGATCGTTGGTAAATAAGAATTAAAATATTTAAAATTTAAGAATGGGGAATTAGCTGTATTAAAAAAAAAATACCATACCACCATTTTTTGCATAAAATATATTTTATTTAGCAACTTTTAATACCAAAATATAACTTTTTATTCAACAAAGTCCAATCAATTTATTTATCAAAAATATACAATAATTTTTATAGGAAGAACGTTTTTAAAACAATACAAACATATTTTTTGCGGCCAACATTTTACTATATTAATATTATTTTAAGATAATGACGAAATCTATTAATAGTGACACCTGTAGATCACATGACTTGACGTATATATACGTTAATGTAGATATCTAGTAACGTTTCTAACTGTCAGATAAGGTTATTTCTTTGTAAATCAGGGTATAGCAATCCCACTGGTACTAGTGTCCAATTTTCATATAAATAACTTAACGACAGATCGAAAAGTTACTAGTTCTAAGTTCATGTTTTCATACGTCAAGTCATGTGACTTGTATCTGTCAAGTTTGATAGATATTTTCAATATTATCAATTTCGACCACAAAAAAACTATTTGTATTTTCTTAAACGCCTTTCCTATAAAAATTGGACTGTAGCTAGTATTCACAAGAAAAATAGAGCGAAATAATTTGTTCGACAGATCAAGTCATTGTTCTTTGAGTAGCACATAGACATACACAAATAGCACATCAACGTTATATTATTCAAATCACGATTACACGCATGTAATTAGATTCTTAACAATAGCGGTGATGAGATAAACCTCACGTTTTTCATGTCCCAACTTCTATTTTCTGATGACACCACTTTATTTAGTTTTACCTTTAAAAAAACACGTTACAATGCTGTGTTGCAGAACTATACATCAGGCGCGTCAGTATGAGATTTGTAAAAAATAATAATAATAATAATAATAATTTACAGCACACTAGCCTGATAAAAAAAAGTTCTTGTGATCACGTGGCTTAGGGAGTCAGTCATATAATGTATTGTCTGTGACTGGGAGGTCAAGGCTCGAGTCTCAACCTGGTAAGCTGAGAGTGGTTTATTTTTAACATGAATTATCCCTGTGTTTGATTTTTCATCCTTTATACAAGCAGATGTAGGTACATTTAACCGATTCTAAGTTTGTAACACACCTGTCCAGTGATCTAAAAAGGTTACAAGTTTAGATTCACAACACGGACGAAATTAAGATGCGACCGATGAAATTGAGTTTTTTCTTAATTTTCCGGCGATGAGTTGAGGATCAGGGGACAGGATGGTGTGTATGTTCTATGGTTTAGTTCACGTTTTAAGGCGTCCACTGATATAATAGGTCGGTTCTCTTGGTAACTACAGTCTCTCAATGAGAGATAAGGGTCCAGTACTCGATTCCCGGCATGGCTGATAAATGTATCAATGGTGAAATGTAAAGTGTGGTTTTCCCCTTTCATTGTGATGAATTAACGGTTGGGGGCTGGATGTTGTGTCTAAATTTAAGTTAGTTTATAGCTCGTGTGCTGATATAATCAGGTGGTTTATAAAGTGCACGTCAGATATCTCAATTTAATAATAAAAAACAAACATGAGGTGAAACTGTTCTTCCTGTCTGCTTGTGCACTAAACGAGATTTGAACCAAAGTTTCTTAGTGTGGGATGGACGGGAGCGTGCAAAAATAAATAAACTAATTTTCCAGTAGAAACAAAAGAGTTTAATTTTCTTCGCATGGTGACATCAATAGTTCTTGAATATCTGTCTCGCGCATATTAGCATTTGATAAAACTTTTTAAATGAAGAGTAAGAATTCTCATCAAATTCTAGGACACCCTTGACAGATATTCAAGAACTGATGAGGTCACCATGGGAATAACATTATATTTATATTTGTTCTGGAGGAATATTTTATTTATTTTTCCGAATATATTGCTATAAAACTTAGAAATAAAATATTTTAAAACTGACTAGTATATTTTTTTAAATTACTAATACATCTATAAAATATATTTATTTAAAACCAAGTCCATCAAACTTTTTTTAATACAAGAAAATCTCTCTTTATGTCAAATAAAAGTAAAACCAAATATATTTGTGTTAAAAATTAATTTGTTTTTAAGTGGTATTAATTAAATGCATTGAATTTATTTATAGTTACAGTTTTAATAAATACGCTAGATTGTTTTTTAATTCACATTAGGCTTTTAATGTCGACATACACAAACCTTTTTCTGAAATATAATTTTATTTTTGTAGATTTCATGAACTATCACAAAATAAGAAAGAAAACAATGGCCTTGTTAATACAAATCATGTTTTGTAGAAGCGGATTCATTATTTATTTCATGATAGTTGCCATAATTATTTCAATACACGTTTTTCTAATGAACCAAGTACGGAAATATCATCCTTGTGTGTGTATGAGCCAGGACATTGGCGTCGTAATTCCTGCGTTTTATTATACTTTATTTCGAAATAGCGATGTCTAACTGTTTTTATGACATAGGACCTACCTGAGGATTTACAAAAAGACAGGCTCATATCTTTACAAACCTTTTTTTTCCTCCTCGTTCTGACATTTTGTGAAAAATAGCTCCCATACCTACAAGTTAAATTAAGGAAGGTTAAAAGAAGAAGTAAAAATAACGAACAGGTATAAACTTCTACAAGAAGAATTTATGTTTTCTTTGTGTGTAGAAAAAGAATATATTTGAATAGAGCAACTAAAAATACATTCCCTCCCCCCCCTTTTTTCAGAACAAATGAAAGGTCCAACAGGGGGAGGTAGTTGGTCAAAAAATAATTATTTTTATGGTAAAGGTTTTGTTAAGTAAAGTAAATTATATTCCAATCCCAGACTTTTGAGTAGTCACTTAAAGACTACACGAGTGAAAGCTAAATGTATTAAATATACAAGCAAGTTCATGTCCGTAGTCCATATTCCGTGTTCCTGGTCCAAAACAAATCCTACTCGCGATTAGAGTCAATATCCGTAATCACGTGACCGTTTCAACCAGTGAGATAGTAAGAGACTTCGTCCAATCAAATAATTCGAAAAAAAAACAAAAACAACGTCTACAGCAAGGAGAGACCGTCAAGCAGTCAGCTTATCATAATATAAGAATTAAGGAAACCAAAAACAACTTTGTTGAGAAAACTTTCAATATCTACTAAAATGTAGGTTAAGTATAATCCCAAGAAATATATTTATAGGCCCATTTTAACTATCAAACTTAAAATAAATAAGTGTTTGCAATAGCCTGAAAATGCAAAACAGATGGACTAGTATTTTGGGATGAAAACAAAACAAGCGCTTTTAATATTTTTAATTATAGGGATGTTGAACCTACAAAAGCAAAGCCAATATTTCTGAGAACTTGGTATTTTTCAGAAAACATTTTCCTAAAAGTCACTTTACCCGGGGTGTTTAGATTTTTAGAAAAATGTTTCTGAAATGACTCCACGCGCAGCCATCTTTTCATTTTGTATACGTTTCCATAGCGACGGATCCTCTCACTGCCATTCGTTCTTTTATCTCAATGCGCATGCACATATTTACTCTGCTGTGATTGGTAGTCTGTATAAAATAGTCCGTATAAAGTTAAAGTTGGGCAACTTTGACGGTGTAAGTACTTACAGATAAGGACTCTGTGGCCAGAGAAATCTGATATTGTGGCAATGATGTCTTACGGACCACGGATTACGGATACGGAGTCTTGTGTCGGGGCCTTTAGATGTGCGGCTGCGAGCTTCTGACCCATGAAGCTTCAACTCGACCAAATCAAATGACAATTTATCTTCCACAAGAAAATTTAATTTTCTTTGTTCTGTCAAAAGTATACATTTGATCCTGTTACCCCAAGCTATAAAAAAAACTATGGGTAGTTAGTTATCTGCTCCTTAAGTAGAGATTAAAAAACAAAACAAGTTTTTCTTTTGTGAACATGTTATTTTAAAGGGTTTTTTGAAAAATAAAATTCTTGGAAAGTAGTTTACAATGACAGAAGCGTGCTTATAATGATAAAAATAAATCTCTTGAATTTATGTTACGAAAGCTACTCAAGAGAAAGTGAGGTAAACTAAACCACAACCAAGCGCATGGTCTTATTACTCCGTTTTGCAAACATATTTTACACATCGCTATAACTATATGCCACGTGTACTCCATAGTGGAGGGAGATAGAGAAAGGGAATATAATCTTTACGAGTTGGCAGCGCCGAATCTTGAAGGTGTTTTGAGGAGAAAGTGTAGTGGGCGCCTAAGAAACTGTGACGATATTCACTATTTTTAAATATAATTTGTAAAGCGCAAATATTTAAATAACAATATTCACTGGTAATTTGCAAAATTGGTACAAATAAAACAATATAAATTAAAAGTTTTGTAATCTCAAAAACAATGTTATCATTTCATAGGCACACATGAAATTGCACAGTGATGAATTTTTAATACAGTAGCCCCGTGGCTTCTTTGGTAATGACTGACAGCTCACAGCTGACTTCTGACAGTCAACATTTAGGTATCTACCTAAATGTTGACTGTCAGAAGTGACAGCTGCTAAACACATGTTTTTGAAGATCATATGGTTCAGCGTAGGGATACATAATTTGGTCTGGTAACTTTTCAAAGCCGTCAGCTGTCAGTCAGCACCAAAGAAGCCATGGGGCTACTGTATAAAACGTATAAAATAGCCAAACAAATTCCATTTTTGTAAGACCGGCGTAACCAATAGACAATGAATGCACCATAGTATGTTTAAAATTATTTCCTGGAAAAAAAAGATGCAATCAGTTTTTTTATGATGATTAGTTTATGTCTATAGTCGTAACCTTTATATTTTTAAAGGTGGGGAGGAAATTAAAAAAGTCAGCGAAATGAAAGATTAATTTTAAAATGCTGTACACACAGAATAAGGGCTTAGACCTCTATCACTCACAATACCCACAACCTTTCCTTAGTCGAGAAGAAAGAGTTTTGTAATGCATGCATTCATGTCGGCTAAGAACCAGGAACATATTATTTTTAGGAAGGTAGGTAAACCCAATTAATGTAACCATTTGTTATTTCATACTTAAGGTTTCAGGGAATAAAACAATAACAATAATCAGTGTTACATATTTGATATCTCTCTATTACTTAATAAATTTAAAAACCGCTTAAGTGACCACGTGGTCTAACGCGCTACTCTCGCAGTAGGCTAGACTGCCGATGACGAAGAGATTGAGATTTAAATCTCGTTCGAGTGTAGTGAAGGCGGTTTTTACAAAAATGGTTTTCCACTCTTCCTCCATGCAATTGCTGATACTCTTCCTCATAATATAACTTTTCCAAAACTAGTATCGTCATTAGTACCAAAACGTATAACTCGAATGGGTCGTAAGACGCACTGCTTTTTTTAAAATTAAGAGATGCTGATTTCACTCATATTTTCACATTTGAAATTACGAAATCTAAACATGGTAATGGCCAAATGCTTAATGTTTGGTGGTTAAAACACGGAAATAAATATGTTTATTAAATAATTGTTGATTTTCTTTCTTTCTTAAGACTAAAAGGTACCAGCAGACGGTTAAGAGGCACAGCTAGCATCAACAGTAATAGATTAAAATACGGGTACATGTACAGTTGTGCTGTAAGATATATATGACAGTGAATGCAGCTTAGAAAATGAACATACCTTTAACGGACTGACTGTCAGTCCAGGAAGGCGTATCTTCCCACAGCATCCATCCACGACAAACAACGAGATAAATTAATGTGGGGGGGAAGGGGGTTGTACACACGGTGTCACGAAGAACTGTTTTTCTCTAAGTCACTTTTCGATAGTGCAAAAAGTTACATAACTTATCACCAGTAATTCGTGAATTGACTCATCTTAATTACTACGTTTCTCATCATCTTGCCACCCACACATGTCAAATATAAATGCTGTCCAAAATATCACATTATTACGTAAGAACACTCGTCATATAATTTCACTGGAGGAAGAACATTCGGATCACTAAGATGATTAAAACTATGTCAGTTTTCTTAACTTATTAAATAATTAAATTTTAATTATTCGAAGAAGAAAATAAACCCAACGTGGCCACAAAATGTCACTAAAGAAATCACAGTCGCTTCTTTCTTCTACGACTTCAACGTGTCGACTTAGAAAACAGGTACTTTTTCGCTGGCCAACAAGACACCAGACGAGGCAAAGGCGAAACATAAGATGAAAAGAACACGGTGAGAGAGAGAATAACAAGCGGCGGAGTGGGAGGGGAAGAAGAAGAGGGAGCTAGAGAAAGAGAGAGACAACTAGTTATAAGGTCGCTTGTTCTGTTGGCAGTAAAACATACCTGAGCAAGAAGGTAAGCGATAGCCTTCAGCTACGAAAGAATGATAAAAGGGAGGGTGGAGGGAACAAGTCTACAGGTAAACACATGAGTTTAACCGACCGCTTGGTTCAAGTTTTACTTACCAACGGTGGAGGAACGGATCTGAAAGACTGGTCTCATATATATATATAGCAGGATTCTGGTAGGAAGAACAAAATATAACAGTTACAATAGTTATTAAAACAATTTCAATATATTCATACGTAAGGTAATGGGATTTGCAACACTCACAGTTGATAGATATGTTCGATGCCATTAAAATAATATTTATAACTTTGTAAATATGTATCTTCTAAACGGGTATTCCTATCAAAATCCTACTATACGATCCAATTTTTATAGCAAGGCCTTTTTATAAAATAATGACTTATTTTTTTGCGGCCAAAATCTTAATATTTTTCAAAATTTTTAGTTTAATTCTGAATTGATAATCTCTATCATTAGTTACAGCCGCGGATCTCATGACTTTACATGAAAGTAGATTTATATACTGTTGTCAGATAAAGTCCTTTGTAACAAAACTGGACTGTACAAACTCCAGCGGGAGAAACGGCTTCAAGAGTAGCCACAGAGAGTCATCGTAGGTAAAGGAAAGAAGAGAAAGGAAAACGACCATCACGAAAATAGTAAAAAAATAATAAATAAAAAAAGTGGAGAAACTTGTATCGTGTTTTAAGTTCTCTCTCTTCATCGCGTTCTCTATTTTTTCAACGGCTTCCATTCTTCTTCTGTTCTCTCTGTTCCTGGAGAACTGGTCCATTGGACCGCAGCGTCCGATGCGTAGGCGTGACGTCAGTTTGAAGGACGATGGCGCGCAAGGGTGTCCTATTATTACAAAGTCATCGCGAATGCAGAGAACGTCACCACCTCGATACCTATGTATTTTTCATATCCTAGACCTCTTCTTTGATACAGTTGTATAAAGGTTGTTACCACCATCGATGGTCACACGGTTTAAGGCACAGAAGACTAGATTACCTGGGACGATCAAGGTTTGAATCTCGGCCGGGTGATTTTACCAGTTAGCACGATACTGTCTATAATGCGGAGCTTTTCCTCTACAACTACCTTCCTCATCGTCACTTATTAAACTATTATTATTAGCACCGCGTCCTACTACCCGTTCGGGTTGCACGCACTTACGCTAATGTGTAATGTTAGGGTGATTGTGAGATGAAATGGAGGACTTACAGCTTAACGTGGGATCCAAACCACGGTGGAGGCCTGTCATTCCACACATTCACAAGCTGTGATTAACATATATCTTGTCAGAGGTGAAGGAAAGGTTTGGCAATCAGATAAATCTGCTCCGGGACCGAGGATTGAACCCCGTACTCCAGCACAGAAGTCCGACACCTTACCTCTAGACCACCAGGTCACCATTATTAAATTAAGCTATTAGTAAGTTTTAAAGTAATTTGATGCGTGTTAAATCTACCAGAAAAAATACACACTTTTATTGGCAGATGTGTCAAACATTTATATCTTATTCCAAATTCGATTCCTGAATGCATGTTCTAACGCTTCCTGGAAGGAGCCACAAAGACAAATTGAATAGTGTACCGATCCTACGCGTCACATCATCATGAATTTAATCGTAATTAATGAAAGGGTTGCCGGCATCTTTATCATTTACATGAAACAAAACTGTTTAGGGACTAATCGTGTGTTCACTATTTCCCTTCAGTTGAGAGATTGCCCTGCGGAGGGCTCTTTTACCAACCTAGTGTATTAGAAGCGAAGTGGTTCATGAAGATACACATAAGCTCTAGGGATGAGGAAATACTATCGATACTTTACCAATATCAATATTTTCCTTTCGCATTTTTTTCTTTTTTCTTTTACTCGATACCTTTACTCATGAAGAGTACTTACACACCGGTAACGAAAGAAACAATAATGTTGTTATTGTGTATCTATTAGTCTTAGTAATGTAATTTTTTTAAGTCTACACTCTGATTGTGTGATCTAAAACTTCGTGCTACTTCAATCGTAAATGAGTTAAACTGCACATAATTAGGACCTAATTTATAATATTATGATTATTTCACTATTAGTTTTAAGGATTTAATACGATAAGGTAAAAATGCTATGATAATTTGAAAGTTGTATTTATTGTTACTAGATTAATACAAACATTCTAAAGGAAAAACAACAAACATGTTAGTGCATTAAGAAATAATATTGAAAATTTTCTTTCGGTACGAGCACAGTAGTCCGACACGATAACTCAGTCTGTAGCTTGTTTGCCTACTGAGCTAGGGGTCTAGGGGTTCGATTTACGGTATAACCGAAATTTTATAATTAATTAAAATGGGTATTCCCCATTCACAGTGATGGAAATGACGGCTGAGATGACTAGGTATTGTGTCTGTTCTAGATTTAAAGTGAATTTGTAAGTCGTAATATGCTGATATCAGATAGTACACGTTAAATCTCTCAAATGATAAAAAAAAAAATGTATGGTGTCAATACTTTTGTTCAGATTCTTAAATGAGGGTGATCTGGCGGTCTAGGGTAAGGTGTCGGATTCTGTGCTGGGGTCGGGGTTCAATCCTCGGTTCCGGCAAAAATTTATCTGATTACCAAACCTTCCTTCACCTCTGACAAGACATTTGTTAATGTGGCGAATGCCAGGCCTCTACGTGGTTCGGATTCCACATTAAACTGTAGGTCCTCCATTTCATCTCACAATCACCTACCATTACACATTAGCGTAAGTACGTATAACCCGAACGGGTAGTAAGACGCGGTGCTAATAATAATAATCTAGAAATGAGTAGCCTATCTTTTACTGCGATACCACGTTCCTATTGAGCGCAAGGATGTGGACTATGGTTCGTTTTACTTTGTTTCCATCGTGCGCGGCCAGTCCGATCCACCAACTTGATGTTTTAGTACCTGTAATAAATAGACAAGAGAAGAACACACCCAAGATACAGTATTGTATGGCCCACATCAAGCTGTCAACCGCAAAATCATTGGTTCAGTTCTAGATTATTTAACTTTTTAATCAACTGGAGAATGTGACATTAGTAAAAGTTAACTGCGTAATTTATTATAACATGAATTACATTAGTAATATTACACTATACGGACGGATGGGGGAGAAGATATTTTATTATTATTAGCACCGCGTCTTACTACCCGTTCGGGTTATACGCACTTACGCTAATGTGTAATGGTAGGGTGATAGTGAGATGAAATGAAGACCTACAGTTTAACGTGGAATCCGAACCACGGTGGAGCCTGGCATTCCCCACATTCACAAGATGTCTTGTCAAGAGGAGATATTTAAATGCTATGAATACATAACTTTTTAATTAATATACTTAAATACAATCGCTAGTTAAGGGCCTCACATATTAGTTTAGGTTGAAAAGTCTAGTTTAGAGAAAGTGCATCCTCCTTAGAGTGTAAAGAGTACGGGGGAAAAACCACAGCGATAAATCACACCATGTGGGAAAATCGACTGAATTCTACAAGGACGAGATTCGAATCTCAACCTGTACGTTGTCGATAATCCTGACTATTGTGAGCCTGACGTCTTAAGATCACGTGACCACCTGCTAGGATGGAAATAATACGATTTTGTTTTGTTTACACCCATCCTTACTAATTACTATATTTAGATAAACTTATGGGGAATAATTGAGGAACCATTTATAAATATAGAAAAGTACCTAAATTCTCGCGGAGGAATATTGGTAAATCATTTAGGCAAAATCAGACTTAGCACACCCTTATGGGATTCAAACCCCAACCTACACATCACAGGCAAACCAGACTAAATGACTGGATTTAGTCCATGTTGCAACTATGGAATTATAGCTATGGTGACGATATATATGTCATATGTGGGGAAAAAAAGGAGATATTGAGAAGATAGAGTAAAAATAATAGAGGGAGGGGAAAATATTTGAAACACTAAACTATTTATTAAAACTCCCTTTTCAACGCTAATTAGAAAATTACACTAAGTTACATCAGGTTAATAATACTTAAGGTAACATTAATTTCATCGTGAATTTCAAGGAACAAATATTAATGTGAATGATAACTCTTCCATTCATTACATTAGATAATATATTTTGTAAAAACAATTCTAACAATAACTACACATCAACATTTTTATAAGTTACTATTCCAATGCAATTTTAATTGCATCAAGAGTAAAAAACTTTCATTCAGTGTTATTTTTATAGTTTAGGTGCCAAATAATCGTTGTTCTTAGGCAATTAATTAACTTCCTTAATTTATTTTTTTAAATTTCCTTACTTTTCCCCGCTTTCGCTGAAATTAAGAAAAAAATCCACGACTTTTCCAATTCCCCTTCCCCCTGTTTTTTAAGCTTGTAGTCAGTCACCTTGTACATATTATGTTAGAGCAGAGGTTAATTTTGTTCTATTTAACAAGTATAAACGTACAAGACATTCAAAAATACTAGAACAAGACCAGCGCACAGGCGTGGTTTATACCAGACCTAGACGCAGCAGGGCGACGAGAAGGGTTGAATACGAACCCTGTACTTTAGGTTATAGCAGCAATAAAACAAATTGTAGCACGAGCACTATATATATATATAAAAAATTGTAGTGGAGAAAGGGAAGGTAAATAAAAAGACAATAAGTAGCTGGAAGATGTTACTCGAGTGTCGCACCATTGTATCGTCGTTAAGATTCATAGTGTTTGTTGTTGTAGGTTTTGGGGGCTCTTTCACCATGCAGATTAAAAATAAAATAAAAGGGTGCGGTCAAAGATCCGTCATCTCATTCCGAAATAATATCGTAGAGCTGAAAAATTGTTCTGAACGAAAGCGACCTAACTCCACGTGTTATTAGAAGCCAATATTGTACAAAATAGAATGAGAAGGGAAGAAAATAAGCAGTTCACCCCAAGAGGTCTCTTGTTTGGCTACAGAAAACACTTCCCCTCTTTCACTGACGAGTTTTCATACACATTCTATTAGTGCCTGAACGCATTTACCAAATATAAAAAAAATCTTGTTCCTATCTAGGTAAACATAATCTTCGACGGATTTTTTTAATCTAAGTCCTGGCAGTAAGATTCCTACAGGACATTTTCGTGAATACACCAAAGAGTCTAATCATTTGTAAACGATTTGAAAGCAACATGTTTACAAAAAAAAAAATCACCTATTGATTTAAAAAAATATACACTTCTGTGACAGTAATTTTAGATTTATTTAAGAATTTATGGTTTTTGTTTCAATATTCATCTTTAAAATCCGTCCAATAAAACGTAAACAAATTAACATAGGAAATTTTATCTTGACGTTCTATCCAGGTAAAGAGAAAAGTTAGAGACAAAATAAAAGAAACCTACCCAGGTTTATTTTCCCAGGTAAGGAGAAAGGTAAGGGAGGAAAAAAAGCACGTATTATTTTATGCTGATATATCATACATCTGAATCTATCCGTGCTTACTTTATATATTTTCTGTGAAGAAGTGGGTCTGTAACGAGATCAACTCATCCTTTTGATGACAAATGGGGTGTTTTATTGAAAAAGTAGTGCTTTTTATATAGAAAACTGAGCTTAGTGGGTGGTGCGTTCACTGTGCTAACCGCAGAAGTTGGCACTATATTCACCAACAAACGGTAGCCGCTTGGTCGGTATGGCTCAATTGCTGACTGACGTCATGAGCTTATTTTTTTACGTTAAAGATGTCATTTAACCATTAGTTGGTGTTAATATAGTGACTTAGTAGTTGTGCTAAGAAAATATGTATTTTGAAATTTCATTTTAGCAAGTAGAATATTAAAATATGTATTTTTATTATTAAATGGGCTGGCATTAATTTCACCCAAATGTAGACAATATTATTATTATTATTATTATTATTATTATTTATTATATTATTAGTATAGTATAGTAGTAGTATTAGTAGTAGTAGTAGTAGTAGTAGTAGTAGTAGTAGTAGTAGTAGTAGTAGTAGTAGTAGTAGTAGTAGTAGTAGTAGTAGTAGTATTAATAAGATGTGAATGTTATTTTGGGGGGTCAAAGTCAAAAAAGATTTTATTTTTTAAGCTTCACCCACTCCTAATTAATATAATAATATAATAATAATAATAATAATAGTAAATGTTATCGAGGGTGACAGCATCCCCTCCTAAAAGATCCTTCCTATGAAAATTAGACTGTAGCATAATTTTCCTCTAGTGACGCCCGCCCCTACCTGCCATAACTAGTGCGCATTAGTGTCTCCGGCTTGCAGTGTAACTGTCTAGAGTTGCTGTCGTAGGTTACGTAACAAGTAACCATCAAACATTGCATCCTTCATTTCAAACATACACTCACATAAAGAGGAATAAACAGGCGATAAAGCTCTGAAAATAGACACAATGTCGAGAGCTTACTTTTTATGTCAACAACAAAAATTACAATACCGCACTATATCACTTTGAGCTTTGTGGTTATACTATATAGTCTTAGCGCGATAAGAACTGTTTTATTTTTCCTCCAACAAATGAATAAAGCAGCTTACGTTTACTAAAGTAACTCTATTAGTAGATTGAGTATAGCCCGAACGGGTAGTAAGACGCGGTGATGATGATGATATAATAATAAAAATAATAATAATAATAATAATAATAATAAAATAGTATATACCAGCTCCAATGATTGAAAGACAGTGGTTGGCAACTAGTAGATCGCGATCTAACTGTCAATTTCACAGCAATTTACAGTCGATAAAATTACATCTTCATTTAAAGTCAATCTGTGAGTATTTTAAACTCGAAAATATATAAAATACTATATCAATTAATATTTGAGTTTGACAAAAAATTACATAAGAGTGAATTTAAGAAATAAATATAAGATGCAAAATCAAAAAGCAAAATTATAGTGCATAAACTAAGGGTGATCGCGGGACCTTTGAAAGTTTATAAGTCGATAAGAGCCCAACAAGTTTGTCAATCCCTGGTCTAAGCACACTCGCAATAGACTGGACTCCCGATGCCGGGTATCGAGGTTCGAATTCTCAAGGGGTGTAATATGGTTGGTTTTTCCTAAGTGATTTTTCACACACTCTCTCTCTCTCTCCACGCAAATGTAAGTGCACTTCATCTGAACTCAACTTACTAATCTCTAACACATTAGCGTTATTGGTACCGGTACGTATGCGTATATCCCGAGCTGGTAGGAAGACACGGTGTTAAAAAGAGAATTGTTCTGCAGTTATGACCTTTTCGAAGTCATGTTTTCAACTTTGTGACCTTTTGATTATGTTGCATACTAAATACTTTCTTCTAAAAGCAATTAGGTTATTTATTCCTTGGCCGTGGTAATAGGAGAGACGAAACCAAAATTGCCTTATACCAGTAGTCAACCTACCCACAGTAAGATTATTATAAAAAAGGACGGTTCAGAAAATATAAACATGTTCTTTCACCGTCAACATTTATCATTTGTTTCTATATTAATAATATTATTTTACCAGTTTTTATATCACAGTGAAACCGGCCTTAAACGGAATCGCAAGGGTCCAATAAATTTTTCCGCTAAAGCCAGGTTTCCGTTTAATGAAGGTGTACTATAAAAATCATAAAATAAAATACTACACTCATAATTACATAGTACTCATTATTTACACTATAAATGAACATACAACATTACATTACAATGAACAGAACATCATTAGGGCCTACTCACTTTGTCTTTAGTTTTTCCAGTAGTCAAGCAGGGTTTTCTGCACACAGTTTAGTATCTTGGCTGCCTGACTTTCCACAAACACTTTACCTTGATAAATCACACTAAGTATATCAGAATCATTCCGTTGTATGTCAAATTGCTGCAGTTCCTTTAAACTTTTGACAGCATCTTGATAAGTCTTCACGCTACAGTTGTATTCTTCGTCATGTTCCTCTTCTTCTTCTTCTCCTCCTCTCCTTCTTTCCAACTTTCTTTAAAATTCTCAACTAAGACACCGATATCCATTGCGTCTGGTTCAGTTTGCACGTTATTGTCTATGTTGATGTAGCCTTCAGCACTGCAGTTATTGAAAGCAGGTTCATGCATGCAGTTTTGTAAGTCATTCTCATTGTCTACACTAGCAGAAACATCACTCATAGAAAATTCTACTTTTCTTTAAAACACTTTGTCACAGTTTCTGGCAACAACTTCTTTGCAGCTTGACTTATCCAAATAACCGCATCTAAAATCGAGACTGTTCTTGCAAGCTCAGAGGCGGACGATGTAGAATTAATATGGGCGAGAAAATATTGCATTAATAATTTACGAAGTGCACTTTAACATTCTGAATAGTGCCCTGATCCACTGGTTCAGAAATACTTATGTTTTTTTGGAGGAACCAAGCAAGTCACATGTTGGAAAGTTCAATGTGGGGGTGGCATTTTGCGATATCCAGAAACAAAAAACATGCCGGTTTTGCTTTTTCATTCTGACATTAAAAGCCGTTAACCATTCCTCCATGATCTGTGACTTAATCGACGCCTTTTGTTGGATCTACCTCCACTCAATGGTAAGTTTCCGTATGTCCATATTTATGAAGCATCGTGGCTTTGCTGCCTTACCGATAACTAAGGGTTTCTCCATCCCGCCTGACATAAAACCACATAGAAAAAACAGTCAATCTTTCTTTGCACAATTTTCCTCCCAACATTTTTCACCTTTCAAAAACAGCAATTTATTCGGTAGCACGTGGAAGAACAGTCCAGTTTCATCACCATTCGCTATGTTTTGTGGTTCATATCCCTCGATTATGGAGGCAACCCACTATTCAAAGGTTCCACCATTTACATCACTCCATTCACCACAATGTTCATTAAAAACTACCCGTTGTATTTTGTGAAAACTCTCCAACCATCCGTTAGATGCTTTGAATTCAGTTTTCCCCAGTGTATTTTTAGTGTATTCCTGTACCATTGGACCCAACACGTAGTGATTTTTCACCCTAACACTGACAAACCCCTCCCACAATATTTCATTAAGGTCTTCATTTGCAGTTTTCTTAAGTTCTCTTTTTGTTTTTCCATTACACAGTTTCACAGTAAAAATTTCCGTTCTTCTTTATAATCTCGTACAACTTGAGTTTTACCGACGCTAAACATCTTCATGATCTGCTTAACAAATAATTTATCTCGCTCACTCGCATGAATAACTTTTACTCTCGTGTTTAGATCAAGCACAACTCTTATCTTTGAAGCCATAATGAGAACTATCAGACTAAATTAAAAAATGCAGGCTTAGAGTCCATATTGAGTAAAATTTCCGTAAGGGATAAACAATTGAATTTACAGGTAGTGCTGTACCGTTAATAGCTTAATTCCAAAGGGGAACGCTAAGTCATTAACGCAGAAACTGGGAAGAACAGAGATAACAATCAATCAAGAGACAATTACAGTTTACAATTCTGTAAGCAAAGTAACAAAAGAACTAAGAAGGAGAAAGGAAATATACCTGACTTAACATTTCAACTCCTCTTAATATAAAGGAAGAGGGAGAGAAAACAAAATTCTGTAGAATGTATAGGACACCAAGATTTTTTCTAAACTATGTCCACCGAAACATTGGAAAATTTTCCGTATGAAGGATTATTTTGAATTCCGTTTCCGCGTTAACAGTTTTCCTTTTAATCCAGAGATTTTAGTATATTTTACAGCCCTAAAGTCACGGGACCATAAAATATTTCCGTTTTAGACAAGTTTCCGCTTAGTTAAGGGTCCGTTAATGCAGGTTTCACTGTATTTATTAAAAGTGGCTACAGATTACTTGACATATGAACATTTAAAATAGTGGTGTGGATCAAAAGGGGTAGGCCATGTAAGACGTGGCTAAATGTTATAGACAAAGGTGTTAGAATGAGAAACATGAAGAGGCTTAATAATAATTAAAAAGGCCGGTATGACTGTGTATGGATGTTGTTGAAGCGAAGTTAGTATGCTAGGATAGAGAAGTGTGGAGAAAGTTAGTGAGGATGGGTTAAGAACGATTTTTTTTTTTTTTTCTATATGGACAGTTTCTTGCCTAACCCTTAAAGCAACTGAGTGATGTATGTATAACTTTTGCTTAAAGTCATGATGGATGTTTTCAAATTATTGTATGGAGTCTTAAAACAAATCAAAACGAGAAAGCCCACTTTTGATTCGAGTTGTTTCAAATCTCCTCACAACAGTAAACGCAGCCGTTCGCTTGTATCTCGTATGGTAAGCGCATGCTCACTGATTCAGTCTGTTGGTTTTGAAATGTGATTGGGTCTCCTCAAGCATTGTTCGCACAAAATCGAGAAAGCTGAAACGATTTAAATTCGCGAGTCGAGTGGACAATGCTGTTTAGGCTGAAATCTTGTCGTTGGTTTCGAGTTTGTCACGTGATTACGATACTGTTACGCGCTTGTTTTATAACCATGAACGTGTGAATGTACAGTGACACTACTTAGTGACCAAAATGACACGAATCTCTCTCACTTGCTACTTTTCCTTATCTCACTAACCGTGACTTCCTGTAATTCAAATATCTGGTTATGCTAATGACGATGATCGATGAAGATGTCATGTGATCAGCATGGGAGTGGTCACCTCGGTGGACAGTGCCCCAGGGCTGGACGAAACTTTTGTTTGAGGGCCGGATGTGGCATACAATATTTAGTTTGGTTTATTTGTGCTCCTTTGCACAAAGCTATATCGGCGAGATATGACGCAGAACGTTTGATCCATTGACGACCAAATCTAGTACATGTAGGCTAATCCTACTATTTGACTTTATGACGGACTTATTCAAAGGTACACCACTATCTTGGGCGTCTTATTTTTTTTAATGAAGCTTGTATAAGCTGTTGGGCGGAGAAAGCAGGGGTTATACCTGTGGTAGATTGTGGTGAAGTCCCCAACAAGAAATTGCACTATCTTTTAGTCAGCTTAACAAAATTGCGGATAGCCCGAGTGTGTAGTAAAACGCGATGCAAAAAAAAAAAAACAGTTATTTTTGTTTGAAGCAAGAGCCTTAATATATGGCTATGCCGAGTATGTCTGACGAGTGACTGACAGCGTTATCTTAGCAATTTTTTTTTAAAGCAAGATTCTTAAAATAACGGGTCATGACGAACGTATCTAACTAGTAAAGCCAGGTCTAAAATCACAATGACCCACCACGTTTATGCCAGAGAGTGGTTTTCCCACGGAACAAGACAAGACGTGGAACCTCGAACCGCGACTTCTCATCCTTGCGAGGTAACTTGAGCCGGCAAAGCCACGATATAACCTTGACATTCTTACCAGAAGATTGCGATAGAGTAGGGACATGGACGTGTGCGTACTGAAATACAGTAATGGCACGAGTATCGACACCCCATATCTTCCTCCCTATCCCAAGAAACCTGGGGTTCGATCTCCGACGAAAACAGGAAATTTTTCACTGTGAATTTGGGTCTGTTTCCATTCGCCAAGTAGGAAATTAATGGCTTTGGCAGCTGGTTGCTTTGTTTCAACTAGAAAACCAGGATCAAGATAGAACAGACTAACCCGCTTCAGTGGCCGCATGGTCTAAGGGCGCTACTTTCGCAATTGACTATACTGCTGATGACTGGGAGATCAGGGTTAGAATCTGGATCGGTTGTTTCAGGGTGGTTTTATATAATTGATTTTTTCCACTTTTCCTTCACAAAATGCGAGTACACTTCCCTTAAAATCAACCTTCCTAATCCCTAACACATTAGTGCAATTAGTACAAAAGCGTAAAACCCGAACGGGTAGTAAGACGTAGTACTAAGAAAAAATAATTAAAAAAGGACACACTATAAAAAAAATTCGACCCCCTTTCCCCAATCCCCGTGCTCCACGTCTTGCTATACCCTGAATTTAGTTGTAAGAACAATAGAGAAAATCAAAACATATTTCTTTGCGGCAACATTGATAACATTTTCTTATATTATTTGTGTTATTTGATAGGTATTGATAATATCTATCAAAATTAACAGCTACAGATGACATGCCTTTATGTATGAGTATTAACATTGTTTTAGTAATTTTGGTAACTAACTTCTACTGTTCTTCCTAGCAAAATCATACCATACCAGACCGCGTACCCGCATTTTCGTTGAGGGAGAATGGGGTAAGATTTGAAAGAGAAAAAAAAACACCTCATTACAAACGGTTGGGTTTCGTACCCCAGCCACTACAACACCGATAAACCAGACAAGACAAGACTGACGCCTTTGTATACGTGCCTAGTGGTGCAGGCTAGCGTTTAGTTAAATAGCCCTACCTGTCATTATAGCCACTAATTGTGTTAGTTTTAAATAATACAAAAATTATTAATAATACTTTGAAACTTAATTTTTTAGGCTCGTATAGCCTAAAATCAATATTTAAAACATGGGTTCATCATTTATCAGGATTATGATATCGTTTTTTCTGTTAACATTGAGAATATTTTAATTTATTATTGGTATTGTTTTATTGATATTAATTTGAGAATCCCTTTATGGGAATTATCTTAGTAACTTTTATAATTATCAAAAAAAGTTCCTTTCAATCTTAATCGGTAGGTAGATAAATTTCAGTAATTAAATAATATTATTTGTCTCGCTGTCGTAACCATAGTTCAAAGTCTGAACGTATCCTATAAAATAAATGTCTGCACATGACTAAACCAGTTACAGTAGCCCCATGGCATCTTTGGTGCTGACTGACAGCTCACAACTGACTTATGACGGCTTTGAAAAGTTACCAGAACAAATCATGTATCCCTACGCCGAACCATATGATCTGCAAAAACATGTGTTTAGCAGCTGTCACTTTTGACAGTCAAAATCTAGGTATATACCTAAATGTTGACTGTCAGAATTCAGCGGTGAGCTGTCAGTTAGCACCAAAGAAGCCATGGGGCTACTGTAGTCTGTATGTGCCAGCTATTGGTTGGTTCTGTAACGAGTATCTCAAGTGAGCAGAGAGCTCCTCAGTGCTGGTCCGAAGACAAGCACATTGCTGACGTAGAGACCAGGGTGGTGGGATTAGAAACCTAGACGTGTCGTGGAGTGTTGCCATAGTCAGCAGAATTTGTCGACACTGTACCTGTGAATGTTTTGTACACTCAATAGAACATGGCAGGGCGGTGGGATTATAACTTGTTGCCATGGTCAGCAGAGTTAGTTGAAACTGTACCTATGAATGTTTCCAGCACTAACTAGAACAAAAAACATTAAATGTCCAGATATCAACGAGGATTCGTTGAAATGCGAGGATTTGCCAAGCATTGGTTTAGAAAGAGTTTGGAAAATAATTCATGGTAAAGAACCTCCCAATCGCATCAGGCCAAGATTAAGCCATAACCTTTCGTGTCAAGTAACTACACCTTTACGTATGAGTCAGAAACTTAAACCCTTACGCTAAACCCTCTCGACGTCAAAATTAATAATCGTATGTAATAAATAAAATTGTAAGATTTCATATGAATGACATCGACTTTATAAAAGTCGTACAAAGATTGGAAGAGGGGTGTGTTTCCTAAATGGCTTTCCAATATCTTCCACGCAAATGCGGGTACACATCCTCTTAATTTAACCTTCCTCAAACCTAATACATTAACGTAATTTGTAAATATACGTAAAGACCTATCGGGTAGTTAAGATGTGGTGAACTGGGGTACAGGGTTCAATTCTCGGTCCCGGCACAGATTTATCTGATTGCCAAACCCTTCCTTCACCTCTGACAAGACATGTATTAATCATAACTTGTAAACGTGGGGAATGCCAGGCCTCCACCGTGGTTCGGATCCACGTTAAACTGTAGGTCCTCTATTTCATCTCACAATCACCCTACCACTACACATTAGCGTAAGTGCATACAACCCGAACGGGTAGTAAGATGTGGTGCTAACAACAATAATAATATGTGGTGGAAAAAAACAATAATGAGGGAGCAATGACGTCACAGCTACAATGATGCACGACTTGACAACGAGGTGTCCCGAGGACCTTGGTTCAGTAGTTGAGATGAGTCGTGGAAGCGTTAGTGGAAACCCCCCCCCCCCTCACCCCCTGCTGCCCTAAGGCGACCGGTCGGCAGCCGAAGAGCATATTTATCTTGAGGACACATCGCTAGAAGACAACCGTGGGATCGACACAAGAATCATTCTTCCAACAAATGTGTTGGACCCGACGAACCTTATAAGGTGTTGCCGGATAAAGACCGCTGAAACGACGTCAACAAGACACCAACCAGGCATCTAAATGTATTATTCCGTGATCAAGAACGCTATGACGTCATTTTAGGGGGGATCATTAAGGAAATAGTAAAAACTATCAAATATACCTTTGATTTATCAACCCCCCCCCCCTCCTCCATACATGCCTCGAAATCTTAGAAACCATTTGGGTTATGTAAGCATATGTGCTAATTACGTTAATGGACAAACGACGAGGAAGGTTGAACTTAGAGGATTATACACGTATTTTTGTGGAGGGAGAACAGAAAACCATTTAGGAAAAATCACCCTCAGTATACTCGACCGAGATTCGAACCACAATCTCCCCGTCATCGGTAGTCCAGTCTATCGTGAGAGTGACGCCTTAGAGTTAGACCATTCGACAACCGAAGCTGGTAAACCAAACTAAAATCGATTGAATCTTTTTTAAGTCCATCACTAAAAAATGTTTAACTTAATTTGAAAGCATTTATTTATCTACACTGGTGGGATGAATACACAAGCATCGTATTGTCTGATATATCGATGATGGGAAGGTCGGGTTTAAATCTCGCCTGGGTGTATCGAGCTATTCCCCGTCCCCCCAATGTCTTTTCGATTTATTTTTTCTTCCTCCAAGCAAATTCAGGTACATTTTATTTGAATTATACCTTACTCAGCCTCATCTCATTTAAGTAGCTATGCGAATAGTTTGAAAGGGTAGTAAATCGCAATACACCAAATTATTTAAATACAATTCCTAAATTTAACTTTGATTTTAACAGAAACAAGTGAATTGAAGCTTCAAAAATTATTTGAACTTAAAAGTTTCATGATAATTAAAAAAAAATGTAGAATAGAAATATTTCGAACGAACGATACAGCAAAAATACCATGAAACAAATTAAAATCCTGTCGAAGTAAGTCATGCGGTGTACAAAGAGACGGAGGAAATTAAGATATTATCGTGTGTACTATTAATAACGCCGCCATCACATGTCTCTCACGAAACAGAACGTGTGGAAACGAAATAGGAAAATGTATTATACCATTTCAGAGCTTGCGAGGTATCGGGTGTGGATGTGGTCTGTTCGTTTCATTTGGTATGGGCCGTTTGTACGATATGTCGAGTTAACCTCGTCTGAATCAGATTTAAAAAAAAAACACTCGAATTTAATGTGGGATGGAAGAAGATACGAGAAAAAAGTCAGTGTTCTCGCATTTTTTATGGCAAAACATTTTGTTGGCCAAAATAATCAAATATTGGTCCAATACAAACATATAATTTAATTTTCTTCTCATGGTGACCTCAACATTTCTTGAATATCTGGCAAGGATGTCTTGAAATTTAATGACAACTTTTAATCTTTATTTAAAAAGTTTCTCATCTAATACCGCTATGCTCATGATGAATATTCAAGAACTGTTGTTGATATCAACATGTGAAGGAAGTTAAAAATTTGAGTTTCTACTGGAGCAGTATTTTACTTATTTTAGAAAAAAAAAATTGCCAAAAAACCTACAAAAACACTGGCCTTATCTCGTGACCCTATCCCACCTTTACGTGAGGGATTTGTGACGAATCGGATGCTAGAGAAGAGACGAGCTTAGGCTGTCTTGTACAGAGGGGTAAACTCTTCAACCAACCCCCGACTCCTGCCCTTAAATACCATTCATCAGACACTATGGTGATACGTTATATTAAGAAGGACTTTTTAAAAATAAATATATATATTTTTGTGGTCAATATTGATAAGATTTAACTATATTACTTGTTTTTCCATAGGTATTAAGAATAGCTATCAAAAGTTACAGCTACAGATAACACGACTTGACGTATGAATATATAAAAGTAGGTCTGTACAGGACTAAGCTCATAATTGGTATGGTTTATTCTCCACGCATTGTAATCACAATAATGTAAGGATGAGGAAGGTAGAGTTTTAAAAGAAAGCTACCAGCATTTACATGGAGATTGAAAAAGATCGAGAAAAATGTGTGTGAAAAAAAAATCATTCCTTATACACTATTACACTAATATTTGAATCTCGACCTCCCGGTCAGTGGCAGATTAGAAAGGTTGAGCTTAACATTCAAAATGTTTACCCCAATGGGGGTAGCTTGACGTTCATTACAGACCTGGAAGGTAAAATCAACAGGATAAAACCTCAAGATAGAAATTAATGAGTGAGATAATATATATATATATATATATATATAATATATATATAATATTATTATATATAATATATTATAAAGTGAAAAAAAATTGATTTTACCATGCGCGTGTGTGTGTGTGTGTGTGTGGACGTGGAAAGTTTGATAAGGTAGGATAAATTCTTAAAATTTACTAGCGTTAAGATAAAAAAAAAAGCTCAAACTTGCCGGTTTTTGACAGTTGATACTTCTACCAGATACTTATGAAAATATTTATTTTTTGGGGATCTTATTTTGTATGTCCTGGCCTGACCTGACCTAATCTGGATCGCTCTAAATTATGTAAGAAAAATCTGTGGTAAAATTCCATACATGTATTGGAAGTAATTAACCCATACAAGTATTGAAGTTTTCCCATACACAGTCATGGGAAAAGTGCCACACGTCGGTAGTAATTTTCATGTACTGGGTCAGTATTTTTCCCATGTTTGGATATGGAAAAAATACAATTTCTCCTTTATGTTGATTGTATTTTTCTTATACTCCGTTGGTATTTTTCCCATACCTGTGTATGGAAAAATTAATATTTGACCGCCATTAAGATTGTGATTTTTATATACTTGATTGGTATTTTTCCCATACCATACAAATAATACTTATTTAGGCACTTTAAAATCTTTTTACATATAAGTGCACATAAGGAGCACATCACATAAGATCACTTTAAAAAATTCAGACAACATCAAAAAGACTTTAAAGCCCTTTAAATAAATAAATGCACTAGGGTAAAAGTGCGCTACTATTCAGACACAGCCTATATTTTAAGTTAATAAAATAGTTTGGTAGGATACCTAATCATTTTCGATATTACAAATGATACACCTATTTTACTAAGCTTTATTCACATGTAGGAAAATGATGGCTCAATCTCTATACAAGATGAAAACAATTTGAATCACAAAATAAACAACTGCCACGTTGGTGTTTTGTTCTTATTACAAAGTTAGGTTAAACAAGCGAAATTCCTCCATTTTTCACATCATGAATTATATTATAAATAATTAACTTGTTCTTCACTAACTGGTGAGAAAATACAGCAGCAAATATACTCCTTTAACAAAAAAAATAATTATTCGATAACTTTTTATTTACACTATGTTCTTCTCTAAACAAATATGGCGAACTTCTTCTGAACTTGAAGACAAACGCGTCTCTCTCTCTCTCTTTCTATTATAGCACATGCGCACGGAGCTACGAATTGGTGTTTCCCATTCAAGTTGAAATTTTCCCATATAAATGTATGGATACTTTTGGGTGCATTGGAAATGTTCGATAGACATACGGGAAAATTCCGATGTCCGTATGGTATATTAAAAAGTATGGGAGAAATACAATATTGTTGTATGGAAAATTTATGATTATTTCTTACAATGGCTATCAAGATTAATACATGCAAATTGAAAATACACAAAACAGAAAATTAAATGTATTTGTGTTTTTATGTATAAATTCTAGTGCCCATACAATGGATACAGAATAAATGTTATAAGAAATGTTTCATAAATTCAAAATCATCACGATTGTACCTACTTATCGATATTATCTCGTTTAAAACGGGACTCTATAAGTGAACAGATCACTCGGTACAATGGCGTGTTCGCTACGTATGCCTTTCTTCAATAAAAAACTTGATCTAGGCGAGATGTAATCACTATCAAAGTAAGAAGCTATAATTACGTCTGAAGTTGATTTAGTGGCTCACAAAACTATTAATATTGGTGAGTGCTCTCATGTCTTGGAGGAAGCTTTCATAAATTGTAATCAAGCGCTAGCACACAAATGATATAATTGTGAATCACGATAAATTGTGAAAATTATTAACTAAACTCCCAACATCTTGGATCATTCGTTAGCGCATCTGCCTATTGAGCTAAGGCTCCCGACCTTTAAAAAAAGTCGACAGTGATAAATTATTGACTAGGATAACCAAACGTCCTTCTTTTCCTGGAAATGTCCTACATTTCAACCCTAAAGCCTCAGTCCGGTGCCGGGGGGGGGGGGGGGGGGGGGGGGGGGACTTTTCAAAATTTCCAAAAGTCTTAGATTTGGAAAAAAAAAGTAATTTGGTGCTATTTGCTATACAAGTTATCTCGAATTTAGAAATTCTGCTCTAAGATGACATTTCAGTTATCAACAGCGGTCTTAGTGCGTTTTCGTCGGAAAACTCGCTACTAAGAGTTAATGTAATACAGTTTGTGATCTGTATTGGATATGTGTATGACGTCAACAAACCAATTCAGCAAGCATCCTCCTAATTTATAAGTTCATCTGAAAAATATTCTTGAACATAAAATAAGATTTGCAATATGATTTTCTATATATTTTAATTAAATTAAGAGTTTGTTTGTCTGTCATGGGCATTGCGCGATATCTACCACATGCAGAGATTTGAAATTTTAAAATTAGTAGCCACTTGTGCACAATCATGTGCACCTCGAAGCTGGAATTTTAAAATTACTATCTTTTTTTTATTATTATTATTATTAAAAACTGGACTGGAAGAAAGAAAATGAAGAGCTTTATTTTATGTATGTTTGAAGCAAATACACGCGTTGCTCAGGGTAACCACGGAATTATTTGCGTGGTAACCCTGGGCAACGCGAGGTCCTTCTACTAGTAATCGATAAAATAGATAAAGTGAATTTGTACAAGTACATTTTTGAACTTTTATTTTGTAACGTCCTACATTTTTTCTTGAATGTCCTATATTTTAGGAGTCCTTTGTCATCCTTTGGAACAAAGGCACTCTGTATAGTAGAGGAGTGGACATTGTGTCTATTCTAAAATAAAGCTAGTTCTTGTACTGTAAATATCCACAATAAAAAAATAAAATGGAGCAAAACATTGGAGCATGATATATAATATGAAATAATTAAGTTCTTAACTAGGGGTATCCATACCCCTTGTAGATATGGGGAAACAATAATATGAGGATGATACTTGATCGCTCAACAGTTTTAAAACACGTTTTTACTTTTTTTTTTAAGCAACATGTCTTACACCTGTTTGGGTTAGGATTACACGCATATGTAACTACAAGAGTGGGATATATGGAAAAGGACAGTTGGATTTAGAGGAAGTGCACCCACATTTGCATGGAGGAAGAATAGAAAACCATTTTGAAAAACTTCCCTACACCCGACAGAGATTAGAGCCATGATCTCCCTATGATCGGTAGGTTAGTTTACTGTGAGAGTAACGTCTTAGACCATGCGGCCATCAAAGAGGGTGGTTTATAAATATTGAATATAAAAATATGTTATATTAAAATAAGCTATCACCGTTTTCAGGAAGGATTACGCATATTTGTGATTTGCTTTTTTTATATAAATAAATATAATCAAATTCTTATAATTTTCTTTAATATGTTCTGTTTTTAGTTATCCATATGTGATGTGAAACCAAGGCACTGACATATTTTACGTCATACTGATACCTAATAGGACCGGTGATGTTGTTTGATTTTGACAATATGCCTACATATTGACCCCTCAATTGGGGGGTATGTAATTTTAAAACGGTTAAGAGCCCCTGAAATAATGGTATTGAATTAAATCTAAAATAGATCCTATATTTATAAATACTGTATATGTTGAAATGTTTACAAAAAAACTGTTTTCTTTCCATAAATAGAAAAAAATAAAAACAAATATTTAAGGATTCTTGTTTTTTGTTGCTTCTTTTAACAGCTCGTACAAAAAAAAACCACATTGAAATAAACACACCGATACACAAATATGTGTGTGATAACATAAATATTATATTTGTACATTCAGATTCAGAGAGGAATAAGCTTTTTTTTTAGACAATCACATAAGTTACTAAAACAATTCTCATTAATTAATACGTCAAGTCACGTGAGCTTCAACTGTAACTGTTTGTAGATAGTATCTATCATTTATAAAATACCCCTAATAATAAAGTAGAATGTTATCAATTTTGACGGCATAAAAATATGTTTGTAATTTCAAAAAGGTTCTTCCTAATAAAATCATACTGTGTATATGAAAACTTTTAACATTAAAGATAAATTATTGATGCCCCAATCTTGTTTTTTTTTTAACGAAGACAAATTTTAAGTGTCCTTTACATTCTTAAGTACGTGATGATGGATCTAAAAGCCAAGCGAAGCTTATGTTTATAATATTTTGTTAGTAGAAATACAAATCGTTACTCAAGTACGTGACCATCATCATCAACATGTGTTTAGTAGCAAAAAAAAATGTGTGTGGGACAAGGTATATCAGGTGTATTTTAAAGAATTCACAGCAGGTAGTAGAATAAATTGTAAACTGTAACTTATACTTACAAACTTGAAATAACTTTTTTTTTGTTTCATTGTAGCCCCTGACAAACATTAAATTAGTATTATAATAGTCAAGACTTTTGAATTTATCATGAAAGCCTTATATCATTTTTAATAGAGATATTTAACTTATTATTTTAATATGCAAACACATTATGATCATTATCACTTCGATTCAGTGGTGTACTTCAAAATAAATTTTAATATCAATAAACTATTAATAGCTATTTTAACTAAGGGCATTTTTTTTTACCAAACCCTTCCTTCACCTCGGACAAGACGTGTATTAATCACAACTTGTGGATGTGTGGAATGCCAGGCTTCCACCATGGTTCGGATTCCACGTTAAACTGCAGATCCTCCATTTCATCTCACAATCACCATACCATTCATTACACATTAGCGTAAGTGCGTGTAACCCGAACGGGGAGTAAGACGCGGTGTTAATAATAATAATAACTAAGGGCATTTAATGTGCCCTTTCTGGACTGAAATATTTTATCAGCGGACGATTTACGGACTAACATCTTACTAAAACCAATGACCCTCATCGGTGGCTTTGCGGTCTTACGAGTCACTCTCCTGATCGACTAGACCGCAAATGTTGTGGAGATCGCAATTCGTATCCAAATCAAGTATAATGACGATGGTTCTTCCTTCACGCAGATGTGGATACATTTTCTGAAAGTCTATACCTTTCTAATTCTTAGTCCATTAGTGATTTTTATCGACATCGGTCAACCTCGATGGTCTTTGGGTAAAGTGCTCAAGTTAGGATCCGATAATCGTGGGTTCAAACCCAGATAGGGGCGACGGATTTTTCTTAAGAGATAAAAATGTGTTGCAAAACTTCCTTCAGAGGGAAAATGATTATTTTTTAGCACAGCATCTTACTAGCTGTTTGGATTATACGCATATGTAAGTCTACTACTAACCACGCTGATGTGTTAGGGATAAGTAAGATTGATTTTAGGAGAAATGTACCTACATTTGCTTGGAGGAAGAGTGGAAAACAAATTATGTAAAAAAACTACTGGAATTCGAACCAAAATCTACCGTTCATCGGCCCAACAGTCTCTTATGAGTTAAGAGACGCCTTAGACCATTCGACCACCGAAGCGTGAGGAGATTCCACTCGAGAAAATGGAGGGAGATGGCTTGGTCCGACTGGTCCAGGAAAGATGATAAACCACTGCAGCATCTCTATCTCTCTCTCTCGTTCAGGAATGAGAAAGCATTAATACACCTTCAAAACTGGTAGAGAAGGGGGGTGGGGGGGTTAAGAGTAAGTAAGGTGAGAGAAGGGCCACCTGCACCACTCAACAGTCCCATAAAAATTAAAGCGAATGTAATCTTATACTCACTGAAACTCACGGTTTTAAGGATTAAATAAATTAACTCCTTCCCAAGGTCATGGGATCCAATTTTGGTCTTAGAAATAAACGTTGTCATTGCGTTTATGTGAAGTTACCACCACCAACACCACTACCTTCTGACCGGGGTTTACGAAAAAGAGCGTCAAGTCGACAAACGAACAAATCCTTCTATGCGTTTTTTATTATATATATTATATATATATATATATTATATATAATATAAAACGCATAGAAGGATTTGTTATATATATATATATATATAAAGTTTATCGGTCACTTTCACTTTGTTGTTGTTGTTGAAGCGGACGCCTAAACTCTTGGTCCCTACTTCAATAAAAAAAAACGCCTTAGGTTGGTAGTGTAGGGAACGCAAGTTAAGGGCAGTGTTTTTTGCAGTTTTTATATAAAAAAAATCGTCAAAATAAATCAATTATTTCTCCAGTGAAACATAGAGTTTAGTTTTCTTCGTAGGGTGACCTCAACAGTTGTTAAATATCTGTCATGAGCATATGAGAAACTTTTTGAATTAAGAGAAAAAGTTGTCATTAAATTCTAAAACATACCTTGACAGATTTAAATACCATTATAAGATATTTTAAGTTGTCCTCTTCTGTAAAATATTTGAAAACTTAATTTCTTTAGGTGCTATATATAGTAGTCCTACAGACATTTTTGAAAACTAGATTTCTTTACAAGCTATATGAAGCGATTATTCTCCAGATTTTTTTAAAATTTGAATATCTTTATGAGCTATTTAGAGCTATCTTTGTCTGGAATTATTTGAAAAATTAGAAGTCTATTAAATATAATCTATTTAAAGTGCTCTTCTCCCGAAAATATTTTGATAATTGGATGCTTTTAGAAGCTATTTAGAGTGTTCTTCACCAAAGATTTTTATGAAACTTACACATCCAGAAAATATATTTTGAGTGGGCACCTTACAGCAAATTTTGTATAATTGGATGTGCTCAAAGGTTATTTGGAATGTTTTTTTCCCTTAAATTTTAATGATTGAATGCCTCTAGAAGCTACATTCCATTTATGGTAGGAGTGTTGATAAGTGATAGTTTGTAAAAAGCTACCAGATCTACTCTCAAGAATCCAGTCGCCAAACCATATGATCTGCAAGATAATATGTTGATTTTTTGGTCACTTTTGACAGTCAAAAATTTCACAACAACCATTTGTTTTTAGTTATGTTTTTCTTTCAACAAATTTTACAGCTTCTGCTAGCTGTCAGTTACCACTACTCTCATGAATCCAGTCGCCAAACCATATGATCTGCAAGATAATATGTTGATTTTTTGGTCACTTTTGACAGTCAAAAATTTCACAACAACCATTTGTTTTTAGTTATGTTTTTCTTTCAACAAATTTTACAGCTTCTGCTAGCTGTCAGTTACCACTATCTCATTGCGAGTGGCATCCATTTGGAATTTGACTCGACAAATTGTTTCAGCTTAGAGGAGGGACACCATTCCTCCCCTCTGTTATGCCACCACTGCTAGACTTAGATTTGTACATATTTAAAAAAAATCTTTGATCAGTCTTATAAAACAAAACAAAAAATGTGTGTAAATTTTTTAGCACCATGTCTTACTAACCGTCCGGGCTATACGCCTATGTACTAATTGTACTGATGAGTTAGAGATTATGAAAGATTCATTTAGAGGAAAAGCACCCGTATTTGTGTGGAGGAAGAGTGGAAAACCATTTAGGAAAACCCACTCTCAATGCACCCTACCGGGATCGAACTCCGGTCTCCCCGTCTTGGAAAGACTAGTCCAACACGAGATTAGCGCCTTGAACCACGCTGCCACTGAAGTGGGTGTGCGAATATTAATCTGTAATTGAACGTTGAAATGTTGCGCACATAATGAAATACTTAAATTTAAATTTAGCTCGGTTCACTATCCGACTTTCTTCACGCTCAAAATGTAATTTAGGTACAACATGATAGGCTCCGATACCATGTTACCATTAGTCCCCCTCCTCATGGTGGCCCCTCAGTACATCCAACAGGGACTCGAACCCCTAATCTCCACGCCATTGGCAATCCAGTTTATTGCGAGAGTTACGCCTTAGACCATTTGTCCACCGAGGCGGGATTCCCAACTGTGATAAGCAATGCTAAAAAATATATAGTCAATGCCAGAACGTAATTTTAAAATTTAATTGTGAAGTAATTAAGCTCCTATCGCGTACCACAACCGAGATGTCATCTTAAATCAAGCTCTACGGGGGGAGCTAAGAGAACTGGTAAATCTGGTTTCAAGTCTCGGGGTGCTTAATTTTTTTTCTTCTTTTTTATTCTTGTCATCCACGTTTTTATTCCCTAAGTCATTACCTTGCTCTGCTGAAGTTTTCATAAGAACTCCCATAGGAATGTATTTTTTTTAGGTGGATTTGTATAATAAAACTTGTATTAACTGTTGGTGGAAGAGAGTGGTATTTTGAACATTTCATAAAACTATTTCTAGAATTCAACTTTTAAGTTTAATTTTATTCAAATATTTAGGTTCTTAGTATTTATTGAAGTCTGAGGAGGAGGGGGGAGGGAGGAATGACGAGGAATATAATTTAGATCGGCTTAGTGAATCAATTTATTTGAGAAAATTGTTATCTTTTTTAGTGAAATAAATTAATCTAAGGATTTTTATCTAACGTGAACTATATTTACATAAGTAGGGGCTTGCAAAGTTTCGAAAATTTTAAGTCAAAGGTAAAATTTATTTCGCTTCAACTTCGACACCAACAATAACCTATAAGGAATTGTAAGCAGGTGGAATGAGCAGAGTAGAGTTGCCAATAAGGAATTGTAAGCAGGTGAAATGGGCACCGTAGGGTCGCCTATAAGGAATTGTAAGCAGGTGGAATGGGTACCGTCCATTAGACTAGAAGAAATTGTAATCAGGTGTATTGGGTACCATCCATTAGACTAGAAGAAATTGTAAGCAGGTGGAATGGGCACCGTAGAGTCGCCTATAAGGAATTGTAAGCAGGTGGAATGGGTACCGTCCATTAGACTAGAAGAAATTGTAATCAGTGTATTGGTACCGTCCATTAGACTAGAAGAAATTGTAATCAGGTGGATTGGGTACCTTCGATTCGACTAGAAGGAATTGTAAGCAGGTGGAATGGAGCACCGTAGAGTTGTCTAGAAGGAACTGTAAGCAGGTGTATTTGGCACTTCATAGTAGAATATTAATTGATAGAAGTGTCCAAATCATCTTGTGAGGGAGATGTTTGTGGTAGCCTAAGGTCCAAAGCAGTGCCCAGTCAACCTACGCCCGCCCAGGACAGTTATTGTATTATTATTATTATTATTATTATTATTATTATTATTATTTTTAGCACCGCGTCTTACTACCTGTTCAGGTTATACGCACTTACGCTAATGTGTAATGGTAAGGTGATTGTGAGATGAAATGAAGGACCTACAGTTTAACGTGGAATCCGAACCACGGTGGCGACCTGGCATTCCACACATTCACAAGATGTCTTGTCAGAGGTGAAGGAAGGGTTTGGAAATCAGATAAATCTGTGCCGGGACCGAGGATTTAACCCCGGTCGCCAGCACAGAAGTCTGACACCTTACCCCTAGACCAACAGGTCACCCATCCCCCCCTCCCACCCCCCAGGACAGTTGATTTATAACGATACAGCCAACCCTAGTATCTTGAAAGTATTTACTAAATGAATACCTTGGCTTACCCAAGTAAATACTAAACATCTACATCAACACTACTATAAATAGAATCAAGGTTCCCTAAACTTGTAGTTAACTTCTCTTAGCAAAAACCTAAAAATACCTTTACTTATTCCTGAAATATTCCACCGAACAAATAAAATCTAATTTAATTGTACTGTCAGTAAGTTATTATGATTATTAGCACAAAAGGTTATGTGTTTTGTCCAATAATATCGAGATTGGGATGGATCTTAACATGCTAAGTGCCCCTAAATTCAAAAATATGGATTTCCCAATTCTGTTATGTCCTCATGTTTGTATATCTATATGCTACCTGGGACTACAGCCGAAATGGTTAGATGGATTCCGTATTAACTTATTTAGATGCTAAATGTTATATATTTATTAAATGTTATGCGGAATCATTATTTTAATTATATCTCCAAGCCAAGGGAGGTTTAATGACACATAGTTGTTTTTTTAATTCGAATTTTTGTTTTAATTTAGTATTAACTATTTTGTTCAAAAATTGAAACCTAATTGGTGTTTGTATGATTGATAGCACATTTTGCCCCATAAAGTCTAATATTTAGATTATATAAGAAATTATACACGTCTATATTCTAGAAAAAAAACCTTTAACGTGAGCTACAACATATTGAAACGATCATTAAAATTCCCATTTGTACTAAAGTATAAGGAATAGTACGAGCTATATTTTCTTTCAAAGTACACTTTTTCACACCTTCTACTATTAACATCAATTATCCACTCGTTGATGCTATATGTACTTTGAAGTTATTTTACGTGCTAAGTACAAAGATAAAAGTTTCTAAGTTCTGGGAAGATCATTTTTGTTAACATTAAGTTTTAGTATAAAATTAATTAATGCATTCAAGCCAGTTTTGTTAGCTTGAAATTTACGGCAGACAAGTCTATGAAAATATGTTAGATTTTCAGTCAGAGAAGAATTTAAATATATAACCAATATAATTAAAATAATAGCATGATGAAAATGTATGCCTTGCATGGAAAAAAAAAAGGTTAATAAAGAAAAAGAGGTAAACAAATGGCGTAGAAGGTTAAATAAAATCTTCTAATAGAGTAAATAATATTCATTTGCTACTCCGAAAATATATATTTGGTGATTTAAACCGTGTAAGCAAAGGGAATAGGTTTATATTAATAAATATATTAAAAACAATTGCCAGAACTAAATATGGTCAAGTATCTATTAAGTAATAAAATCATAATTTTAATTTTATCCCTTTTTATTACCATAAAAAAAACCTAAAACAATATACATTTAGTTTCCTTTGCAAAATAAATGGACCAAGCAAATAAATTAACAATTTTTTTTTCATCGGCGAACAACAAGTTTATAGTCTCTCTATTTCCATAATTATTTTTATTAGTATTAATTACAATTATATGGTTACCTTTCATAAATATTTGTTCATCCATTAAGACACACCGCACAGTTACTTAATTATTTTAATAGCTTTAAGAGTAAAAAAGATAATTTAGTTTAGTTAAGAATAAGCATTTAAATTAAAAAATAGCCAAAACCTCTGATGGTTTTAGATGTGAATTCTAAGAACTCAGGCTCATAACATATTACTTATTTAATCATATAAAATATGAACCTAGATCATCATTCCAAAAAGATTTTTCTTGTCTACGTAACTACTATATATTCTAATAGTAGCTCTTATTGATGCATTTCCTTAAAATACACCTTCCTCATCCTACTTTAATTAGTATAAGGTGTGGATATCTGGGCTGGAGAATATAAATAAGGGTAAAAAAAACTGTATTGACAAATTATGAGAGAAACCAACAAAATCTATTAACGAATGTCACAGATAAATGTGAAACTTTAGTGACACACTGTACTTATTTGTGACAAGAGTTGGTTCTTAAAATCTCGCCGCAGCAATAATAAAAACAATTTGTTTTCAGTCATAACAAACATTTCTGGATACAATGTTTGGATCCAAAAGGTCCTCCCCCTTTTACACCTGAAAGACTGTTTCAAGGTCAGGTATCAGAAAACCAATCAAGACTGGGAGTTTAATGGCCGAACATAAAAAAGCGCCGACGCATCCTTTTATACTTTTTATTTACACCGCGTCTTACTACCTGTTCAGGTTATACACATAGGTACTAATTACACTAATGTTTTGGAGCCAATCAGGAAAATCCACCCTCATTACACCCGACTAGGACTCGAGCCCCAATCTCATCATTGGCAGTCTTGCCCATTACGATAGTGACACCTTGGACCAGTGGTTTCCAACGTGGGGTACACGTAGCCCCATGGGTAGATGTTGAGACGTTTAGAGGTGCGCGAAAATAGGGGTGAAAAGAGCTACGTAAAATGCCAGAAGTGTGAATCAAAAGATAAGTCAAAAGTTATGAAATTAACTCAATAATACAGCGAGGGTAGGTTCGGGTTTCCTTCTAAATTTGACCCGCCTCGGTGGCGTAGTTGGCTAACGCGCTTGTCGTGTTGAGCTCGACTGCTGAGGACGGGGAGATCAAGGTTCGAATCTCGGTCGGGTGAACTGGAGGTGGTTTTTTCCTAAATGGTTTTCCAGTCTCCCTCCACGCATATGCGGGTTCCCTTCCTCTAATTCAACCTTCCCAATTCCTAATCCATTAGCGTAATTAGTACTTAAAGCGTATAACCCGAACGGGTAGTAAGACGCGGTGCTAAATATTTATTTATTTATTCTATATTTGACCTTGAGAAAATGATTTCAATTTCAAACATAAATTAATAGTTTTTTTATTATTAATAAAGTAATAAATACAATAAATGTGTCAATTTTTATTGTCACTTTTGTTTTATGAATGTAGAAAGATATGCACTCTGCATTAAGCTTATTACCACACTGTTTTTAATACCATTTTTTGACCATTTATTTTCAGTTGCAATAAATAAATCATAAATAACTACTTATGTAGTAATTAAACATTTGACTAAAAAATTAAGGGCACAATTTATGGAAATGGATTGCCAAGGGGGTACGCAAGCGAAAAAAAAAGAAGTTTGGAGCCGCTGCTTTAGACCATGCGGACACTGAAGCGTGCAGAAAACTCACTAAAAAGAGGAGTAAATAAAAATACATATGGGCTGTACAAAGCCACCACCTGTAGGGAGGAGGACATATAACCGCATTTGATGAGAAGGGAAAATTGTAGGAAGCCATTTAGGAAAGATTCCTTCAATACACCAAACTTGGATTCGAAACTCGACCCCCCCACCCTCATCAACCGGCAAACCTGGGCAGAGGAGGTTGTTTGCACATTAGTTCACGTGCCCACCACTGTGGATTAAAAAAATTAATTCAATATAAATATAAATAATCATACCAGTCTATAAATTCACAGGTGACCTGGTGGTCTAGGGGTAAGGTGTCAGACTTCTGTGCTGGCGGTTGGGGTTCAATCCTCGGTCCCGGCACAGATTTATCTGATTACCAAACCCTTCCTTCACCTCTGACAAGACATCTTGTGAATGTGGGGAATTCCAGGCCTCCACCGTGGTTCGGATTCCACGTTAAACTGTAGGTCCTTCATTTCATCTCACAATCACCCTACCATTACACATTAGCGTAAGTGCGTATAACCCGAATGGGTTATTAGCGGTGCTAATAATAATTATTATAATATAAATTCACTTTCTTTATCTTGTTCACTTAGGTTAGATAGTGACATATCTGTATCCAAACAACTAAAGGGAGGATGGAAGGGAATGCGTGTTAGGAAACCCACCCACTGGTCAACAAGAGCAACATCGAAAAAACATTTGTTCGACGAACAATACAAACAACTCGACGAATAAATTTACATTATTTTTAAATTGAAGAGTTCCCAAAGACCAAAACTTTGTTTTAATATAAGATTTTTGCTTCATGAACATCGACCAAATCCGGCTGTACAATGTGCAATGGAAACGTTGCAGGAACAAACCAATCCACACATGCGCGATTTACCCACTTTCCTTACGTTTGTGCAGTATCCTACAATCCGTCACAACCTTGTGTTTGTGTTTGGAGTATTTGGTGATTTATATAATCATAAAATAACAGACTGAAAAAGACTGTTAAATGCTAATTTATTATGTAACACAGCATCCTGTTATCTACGAGCAATCTAAAAGTATCACAATTATAGACATTTGTACCAATAGACCATACGACATCCAACTTCCTCTCACCAACCCGTAATTTTTCCATAAAGCAGCAGATGTTGCCGTCTTCATTAAATTGTTTAAGATCAAAACTTGAGTTTATTCGCAGCCCCTTCTTCGAGTAAGAGATGACGAAGGGTCGAAGTGTCTGCTGATGATATCTCACAACCTCAAACACTTTTTCGAGGTAGTTGTTTGAAACTAATTGTTTCAACTAGTGGATGAGCGATATTAATGTCTGTGTTTTTGCAATTTTTACGCAAAACAATAAAAAAATTACCTAGATTTAAACAATATTGTTGTTACATTAGAAGAGTTCAGCTTAATTTTCTTTTAACAGTTTCCATCGTGGAATTTGACCAGAGTTTTTCTCTTCATTAAAAGTTTTTTTCTTCCAAATTACCTCATGTCCATGAAAAATATTCAAGAACCTTTGAGAATACTCTTTATTATTATTATTATTATTATTATTATTATTATTAATTATTATATATTATTATTATTATTAACTAAACGTATCTACTGGAACAAAATTTTATCTTCAAATTTGTTCATTTTGATTTGATACGGAGCAATAAATGTCAAAATTATATCGTCTTTAATTTACCTTCTCTTTTTTCTTCTATGATGACATGTTTCGGTGTTATTAATAACGTTACACCATCTTCAGGTCTTATTTATGATAAATATGATACTCTGTTAAACACATTATAAGAAAATTTATGAAAATTTGGAGGTATTTAATGATCAACCCACAAGAAATCTTTACAAATAAGACTTAAAATGTTCACAAACTTTCTTATAATATGTATTAAACAGAATAACATCTTTATCATAAATAAGATCTGAAGATGATGTAACAAAGTTTTTTTGTCATAAAAATTGGAAAGATACGGTCCTTGGTTTGCGTTTCCTCTCATCCCATAATAAGTCGTTTAATTATTTAACAAATTCTACACAAGGCGATACTCGAATAAAGCACCCCGTTCACGTACGAATCCGGCTCGGCTCGGTTTCCAAATAGTACCTAAACTCGTACGTGGGTGGGGGTGTCACGAGCCGGGGTTGGCATCAGACGATCAGAATACAGCTCGGCTCGCTATTGGCTCGTACTAGTGGAGGAATCGTGCCAGGCTCTTGTATCCACAGTGTGATTTCGTCAGTCATATGAACCGTGTCGACTTTCATATTCAGATTGTTTATGAACCCTGAGTTTTTTGACAAAGCGTTTAGAAAAGTACCGTCAACTGCCGGTTCTGTGGTGAATTCATAGACAGAGGATTCTAATAGATGAAAGCGGGAAGAGGCTTGGGATTCACTCACGCCGTTATTATTATTATTATTATTATTATTAACAACACCGCGTCTTACTACCCGTTCGGGTTACATGCACTTACGCTAATGTGTAATGGTAGGACGATTGTGAGATGAAATGGAGGACCTACAGTTTAACGTGGAATCCGAACCACGGTGGAGGCCTGGCATTCCCCACATTCACAAGTTGTGATTAATGAACGTCTTGTCAAAGGTGAAGGAAGGGTTTGATAATAAGATAAATCTGTGCCGGGACCGAGGATTGAGCCCCGGACCCCAGCACAGAAGTCCGATACCTTACCCCTAGACCAACAGGTCACCCTCACGCAGTTCACACGGAGGAAATTCACTGATACTGACTTGGATGTGGTTTAAAAAAAAAACTTTTTTTTTTTTTTTTGCAGCAACCAGTTCTTAACCCAAATTCTCCTCTCTTTTTTAATCTTTAGTTCTCACGGACATGCCATATTCGTCTAAAATGATCACCGCTGCTGCAGCTTGCTTCGACCAAATCATTGTAGTTACTGAAACGTTTCGGTAAAGTTTGGAGTCCGCTCGTGCTAGTGGGAGAACGTGTGTGGTGAGATAAGACCGAGTCCGGCTCGCGGTTAAAGCTCGCCGAGCCAGACTCGTAAACGTATATTGTGCTGTGGAGGTGTTGCTCGATCAACTGTTTAAAGTTTATTTGGGGTCAAGGATTTGTGTAGGACCTAGCCTACGGTAGAATTTTAATAAGAAGAACTTTTAGAAAAGAAAAGAATTTCTTTTTTTATCGGTCAACGTTAACATTTTACTATTTGATTAGTATTATTTTATAGGTATTGATAATATCTATCAAAAGTGACAGCTATAGATAACATGGCTTGACGTATGAATACGTGAAGGTAGATCTAGTAAAGTCATAAGCTGTTAGAAAAGGTTCTCCCTATGAAAATTAGACTGTACTTAAGTTCAGCGAGAAGGTCTCTAACACAATATATGGACACGTACGTTTATTTAATTAGTCATACTTGAATTATAGAGGAGTCTCTAGTCAGAGATCATACGATAGCTAACGTGTAAGTGCCGATTAAGCTATAATTTTCTTAAGAATAATCAGAGCAGGTATTTTATGGGCTGGTCTAATAAAGCAATGCTACCTGAAATCAAATCTGGTATGCGTACACTTGGTCAGGAGCACCAGGCACCCAAACCGGGATCGGTACCAGGAACAAAGCGCCTTCGACTTGAGTGGTGGCGCAGTTAGCAAAAGGGACTTTGATCCCCAAAACAAAGCGGAACCTGGGGATACCTTGGGAAACTTTTGAAAATTGTATGCACCTAGACGATATCTTGAGTGGTATATACCACCACCACCCACTAAAGCTCGGCATAGGTTTGTAATGTACGTAAAACAATAAAACTAGATATTCAGAATGTCTTATCTAAAAAATAAAAAGTCCAAACGTAAAAAGAGTTACAATAATCATTATTCGTTAGGTGTAGATAACTATACGACATCTGCACATAAAATTGTAATAGTTACCATGATCATACGTGTAAGAGAATATTGGTTAGTACCGTTTCACAAAGTATATATATAGTTTAAATACAAGTTCATATCAAACAATCTAAAAGCATTAAGACCCATAATATAAGCAAATGAACAAACTAAAATAAAGACAGCATAGTTTACACTAAGCTTTCTCTTATTTATATCAAATCCCCTAAAACAATAGAGTGGACTAGAATTGTGTACACACCCTGTAATTCACCCTAAGCTGTATCTTCTCTCCCCAAGCTACAAACACACACACATACATACTGACCTCGTGACTCTAGAAACGTGACCACTAACACGGTTCGATGGACCTCAGCTCAACACGAAATTCCTAAACGTTTACATCAGACCCATAAAACTTAACGAAGCTTAAAGAGTAGTAACGCTTAAATGTTAGCACATGGTGTCTCAAAACTAGGATATAGCTAAGTAAATACTTGAAAAGTATTCGTGAAAAAATAAATTAATAGTACTGTAACGAATGGACGCATTCTTTTTTATTTGGCACGTCATTAAACCAAGACTGTACCAAGGAGCCAGCATATGTGGGCGTGAATATACTTAGCAACGCGTCTTACTACCCGTTCGGTGTTTACGCTTAAGCACGGAGGAGGCTACATAATGATGAGTTACATTCCCTGTACTCATCACATGACATTGTTAGGATAATCAAGTCTCGTAGATTACGGTGAACAGGACATGTAGCACGAATGGGAGAATCTAGAATAATTGTGTTCAGGGTACTGACTGGCAAACCCAATGGGAAGAGACCATTGGGAAGACTTACATGCAGTTGGGAGGATAATATTTGAATGGACCTGAAAGAGATAGGGTGTAATGAGGTGGACTGGATAAAACTAGCTCAAGATAGGGATGGGTGGCATACATTTGTAAGTGTGGCAATTAACTTTTGCGTTCTTGATACCATGTAAATAAATAAGGATCCACCATTATGAAATTTAAGATTAAAAAATAATTTCTCCAAACGAATGTTATGCATGCGGTTATATCCAGTCCCCACAATTACACTCTCTTTCAGGTCCATTCTAAGGTTATACTCCCATCTGCGTCTAGATCTTCCTAATGGTCTCTTCCCATTGGGTTCAGAATAACGCATGAAATTAAATTATAAGCGTTTTTTTAACGGAACAATATTATATATAGCTACATTAACTTCGGTTCAACAAACTTCCAATGCTGGGTAACCAGCACCGGTGTTACACGGTATAAGGCAACACGATCAGATTGCCTGTGACGAAGTCGAATTTTGAATCTTGGCTGGATGGATTTGGAAATGTGGAAGGTGATCCCAAAGTGATTTATCATTGAGATTTTCCCGTGAACTCTTGAGACTAATTCGGGATACACCTCCTATATATAGATATCATAACTCACCTCTTAAGCCCTAGTTTAAACCGTTAATAAACCTTGTGTCTAAAGGTAAAAACTAAAAGGAACTATTTGTGTTACCGCTCATAGTTGACGCCAAGTGTTAGGACTTGACTTATCTCTCGTGCAGACCAAAACAAATTACAGTGCCACAGTAAGTGTTGTTTTCCGTCGGGTGTCCGTGGACTAATGATGGCCTGTGGCTTAGATGTCACAAGAAATAAATACTGTTTAGAGTATGTACAGCAAGTAATTATTATATTTTACAGGATGTCAGGAATATACCCCTCGACTTTCCCACGGGTAACGGAACCCAAACTATCATAAAGGGTTATTCAAAAGAAAAAGAGAGAAAATGTATAGAATTGATAAAAAGTTACATCCCTACCCCCCCCCCCCCTTTTAGTATCATCGCGTCTTACTATCTGTTCCGGTTGTATGCATATAATATACTAACGGGTTAGGGAAAATTGCACCTTCACAGAAAAGAGGAGAAAATTGCGCCCTCCTATCAATCATCACACCATTAGGCGGGAAAAGTGTGCCCCACACACTGTTTTAAACACTTCAATTTACACGTTCACATCAAATGCTTACCGATACACACATTAATCTTTATTTCATTGAAAAACCTAATCTAGCCTAACCTAACCTAAACAACAGGCAAAGAAACAGGTGCGATGAATCGATGTACTTTGACCTCCTCAAGACCTCATGATGTGCGATGAGTCGATTTGAAATACCCACCCTCTTAAACAAAAGGCTGCGATGAACCGATCTACGCCAGTGAAAAGGTCGTGAGGAAAGTAAGAAAATTGTGCCCACACGACCTTGTTAAAATTATTTACATGAGAGAGATAAGGTCATGTGGGCGCAATTTTCCCACCTATTAGTGTGATGATTCATGTGAAGGCTCAGTTTTCCTTTTTTTTTTCTGGGAAGGCGCAGTTTTCCCGGGCGCAATTTTCCCCGACACTGTACTAACTACGCTAATATCTTAGGATGAAGATGGTTTTATTTAGATGAATAGGTGTACCAGCGTTTACGTGTAGGATGAATGGAAAACCATTTAAGGGAAACCACTCTCAATACACCAGACTAGGATTCGAACCCGATCTCCTCGTCATCGGTATTCTAGTCTAGTGCGCGAGTGAAGCCTTAGACCATATGGTCACCGAAGCAGGTTCGTGTTTTTCCAATCAATCCTGCAACCAACCCTTTATTTCAATAACAATTTTCAATATAAATTTAAGGCATTGTTTATGCCTTATTAATTTTAATCAGGAGGTGTTTTATCTTGTTTGAAACTTTTCGTAGCTATTCAGTGTTCTCCCCAGAAAATGTTGCCATCCTGGTGGCATTATTATGTAGTAGGTTGGGGAGGTGTAATACTTGGCAATATTCGAGAATTTGTGAAACAGTGATTTTAGCCTGACGGTCAGTAAAATAAATCGTGTGACGTGCCCGGTTCGAAAGATCCTGCTTGGAAAGAACGGTCACATTAATAACCCCCTGAGGTCATCATAATTTTTAGAATAAACTCTTTTTTGCAGGATCTGGAGATGGTAGCCCTAATAAATGATGAATACTATTTAACATGGGCTAAATAAAATAAAAGCATCATAATAACAAGATGTTTCCGGTTTTATAAGAATTAGGTTGAACATAATCACGTTTTAGTAATAAATTTGCTTTTGATCTACTTAGCAATTTTTATTCAGACTTTTTTTTAAAGTTTATAGTTTCACTACTATTTTAAAAAATTGTCAGTTTCTACCATATGATTCCGTATGTTATGACAACAATATGTAGATTTATTGTATAACGCAGTACATACAGTGTGTAAAGCAAGTTTTATTCAACACCGTCTCCCCTCCAATTTCCCTTCATTGTATACATTTATTTATTTAAAAAGATAGAGAAAAATGTTCAAATGGTACCTTGTCTGGCCGCGCCACTATCTTACTAGTGTTATCTCTTGTTGAGATATTGAACTATGTGCTAGACTTGGTCAGGAATTCAGAGAGTAGAAGATCCTCTTTCTTAGCGGAATCTTTCTATTTAGCAGTTATTATGGTAAGAAATAAGACCTCCCATATTGGAATTTTTATCAAAATCAAGACTGAAGTCCAAATTTTGTTAGTTTTCATGGACCTTTGTCCATTTGCTTGTATCATCTATCAGTATATAAACATTCCAACGCTATAACATTACCCATAGCCGAGGGTTAGTCACAGCTCCAAATATACATATATTCCATTCACGGTAGGAATTACTCTCTGAAGGTCTTTTTTCCTACCAATATCCTACTATTTAATAGATTTATGGTAGGGAAAAAGGCCTTTCAGAAGTCAATTCCTACCGTGAACAGACATTACCCCCCATTCTCCCTGAAGGCTAGCAATTTTAGATTGATTATTTACGCTATGTTCCTATCCTCTTAAGTTACACCATAGTGGAGTTAAGCATGACAAGCTTGCTACAATCCATTTACCCTACACTATGGCCTTATATTACCCGTTTTGGTGGCCGAGTGGTCTAAGGCGTCACTCTCACAATAGACTGGACTGCCGATGACAAGGAAGATTGGGGTTTGAATCTTTGTAGGGTGTAATGAGGCCGGTTTTTCCTCAATTGTTTTCCACTCTCCCTTTAAGCAAATATGGTTAAACTTTCTTTAAATTTAACCCTATTCATCCCTAACACATTAAGCGTAATTAGTACATAATATGTGTATAGTCCGAGGGGGTAGTAAGACGTAGTGGTAAAAATAAACCACTAAAAACTAATCTTACACCATAGTGTAACCAAGAAAGGCGAGATCTCTCGCAGTGTAAAAACCCCCCTGTTTACCATGAAAGGTAACAATCATACCTTGACCAATTTCATCATGAACCTGTCTTATTAGGTACACAATATATAATATATATATATATATATATAATATATATATATATATATATATATATATATATATTTAGCATCACATATAACTACACTCTCGGGTTAGGTACAAATATTTATATAATATATTATATAATATTTAGCACCACGTCTTACTACCCGTTCGGGTTATACGCTTTAAGTACTAATTACGTTAATTGATTTAGGAATTGGGAAGGTTGAATTAAAGGAAGTGAACCCGCATTTGCATGGAGGGAGAGTAGAAAACCGTTTAGGAAAAACCACCCCCAGTTCACCCGACCGAGATTCGAACCTCGATCTCCCCGTCCTCAGCAGTCAAGCTCAACACGACAAGCGCGTTAGCCAACTACGCCACTAGGTACAAATGATTTTAGAGATTAGAAGGTATATATTTAGAGTAAGTGTACCCACATGTGCGTGGAAAGCCTCAGTACACCTAACCTAAATTCAAACCTTGGATCTTTTCGTCATCGGCAATCTAGTCTACTGGCGAGAGTAGCGCCATAAACCAAGCAGTCACCAAAGCGGGTTACACCATAGCAAGGTAAAATTGCTACCTTGTAAGGTAAACTGAGTGTACATGTTTTCTCATCAGTCAAGTTAGTAACATCACAAACACAAAAGGTAGGCCTTATACTAGCTAGCTGTGGAATATTTCCAGACACAGTTACACATCCTTAAATTTGACATAACTATTTATAAAATCCTGTGGTTTTTTTTTCAAATCTCCTCAAAATGAAACTCCATATAAGAAAACAAAACAAGCCCCGTTTAACAAAAACAGATTCGTGACATAAGGTTCGTGTTCTATCCTTGCGCTAAAGTCTCCCAATATTAACCGTGCAGACAACTTGTATCCTGCCACTCCAGTTCTTGGAGAGAAGCTGTACGCACTGCTACCAACATGACTGGAATATTAATTCAATCTCTCTACACAAGAGGATAATAATACTTGCGGCGCAGAGTTGTCTAGAAACGTCCGGCGTAACCAAACTTTAAATATGAGGTATGAGAACATATAGTCAAGGTGGCTATATTATTAATAATACAAATGTGATTTGTAAAATAAACGTGAACATGGTTTGTAATGGATTTTTAAAAGTCACTTAAAACACAAACTGGAATATTAGCCTAAATAATTGATAAATATGTATGGCACATTTTGTGTTAGGCTAGCCAGAGTTTGAAGATGCTTTTAGTGATTTATAAAAAAAAAAATGTTAGAACAGTTTAACAAAATAAAGATTATAACTTATATAAACATTAAATATTTTTTCGTGCGAGTGAGTATATTTTTGACACGGTACTTTAAAAAATAAAATAAAAAACAGTCATATCACTTAGGTTTTATTACCATAAAAAGTATTTTAATACAGATTCTGCTGAAAATAAAACATTATAATTATCAATATTAGTATACTAATATTATATATATTCCTGTGTTTAGTCTCACGGTGTGCATTTTATTCATGGCCTTTATATATATGACTTAAAAGATACAAAATGAAGGGGAATATATAAAAAAAATGGGTGTGTGTACTTATGTACGCGCGCGAGAAGTTATACTTCTTTGGCATCATTAAAAAATAGTTTTTAATTGCATGCAAATAATTAATTACAATAAAATGATAATATTTTGTATTAATTATGTTAAATAATAATATTTTAATTTATATCAATAAATAATACATACGAATAGTTAACCTCAATTATATTGGAGCACTTGAAAAAGTCTATAAGCACAATTTTTTTCACTAATATTTACGAATAGTAAATAATATTAATCAAAATATTCAATTTAAATCACTACTGAATATAATTTATTAGCACACATATAATTCGCACTTGTATGAAACTAAAACACGTGTTGTGAATGTAGAAACTAGAAACATGTGGATAAATATTATATATATGAAAACAGTGATCAGAGGCGACGAGCGTACCATAGAGAAAGGAATAACATAGTATACATTTCTCTATGAGCGTACCAACATGCGCGACTAACAGAGGTTCTATTTCTATTTTGTTGGTAGTTTTTTTTTTTTTTTTTTCGAGACTTAGTGAGCGGTTTACCTTCAACCTGTTACTTTTGTGTTACAGTGATGCGCGCGCATCTTAAAATTTCACTCTCATCATTTTTTCATAACGCGCCTAAAGAAGTATAACTTCAAAAATCGTTCTTAAGTTACTAATGAATAGAGTAGAGATCATGTGGTGCCCTGTACAAAAAAAATTAGTTGGAAATGACTACTTGGAACTACCTTAGCTTTTAATTTGAAATGTCGTATTGGAACTACCCGTAGCTTTTAGTTTTAAATGACGACTTGTACCAGTAGCTTTGACTCTTTTAAGTTGGAAATGATGACCTAGCTTAATGAACCGTGGGTTTCGTGTCCATCACGTCCCAGCACTGGTTGAATAGAGCTGAGGTAAAAGAGTCAACGAAGAGAACTCAAGTGAGAACTAGTCTTCGAGAAAAACCTACTCGGTTGTTGACAATTTGTAGCGACATTTCAGGAGATATACATCTCGTCTCTAGGCCTGAAACAAGACCACTTTGAGGGGGGGGGGGGGGCTGTTGTTTGTTACTTTTGCGGTGGGTCGTGGCTCGTTGAAGGTTTCCTTAAGATCTCTTGGACGATAAATATCGAGTTTCTTCAGGAGGTTATATACATGCGTGCATACGTTGTTGTAATGTTCTTTTTTGGTTAAAATGTGTATTTTACTTTTAGGAAGAGACTTGTTTAGGCAGCGCTGAAATGTTTTGCTGTGATTTGGTAGGTCGGTGTTCAAAACCCGATTAGATTCACAGGAGGTTTTTACACAAGGTGATGTTTCTCTACCCTTTCTCCAGAACATTATCATTACATAGCCTTTCATTTTCTAAAAAAAAAAATCACTTAAGAGATATTAGTTTTAACTTTTAGTCTCAAATGAGAGCACGTTTGCATTCATAACCAAAGGGTATAGGGTTTGATTCCCTTTAGAGCTTAAAAGGTTCCAATGGTTAAATCAGTGGTGAACCCAGAAACTTACTTTGGAAAGGGGGAAGTGGGGTATATACCATCAAGGCCATAGTCGGGATGAAATTTTGATATAAAAGTGAGTTTCGGGGATACACCTCCCTAAACGTAGGGGCCAAAGAAAATTTATGAATATTAATTTCCTCTATGTTTCAAGCTATTTTTATGATGAATTAGGGCAGCAATTATTTAACGAATGTTAAGTTTTGTAAATTGTTTCGTTTATATTAGGTAGTTATAGTAAATATCACTCAAATGTGCTGAGCACTCATAAATGAAGATTGAAGAAAATTTATAACATCTTCAAAAAAGCAGATATATTTCAAACTCTTGAATTATTTTGTGAACATTAATTTCGATCTCTATGAATTATCTATTTACATTTTTTAAATTTGTATAGGATTTTCTAAATTTCACAAAAATTAATTTTTTTTAAGATTATTTTTAAGAAGCCTTCAATTTTATGATATACTCTCAAAGGAGGTCCAAGAAAATATGAGGAATAAGGTCCGCGAGAATTATGAGATAAATATAATAGTTTTAGTTCATATTAATTTAATATTTCTACAGAAAGTTTTAAAGCGACTAGATGTATGGACGTTTAATAGCAAGGGTTCCGCCATTGTAAATTAATGGTCTAGAAGTTGGTTTTATAATTTTGGCTGAATTCACAGGAGAAGAGATCTTTAAGAGCAAACGTTCTAGTCACAAGACGAGACTTAGCGCTGCTACTATTACCATTGTGGTCAGCAATCACCATAAACAGCTCGACATGGACACGTCACAATTTTATTCTCCTGTATCTCCTCCCTTACATCTTTGTTTCTGCCTTCCACGGTTCATTATCCTTTGTTCTGCTCTTCTAACGTACTTCACAATGATTTATGTCTACTAAAGTCTACAATCTAAAAGTTTATACATCAACTAGCTGCTCTTAAAACATTTTCTTCTTGGAAGTTGACAAAAAGAAATGTGATTAAGATAAATTTTGATAACAAACATGAGAACTTCATTGCCGCAATCATTCATCTCAAGGAAAGAAAGAGATATACACAAATTATGTACATTTTTTATAAGTAGGGCTACAATTTTACTTGCGGTTTGATACAATGAACAAAAATATAAGGCTAGTTTTTGAATAAGCATTAGTTTGGAGGTTGGATGGAAAAAAACCAGAGGGAATATCACATGCGGTATCTCCCTCCCTCCAGTGCATCGAGAAAATAGATTCAAACCTTTAAATCCCAGTCACCTGCAATCCAATTTATTAAGAACCTTATATCTTGGACCTCATTACCACTTGTAATGATATTGGTTTGGATCAATCTAAAATAAATAAAAAAAAGTCATGGATGAAGGTAATTTTTCTTTGAAGAACATATATAGAGTGTCCTTTTATTATTCATTCATGAAGAAACGCGCGCTTTTCAGAAATAATGGGAAAAGGATTACACCACTAAAATATATTTTTTACGCCATTTTTCCTGTTAAAGGAACAACTACGCAGTATTTGGCAAAGGACGCCAATTCTCTATACCAATAAGAAGCTAGCCTTCACAACACCTGTCGCCAGGACTCTTTCTATTAGTTAGTTTTTACACTGTTGACGAAGGGAGAAAAGGCAAGGGGTATGTCATATATAAGCCGTTGTGCGTATGTTTAAGGCATCCCCACAGACGCACAAGTCGCACAAACAACGTCACACAAGTTGCTCACACCGCTCACACAAGTAACGCAGTCAGGGACTCACTGGCTCTCGCAGTCACAGTATAACACAGAATACAATAATTTACATTAATATCACAAGTGTGCATTGATATAAAGCATTTAATTGGAGTATGTATAAGTAATTAACAGATGTCATTTGAATAAACCGTGTGTGAATCAAGTGCCATCAATAGTTCTCTTTCTTTCATATTAATTAATTATACCGATTTAATTAGTGCTCGACCAAGGAGCAATTAACAGCTGGTTAAACGGTATCTATTCCGTACAGTGATGATAGGCGCTCGACCACGGAGCTATAGACAACCTAAGCATCATCACAGCATTATTTATCAAGGAATTAATCCATAGTGTTTCAATCGATGCCAACGGGGGGCGATTAATTCAATAGTGTTACTCACTAATCACCATTTAGATGTAACGTAGCAAACAAACTTAGAGTACAATTACTTAAGTTGGGAGGTGTAGGGAAGGTGATTTAAGGTCAGTCAAGCCACTACACCACATCCTTATCTTGAGCTAGTTATATCCAGCCCCCCCACCCTTTCAGGTCCAATCTAATGTTATCCTCCCATCTGCGTCTAGGTCTCCCCAACGGTCTTTAACACTATTAATAATAATTTATCTCTGCATTACTACAATATAATGACTCTTCATGGTAGTCGAACCAAGGTATCCAAGACGATAACAAGACTTCACATAAACCACGCCTCAACGATCATGCTCTTAAAACAAGGCCAACATAATTTTTACGTAATAGCATGAGTATGTGTATAATATTTCAAGATGTCTTCACATATGGTAGAGATATTTTGTTTACCGACTAATATTGACAACATAAAACACAACTGTCCTCATACTAAGACATTCCTCCCCGAGTGTTTCCCCCCTAAACGTTCTTTGGGTCGTATAACAAAACAAAAGTTCTTGAAAGACTCGTTTACATACGTGCGCGAGAAGTGAAAAGACATTTTTCCTCTCTGTTGACCAGAACCAAACTTGAACGTTCTATTTACCTTGTGTTCATAAATCATGTTTACCTAAGCATAAGGACCGAGGTTCAAAAAATGTTCTGGAAAAAAAAAAGCCTTAACATTTTGTATGTGAGGACGCTAATTAATGCACGTGGTAGTTCCAAGTATGTCTATAATCTAAAGGACTCAATCTTTAATAAGATTTGATAGTACTCTATTTATTAGTACACACCACAATTTATTTTACTAGATAATTTACTAACAACAAAATATCTTGTCATAGCTTCAGATCAATATTAATTACAGTCCAAATGTCATAGAAAGAGCCTCATCCAACAGCTAAAAAAAAAGTTAGAAGAAGATCTATTTTCCCGTAGTCATATGTCAGTTCATGTGATCTTCAGCTGTCACTTGTGATACATATTATCAATACCAATAAATTAACACTAATAACAAATTAAGTGTGTGTATTTTAAAAGGATCTAAAATATGAAATTTGGACTGTAGGATATTATTTGTTGATGTTAACGATAAGTATAATTCTGATAGTAAATACTTAAAAAAAAAAAAAAAACTTCGTGAACATACCTGATTAACAAGAAGACCGTTGAATATTCAGTTGTTAAAGAACTCGACCAAATAATCTTACCTGAAAATAAATAGAAACATATGATTTAGTTACTACAACGCAATTTGGATAATGATTTTAGACAAACATTACTTCAGATATAAGTACATCTGGAGAGTAAAAATAGTAAACAGTAAAAATAGGCAAACCAAATCTGTACCTGGACTTTTTTTTTGTATCCGAAAAAAATGAGTACGCAGACAAAGACGTCATTATCGCCTTGAATAATTTTCTGGTGATGAAGGGAATTGGGTTCGAAGCCCAGCCGTGTGTATTGAAATGCTTTTTTCCCCCAATAGGCTTTTTTTCCATATGGGTTTATTTTATCGAGGTTATTTCTACCTTTATAATTTCTACTTGCAATTAAAATGCGTGTAGCGTGGGCGGGTAGTAAGAGGTATTTAAAGAAATTGAATTAAAAACATATTAGTGAAGTAAAGTAAAAAAACTTAGCAAAGGATTAATCCAACTTTCGTAAAAAATCATAAAGAAAATAAATATTAAGTTTTATCATCAGCTAAAATAAGTTTTTTTTTTTCAAAAAAGATGTTTAATGGTAATTTATGTCCATCTACTAATAATTACAAATAATAAACCATTTCAAGTGAATGAAATACATTTACAACATTTAAAAAGAAGGATTCACTTTTTTTTTCAATGTAGACTATCAATTCAAATAAAACAACGAACAGTCTGGAAGAGTGGTTATTGAATGGGCTTTGTTTAAGTTATTCAACGCAAATGGACGGCATACATTATTCTGAGATGCATACCAAAGTGATTTGATGGCATCCATTATTGATTGTTCTATTGTTAATTTTTTTTTATGTCTGATCTTAGGGCTATGGAGGAGAAAAGAAAATGGGCCAAAGATAAAAATCAAAGCTTAGAAGTTTGATTTTTTTTTTTACAAACATGTAATACATCTGGGTTACTTGCACATGTAACCTACTGACAGTAGAATCTATATCACTTATGTATCTGTTATGTTAATAATTAATTTTTTTTTAATTGAAAACCAAACCATCTTATAAAGAATAAAGAAATAAAAAAACAAAAAATAATTTTCTTCCCTTCTTTTTACTTTATATTGATCCCTAGGGTAGAGAAAGTACTATGATAGTAAAAAAAAGATGGATTCGAGATTTTGATGGCTATCGACGTTTCATGGCACAGTGAACCTGAAAGTGTTTTTTTGTTTGTTTTTTTACGATGCCGCAGTATGTATGTTGTGTGATTGTACCTCGGCCTAGAGCCGGAACTATTTTCCAAATTGGGCTAAAACTTGGTATCTAAGGTTTTCATGAGGTTTTCTCTCGGGGGTTTTTGGAATTAGATTTCCAATCATAAAATTAAAGATAGTTTACTGGGGGAAAAAATAAAATACTTAGCACCGCGTCTTACTACCAGTTCGGGTTATAGCTTTAAGTACTAATTACGCTAATGGATTAGGAATTGGGAAGGTTGAATTAGAGGAAGTGAACCCGCATTTGCGTGGAGGGAGAGTGGAAAAACATTTAGAAAACACCACCCCCAGTTCACCCGACCGAGATTCGAACCTCTATCTCCCCGTCCTCAGCAGTCGAGCTCAACACGACAAGCGCGTTAGCCAACTACGCCACCGAGGCGGGTGAAAAAATAAAAACCTATTTTCTTGAACGATTTTGATTAAAATACATATTTAAGTAGGCCCTACTATTGGCGCAATTCATTTTCTCTGGAAAAATGACCTATAAAGTACTTTACATAAGCGGATATCTGCAATTTTGATAATTTCTCAACTCTTTAAGATATGAAATAACTATCATTGCAAAGTTGTGGTGTTAATAAAAAATTAAAAATAAACTTTATTTGAAATATATTTTTATAAAACCAAACTTTTTTTTACTTATTGGTCAATATAATTTTTAAATTGAGGTCTGATTAATTGATTAGGCTCTTTCGTAAACATTTTATATGTTACTTTTTGCTCAATGTTTTTTGAAACGTGTACACTAAATATAGGTATGTATCGTAAAGAAGACAAATGTAGGTTGTTAAAAAAAAGTTCAATGAATACATTTTAGTAGAGTTTTGAAAGTGATATATTTATTTTAGGGATTTTTGTTGTTGTTGCAAATACTGGTATAGACTACGACTTTATAACCCGAGGGAACAGAATAAAGATGGTCAGTTTTAAATAAATGTAAAAGAACTCACCTGCAATGGGAAAGGTACTCACGATGTAATATATATCTTAATTGAACTAATTAAAACTATTTTTATAATAACTGTATATAACCCGCTTCGGTGGCCGCATGGTCTAACGCGCTACTCTCGTGTTAGGCTGGACTACCGAAGATGGTGAGATCGGCGGGATTTGATCCCAGTTGGGTGCACTAAAGGTTGGTTTTTCAAAATGGTTTTCCACTCTACCTTCGCGCAAATGTGGTTGCAATTTCTTTATATTAAGCCTTACTAATCCCTAACTCATTAGTGTAATAAGTACATAGCGTCTAGCCTGAACAAGTAGTTAAACTCGGTGCTAAGAAGACCTCCAAATATAGGCTATATATTTATATATTTATTATTATTTTATTATTATTAGCACCACGTCTTACTACCCGTTCGGGTTGTACGCACTTACGCTAATGTGTAATGGTAGGGTGATTGTGAGATGAAATGAAGGACCTACAGTTTAACGTGGATCCGAACCACGGTGGAGGCCTGACATTCCACACATTCACAAGTTGTCTTATCAGAGGTGAAGGAAGGGTTTGGAAATCAGATAAATCTGTGTCGGGATCGAGGATTGAACCCCGGACCCCCAGCACAGAAGTTTAAACACCTTATCCCTATACCACCAGGTCATCCTATATATATAGAGGAAAAGGTGGAAGAGGAGGATAAAGAGAGATGGAGAAAGGAGGAAGGAGAGAATCTTACTCTATATTAAGCGGACAGGATAACAGAACGATGTAGGTAGATGGTTTTTCAATCTGGCTATCCATTTACAATATGGCGTCCACTAAAATGGGTTTTTCGTTAAATAGCTCATCACAGAAGATTTGAATTTATAATTCTAAGCAATAGATCGAGTACCTAGGGCGTATTTAAAATAAATACACAATGAAAGATTGACGTTTTAAACCATGTGAACAAGGTCTATGTTTTTTGGAAATTATATATTATTGAATTTACAGTGGGTTCAAGTTAAGTGGGGCACCGGTTGTTGGGGCAGCCGTTTATTTAGGACATAATTTGAAGAACAGAAACAAAACAAGTATTTAGCATGATTTTTTTAACGCTTATTTCGTCCAACTCACTGCTCAATTATTATTGGGGCAATGAAGGTCGTGATTAACAACAAACTGTAATGTAGATGCGCGCGAATACGCCCGTAACTTAGAGACTATACGGACAGCAGCCGATATATTTATTTGGAAGTCGTGTTGTAGGGTGGTTGTGTTACGTTTGTTTTGTGTCTAGGTAATATATTCTGATATAAGTTATACTTGCGTTATACTAATTGTTTACAATCAAACAAAGCACTGTATACAATTTAATTATGTAGCCTATTAGTCTTGTGGGTTAACATAGATTAAAATCTGTACCAAACAGTGCACGGATTTCTTTTTTTTAGTACATTTAAGTGATTTAAAACCCCTCTCAATAGGCCCCATTACAATGTCCCACCCACTACGGTGGCCGCGTGGTCTAACGCGCTACTCTCACAGTAGACTAGACTGCCGATGACCGGGAGATCGAGGTTCGAATATTGGTCGGGTGTAATGAGGGTGGTTTTTCCAAAATGGTTTTCCACACTCCCTCCACGTAAAATCAGGTACACTTTCTCTGAATATAACCTCTCTAATCCCAAAAAACCATTAGCGTATTTAGTACATAAGCGTATAACTCAAACGGGTAGTAAAACGCGGTGCTAAAAAAAAAGGTTAAATATTTTGGTAAAAAAAAAATTGCTATAAAAACTTCCCTATACTTCCACAAAGAGAACCTCTGGTGTTCTTACTCAGAGACTAACCTTGATATCAGTGCGCACATACACATACAAATACAAAATGGAGTTTGAATTAGCCACAGGTCTATATACCTACTGTTATTGCCAACAGACATGGTAATAATTATGCACGTCCTTCTCAGAACAATATGGCGGAACGTGCCAATAAGAGTGGATTGCCTGTGGGTAAATATAAAAGGTGTTTATTCAAGAGATGTTTAAATTATGAATCATCATCTATACACCTGACCGGCAAAAATAAAAAGAAGGAAAAAAATAGATGTGGCCATGGAGATAATATATCTTAATCTATCCTTTTAATGCAATTAAAAATGGTGACTTGAAAAGCATCGTGGGGGATAGAAGCAATCAAATCTTTACAGTTCGAGGTGGTCGCCTACCGGAGTGCTTTGTGGACGTCCAAAGAAATCTCGAGTTATTTAAGAAGTAGTTTGTAATTTTAAAAATATTGTTCACGCTTAAAATGGAGGGGAAAGCTATCAACATGTAATTGTAGAGTTAATAACCTTCTATTCTATGTTTTATGATTAAATAAATGGTAAGACACAATCAAACCAACTTTTTCATATTGTGTAATATAGCTTAGCTTCGATTTTATTTTTATTTTAGTAGACTACAAAAAAAAAAAGTTTTACTCATAAAAATATATACATCTTGTTAATCACAATATTCACTCTTTATATAGACCTATACATTTTAAACCAAATTGTTCAAGTAATATACGACAAAATACAAATTTTCAAAAATAAATTATTTGTAAACTACCGTAAAAATTATTTATTTGTAAAAAATAAAAACATATTCTTATTAATCATGAAAATCAATTAACATAATCCCATTTTGGATTCAATCTTTAAGATCAATTTCCAAAAGATTCGAGTTTTCTGTTTGTCGTAACTAAACTGACCTTAAACTAATTAATTTTAAATAAATATATTTTATTGTTGATATGTAAAATAGGCTTTCGATACCAATTTTGAACCAAATCGGTAGTCATTTCTTAAAATATTAAAATAAAAAAATTAGAGTTATCAGTAAACTACCCATAACAAAATTTTCACCCCAAAAAACAAGTATATTGCTTTATTTGTTAATGTTCATGTCAAACACTCCACATATAAACATTTTAAGCAAAAGCGTTACAGCCATTTTCAAAATAATTCAAATTAAAAAAAAATCACTTGTCAGTAAAAGACCCTTTATCGAATCCTTACCCAAAACCAAGTATACAGGGTTATTTTTCATGTCATTTAAAACCAAATCATTAGTGCCATTATTTTTTAAATATTTTAAATTTTTTTACAAAACATTAATTAGTAAACAACCCATACATGAGTTTTTACACCAAAAACAAATATGTCAAACACTCCCAAGATATACATTTGAAACCAAATTATTGGTGGATTTTTTTTTTTAATATTCCAAATTTTGAAAAATCAGTCGTCAGTAAACTACTCGTAAATAAATGTTACCCAAAAACCAGTATACTATGTTATTTGTCAAACTAAACAATCTCCAGCTATACATTTAGAACAAAATGTAGACTATTCTCAAAGTTTTTAGAATTTTCAAAAATTTCCATCAGTAAATTACCCTTCAACGAATTTTTGCCCAGAAACAAACCATACAAGAACTATCTGACTTTTAAAAAAAAAATTATATATGCATTTAAAAATAAATTGTTATAGCCATTTTCTAAATAAATAGAGTCAAAAAACTCCCTATGTATACCTGCCAAATCTAAATATCAAGTTTGAACAACAAAATCCATTTAACCATTTAGGATCCGTGGACAGAGACAAGAGAGAGAGAGAGAGGCACACAGAATTGTAAAATCCACTTTTTTTGGTTTCGTGTTCACAAAAAACCTAAAGATAGGTCTCGAGATCAATTTTTTCACGATCATAATACTTCTCTTGATATGAGAAAGTAAAAAAAAAAACAGGTTCGCGACAGAAAATGTGTACGGTATGTTTCTCTAAAAGTGGGCGGTACGCTTAGTGTGAGTTTTAACAAATTGGTTTAATGCTCTCGCCAATTGATTCTAAACGACGGGTCAAGGATTAGGTTGAGTTAATCTATCTACCTTCCTTATTTTCCGAAAGGAGGAATGGTTTAATATTCTAGTGGGTGGTCTAACAGAATAATAGCACATATTTGATTAAATCTCCATTTTATTAATTATTATTGGGTTTGTTGTATACGTGACATCATTTTAATATTTTTACAGTTATCAAAACCAGTTTAAAAACTATTTATACAAATATAAATAAAGAGTGGACAAATATTAAGGATTGTTGTATGAAAAAATATTATAATATGTTATTAACTAACTACCCGTTCTTAGCACGAGGTGTGTTTTAAAAAATTAGTGTGTGTTTATATATGTATATATATAAAACCTTTCAAAGTTGTTGTGATGAAAATACGATAAGCAGAAGCTGAGAAAAAAGGCCCAAAAGTAATGTTTTGTAGCAGCCATTTCGACACGAAAAATCGGATGTAATTTTAATCAACCTATATGTATTTACCTGACGTCAGAGGTATGCCCATTGCAAAAATTCGACACTATCATTGTAGTGGTTTTTGCGCGGAGGAATAACAGCTGATAAAAAGGCCGAAAAATAATGTTTTGTAGCCACCATCTTGAAACAAAATGTCTCGTGTAGATTTTAAACAACACATATGTTAACCGGACGGCCAAGGTGCTGTATGTCCATGAGAATTTTTAGCACAGTCGGTGTTAAGTAATGGTTATTGCGTGGAAAAGTAATAGCTGATAAAAAGGTCAAACAGTAGTGTTTTTGATCCGTCATCTTGAAACAAAATGGCGGACATACATTATATATCCTAACCGGACGTCCAAGATATGCGAAATTCAAGAACAATCGGGGTAGTGTTTTTTTGCATGAAAGTGCATCAGGATTACCTTCACCTAAGATCACATCTATTCAGAACTCCCGAATCAATCTTGCCTCACTTATTTTCGCGCCACAAGAAGACTAAGAAACGTCGACCCTTATCGAAACTCGAACTAACAATATCCTTCAAGAGATGGTCTTGGTTGTATACCACACTAGGACCAGCAAGTGTGTTCGCATATTTTTTTATATCATGTCTCGTAAAGTCAGGCTACGAGCCTTGACCGGGTGCTATGAAGTTTGGGAACCCTCAAAAATGTTTATCTTCATCATCTAACTAGATGAATATTGGTACATTTACTATAAATTCAAACGCTTGATAGTATTCCCTTGAAAAAGAAAACTAAACTGTTATTGTTGGCAGGTGTCTGACGATGTAAATAGTAAGCCAGACCTAAGTTTCGTCAGATGTTTCGTTTGAATTGAGCGCCCACATTTTCGGTAACTGCTTGTTCATTCCTTATTGTATTTTGGCATAGTAGTCAAGGTTGTATGATTCATACAACAAAAAACATTAAGAGACGACTTTCGAAATATCCACACCATCTAGAAGGTAATGGAAAGCCATAAATATGTTTAGACAATCGCAAGCATAACGCATTCTTAGGTCACAATATTTCTGAGACTGTGAGAAGCTTCAAAATTTTGATTCCTAATATATATTTTTTTTTTTATAGCGCCGCATCTTACTGCCATCAGTAAATCACCCTTTGGCAAATTTTTACCCGAAAACCAAGTATACAGGGAGGTCAAATATTCCTTAAGTAGCCAAATTAAACAAAATCGTTAGAGCAATTTTCAAAACATTTAGAATTCAAAACTCATAAGTAAACTACCTTTAATTTGAGGGCTAGGTTCAAAATTTAAAAAAAAAAATCCCGAGGTAATACCTTTCACGTTTGAAAAAACAGAGGGACAGACTGACACAATGGTTGATATATAGAATTGTAAAATCTACTTTCTTGGGTTCAGACACATATAAAACATAAAATATTCATCATAACCTCGAAGTCGAAAATTTTCCTCATTATTTAATTTTGATATGAGAAAGTAAAAATATCTAATTTACCCTAATATTTGATTCAGAATCGATTCAAGTTCATATATAAATATTCGGAATAAATAAGAAATTGGAAATTTTAATTCCACATGCTTTTATATATATATATATATATATATATATATATATATATATATATATATATATATATTGATGACAGCTGGGTATATTTTTTTCTTTTTGGAACGTCTCTTTTTCGCGAAGACCATTAATATTTCGTCAAGTGAAGGAATTAAAAGCGAGAGAGAGGGAGGGGATATAATAAAGAGACATGATTGGGCGTGACCTAATTAGTGGGATAATGGCCTCCCATCATGTGAAACTGAAAGAGATGAGCTTAAATTGAACGGCATCAGCCGATGTGTGTGTGTGTTTGTGTGTCGAGATCTTAAGGTAAGTTACCTTTTTGTCGCCCGGAGCCCGCCGCGTGTTGGGATGTAACTTTGCCAACCCCCTTCCCTCCACTTCCCCTTCATCCAGCCTCAACAGAAAACCAGATATATATTATATATATATAATAATACACGAGAGAACATTCCCACTTCTCATTTCCCGCCATTAGTATTCGCGCTGGCGGGAAATGACGGAAGGAAAAAAAAAACTCACGAAGAATCGAGTCACGAAACATTCGTGAACTTCACTCTCTTCTCTATCTGAAGAGGTTTTGTTCTTATTCTCTTGTTCTTTGGAAACTAAATTGATTGTATTTGTGCCAACGAATATATTTTTTAATTTATTTTTTACCGCACATTTTGGCTCGTTTATTTGCTCAATCAAAAATAGATCGCTCCATTTTATCTCTTTCTCCCCTTTTTCAATAGGTGATAAATTAACGGTCTGGTATATTGTTATTGTCGCATCTTTATTAATATTTGCACAGGTTATATTAAAATCATTTAGTAAAAATGGTTTTGAGTAGCCTTAATAAAACATTGCCTGCGTAGGTATTAGCTATCAGTTCGTTCAACATGAAGGTTATTAAAGATTTATTACTACCCGCTTTGCTGGCCACACGCCGGGGACGGGGAGATCGGGGATCGAAACCAGGTCGGGTGTACCGAGTCTGGGTTTTTTTCCTGATTTTTTCTTCCCTCCACGTAACTGCGGGTACACTTGTCTTCCTTTAAATTCAAAATTCCTCATCCTGAACCCATTACGTATATGCGTAAAACACTAATGGGCACTAAGACACGTTGTTAAAAAAAACTAATTCTATTATTATTATTATTATTAGCACCGCGTCTTACTACCCGTTCGGGTTATACGCACTTACGCTAATGTGTAATGGTAGGGTGATTGTGAGATGAAATGAAGGACCTACAGTTTAACGTGGAATCCGAACCACGGTGGAGGCCTGGCATTCCCCACATTCACAAGATGTCTTGTCAGAGGTGAAGGAAGGGTTTGGTAATCAGATAAATCTGTGCCGGGACCGAGGATCGAACCCCGGCCGCCAGCACAGAAGTCTGACACCTTACCCTAGACCACCAGGTCACCCAACTAATTCTAAGAGGCAAGGATATAGTGGGTAACTTATATAAAATGCACCCGCATTATCGCGGAGGACGAGAAAACTATAGTTAACTGTACCGTGTGAACAGTCCGTTCATTATTGCAGTGCTGAGTTTGATGCCCTGGACGGCGTGACCAAAGGAGTGGGCTAATTTTAATTATAATTAGTTTTGCATGCGTTAGAGACTGGTAGAGCAATTAGTAGATCATCGCGCTTGAGTAAATTCCAAATAGATCTTCTCTCATTCTTAGCAAATTGATATTATATTTCAACTTAACCTGGATTCGAATCAGAATAACATCCAAAACTGTAAACTAATATTTTACAGATTATATAAATATTTAGTAAACTATTTTTTAATTAAATTTATTTCACAGTTGTATACACTTGAAAGACCAATTTTTTTTAATATTATTTTTTTAACTAAAATAGGTTTCAAAAATTCATATTCCATGTCTTTACTTTTACTGTTTATTAACGACTTTGAGTAGCTTTACTCATATGTTTTTTTATTGTTTTTTTCCAATATCAAACACTTTTCATGGGTTGTTCTTTTTTCTCTCTCTTTCTCTCTCTTACAATTCCACAGGTTTTTATCTCATCTTTGGGGCTTTACTTTGAAGAGAAAAAAACCCTATGAATCTGTCCTTGGAAACTTATATTTTAAACGAGACAGACGAATACACTTGGACATTGTTGTTCCCCCTCCATTTGTCTTGAACGTGTATCATTCATAAGGGTCTATATTCTGTTCTTTACCACGGGAAAATGAACCTTAATAACATGATGCTTAAAAGTCAAGTTCCTATAACACGTCTCACACCTGCGTCGGCACAGGTAAATTCTTCTTATTTAAAAAAAAATGTGATTCTGATAAGGACACTAGGGTAAGAAAGGACCTCTTTGTGGCATCTCCATGTAGGAAAGAAGATAACTTAACTTTTCCTTATTTTTCTGAGAACATTGGGGGGAAAAAAACTACTTACAATCGTAAACAGTGTTGACTTGAAACTTGAAGGAATGATATATTACAATACGTCGATGGAAAGTATGAGAAATTTTCAAACTTTTTTTTTTACAGTATTGTATCGGACACAACTTTATTATCAATGGATATAAATAAGATATAAGTTGTACTGTTATAAATTATTTCGTTTATGAAGCTTACCAATAATATGTAAAATAAATTAAGGCTTTAAAATAATTCAATTTTGAGATAGGAACATTCGAATAAATAAGCTTAGTTTTCATATTAATTTTATATGCATGTAATTTAAAGGAAATAAAAAATGAAAATGTACGTTTATAATTTATTAGTTAAATAAAATAAAGCTTATAATTGAGGTTGAAATATAAGATTCACGTTTGTTTAAAAAAAATTACACTACGAACCTAAGATATTATCCTAAAATAATCTCAATTATCTGTATATAGCAAAAAAATCTATATACTCGTATTTTGTCTTCCAGACGAGAATATAAAACACACCTTTGCGTAGCTAATTGCCTTATTAATCCCAACAAACTATTTTAAGATATTAAATTCTTATTATTTTTAGGCTAGTTAAAACTACTCGCCCGCCATGAAAGTTCAGTTGAACCCTGGCCTTGTGCGTTGATTATCTACCAACTTTTATTAATTTATATCTAATATATTTAACATTAAAAAAATTATTAGTTATACTTTTTTTTTACCGATTCATTAAGTAAACCAACCAATAATACTAGTAATTAACATACTTTTACATCGTATTTATTTTCGTTGTTTCCCTTTAGCTTAAATAAATAATTCAAACCATAAAGGTTTGTTCTGTTCCTAGTACATAAAAATAAATACATTACATATAAATGTTTATTTTTTAAGTTCGTATAAGTTGATGCATTGCTTAAGGTGTAATTCTCGCAATATATTGGGTTACAAGCAACGGGGAGGTTGGGGCTCAAATCCCAGCCGGGTGTATTATTATTATTATTATTATTATTATTAGCACCGCGTCTTACTACCCATTCGGGTTATACGCCCTTACGCTAATGTGTAATGGTAGGGTGATTGTGAGATGAAATGAAGGACCTACAGTTTAACGTGGAATCCGAACCACGGTGGAGGCCTGGAATTCCTCACATTCACAAGATGTCTTGTCAGAGGTGAAGGAAGGGTTTGGTAATCAGTCCGGGTGTATTGAAATTGTTTTTTTTCCCTCAAATTATTTTTCACTCTCACTCCCTCTGTAGATTGCACCGAGATTCGAACCCCCATAACCATTCATCCGCTGAGGCGTGAGAATAAAATTTAAATACTGCCACATGATTTACATAATTTTACAAAGAAATTGTTGATTATATTTTAATAACGGATCTATATATATATAAAATCAAACCTTAAATTTTAGATTCGAAACTCAAATTAAATTCCATCGAGTACGAATCTAAGCTCTATTTAGAATTAAATTTCTTATCAATATAAAATCTTAGCTAGATTCGGATTTAGATTTGAAATTTTGGAAGTTTCGCGGGAAAGGTTAAAGATGATTATTTGTTGTGCTTCGTATTTCGTCTCTTTTACACAGAAATTCATGAATAAAGTCCGTTCACCGTAGGAATTGTTTTCTGAAAGGCCTTTTTCCCTACCAGAAATCTATTATATAGTAGAATATTGGTAGTAAAAAATACCTTTCAGAGAGTAATTCCTACCGTGAATGGAGTATATATAGGATTGGCGGAAACAACTAGACGATCTATGCGAGGAAAGTGATGGACAACGTGATGAGGTTTATCTGACGTCCGTGGAGCTCATCTGATGACATTACCTTCAAAGAATGAAAAAGTGTAGTTTCTAGTTTGCTTTTATTTAGCTAGTGAATACTTAATTTTCAATTAAAGAGTTAATTTTAAAGTTTCTAATCGTCTGATTGTTTAGACCCCATCCTGTATTTAATTGATTTGTATATTTCACGTGTACCTTAAACAAAGTGTTGGTATTAACGTTTTTAGCACAACGGTTATTTAACGGCTTTATATATGGAGGAAAGTATTAGGAAGGTAAGTTGACCCTCTGTGGCGTGTAGAGAGGATTGAAGAAAAACACCTCCTAATGCACGCCCGTCATCGGTAATCTAATCTAGTATGATATTGACGCCTTAAACTGCGTGACCAAAGGTTAGGGTAGAACTATTTATCGAAACTGGTATACAAAGCAGGATAATCACGTTTTCCATGGCAACAAGCAACCTTTTTTTTTTATACAAGTCTCAAACGAAAAAAAGATGAATGGGATTCATACTTTCAGATTTATATGGCTAGATCCTTTTAGAAAATACAAACTAATTTTTGCGGTAAACATTGATAACATTTTATTATATTATAAGTGTTATTATATATATATATATATATCAAAAGTGCCAGCTGCAGATCACATAACTTGACGTATGAAAGTATATCTAGTATATTTCCTATCCATCAGATAAGGCACTTCCAATTAAAATTGGACTGTATAGTGCCTAACCTTGGCATATCCGTGTCATGGAAACAAGTTGCCTGTTCCGCGAATATTATATTATTCTGCACAAACTGTTCAATATTTTTTAGAACATTAAAATTAGCTCAAGGGTTTAAAATACCTTCATTTGAAGACAGCGTTATGCAACTTGCACCTTAAAAGGTATATTAAAAAGGCCTAATAATAATAAAATAATAATAATAATAATAATAGGTTGACACGCTTTCTACAGTTACAATGGAGATAATTAATTTCCCACCACACTCTGGACCCCTCGGCGATTTCTTCCAACGTCTGGACGTTGATCAACGCAAGAACACTTGACCCTGTACACGATTATCTACGCTTCACATTGTTAGCCTGAATTAAACTCGAAGGGTGCCTAATGGTGGTACACTCAGACACCTAATTATGGTACAATTTGATAACTCGTGGTAGCATAGTCGGATACCTCCTAATGGTAATTTAATACCTCATTACGGTACAGTCGGATATCTCATTATGGTGCAGTCAAGATATATCATAATGTTAGTATGATACCTCACTATGGTAGTCAGACACCTCATAATGGTAGTATGATACCTCACTATGGTAATCAGACACCTAATAATGGTAGTCAGACACCTCATAATGGTAGTATGATACCTCACTATGGTAGTCAGACATCTAATAATGGTAATATGGTAGTCAGACACCTAATAATGGTAGTATGATATCTCATTATAGTAGTCAGACACCTCATAATGGTAGTATGATACCTCACTATGGTAATCAGACATCTAATAATGGTAGTGTGATAACTCATTATGGTGGTCAGACACTTCATAATAGTAGTTTGATACCCCATGGTAGTATTCAAACACTTCATCTCATGTGGTTAGCACATCTCAGTTTTTTAGACTGTAGCCACTACTTCTTTATTCAAGTAGCTCCTCATTTGTCCTCACGAAGCGAAGTTTGACTGCGTTCCAGAACCAGTGATTCAGAGAAAAATTTGGAAGCGCCGGATATCGAACCTAAGACCTCTGGATCTTTAGCCAGGAACTCTGACCATTAGATGATAGTCGTTTGAAAATAAGTAGGAAGTTCGAATTAAATTCAAAACTTTCCAATTAAGCTTAAACATAATATGAAGGGTTTATATAAGTTGATTTACATTTTAAGAAACATTGTAGCTATAGTGATTAAATTTTGGCTATTATATTATTATTATTATTATTATTATTATTATTATTATTAGCACCGCGTCTTACTACCCGTTCGGGTTATACGCACTTACGCTAATGTGTAATGGTAGGGTGATTGTGAGATGAAATGAAGGACCTACAGTTTAACGTGGAATCCGAACCACGGTGGCGGCCTGGCATTCCACTTTGGCTATAATGACTTAATTTTCAGATTAATTAGATTTTCAAATAAATCGCATCGCTAATAGAAATGTCTTGGAGCCATAATACAATAATAATTTTAAGTAAGCTCAGAGCGTTGTAGCTCACAGCGTTGTTTTCTTTGTGTGTGTGTGTGTGTGTTTATCAATCTGTTGCCACAAGTCCTAAGGGTGGTTGTAAATGTCTGAAAATAAATAATAGACCTGTCTCGTTTTTATTTTCCTTTCAAAGAAGTGAAAACACTTGTTTTTTTGATACTTAAAAATATAACTTAAGCGCAAGCAGCATTCCGGTATTAAAACTGGAGGTTAAAATAATGTATAAACACGTTAAGTTGGTAAGCATGCCTAGTGTGAACGACAGTTACTTGTTTATTGGTTGCAGTTGTCTACCTTACTCTTTAGCCCCATAAATTAATCCAAGCACAGATTTTGTTGTTTAAAAAATATAATTAAATACGACATTAATTTTTTATCTTGCGTTCACAAAAACATTCCTGCGAGTAGAAAATAGCGTTTGAATATTGTTCCGGAGCAAGATTTTACGACAAAGCAAGGTCGTATGGTGACGCGTGTGAGAGATATATATATATTCCCTGTTTTACTATACTTTCAATACTACCTCGCTGATACAAAAAAGACTATCTTTAGTGGTATAGTCTTTTTCCTATTGAGTCTTACCAACTTTTCAGGATATATGTATGTAATATGACTAGCCCCCTTCCCCGTAAAAAAATATTGTAAAGAATCCTGTAAAACAAAGCTTCAAATCATCCATCATGTCAATATAAAAACAAAACTTTTTTTTACTTTTTTTTAAATACAGTCCTACCATCACAGTATAGCTCCCTCCCTCTTTATATCCTCCCTCCTATTTTCATCTCATTCCTCTTTCCTCACCCCCCCCCCTCACCCCTTCACCAAACCCACTTCCCCTTCAACAACTTTTTTTTCCAACGACTATATAATATACTATCGACATTTTTATGAGGAATAAATTTAATTTTCAAAATAAAATGTAGCCTATGTTACTCGCTGATAATGCAGCTTTATATTGGTGAAAGAATTTTTAAAAACGGTCCAGTAGTTTTTGAGTTTATCCATTAAAAACAAAAAAACAAATCTTTCCTCTTTATAATATTAGTATAGATAATTACTCTAATTGGGTAGAAATGAGGCAGGAAGCATTTTAGAGGTAATACACTCGCATTTGCGTGGAATGAGGGTGGGAAACCATTTAGGGGAAAAAAACACCCTTAGTAGACCGCATCAGGATTCGAATCCAATCATCCCATTATCAACAGGCCAGTTTAACACCTTAGACCAGTGGTTCTTAACCTTTTATTACTCGCGACCCCCTAAATATCCTAGAATATTTTTACCAGTTCTTACTAACATATTAATCACTAAGATGTATTCTAAAATAGTGGCTTTATTTACTGAATACAACAACAAACTAATAAAAAAATAGATATTAACTTACCTAAATGTATCTAATGGGACCTCTGCTGTTGAACACTTTCCAATATTTTTTTCTATTACTGTTTCAATTGTAGTGCTTAGTGCTATTCGCATGCAGGAGTTGATAGGAGTATATTTCGCTGCTTTGTTTTAGTATTTATAATTATGGAAAATCCCTTTTCACATAAGTAGAAAAAAAAAAGGAACGCAAATCTTGAATGGCGATTATTTGTATTATCTGTGATTTCTTTTATACATGCTTCACCTCCACTCCATTATTCATGAAAATCGAGAGTCTACTATAATTACACGTTTACGATCATCGAAATATTTCTTTCAAAAACGTAAAATTGATAATTGACTAAGTAATAAGCGAATAATGCTCATGAAGTGGTAAGCTCTCTTCAAAATACCATAGAATGTATTAGAGATAGAAATATTGTTATTCTTCCCATAATCCCCAATGGCTATTTTTTAAGGCAAGCTCAACATCGCAAAAGTCAATTATTTTTTTAAATTTAGTTTAAAAGCACAACGTCTTACTACCCGTTCAGGTTATAAGCATATGATCCAATTTCACTAATGTATAATAGGGAACCCGCCTCGGTGGCGTAGTTGGCTAACACGCTAAACGTGTTGAGCTCGACTGCTGAGGACGGGGAGATCGAGGTTCGAATCTCGGTCGGGTGAACTGGGGGTGGTTTTTCCTGGATGGTTTTCCACTCTCCCTCCACGCAAATGCGGGTTCACCTCCTCTAATTCGACCTTCCTAATTCCTAATCCATTAGCGTAATTAGTAATAAAAGCGTATAACCCGAACGGGTAGTAAGACGCGGTGTTATTATTATTATTATTATATTATTATTATAAGATGGAGGAAGGTTGCATCTACAGGAATTATAATAGTATTTGCGTGGAGAGAAAGTTAAAACCCATTAAGGAAAAAACACCCTTAGCATACACGACTGGGATTCGAAGACTGATCTCCCTGTGATCGGCGGTCCAGTCTATTCGGAGAGTGACAACTTAGACCATACGGCTATTAAAGTGGATACTAAAGTAATTATATTCCATGCTAACGGTTAACGAATGTTTTGGAACAATGTCCATGCACCTATGGAGTTTTTTTTAAATAAGAGGGTAAAAAAACTCTTGGAAAGTTATCTATATATCACATCCAAAGCAAGCGCAAAAAGTCTAATGCATAGGCCTAATGAGCAGCCGTATATTTAAATTAGTTGAGGCATCAACATGACTTGCAATAGAGCCACAGGATGTAAAAATATGTTATTTACAACATGCAATTGCCTTCAGCCTAGTAAAAATAAATCAATTAATGCACGGTTATTTTACAAAATAATCTGAAGATGATCCATATACACCATAATAACCATACTCTAAGAGGATTTATATATTAATCACAGACTTGAGAAGTAGTTTAAGTGTAGAGAAATAAAATTGTATTTAAAAAAAGAGTACTACCCTAGGTTTCACAGTGTTATTTGTAGCGTTTCCTGTCTTTTACAAACAACAACATAAGTACGTCAAGTGTTAAAACGTTTGTAAATCCCTCTGGATAAAATGTAATTATACATTAAACACGTAGGGTTCACCAAAACAAGTGTCATCATTTTATATATATATATATTATTTTTTGTTGTTTTTTTTTTGCGTTCCTAAGGAACGCAATGAAAAGTATAAATCTATTGCCCGATTTTGATAGAAGAGGCTTTTTTTTAAATAAAATTTAATATATTTATTACTATCGACATATATAACATTTAGCTATATTATGAGTGTGAATTTATATATATATAATACACATCGAAAGCGATAGCTGGGATTCTCATGGCTTGACTATGAATACGTGGAAGTAAATATAATAACGTTTCGTTTCTAGTTGTCAAATAGGTCCCTTCGTAAGAAAATGGCTCTAGTGACTTTCCCAGCTGTCTGTTAGGGCCTTCATATAAAATTGAATTATAGGGCGCATATATATATATATATATAGGGTGTTAATGGACAAATGGCACATTGCTTTAAGGGAGATGGGTGGGTGGAAATAGATCAATTTGATATTAAGAACCCATGTTCGTAAGAGATCCGATAGCACGTTCACAGTAACTGTTCAAACTGTTGCCCACCATTGGACACGTATGCTGTGCAGCACGTTGTGGCGAACACCTTCAAATATGGCCGGTATGGCAACTTCAAGCCTGGGGTTGCGCACTCGTCGTCTTGTACCAATACCTGGCTTCGACACTCCGGGGCAGCCCTTAATAAAGGCTCTTTTAATAAAGAAGGTTGATTTAACACAGAACGTTACCCGGGTTCCGTCACTTAATCTGACAACACAAATGAACAGATCGAAGCAACATTTGAACAAGCTGGATAATAAATGTAATGGCCACAGTGTCTGATATCGATTCAAGGCCACCAACATCTAAAGACGGACTCAAAGCTTCTCAATAAAGTTGAGTATTGATGAGGTTACCCCCACGGCCATTGTGCTAGACTCTTGGTTGAAGACGACAGGGTTCTTTGAATACAACACTCTGCGCTAAGGTGTAACTTATGTCAGTGGTTTCAATCATTTCTGGGTTCGCGGCACATTTTCAAATAAAAGGATATTTGGCAGCACCCTTGGAACAAACACAAACTGAAAAATATATATTAAATATGGAAAATTAAAGACATTAAAAAAATTCTGAAGGTTTTTTTTTATTCAACCGGGTCTTTACTGCCCTTTCAAGTTTTATACAATCATATTAACTAGTTAAGTAGTGTGAGGGATGAAGTAGGTTAAATTTAGGGGAAGTGTGGATAGAGAATAAGAAAGAGTGGAAAACTATTAAGTAAAAACCACCCTAAGTACACCTGACCGGGATTCGAACCTTTATCTCACTAACATTGACACCATTGTCAGTCTAGCTAGTATATCACGATAGTGACGCCTTAGACTATTTACCATCGGGAAGCAAGTCATTTTATTTTTTAATTCCCTAAGATTTACCCCCTTTTGTATTTGAATTTTAAGTAGCAATGCTGACACCTTTGTTTAATGTCTACTGAACTTAAGAGTCTCGGGATCGATTCCCGGCATGGCAAAAAATAAAATAAAATGGTGGAATGTGGAATTAACCTTTCACAGTGAATAATTAACGGTCGGGGGCTGAATGTTGTGTCAGTTCTAGATTTGAGTTAGTTTATAAGTCGTGTGCTGATTTAAAAAGTATGTTCATAAAGTGCACGTTAAATAGCTCAAATAAATAACTAAACCAATGATATGATGTTTACATATTGATCAAACCTTTGAAGGGCCCGCGGTACACCGATGTGCCGAGACACGTCAAAAGATTCCAACGGCGATCTTTTTTCTTAACAACCCTATGGTTTGAGTTTTATTAGTGGAACTAAATGTGTGAAATAAAAAAATAAGTCATTTTCAAACACTTTTTAAAAATATATCCGGATCTATGAGACTGGTCTCGATAAAGGGCTTTAGATTTAGCCTTCCTCTAACAAATACAGTTTTTTTTTTTCAGGCAACAGAAAATGTTTGAAAACTTGTAATGTCCCTAATTTGACTCTAAAATATTGACTTAAGAATATTTGAAAGCATTGACAATATTATCCTCTTAATTTTATATATATTATTTTTATTTGAATTTTATATTTTATTACTTGGCGCTTAAAGCACGTCTTCTTCTAAATTATTCTATATCATAGTTACCAAACTCTAACTAGGAAATTACTAGTTATTTCTTGTTGTTAAGTTCACGCCCTGAAGTTAGGAGGCATCAGCTACTGTAACTAACTTCAGTGTGTGACGTAAAGTTGAGTCAAAATTACAATATAAAAGTATTTTAAAACTTAACTTCCTGCTCTCGAACAACCCAGAACAATATAGATCTTCAATTTTTCCGGTTCTCGGCCATTCTATATGCTTCTATACGTTTTCACGAACTAAACATTCTATTAAGTTCTATTGGACTGAGGTATATCACGAGTGATGTAATCTCAGAGCTTACTATGATGTTAGTCATTGTCTCGGACGGACGTGTGTTAGGCGCTCGTCTAGATTGTGTGCAACATGGTCATTTTTCTATACAAGTATCAATAATTATCATTGAATAAACCAATATCAAACTCTATCTGAAGTTAGTTATTTTATCATAAAAAGAGAGGCCCAATGTAGGGGAGTGATAATAACTATTTTAAATGTTATAAATGGCTTCTAAACGTGGGTCATTTATAATCAAAAATATTACGTAAGGTAGCAATTGGCGGCCCAACGTGGACCAGCTATAAGAACATTACAAATGGCGACCAACATAAGGGGCGTAACAATTGGCGTCCGACTTGGGTCATAAATGGCGTCCAAAGGTCTGGACCGTTATGAGAACGTAACAAACTATTAGCGAGTTTCCCTCTTTACCTTGAAAAAAAGTTTTGTAGTTTTCTTTCCCTCTTTTTTATTGACATGACAAGGGTTGAGTGGAGGGGGGGGGGGGTGAAGGATGAAAGGGAGTGTATGTTTAAACAGAATAAATAATTAGTTCTAGAAAACTGCAGTGGCCTGACAGCGATTAATACTTTTTCTCTGACCGAGGCGGCCACCTTAAGTTGTGTTCAGTACTGTCACTAGCCCATACTTAAAACGTATAATAACGCCAGGAAGAAAAAACTTACAATAATGTTTCAATGTAGGTGGAAGAGATCATTGGGAAATTAATGAACAGGTCTTGATTTCTTCCACGGCCGTATGGCGGCAGCACCATAGTATCCCAACCCCTGAGTGGCGCACACCTCCACAGATAATAACTAACAACAATCACGGCTTCTTGCGCGATATAAAATTGGAAAGAGTTGGGGGGAGGGGGAACAGAAGAGGGGGAGGTAAAAAAAAAGCATCCCACTACAATTTGAAAGTTTATTACACGTTCGAAAAACTACGCCTTATTTCTGAGCACGTGGGGGGGAAAAACAAAACAAGTATGTACCTAAGACTGTATTTTAAGTTCGGGTGAACCTTTTTTATTTCAACTATTGTGAAGATACTTATTTTCTCTTAACAGGTACGTATAATTTCAGATTTACGTTTGCTTGCTTGAATATGAAATTCATCTGCACCTTGACGCTTGACGCTTTTAAGTGGAATATAAAAACACTTTACCGACAGATGCGAACGTCTTAACGTTATTTAATCATTAATTTAAAACCTGTTCTAAAATAGTATATAGTTTTAGTTGTTATATCGTAAGATCTAAAATTTAAATAACACCCACCAGAGGTAGAACTCCGTACTTCATCGATGTAAAAGAAAAATAATAACCTTTGAGAGAAAGAAAAAAAGGAGCTACTTTCTAAAACAAAATTAACTCCTCAGAAAATGTCAGTTGCGCTGTTGTTACGTCACGCGACGAACACAGAGGTCAAGGCGATGACTAGAAAGGACATACCTCCACGTATTTATTATGATAATAGGAGTTCGGTAGCTTAAAAAAAACCTTACACTTATAATATTTCGTTGTGAGTCTATTATAAAATGATAGGTGACCAGGCGGTCTAAAGGTAAGGTGTTGGACTTCTGTGTTGCGGTCCGGGGTTCAACCCTCGGTTCCAGCACAGATTTAGCTGATTGCCAAACCCTTCCTTCACCTCTGACAAGACGTGTATTAATTACAACTTGTGAGTGTGAGGAATGCCAGGTCTCCACCATGGTTCGGATCCCACGTTAAATTGTAGGTCCTCCATTTTCATCTCACAATCACCCTACCATTACACATTAGCGTAAGTGCGTATAACCCGAACGGGTAGTAAGACGCGATGCTAATAAAAATAATAATATAAAATGATTACTTGTTAGTGGTGGATCTATTTTTTTTAATTTCAACTATTTATTTTGATCTCAAAACATTTTGCGTGAAAAGTCGTTAAATAATTAGCTAGTCTCCCCCTTTTATGAGTTTCATTTTATATGATCAAACTTGAAATGTAAAGTTATTTAATGCTGACATGTTGGTATCTGTCACCTCCGTTTTGGTATGAACCATATTATGAAATATCAAACCTCTTTTTTGGAATTTCTGCGGTAAACAACGCTCTTGTTTTTGCAGTTTTTATAGCAAAACTTTTTTTGGCCAAAATAAATAAAATGTTGGTCCAGTAAAAATATAGAATTTAATTTTCTTCACACGGTGACCTCAAAATTTGTTGAATATCTGTCAAAGATGTCCTGAAATTTAATGACAACTTTTTCTCTTCATTTAAAAAGTTTTTTGTCTAATGCCGCTATGCTCACAATGAATATTTAAGAGCTGTTGATATCACCATGTGAAGAAAATTAAACTCTATGTTTGAACTGAAGCGATAGTTTATTTATTTCAGCAAAAAAAAAAGTGTTGCCATAAAAACTACAAAAACATCGGTCTTTCTCGCGTACCCTTCCGTCCCACCTTAAGAAGATGGACAAGATGTCTGATTCGATTGTAGTAATTTAAACGAACAACAGTTGATAGTTGCATTTTTTCGAAGCTCAATGAGCCTGAAGATTGGTATTTTAATTTAATACGCACGTGTGGGGAAGAAACGACCTTATATCCATAAAATAATTTTGAGTGGCCTTGTATTAAGAAACGATTAATACCGTGTAGGTTTTCTATTCTAGATTTTAAAACGCGCTGTATATACTATTAAATATCTTGCAACAAGACGTATCATACTTAAATTATGAGGTGTATCATGGTAATTTGTACATCAGAAAAGAGTTTAGGGTAAGTATCAACAATCTTAATCCAGGTGTTAGCATACTTCAAAACAATCAGTGGGATAAAAATGATCCTCTCATCTACTTTAGGACACAATTTACAAGGTATTTACCAAATTACAATCACTGAACAAGTTTGATGTGTGTATGTGTGTGTTTCGTGCCTAAGAAATGTTCACACCCTACCTAAACAGGAGTATTAAATTCAGGAGGTAACGTCGAGGGCGTGGTCACCAATTCGGGAGTTTTTATTGTAAAAAAAAGGGCAAATAATAGCTTTTAAGATAATCACATAGAAAGTAGTTTTGATATATATTTTTTGTCTATTAGTGAAAGTTAATCTAAGGTTAAAATAATCACGAAAAATTGACCATTGCTTTCTTTTAAAAATTAAAATAAAAGTACTTTTATATTGATTGTTTTTTATATTCAACAAATCAAATGTGTCTGACTACCTATCAACTTTTAGCTATGGAAATAAGAACATCTGCCCAATAAATACTTTAAGTTGTACTACTATATTATATTTGCATACTGGTTACAGTATTTATCATTAATTTTGCTTGTTTATTCCCATTTTCATTACTTTTTATATTACTTGTGACCCAATAAGTTTTATGTATTAGACAAATTGGCAGGGAATTATAAGGTTAGACCACACTGGTCTAAACTATTATATTGTGTTAATCTTTAAATATCGACCTCGGTGGTCTTGGGGTAAAGTGATCGATTCAAGACCCGATAGTCGTAGGTTCAAACCCTTCCAAGGTCGATGGTTTTTCTTGCGCGATAAAAATCCATAGCACAATTTTATTTGGAGGGGAAGTAAGCCCGTAGGTCTCAATTCGATTTCGGCATGGAGAATAACCCTGGAAGACAAAATTGGTAGGCCCTTTCGCTCTCACGAACAGGGATTCAGTTTGGAAGGCGACGTTAAACTTCAGCACTTTCTGAACGCCCTTAGTACACGGGATTTCTACCAGATGGTTCAGGTAACACTAACCTACCGAATATCTGAGTGCATGCCCAGCTACGGATCGAGAGAAATCACATAAAACCAACTTTGGGGTTGTTCAGGAGAAAAAAATCATTAAATCGTTTAACATTAGCAGTTTGAATATGGTTTAATTATAATTATTAAAAATTATCGATGTGAGATAAGTGCTTTAATGTAACTAATTTGCACATGTAATCATATTACAGAGGAATGTACTTAATAATACATACTATTAATTCTATGAGCAAAGCAGAGAAAAGCAAAGTATGTATATATGTCTATGTGCAGTAGTCCCGTGGCTTCTTTGGTGCTTAGATACATACCTAAATTTTGACTGTCAGAAGTGACAGCTGCTAAACACATGTTTTTGCAGATCATAAGGTTCGGTGTAGGGATACATAATTTGGTCTGGTAACTTTTTAAAGCCGTCAGCTGTGAGCTTCGAGCTGTCAGTCAGCACCAAAGAAGCCATGGGGCTACTGTATGTATGAATTAAGGACATTAAGCCAAAGGCCCAGACAAAGCATGTGATGTTTTCCGTTTGTTTAAAACTTTTATACTTTTAAAATTTTAATATCGTTAATGAATTCTCATAATATTAGCGCTAACAAATTTATGAGGACTCTCTTTAACATATAACTTTTCTGATGCAAGGGCTCCTTCGCTCAAAACAGTCATTGGCGTAAAGGAAGAATGCAAAACCATTTAATAAAAATAAACTCTTAATACACCCGGATGGAAATCAAACCCTGACCTCCCACGTAACTTGGAAAACAGGCGTGACGAAGCTGAATACTTGGCCACGTGCCCACCAATGTGGATGTGGACGTTAAAAGTCAAAAGCTTGGCGTATGCATACAGTAAAATATCAAGGATAAGGTTAACTTTTATTTTCGAGAGAGATTCGGAAAAAAACAAGATCAAAAGATTAACACGGACAGGTCGTGCTGTATTAACAACAAATATATAGTCAGATTTTCATACGCAGGACCTTATTTGATAGCTATAAAAGTTATTAGATCTACTTTCACGTATTCATACGTCATGTAATGTGATCTGTAGATGTCACTTTTGATAATGTAATCATCAAAACTATAAGATAAACACTAGCTGCTTCGGTGGTCACATGATATAAGAGCATTTCTTTCGCAAAAGACTGTCAGTGACGGAGAGATTGGGGTTCGAATCCCAGTAGAGTGTATTGAGTGAAGTTTTTTCGCGTTCTCTCCAAGCAAATAAGGGAGCACTTTCTCTAAATTCAACCTTCCTCCTCTTTAGTTCATTAGCATACTCGTAGTAATATGCGGTGCTAAAAAAAAAGCATTATAGTAATATGTTATCTATTTTAGCTACTAAAATGTCCTTCTTATAAAAATTAGAGGGTTCATAAAAGTTGACATTACAGAAAGATTTAAAAAAAGAGTAAAAACTTGTAAAAACGTTTCATCATAAGATTCTCCAACTCAGATTACAAAACTGTGATGAAACAAAAGCTCCAACTAGTCGGAGATGAAATATTCCTAACCAACGACAACCTGTGTCTTTATTTTTGTGACATTCCCACAATCTTCAGGTGACCTTGAAGACAAAAGAGAGATTGAGAGAGAGAAGGGGTGTAGAGAGTAGACAAGAGAAACAAGGCGACTGACAATATGTAAGTGGTGTTTAAACAATCCTCCAGGACCAGAGACAAGTAGTTTGTTACTCGAGTGATAAGCTTCGTTTTCACACCTCAGTTTTATCTAGAACTACCTTGAGCACCTTCAGATGCACTTCGTGGCATTGTTGAGGGAAGGAAGACGACTACACCGGATATCGGTGCATACGAATTGCATGAAAACTAATTCGCGCTCTTTAGTCCCCACCCTATCCGAACTGCGGAAAATAATTCTTGTGTTCAGGTCTTTTGAGTCTTTATCTTATACTAAGCTTCAAGGTGAAAAGAAAAGTAACTAACCCGCTTCGACGGCCGTAAGATCGAACGCGCTAACCTTGCAGTAAACTAGACTGCCGATGACGGGGGGGATTGAGGCTCGAATCTCGGTTGGGTGTATTGAGGGCGATTTTTATCTAAATTGTTTCCCCCCTTTCCTTCCACACAAATGTGGGTACACTTCCTATCAATATAACCTTCATAGTCCCTAAAACCATTAGCGTAATTAGTACCTAAGCGTACAACCTGAACGGTTAGTAAAACACGGTGCTAAAAAATAGTAAGCAATTAAATTGTATTTATTGTACATATTAAAAGTACTTATTACATTATTCTATAATAAAAATACCACAGGCCATGTTTATTTATCTAATCAAAGGAATCTGACTTAAGAAAATATAATTTACCACTAAACTAAAACACAAAATAAATAAGTGTACAAGCTACTTACACACAAATTACGCAAATAAGTTGTCATCTAATGCCACTATGCTCATAAAAGTTACTCAAAAACTGTTGATATCACCATGTGAAGAAAATTGAATTCTTTTATGTTTCTACTGGAGAAATATTTGATTTATTTTGGCCCCCCCAAAAAGTGTTTTGATATAATAACTGCAACGACATTGGCCTTAACACGCGTTCACTTACACACCCGTTTTAACGCCTGGTACCGCAATAGATAGCAGTCCACGGTCGTTAATTCGTCGTTTTAAAAGGATAAGCCCACATTTCACCAATGATGAATTTTTCGGTCATGCTGGGTATCGTAACCAGGACCCTTAGCTTACTAGACAGACATGCTATCGAATCAGCTATGGTCCCAGCTCTTCTTTATAGAGAACTGGAAGGAATAAAATGCTATAGTAGCCCCATGGCTTCTTTGGTGCTGACTGACAGCTCACAACTGACTTCTGACAGTCAACAATTAGGTAATTGTTGACTGTCAGAAGTCAGTTGTGAGCTGTCAGTCAGCACCAAAGAAGCCATGGGGCTACTGTATTAATAATAACAAAATTATCTCGCCGAACACAGGTCCTAACTGCTCGGAAATATTATTACGTTGGACTACATCTGATTACCTCTATTAATTTATCAAAAGGAATGTGTAAAATATAATAGTTGCAGTGTTGTGTCACGGAACGAATTAAAACCGAACGAGAATGATACACCCGCCTTCCGTTTGGCTAATTATTCAAATCTTCTCCCAAAAAAAACAACAGTAGATGCAGCTGTTTGCTTGTATCTAGAATCTAGATTTTGGGCGCATCGATTGAGTCGTTTGTATTTGAAATTTGATTGATTCTCCCAAGTAGGTTTTATGGAGCAGTGCGTACAAAGCTGAAATTGTATCTACTTGCGCAGAACGATCAACGCAGCTCACGATGGTTTCTTGAGAGTGGTTTAGAGTTCCTTAAGTGACCAAATTTCATTTCTGATTTTTTTTTTTTTGTGAACGTTTGAATCCACCACACAAGCATTTACATCATAGCATGAACACGAAAAATACCCCATGAAACATAAACAAGTTTCCACTTGCACATACTGTGGTTGGCCTACACGTGACTACAACCTGTTCAAACAGTGTCTGAAATATTTATTGGGGGGGGGGGGGGGGAGAAGCAAGTGAGTTCAAAAGTAGAACATCTTTCTGTTCACTTGTCAGCTTGCTTAGCTATACCCTGATTTTAATAGGGACATCAGATCTGGTGGTTACGAAATCTAATAACACAATTTTAATACATTCATGTTACCTGCAACTGTCATTTTTGATGGATTTTATCAATACCTATATAATAATTATAATAATAATATTTAGCACCGCGTCTTACTACTCGTTCGGGTTATACGCTTTATGTACTAATTACGCTAATGGATTAGGAATTGGGAAGGTTGAATTAGAGGAAGTGAACCCGCATTTGCGTGGAGGGAGAGTGGAAAACCATATAGGAAAAACCACCCCCAGTTCACCCGACCGAGATTCGAACCTCGATCTCCCCGTCCTCAGCAGTCGAGCTCAACACGACAAGCGCGTTAGCCAACTACGCCACCGAGGCGGGTCAATACCTATAAATAGCACAATTAATATACTAAAATGTTATGGCTGCAATGAGATATGTTTGAATTCTCTAAATCAGTGGTTCTCAAACTTTTATGCCTCACGTATCCCCTGGGAATATTTATTTAAATGGCGTAACCCTTGTACAGATATCAAATATTTCAGTATAGTAAGGGGGATGGGTATACAATAAAACATCTATATTTATTTGTGTCTATTTACAGTTCACTTTACGCAACTACATAGATTAATAAACACCAAAAATGACGTGATTGATCGAACAAATTTAACAAAATTATCAATATCAAACTGTTGGTACTCAGTTAGATGGGTGTGCTTGCTTACGTTTAAAAAAGTTCATCAATAGCTGGTGTTATCTTGCTTAGGTGGAGTCGCAAATCATCTTCAACATCCAGTAGGTTTTTATATGTATTCTTTTAAAGTAGTTAAAGATGAAAACCACCGCTACATCACCCACTTTGAGAAATACCGCTCTAAACTGTTCTTCCAACCAAAATCAGGTTATACTGTACTTGCATTCTAATTGCTGTGTGTAGACACATCTTTAACCAAATATTTTAAATCTTATTTTATAAAAAAAAGTTACTGTAACTTAACAAAATGTAATTTTAAAAAAAGAAGATATTGCGATAAAACACAGTTGTCAACGGCTATGAAGAAATAATTAAACGCTTACAACCATTATTCCGAGGGGAATCACACAACGGAGTCGTTTCCCAAATGTTGTACGTTACAGTTCAATCTTCATAATCTTGTTTGACAGCTAGATGAGTTACTTACTACATTTAGTTTCACGTATTCATACGTCAAGTCACATTATCTGTTTCTGTCCTTTCAATCCTGGTCACAAAACCTAAATCTGAAAGCCCTCCTTAATAAAATAGGACTTTCTATCGTTTACATGATCGATGCTCAGCTGATTTTAATTTGATACGGAGTTAAGGCACTATCGGTTATCGGGGTAGCGGTAGGCGTCATCGGGGCGTGTTGTGTGTTCGTCGTTCAGCCAGGCATCAAAGTCTCCCAAGTGATTTTAACTAGAACTGATCGTTGCGGTGTGATGTGGGTTGAAATTCGGGGAACACGAGAACGATGGTAAGGAAAGGGGATGGGGGGTAAGGGGGGAGAGGGAGATACAAGTGAATGTATTAGGTTACCATCAACAAGTAACTTACATAAGTAACGATAACGCATTTAGATGGTTTGTTTCTCTTGCACGCACGTGTGTCTTTTGATTTAAAAAAAAAATTGATTCCGATGAATACTACTGCCCTAATTTATTTTCCCACGATTGAGAAGATAGGGAGGCTGTAAACAATATTCGGAGGTCCCTAGTTCAATCTCAACGTTCGCTTTATGGGTTGGTTCATCCTACCAACTATCTTGGGCAATTTATATAATAGGCCTATTAAATAGATTAGGTTAAAGTAAAGTCAGTTTGTAATTCGTCAGTAAGCTAGTTAGTAGATTATCAGTTGTGTACTAAGTAGTGATAAATAATAACTTTGATAATGATGATAATAATAAAATAATACAATATCGCTGAGGGATCTAAAGCATCACTCTCGAAATATAATGCCAGTGATGGGAAAATCGTGGTTAAGCTTTTCAATACAGTTTTTGGTTTTCGTTAAATTTTCCAAAGACATTTATTAAAATTATTATTTTATTACAGAATCGAATAGAACCTAGTTTATCTGCGACAAGGTAGCATTTTCTTTTTCTTAGCACCACGTCTTGCTACTTGTTTTTACTATACGCCTATGTACTAACTACGTTAATAGTTTTAGGGATTGGGGAGGTTATATTTACAGGCAGTGTACACGTATTTGCATAAAGGGAGAGTGTAAAACCCATTTTGGAAAACCATCCTCAATACACCTGACCAAGATTCGAACCTCAATATTCCCCATCATCGGCAGTCTAGTCTACTGCGAGAGTAGCGCTTTAGACCCGCAACCACCGAAGTGGGTCGCATATGTTGTTAATCATTAGCGCACTCACAAAATAACCAACAGTTTGATAAAAAGCTTAAAACACATAATGTACTAACATAACAAAAAACAAATAAAGATGAGTCGAATGTACAGGTTAGACTTTAAAAGAGAGAACGACTTAATATTCAAAAGGTATACAACTTATTATGTATCAAAAGTGCTCAATTGGAAAATAATGTAAAAATAACATCGTCTACCCAAAAGAAAACTTCTGGATAGACTAAAGTTTGTTTATTTTTGCACCATGCCTTAGCACCCATTCAGAATATCTGAATATTTACTTTAAAAAGCTAGAAATGAGGATGGTATAATTGAGAGGTAATGCACCCACAATGGTGTGGAGTGAGAGTAGAGAACCATTAAGGGGTTAGGGGGGGAGGAAGTGTCCGCAGTAAACCCAACCGGGGCTCGAACCCGATAATAATGGCAGCCCGGTCTAATTCAGCTTATCCTTTGTTGTGAATAATACCGGTTGGTAGATTTGTTTACTTCCTTCAGGACCCCCCCCCTCCCCTTTCCCTCAAATTAAAAAAATTAGTACAAACCAAATAACAAACATCTCGTTAGACGTGCGGGCTAGCGTTCCGTTGCTTCTGAGGTCAGTGGCCGAGGTATGAGTTTAAAAGCACTTGTTTTATACGTGCTGCCATCTACAGGGCTTTCTGAGCAACATACAATCAACCAGAGCTATTTTGGATTCGAACAAATTTAGTGGGACAGACTCGATTTAATATATATTTGCACCACGTCTTAATACCCATTCGGGCTATACTACGCTTATGTATTAACTACGCTAGTGGTTTTAGGGATTAGGAAGGTTATATTTATTTATAGGAAGTATACGCGCATTTGCGTGGAGGGAGGATGGAAACCCTATTTTAGAAAACCATCCTCAGTGCACCCGATCGAGATTCGAACTTCGATCTCTCTGTCAACGATAGTATATAGTCTACTGCGAGAGTCGCGCGTTAGACCACGTGGCCACCGAAACGGGTTAGGTCTATATTTCTCAAAGAATGATTGCTTAAGTAGCTTTGGAAGTGCCAATCAGGTATTGCGCTTAGATTAAATATTGATTAACACTGGCAGTAGTACGTGAGTTTAATGTTTACTGGAAATAACACAAAACTATGGCCCTATCTAAACATGTGTAGGAGTGTAATTTATGATCGACTATTCTAGTGCCTTAAGCAACATATTTTACTTTAAGAGCGTCCATCATTGCAGGACCAACACAGCTCACAGCTCACGCGCGTGCGTGTGAGTGTGTGAAAGGAGAAAAGAAAATACCAAGATATGCATTCGTATTTGAATGATTACTCGAAATTTTCCGCGGTGACGATGGGGGACAGAATGACAAAGTTTCTTGTTAATAACTACAGTTTATTCCTATTATAAGAGGATTAATATTTGTGCACAGTGCTTATCTGTGAAGACATTCTAAAATGAGCAAAAACGGCCTTTTCAATACAGTTTTTATCAAAATTTAATTTAATATTTCAACAATGTTCAGTGTTAGAAACATCTATTAACTTTTTATCTTCATTAATGTTTGATCAAAAATGATCCACGTGAGATAATGTTGGTGTAAATGTACGGTTTCTAGCGGACTGTATCACAGAGTCGATTGGCATGTGATGCACGCTCTTAATTAGGATGCATGGGAGAGCGCTGAAACTCGCAACAGACGTTTAGAAATCCTATTTTATTTAAGAAATGTTTTGATATTTTAAAATTTTGCTCGCACCAAAACGCAGATGACATCTTCCTTACCAGTTAAAATAAATTAAATTTAAAGAATAAAGTTTTTTAAGATTTATGAAAAAGTTAAAACTACCTCATACTCAACGACTTCTTACGTTACAATTTATACTTTGGAGGGTAAAGTAAAAGGTAAGAAACAGCTCTAGGCCTACCTCTTAACAAACAAAATAAGGTTTTGATATGGCCACAAATGAAAATTTTAAGATTAACTTGTAATTGTTTTAGTGGGTTTAATGTATCAACGATGTTGTTATCTACTGAAAAGTAGCCACAAACCTTTCTTTACTTTCTTTGATACACAAATATGTTATGAACAAGATAAAATAATAGCAGTAAGAATCTTAAGAGCTGAGATTACGTTAGATTAACCGAGAAATTAGATACAAGATAACGAACGCTAGAAATAAAAATATAATTGAATTGTGGTTTTCAAAATTCTTCATTTTTACAAAAGTGAAATTGGTTTAATAGCTTTAATTTACTATTTGTTAATATTTTAAAATTGTTTTATCGGTCTCAATTCCATTGTCTTATAAAAAAAATAGAGAAAACTATCCCACGATATGAAGTTCGGTTCGAGATCTATTACCTGTGCCCTTAATTGATGCTATCTAGGGAGTGAGACCCACTCGGTTGTGAGAGAGTATCAATTGCTGTCAGGCCACACAGGTTAAATACCATGGTCAGTGTCGTTTTCTGGAACTAATTCTCTATTCTGTCTAAGCTCACACTCCCTTTCACCCTTCACCTCCAACCATCGTTTGACATGTCAATAAGAAAGAGGAGAAAGAATACTATGGATATTCTTATCTCAAGCTAGAGCACTCATTACTAGTTCTCAAATAATCTTAAAATTTCCTGTTGCGAGCCTATATAAAAAAAATATTGTATTTAATGGAGAAAGGTTAAAACTAGAGTCCGTTTCATCAAGTCTAGTCTCATATCTCCACAAATATTCTTTAAAAAGCCGTTGAAAATGGACTTTCACATTTTAAACGCATGTATTTTATTAGTAATCAAACTATAGC